>NC_051168.1:55488705-56088705 GCF_013339725.1 Rhipicephalus microplus
GTATCTGGTCCTTGGGCGCGGGGGGGGGGGGGGGGGAGCGCTTCATTATGTAAGTTGGGGCAAAGCAATCCTTTATTGAATGTTTATTTAGACCCATGGGACGGCATTGATGCTCTCCTATTGTAGTGTACCTAGTACGCTAAATCGTTACCCACTCTTTCTAAACCCATACACACTTTCGGGCGTTTAGCATGTTTCAAGTCAGCATGCAACGACCGTTGCAGCACGGAGACGTTTTTGCTGAGTTGGAAATGTGTATTGGTGCTTTTGTATTGTGGAAGCGGAGGGGACTGGCATGCCTGCGGGAACGCCCTCAGAGGGCCATGTTTCCTCTGCTACATCGCTTAAGAACCACGATGTTAACTCATCTGGACGAACAGTTACTCGTGCTGAGGAAGGAAGCTTTCCTCCTGCGGTGGTCAACACGATTTATTCTTCTCAGAAAGAACAAAGTGTCCATGCCTCGCCTTCATTACCGAGAAAGCAGGCTAGTGTTTGTGACTTCACTGAACTTCTATTTAGTATTGTATAAGTATTTATTTATTCGTATACGCACTTTTATTGCTTTTTTTGGCTCATTTCCATTAAGTGTACGTAACCCTGCGCATAGTTTTCTTTGTGCACGTTAAAATTTCTGTTCACAGGTACAAACTGTTCCTGTTGTACATTTGAATGTATATTAGGATATATTAGCGATGCCTTGAGAACGAAAAGTGTAACATATTGTTACACGCAAGAAGTACACGAAAAGGTTGAAAAACAGGCGAGCCTGGATGGTTCGCGTTTACTTCCACAAGGGGTCTCGAGACAGCACACCCAACGTCGTCTTCCTTCTTCACCTTTTGTCTGAATGTTCATTCGCGCTGTATGCGCCGTGCATTGCAACCGCTCGTGACATTTCCCCGTTTGCAGACGAAGCCCGCCGGGCGAGTCACTCAGTGGTTCGTGCATTGCATAGCTTCATGCGAGCGACGTGCGCCACTTCTGTTTTAGCCGAGCGCCGTCCAGTGCTTGTGAGCCGTGCTATGCGGTAGTTGACCTCACTGAGGCGTTCGAGGATAACGTAGGGCCCGACATAGTGAGCGAGAAATTTCTGGTACAGGCCACGTTTCCGTAAAGGCGTCCAGAGCCACACCTGATCTCCAGGATTGAAGTGAACATGTCGGTGACGGTCGTCATAGCGGATCTTTGACCGGTCTTGCGAGGTGACGGTGCGTAGCCGAGCGAGGCGTCGCGCTTCTTCTGCTCTACAGAGAATCTCGTTGATCGGCTCACTGTGATGAGCAGAGTAGGGAAGCATAGTGTCAAGATTATAGCGTGGTGGACGAGCATAAAGGAGAAAGAAAGGTGAGTAACCAGTGGTCTCATGTCTTGCGGTGTTGAAAGCATAGGTGATGAAAGGCAAAATTGTGTCCCAGTTTTTGTGCGCGGAGTCGATGTACATGGACAGCATGTTGGCAAGCGTTCGGTTCGTGCGTTCCACTAGACCATTAGTCTGTGGATGGTATGGAGTGGAATGGCGGAAGCTTGATGAGCACAGACGAAGGGTCTCTTCGACAACATCCGCGGTAAATTGCCGCCCACGGTCGCTGATTACGATGCGAGGAGGTCCGTGTCTGAGGATAACTTGAAACAGCAAGAAGATGGAAACGTCTTTTGCTGTGGCCGACGGCAGTGCTGCCGTCTCACAATAACGGGTTAAGTGGTCTACGCAAACGATGACCCAACGATTGCCGTCTGTGGATCGCGGAAAAGGGCCCAGAAGATCTATACCAACTTGCTCAAAGGGGGTGCTAGGAGGCGAAACAGGCTGAAGGCGACCAGACGGCGCGTCAGTTGGTCGCTTGTAACGCTGACATTGGGTGCAGCTGGCGACGTACCGTTCGGTATCATTGCGCATCCGGGGCCAATAAAAGCGTTCCTGAGCACGGTAGAGTGTTCTTGTGCATCCAAGATGTCCGGAAGTTGGTTCGTCGTGCATGGCAGATAATACGTGACTGCGAAGGCTCTTGGGGACAACCAAAAGGTAGCGCGCACCGGTAGCCGAGAAGTTCGTCTTATATAGGGCGCCGTCACGTAAGCGAAAACGATTGTCTGCAGCGGACTCCCGCGCGGCCGCGAATAGCGGCTGTAAGCTGTCGTCTTTCCTCTGCTCTGATATGAAGGTATCCATATCCGGAAATCCCGTGGACACAAAAGCGATGTATTCATCAAAGTTGTCCGCGTCACATTCAGTCGTTGGGAGTGGCAGGCGAGAGAGACAATCAGCATCAGCGTGTCGCCGGCCGCTCTTGTAGGAAACAACGAAATCATACTCCTGCAGACGGAGCGCCCAGCGTGCTAGTCGACCAGAGGGATCCCGAAGATTCACAAGCCAGCATAGAGAGTGATGATCCGTGACGACAGTAAAGGGGCGCCCGTAGAGATACGATCGAAACCGTTGCACAGCGAAGACGACCGCCAGACACTCTTGTTCGGTGACAGTGTAGTTGCGCTCGGGGCGACTCAATGAGCGGCTAGCGTACGATATCACATGCTCGCTGTCGCCGACACGCTGAACTAGTACGGCGCCAATGCCAACACCACTAGCATCGGTATGAACTTCTGTCGGTGATGACGGATTGAAGTGGCGAAGAATAGGCTGGGACGTCAACAGTAGCTTTAGCTGCCGAAACGATGAGTCGCATTCCGAGCTCCACTCGAAAGGAACACCTTTTTGGAGAAGGCATGTGAGCGGATGAGCTATGTCAGCAAATTCGGGAATGAAACGGCGAAAGTAGGAGCATAACCCTAAAAAACTTCGTAGCTGCTTCACAGAGCGAGGTGCCTCGAATGCCTCCACAGCTGTTGTCTTTTGTGGATCTGGTCGTATACCTTCTTTGTCGATCAGGTGTCCCAGCACAAGTGTCTGTCGTTCACCAAAATGGCACTTTTTAGAATTAAGCACAAGGCCGGCCTTCCTCAAGCAGTTCAGTACCAAGTCCAGGCGCTCGTTATGCTCACGAAATGTTCGGCCGAAGATCACAACGTCGTCTAGGTAGCACATACAAACTTCCCACTTCAAACCGCGAAGTATAGTGTCCATGAACCTTTCAAACGTTGCGGGGGCGTTACAAAGCCCGAAAGGCATCACGTTGAATTCAAATAGTCCATCGGGCGTTACAAAAGCGGTCTTCTCTCTGTCATCCGGGTGCATAGGGATTTGCCAGTAACCTGATCGTAAATCCACAGAAGAGAAGTAAGAAGCCGCAAAGAGGCAATCGATGGCGTCGTCAATTCGTGGGAGTGGGTATACGTCTTTCCTAGTAACGGCATTTAGGCGACGGTAATCGACACAGAATCGCCACGTGCCGTCTTTCTTCTTCACCAGTATTACTGGAGCTGCCCAAGGGCTAGACGATTCCCGAATTACTCCTTTACCCATCATTTCTTCGACTTGAGCGCTGATGATCTTTCGCTCCGCAGAGGACACACGATATGGTTTTTGACGAATCGGTTCAGCGGATCCTGTGTTGATGCGATGGCGAGTACGGGATGCAGGAATCGATGTGGGGCCGTCGTGCTGTGCAAAGTCGAATATTGAAGAGTGTTTCGAGAGCAGGGCCATCAAAACACGACGTTCATGGTCACTGAGCGATGTAGCTACCATTCCGAGCATGTGTTCGTTTGCGGTGTGCGAGACACTGGTTTGTGCTGTATCCGGTAGTTCTGTAAGCACTGCCATAGGTATAAATGACTCTCCCTGAAACGTAGCAAGTTTTAGGCCTTGAGACAGCACTACGGCTTCAGTGGAGCAATTTAGCGTCCATAGCCCTGCACATCCATCGGTAACTGAAACCATACAATACGGAACCAACACATTTTTCTTAAGACAGTTTCTATGGACCGGTTCCACCGCAACATCGAACGAAGTACTAACAGAAGACGAACAAACAACAGGAACGCGCATCGCGGATAAAGCGGGCACAACAGTGTCTTCAGAAACACAAAACACACTCTCTTGCTGGGATGATTCTTCTAAGAGCGCAGAGGACACACTTCCGCAAATACTGAGTTCTCCTGTTCGGCAGTCAACATTGGCGCCACACAATTTCAAAAAGTCAATGCCGAGAATTACATCGTGTGTGGAACGCGGAAGCACGGTAAACTCAGTGTTAAAGGTTTGACCACCCAAGGAGACATCCACGTTACACACACCAACCGGGTATAATGAGTCCCCACTCACTCCACGAAAGCTTGTGCTGTGGTCCCAATGAAACATAACCTTGCGTCCCAGCAGATTTTTGAACACCACACTCATGACAGAAACAGTTGCTCCCGTGTCGACTAAAGCCATGGTAGAAACGCCATCAATAAGTACATTAACCTTATTCTTCAGCATGAAGATAGGTGGAGGTATCCGAGTCGGCAGCAAAGATTTTCCAGCGACCTCACCTCCATCGGCCGCGCTGGCTAGTTTCCCGGCGGTGGTGACGCGAAGCGGCGTCGAGGAGATGATGACGTCACACGCCGTCTGGGAGATGGAGATCGAGACGCTCGGAAAGCTGGTGGTGGTGTCAGAGTACGTTCGGAGGCAGGAGAGCGGTAACGGTTTCGATACCTTTCTTGTTCTCCAGAATAGCTGTCCAGAGGGAAGTGACGGCTTCTTTCTTCTCGGAAGTAGCCTTCAAAAGTGGTGTTTCCTGGCCTATTAGTGTCCATTGCACGACCACCGTGTTGCATAAACGATCCCGACTGTCCATTGCTGAATGCCCGACGTCGGTTACAATACCTAGCTATGTGGCCAGGCGTGCCACAGTTGTAACACACGGGCAGAGGGCGAACTTCCGGACGCTGATTGAAATATTCCACAGCGGCCACAGGCTGAGAGTAACTCATCCCCTCCCCTTGGATGTCGTAGGCAGTGCTGGGTCTTCGTGGGCGAACGTCGCGTGGATGCTGATCAAAACGCCGATCAATCGAGTCGTAATGGCGTTGTTCGGTCTGGCCATAATGCGGGTCGTGTCGGTAGCTGTTACAATCCGCAGCATTCACCGAATGCTGCCAAGTAGCCGGAGGAGATGCGCAGACGGCGTCTCGGAAAGCGACGGAGGCGCAACGCGGCACCGCATAACGCGTTTGTTCTTCGTGCCGCAGGAGCTCCTCACGGACAATCTGCCGAATGGTAGCTGAGAGGTCTGTCTGCGGACTCGCGTCAACGCTGGCCACAGTCGTGACATTGGCTAGCCGTCCAAACTTCGGCGTGATTCGGCGAGTTTTCAGCGCCTCGAATGTGCGGCAGTGCCGAATCACGTCTGATACGGTGTTCAGGTTGTCTTTTCCAATGAGGAAGTTATAGACGTCTTCCGCAATACATTTTAAAAGGTGTCCCACTTTATCTTCCTCGGGCATTCGAGAGTCGATGGTCTTACACAGCTTGAGAACTTCTTCAATATATGTCGTGCAAGTCTCGCCGATCACCTGAGCTCTCTGAGCTAAAGCTGTTTCCGCTCGTTTCTTCTTAGTGTCCGAGTCGCTAAAGCACTTCTTCATTTCTTCAATAAGACTGCTCCATGTAGTAAGCGTGTCGGCGTGGTTTTCATACCAAACCAGGGCCGTGTCCGTCAAATAAAAAACGACATGCCTGAGCTGGCTGGCCGGGTTCCAGTTGTTGCATTGGCTTACCCTTTCGTAATGGGTCAGCCATTCATCGAAGTCTTCCCCTGGCTTTGCTGAGAACGGCCGTGGCTCTCGGTAATGCTGATACAGCGGTGGTCTTGCCGAGGCATTGCTGAGGGGGTCATTTTGCTCCAGAGACATGTCGGGGCGCGATGGCGAAAGTCCGGCAAGGCGACGGCTTCTACGAAGTTCTGGTGCTGACGGCTCCGTCGTAGGTCGTGGGAGGTACCCAGCACAGCTCCACCAAATGTTACACGCAAGAAGTACACGAAAAGGTTGAAAAACAGGCGAGCCTGGATGGTTCGCGTTTACTTCCACAAGGGGTCTCGAGACAGCACACCCAACGTCGTCTTCCTTCTTCACCTTTTGTCTGAATGTTCATTCGCGCTGTATGCGCCGTGCATTGCAACCGCTCGTGACAATATGAATGTCTTATGTGTATGTATGCTTCTTTCAGAAATAAAAGTCTATTGAGCACTGGCAACCTTCTAAACAGGCCAACCACAGATTTGTAGCTGATTGGAATAATTTCTGCTCTCCCATACATAGAGTGCCAAGTATTCTAAACCGTTAAACCTTTTTCTAAATAGCTCCTTGCTCTTCCATAGTAGAGCACATCCTCCCCTGAATCGTCTGACACTCTTTCTAAACACCTCTTCTATTATAAATAATCAATAAAAAATCGAGTAAGTCATGCTTTCAACCCGGAACTTCACGCAACCTCTATGAAACGATTTGAACACGAACGTGTTAAAGAGCTCGTTTCGGACACATTGCGGTGTCGACGTGGGCGTCGATGGTTGGGAGCGAAAAGTCATTGTTGCCCACATGTGATGCGTTTCCCATAATTTTGTTGAGTAGACGGGGCCAAATTGCGATAAAAACACATCGAATTAAAAAAAATGTGGCTCAGAAATCCGCATGCGAAGATTCTGCCGGGAGACAAACATGAAATGAAAGCTCTGAATTCCGTTTTTTCTTTTATTATAAACATATGACGGCGAGGCTGAAGGAACCAGAGTTCTTCACAGAAAGCTCACACGGTCAAAGGGACACTAAAGTCAAAAAACAATTTGCATCGGAGTAAAAGTTCAGTGTATGACAACGTCTAAAACGGCAGTATTATCAACAGTGGTGCCCTACTTATCGAGAAATTAAGTTAAATGCACGAGAACACATGCGCCACGAGTAGGTCATTCGCAAAATGATCCAGATGACGGGAGAGGTGCCACCTACAATTAATCACTAGTAATCGAACCAACTGCACTATATAAAAAACCTTCCACACATCAAGAGACGTAATAAAATGCTGCTTGTTCGTTTCTGTAAGCTTCATTGAAAAAAATACCCTCGGACGTAACTGTGGGAAATGGCACGAGTGGTTCGAAAGTTCAATTTTCGCCCGGTTAAACTGGACAGGTCGTGCCATCTAGCAAAGCCCAGTTAAACCAAAACACATCTGCTATCCCGGAGGCCATGGCAGGAAATAGTATAATGGCCGTTGTTGCTGCTGTGGCTCCCGCTACTTTTGTTGTGCTACTACTAGCGTCGGCGGCCGCGCCGTAAAGCCGGATAACGTTGCGCACGGCAACAGTGACTCGAGACTGTCTGCTTTAGGCGGGTAACTTGAAATGCGATAACCCGATGCGGACCACTGATTGATTGATATGTGGGGTTTAACGACCCAAAACCACTATATGATTATGAGAGACGCCGTAGTGGAGGGCTCCGGAAATTTCGACCACCTGGGGTTCTTTAACGTGCACCCAAATCTGAGCACACGGGCCTACAACATTTCCGCCTCCATCGGAAATGCAGCCGCCGCAGCCGGGATTCGAACCCGCGCCCTGCGGGTCAGCAGCCGAGTACCTTAGCCACTAGACCACCGCGGCGGGGTGATGCGGACCACTAAGACGTGATTTTATTTCAAAATAAGCATTTTCTTGGTACGAAAGTAACACTACGACGTTTCTGGACCACTATTTCAACAGTAAAAGTCGACTTAGCAGTTGCCTTTAGTGTCCCTTTAACAATGATTTGCGGTGTTACACGAACCAGAACCACTATATATATGATTGAGACAGCCCGTAGAGGAGGGCTCCGAAAACTTCGATCATATA
The DNA here is from genome assembly GCF_013339725.1 of Rhipicephalus microplus. Classification (NCBI taxonomy): domain Eukaryota; kingdom Metazoa; phylum Arthropoda; class Arachnida; order Ixodida; family Ixodidae; genus Rhipicephalus; species Rhipicephalus microplus. The sequence continues at coordinate 55,496,484 of NC_051168.1, forward strand.
ACATTCTTTAACGAACGCTGACGTCACGCAGTACATGAGCCTCTACCTTTTCGTCTCAATCAAAATGCGACCACCCTGCGGGGAACGAACCCACGACCTTTAGGTCAGCAGCTGAGCACCGTAACAGCCGCGCCTTAGCGGCCTAAAACAGAAAAAAGCACGCGGCGTTTGTAATGGATGAACTTAAAACGACAAGTCACTGTTTTAGGGTCGAAGCTCCTTAAGGCGTGGGTCGTGCGTCTCCTGTGTGTAGTAGCCACCTCTGGTTTTTAGTCCTTGGAATGTCCGCTGGATGGCGCTACTTGTATACGATAAATATACGATGAAAAGATGCGAGATGGCGATACTTGGAGTGTTCACTAGATGGACAGACAGACGGACGGACGGACGGACATACAAACATACAGACGGATGAACGGACAGGCCCTTTGAACTAAACCCTTCCAAGCTCCGCCCCGCTCATCATCATTCACTCTGTGGATATGCTGCGATTTTTTTTTCATCATCATCTTCATAATCATTTCCCGTGCACTTCATATCGATGTCCAACTTTAATTGTTAGCCACTAATTACGATTTAAATTTAAATACCTAAACACTCGCTGAATTAGTTTGTTTATCATCATATGACTCATTATCAATAAATAACCTTTTCTAATTAAGTCCCTACCAACTATGTGGCTATGTCATCACTCAGTAAAGCTTTCATATTCGCTTTTGTATGGCCCTCCCAGCTCACTATCCTACTCGTCAAGTGACCTTTTTGCATCACACCTCTCACAAACTTTTGGGGTGCAGCTATACATGAAACACGCTGACAAAGAGGCATACAGTAGACGCGACGGGCGCTGACTAATGACTGATCTTTTTACATTGATACTTTACACTAACAACTGATTTTTGCACTGGCGAAGGTAATAAAAAATCAGCTGTCAGTCAGCGCTCGTCGCCTCTACTATATGTCTCTTTGTCCTTGTGTCTCATATGGCTGCACCCAAAAAGTCTGTCCGTGAACCAACTCGCCCGAACCAAAGTTCTGCTAGAGCAAATTTCACTCGCGTTTGCTTTTCTTACAACGTCTTGTGAGTTAGTTCGAGACGTAGAAGGCTTTCGTCTACGATAATATTTATCATCGCTTTAAGAAAATGCGCGTATCGACTTCAGAATGTCATTTCGATAAATAATGCCAAGCACGGCAACACTACGAAACCGTTCCATATCATCTCCGGGCCTTTCAGTAATCTCCAGCGTTGGCCGTGACGTCCCCATCTTCAACATCCCCGTTCGGTGATGTCATCAAACAAAAAGAACTTGTTTACTAGCAAACACGCTCTCTCACCACTCGGCGAGGAGGAGAAAGAAGCTGACGAATGGAATGCGAAGGAGAGAGCGAAACAGGAGAGGACCTCGTTCGAACATCAAACGCATGTACCTTTGCTATTACGGCACCGTTTCGGAACGTTCTCGCGCTTACGCGTTCGTTGACAACTGGTGCGCGATTGCAACACCAAAAGTGAACTTAGACCTCTGGATAATTTTGTCATCATCATCATCATCATCATCATCATCATCAACCTGACTACGCCCACTGTAGAAGAGAGGGCTCTTCTATTTTCCACCAGTCAACTCGGTCCGGTGCTTGCTGCTGCTACTTTATACCCTCAAACATCTTAATCTCCCCTGCCCACCTAACCTTCTGTATCTCGCTCACCCGATTACCTTCTCTGGGAATCCAGTCAGTTACCCTTAATTACCGGCGGCTATCCTGCTTACGGGCTACGCGGTCGGCTCATGTTCATTTCTTCTCGATTTCACCTGTGATATCCTTAACCCTAGTTTGCTCCCTAATCCACTTTGTTCTCTTCCTGTCTCTTACACTAACCATTTTCCTTTCTGGGTGATTTATGGGCCCTTGAATATTAAACACCTAAAACGATTCAATAGTTCACCATTGTGTCTCTTTGAACACATGTATGCTCACCGACGTTGGTCCTGGGTGCGGCGACCATGTGGACGCTGGCGAAGCGAGCGCTCTCCAGCAGGCAGGCCTCGGTAAAAGGCAGGTTGTCCTTGCTGAAGACCGAGCCGAGCTGGTCCGCACTGGCCAGCACGGCGTCCATCTCGTCCTGGCAACGACGCTGGCACTGCGGGTGCCGAGCCAGAAGCTTGAGTGTCCAGCACAGCTGCGCTACGCTGCTCGCCGTGCCGGACACCAGCAGGTCCACACAGATGGTCTTCAGTCGGTGGACTGCGTGACGGAGCCATTATCGTTGACTAGCCCTTTCGCCGTAGAACATATGGCAAAAACTGCTACTTACAAAGTAATCAAACTACTTTGATGCAATCGAGCGAGTAAAAGAAGGGGATTCAAGGTTCGTTTTTCTTTGTTGGACACAGTCTCATTGAGACAACACAGAAAATGAAGCCAATATGAAGGACTTTCCTTGAGTACCTTTAACTGTAGTGTAGTGATTATGACATAAATGTGATGAAATGAAAGTGGATGAAAAGACATTTTGCCATCGGCAGGGATAGAACATGCGCAACTTTAGAATAATGCGTCTCGAAGCGTAGTCTCGGACAGATAACGAGACAGACAGACAGACAGACAGACAGACAGACAGACAGACAGACAGACAGACAGACAGACAGACAGACAGACAGACAGACAGATAGACAGATAGACAGATAGATAGATAGATAGATAGATAGATAGATAGATAGATAGATAGATAGATAGATAGATAAAGTGCGCACTGGTGAAGGTGCTTTTGTCTAGCGTTCCCTCCTCCATGGCCCGTCGACGCTCGTCCAGGTAGACGTCCATGTAGTCCCTGAGACGGGACTCGTCCAGGCTGGGCTCGTGATCGGCGATCATCCGCTCCAAGAACTCGTCCAACTCGCGTTTCAGCCGCTGCAGCTCCGAGAAGCCAGGACTCAGCTCCACGGGAGAAACGCTACAGGTACACGTACAGCGAGAATTAAGCGCTTTCTAGTCGTTGGGGCAACGTCCAAGAGAACAACAAAAAAAAAACGCATTAGTGCCATTTTGCGAGGCCAGGAACGCGTGCAACGCAATAACTGGGCCGCCTGCGAACTCTTCACGCTCTTCTTTATTTTAGGAATCTTTATAAAAGTGATGACTGCTCACTCTTTGTGACGTGCATACGAAAGGTGAGAACAGACCTATTGGTCTTCGGTATTTGGCTATAGACTCCGCCCATCGGGCGATATTACCCCGCTTAAATGGCATTTGGGCGGTAAATAAGGCCGATGGTCAGTACATTTATTGAGGCTGACATGATGCTTGTGCAATGTGGGTGTATCTTCCAAAACGCACGTGTGTCTTTGAAAACGACTCTATATAAATCTCTATAAAATCTCTATAAAGTAAATTCTATATAAAATAAAATCTCTATAAAAATAAAATCTCTATAAAAGTGATGACTGCTCACTCTTTGTGACGTGCATACGAAAGGTGAGAACAGACCTATTGGTCTTCGGTATTTGGCTATAGACTCCGCCAATCGGGCGATATTACCCCGCTTAAATGGCATTTGGGCGGTAAATAAGGCCGATGGTCAGTACATTTATTGAGGCTGACATGATGCTTGTGCAATGTGGGTGTATCTTCCAAAACGCACGTGTGTCTTTTGAAAACGACTCTATATAAATCTCTATAAAATCTCTATAAAATAAATTCTATATAAAATAAAATCTCTATAAAATAAAATCTCTATAAAAGTGATGACTGCTCACTCTTTGTGACGTGCATACGAAAGGTGAGAACAGACCTATTGGTCTTCGGTATTTGGCTATAGACTCCGCCCATCGGGCGATATTACCCCGCTTAAATGGCATTTGGGCGGTAAATAAGGCCGATGGTCAGTACATTTATTGAGGCTGACATGATGCTTGTGCAATGTGGGTGTATCTTCCAAAACGCACGTGTGTCTTTTGAAAACGACTCTATATAAATCTCTATAAAATCTCTATAAAATAAATTCTATATAAAATAAAATCTCTATAAAATAAAATCCCTATAAAAGTGATGACTGCTCACTCTTTGTGACGTGCATACAAAAGGTGAGAACAGACCTATTGGTCTTCGGTATTTGGCTATAGACTCCGCCCATCGGGCGATATTACCCCGCTTAAATGGCATTTGGGCGGTAAATAAGGCCGATGGTCAGTACATTTATTGAGGCTGACATGATGCTTGTGCAATGTGGGTGTATCTTCCAAAACGCACGTGTGTCTTTTGAAAACGACTCTATAAATCTCTATAAATCTCTATAAAATAAATTCTATATAAAATAAAATCTCTATAAATAAAATCTCTATAAAAGTGATGACTGCTACTCTTTGTGACGTGCATACGAAAGGTGAGAACAGACCTATCGGTCTTCGGCATTTGGCTATAGACTCCGCCCATCGGGCGATATTACCCCGCTTAAATGGCATTTGGGCGGTAAATAAGGCCGATGGTCAGTACATTTATTGAGGCTGACATGATGCTTGTGCAATGTGGGTGTATCTTCCAAAACGCACGTGTGTCTTTTGAAAACGACTCTATAAATCTCTATAAAATCTCTATAAAATAAATTCTATATAAAATAAATCTCTATAAAATAAAATCTCTATAAAAGTGATGACTGCTTACTCTTTGTGACGTGCATACGAAAGGTGAGAACAGACCTATCGGTCTTCGGCATTTGGCTATAGACTCCGCCCATCGGGCGATATTACCCCGCTTAAATGGCATTTGGGCGGTAAATAAGGCCGATGGTCAGTACATTTATTGAGGCTGACATGATGCTTGTGCAATGTGGGTGTATCTTCCAAAACGCACGTGTGTCTTTTGAAAACGACTCTATATAAATCTCTATAAAATCTCTATAAAATAAATTCTATATAAAATAAAATCTCTATAAAATAAAATCTCTATAAAAGTGATGACTGCTTACTCTTTGTGACGTGCATACGAAAGGTGAGAACAGACCTATCGGTCTTCGGCATTTGGCTATAGACTCCGCCCATCAGGCGATATTACCCCGCTTAAATGGCATTTGGGCGGTAAATAAGGCCGATGGTCAGTACATTTATTGAGGCTGACATGATGCTTGTGCAATGTGGGTGTATCTTCCAAAACGCACGTGTGTCTTTTGAAAACGACTCTATATAAATCTCTATAAAATAAATTCTATATAAAATAAAATCTCTATAAAATAAAATCTCTATAAAAGTGATGACTGCTTACTCTTTGTGACGTGCATACGAAAGGTGAGAACAGACCTATCGGTCTTCGGCATTTGGCTATAGACTCCGCCCATCAGGCGATATTACCCCGCTTAAATGGCATTTGGGCGGTAAATAAGGCCGATGGTCAGTACATTTATTGAGGCTGACATGATGCTTGTGCAATGTGGGTGTATCTTCCAAAACGCACGTGTGTCTTTTGAAAACGACTCTATATAAATCTCTATAAAATCTCTATAAAGTAAATTCTATATAAAATAAAATCTCTATAAAATAAAATCTCTATAAAAGTGATGACTGCTCACTCTTTGTGACGTGCATACGAAAGGTGAGAACAGACCTATCGGTCTTCGGCATTTGGCTATAGACTCCGCCCATCGGGCGATATTACCCCGCTTAAATGGCATTTGGGCGGTAAATAAGGCCGATGGTCAGTACATTTATTGAGGCTGACATGATGCTTGTGCAATGTGGGTGTATCTTCCAAAACGCACGTGTGTCTTTTGAAAACGACTCTATATAAATCTCTATAAAATCTCTATAAAGTAAATTCTATATAAAATAAAATCTCTATAAAATAAAATCTCTATAAAAGTGATGACTGCTCACTCTTTGTGACGTGCATACGAAAGGTGAGAACAGACCTATCGGTCTTCGGCATTTGGCTATAGACTCCGCCCATCGGGCGATATTACCCCGCTTAAATGGCATTTGGGCGGTAAATAAGGCCGATGGTCAGTACATTTATTGAGGCTGACATGATGCTTGTGCAATGTGGGTGTATCTTCCAAAACGCACTTGTGTCTTTTGAAAACGACAAGAGAGAAGCACCGATCACACAAACGGAAGGATAGACTGAAACATACAGAGGATCAGGGAGAGACTGGAACTTTAAATTAACGTCGTGCTAATTAAACCAGACTAATTAGGACGATTAAAGTTAACATCTTGCTTATTAGGGCATTCCTTCTCAATACGATGCTAATTGCGATAAAGCTAATAATCTTGGTCGGCCATAAGTACCACTGTTAGACCAGCCTTGCACCACCAGCGCAAGCTGCCCGCTTTCTTTGCTCAGGTTCCTACGTAATTCCAAATCATTAAATGTCAAGGATGCTGCCCTCTGGAAGAGAGGGGGGAGGAGGGCACACAGACTTGTCATACCGAGTTTCAGGAAACTTCGTGCTGTGAATATGCGACCAAAATACGAAAGCCACAAAATACGAAACAGTGTTTAACGATTTCTAGTGGTTCGTACTCAACTATGGGAGAGCAGAGAGCCGTTCGTGCGTAGTCTTCAGCACACTTTCATTGAGGAGCCATTCTGTGTTTAGAACACATGGCCGACGCTTTTGAGTGCGATGTATATACTACACTATGGGAGAGCAATAAGCTGTCTCAGTTCGAAGCAGCAGCATCAAGCGAGTTTACGTAGAGTGGCTAATGATTTAGATCACACGGCACTTCACTGTGGGGAAGCACAAAGTCGTCCCGTGGGTCTCACACTTGATAAGGCCGTTTCGACAAAAACTACGTCGTGAAAGAGTTCACGAACGAGAGTGGGAACACTTTTTCAGACGACTGCGGCACGGATCGTCAACGGAGGCAGTTCTAAAACCCTAGAGATCGTTTCAAACAGGGAAGTTTGTTGCATACGAGTAACATCACTTCAGGTGGGTGCAGCTGTCTGGTGTAACAAAATTACTTGAGTGGCACGTACAAATAAGAAAACATAGGCACGTTGTAAGTCACAGCACTGCAATACACTCACAGACAAAGAGGAAATGAAACACAAAAATCACTTAGTTCGAAAGAATCACATATTGTTGGCGAAGAAAAGGAACATTTTTTTTCTTGGCAGTTACTTTGGTTTAGAAAAAAATGTTCGCTGATTCAGAGTACGAGGTACTCCAAGACTATGGGAGAGCATTAAGCTGTCCCGACGAAAAGGCATATGTTTTATAAAAAAGTGGTGTACGGTTTACTACTAGCTTTAAACGGCGATAACAGAGAACACAATGGCGGTTAGAAAAAAGGTTAACGATTGAGCGCACTTGGTACTCTTCTATGGGAGGGCATATAGCCGTCCCATGAGCCTCATAATTGATAAAATGTGTGTTTAGGAAAAGTTGTTTACGATTTAGAGTGTGTTTAGAAAGAGTGTTTAACGATTTAGAGTACTTTGGGAGAGCATATATAGCCGTCCCGTTACGCTTGGCGCAAAAGAAGCATGTGTGTTTGGAAAAAGTGGGTAACAATTTTGAGTACTATAGGTATACTCTACTATAGGAGAGCATAAAGCCATCCCGTTTATAAAACTTCAATTGCTTGTGTGCTTAGAAAAAGTTGGTAACGATTGAGAGCACGAGGTACTCTACTATGGGAGAGCATAAGCCGTCAGAGGCTGACTTGAAAAAAGCTACGGATACACAAAGCGAACGCTGATCATACCCAGCGTCCACATACGGCTTGTTTGGGCGCAGATTAAACGTAGCGCCTTATACTATACACCACCCAACACAAACTCCACAGAATTTACAGTTATGTGTGCAGATTTCGTGAAACATTGCTGCGAACCATTTTTTGGCGTTGCTAAATGTCAAGGCAGTTCTCAACGTACTTGATCAGAGAAAGTGTCCTTTATATGCGGTCTTTTTTTTTTCTAAAGAAAGCCACATCAGCAAACCGAAACTATGCTAAGCTTCACAAGAAAGCTAAGCACGCCTAGGTATATTAAACGCTTGTAATATAAATGGGACCATTTCTTATTGTAACGTGAACTAAACCAGGATTAGAAATGACCAAGGAAATGACACTAAAGTGAAAAGACTTTTCACAGTAGTAGTGCTTAGTATGGCGCTGAGTCGTGCCCCGTGATGGGAAGCAGAAAATAGCGTCCTTTTGATCTCTTCCTCTCTTATTGACCTCTCTCTTTCTCTTAGTACTACTACTTTCTGGGGTTTAACGTCTCAAAACCACAACATAATTATGAGGGACGCCGTAGTGGAGGGCTTCGGAAATTTCGACCACCTGCGGTTCTTTAACGTGCCCCCAAATCTGAGCACACGGGCCTACAGCATTTTGGCCTCCATCGGAAATGCAGCCGCCGCAGCCGGGATTCGATCCCACGACCTGCGGGTCAGCAGTCGGGTGCAATAACCACCAGACTACCGCGGCTGGGCAGTAGCGCCTAGAGGCCGTTTCACGTGACACAAAAAGTAGCGATTTTCAGGCTGCGAATTCGCTCGCAGCGAAAAAAAGGGCAGTTCGCTCCCGCCGCAGCGGTCCGCGGCGAGCTTCAAACATGTTGGAAATTTTCGCTTTGATCGCAGCGGCGGGAGCGATTTTCGGTCGGGACCCGTCGAAATAGGGCTGGTCCGGCCGAGCCGTCGAAATAGAGTCGACGTGTTTGTTTTAATAATGACCGATGCTGTGCATTTTAAACTGAATCCAGACTGGAAAGTGTTCTTAAATGACAAAGCAAGCGGGCCCTTCGTTACCGTTCACGGTACTTTCATGATATCATAATGCACATATTATTATATTACATTCGTGTCTGTCACAAAGGGCGGTGGCAAGAACTCGCCGCTCCAGTCGCAGAACGAAAATCGCGGACTGTTCGCGGTCCATGTAAAACGAAACCGCCATTAGCGACGGTTGCGAACAGAGCGATTGGAGCGAACGGAACGATTTTTTTTCGCTGCAATCACGGCATGTGAAACAGCCTTTATAGTGATATATGGAAGCTTTTATGCTATGATGACTACTAGTGTTGGGCAGATAGCACCGTTTCATGTGGATGCACCGACGTTCACGCCTGTAGTGTAGTACATCTCCATTCCGACGACTAACACCCATGATCACGATGTTAACCCATTGTGGTAGCTCAAATGATGAAACTCAAGCATCTCCACGGAATGGATGATGTTGAGGTGGGCGAAGCTCCTGAGGTTTTTCGACGATACCGTGAATCCCTCGAGAACCACGCCCGACAGGACTCAGAGAACCTCGCCGCCTCCCGCTCTAACATTCCGGGATTCACTTTTCGTTGAGCCCGTTTCGCAGCGGCTTCACTGGCGCGCACCGTATCGGTATCTGCCCGGCGCCGCGTTCGCGGTCTGACACGTATACGGCGACGATGCAGGAGAATGAGGCATAATGGGCGCACCGGTGCAGCCCCGTGCAGCCCGCGCAGCAGCCAATCGGAGAGCAGCGGAACCTCCAATGCCATCTAGTCTCCATTCACCCAACCGCCATATTGCCCACAACTCTACGGGACAGCGCCATCTAAAAAACTATACGATAAATGGCGATGACAACACAGAATGCGTATAGTGTCATCTAGTATATCGTCACCCAACTTCAGCTTCCATGGATGGATGGATGGATATGGCTGTACCCTTTAGATCGGGCAGTGTCTAGCGCCACCAAGTCGTAATACTTAATGAACCAAAAACTAAATTTATTTTTTTTTCCTTTAAATAGTGAGGTTGAGGATTCGTACTTTGCAGTGAAGGGTTTAATTTTCACTCGTGCCTTGACTTTAGCCACCAATCAGATAATCTCCTTCTAGTTGATTCTACCCGCCTAAAGTCTATTTTGCCCTCCCTGTCCCTAAACCCCAGTGCTTTGAAAAACTCTGCGCCATCAACCTGAACTATAGGGTGAAGCCCTTTACAGAACATTATCAAGTGTTCGGCACTTTCTTCTTCCTCTCCACACGCACTGCATACCGTGTCTACCCCTTCGTATATGCATCTCTATGGGACAGCGCCACCTATGGCATGATAAGGGAGACGCTACTGGTTACGCTGAAAGGACGAGGGATCGCCCTAGGCCATAAGAAGCCTCGCGCCTATTATTATTATTATTATTATTATTATTATTATTATTATTATTATTATTATTATTATTATTATTATTATTATTATTATTATTATTATTATTATTGTTATTATTATTATTATTATTGTTATTGTTATTGATGTTGTTGTTGTTGTTATCGTTATTGTTATCGTTATTATTATTATTATTATTATTATTATTATTATTATTATTATTATTATTATTATTATTATTATTATTATTATTATTATTATTATTATTATTATTATTATTATTATTATTATTATTATTAAAGGAGTTCTTACGTCACGAAATCAATGTATGATTATGAGAGACGTCTAGAAGCGTAGGAAATTTTTTTTTTCTGGGAAGACACCTCCTTAACCTGTAGCGGGGGCCACGCAGGCAAGTGATTATTTGGCGCTCTGTATGCCATGGCTATTGTTCTAGTACACTCTAGCCATGGCGAAAACATCTTCGGGGGTGGGGGTACGGGCCTTCTGTGTCACTCCTTGGTTACGCCACTGAAATTGCCGTAGTGGGGGCGTTGGAAAATTTGACCATTTGGTGTTGTTTAACTTGCATCAAAATTTCACAGTACACGGGCATCTACCACTTCGCCTCCATCAAAATGCGACCGCCTGAGATGCTGATGATGATGATGTTTGATGTTTTATGGCGCAAGGGCCATTTCACGGTCAAAGAGCGCCAGTTCATCTTACTAAAAACATGGACAATGATTGTGATAAGCGGCTGTATAAGGGCCATAAAATTCCTCGCGGTAAGGCGGGTAAAAACATACAAGTAATAAAATCATGACCATGTCGTGAAAGGTGTGTGTGGTGTGAATAGATGACAAAAGTTGGTGATAATAAAAGACGATGGTGGATATGTATGGCATTAGCACAAGTGCCTCACTCGTTCATACCCTTGCGTCCAAGGGCCGTGAGGCAAGTGCTTTCTTGTGTAAACACCGCAGCAAAAACCTCTCTGGAAAGGTCATGCTACGGGATGCCCGGGTATATGATATGAAAACTATGAATTTTTTTAAAAAACGCTAACAATGATTTGTGACTAAAAAGCGGTTCCCTACCGACGAACATTGCAGGGTGTGAAGGTATATGTTGTCGGTAGGGTAATGGAAAGTGTTGTTTTCTTACAGTGTCCAATTGTTTGCACTCAATCAAAATGTGAAGGACTGTCAATACTTCACCACATCTGTCACACAATGGTGGATCGCCACCGGACAAAAGGTGTGTGTGTGTCGTGTATGTGTGTCCTATCCTGAGTCTCGTTAGTATTACCTCTGTATGACGCGATTTCGATACGGGCAGCCAATGACCAAGGTGTGGCTTAATAACGTGTAGTTTGTTTTGTGTGTGTGTATCCCACTTGCTCTGCCAGTATACTCTGAGGTTTCGTTTGAGAGACGGCTTAAGATCAAGGGCCGGGATTGATATGGGTGTAGGGGCAGTGCTTTTGTGGACGGATGCAGCGAGCTGATCCGCCCTCACGTTGCCTTGAATCTCACGGTGCCCTGGCACCCAGCACACTACAACATGTTGTTTGAGTGTGTAGAGTGTGCATAAAATGGAGTAAAGTGGGACAAGGACTGGGTTTTTGTGTTTTTTAAGAGTGTGCAGAGCCGTTACTACACTGAGGGAGTCTGTATAAATTACTGCTTTTTGTATTTGTAATTGTTTGATGTGTTTAGCCGCCACAAGTATCGCATAGGCTTCCGCTGTGAAGATACTTGTGCCTGGATGTAGAGGGCCAGCATCCGAAAAGGATGGGCCGACAGCAGCGTAGGACACAGAGGAGTTAGACTTGGAGGCATCTGTAAAGAACTCAGGACGTGTGTATTTGTGTTGAAGTTCCAGGAAGTATGTTCGGATATGGGCAATAGGCGCATGTTTTGTAACTTCCAGAAAAGACACATCGCAGTCTATAGTCTGCCATTGCCACGGTGGCGGGTATGCTACAGGAGCCATTAAACTGTGTTCGAGTGACACTCCAGTGTCCTCAGCTAGACCCTTCAGGCGAACTGAGAAGGGCTGCCTCATTGAAGGCCTGTTTTGAAAAAGAATGGAGCTCGACAAGTCATTAATAGTAGAGTATGAGGGATGCCTCTTGTCTGCTTTCACCTTAAGGAAATATACAAAGGACATGTAGGTTCTTTGCAGATGAAGCGACCACTCATTTCACTCAACGTAAAGGCTTTCTACGGGGCTGGTGCGAAAAGCACCCGTAGAAAGGCGGATGCCCGAATGGTGCACGGGATCCAGCATCTTCAAAGCACTTTGAGTCGCAGACTGATGAACAATGGCCCTATAATCTAAGCGGGTGCGAATAAGGCTTCTATATAGGTTCATGAGACATTGCCTGTCACTACCCCACCTAGTACGTGACAACACTTTTAAAATATTCATGGCTTTTAAACATTTTGTTTTTAGATACTTGATGTGCGGTACGAAGGTCAACTTGTTGTCCAAGATTAATCCTAAGAATTTATGCTCCGTATTAACAGACAGACGTTGACCGTTCAGTTCTATGTCGGGTTCTGAGTGCATGCCTCTCTTTCTGGAAAACAGGACACACGTGCTTTTTTGTGGGTTCAGTCGGAATCCGTTTTCCTCTGCCCATTTGGAGAGCTTGTTTAAACCTAACTGAACCTGCCGCTCACACATTGCCAGATTGCAAGACCTAAAGCCAAGCTGGACGTCATCGGCATATGTACAATAAAACATATTGCGAGGGATGGTCAAGCGCAAGGAATTCATTTTTATGAGAAAAAGTGTGCAGCTAAGTACCCCACCTTGTGGCACGCCTGTTTCCTGGACAAATGTTTGGGAAAGAACCGTGCCAACTCGGACACGGAATGTCCGGTTTGACAGGTAACTTTTGATTATGTGAAACATTCTTCCGCGCACGCCAAGGTGGGATAGGTCTCTTAGAATTCCAAAACGCCATGTTGTATCATAAGCTTTTTCGATATCGAGGAACACAGAGAGAAAACATTGTTTATGGACGAAGGCGTCTCTGATCTGTGCCTCGATACGAACAAGGTGGTCTGTCGTGGATCTACTTTCTCGAAACCCGCACTGAAATGGGTCGAGCAAATTGTTTGTTTCAAGAAAGTGTACAAGTCGGCAGTTTATCATTTTTTCGAAGACTTTGCACAAGCAGCTTGTAAGTGCAATAGGCCTGTAACTCGAAGCTAAAGAAGGGTCCTTGCCCTCTTTCAAAATGGGAATAAGAATAGCCTCTTTCCAGGAGGTAGGAATAGTGCCAGAAGACCAAATAGCATTGTACAAACAAAGTAAGGTTTTTCGGGTTTCGTTTGGTAGGTTTTTTAACATTTCATACATCACACGGTCAGAACCTGGGGCAGAAGTGTTGCAGGAGTTTAGAGATAATTGGAACTCAGCTAGACTGAAAGCTTGGTTATATGCCTCGTATCTAGTGGATTTGTGTTCGAGTTTTTGCTTTTCTATTCTTGTTCTGTATTTTTTGGAAAGTGTCAGTATAGTGGCACGAGCTGGATACCTGTTCGAAGTGTGCGCCGAGGAAGTTTGCCTGATCTTCCAAGGTATCACCCTGAGTGTTTACGAGGGGAAGTGTGTGTACTTGTTTTCCTGCTATCCTACCGACCATGTTCCAGACTTTAGCCTCCTGTGTGTATGAATTAACCCCTGATAAAAACTTCTGCCAGCTTTCTCTTCTGGCCTGCCGACGCGTTCTCCTGCCTTGAGACTTCATTTTCTTGAAGGTTTCAAGATTTTCGGCTGTCGGTGAGTTCCGAAGCAGCCTCCAAGCTCTGTTTTACTGTTTGCGCGCGTTTCGGCATTCAGAGTTCCACCATGACACACGTCGTTTTCCAGGGTGTCCATTTGTTTGTGGGATGCATTTTGTTGCAGCATCAATCAAAAACGCTGTGAAGTAGTTCACAGCAACATCAATGTTCAATGTACAGATGTCATTCCAACCTAGCCGAGCGATAGTACAAAACTGTTCCCAGTCGTCTCTGTTTATTAGCCACTTGGGAACACATGGTGGGCACTCGGTTACTGTAGTTGTGCTCAAAACTACGGGGAAGTGGTCACTTCCGTACAGATTACTGACGACATTCCACTGGAGTAGAGCCACAAGAGATGGAGATGCTATGCTTAGGTCTATGGAGGAGTAGGTGTTATTAGCGAGATTATAATAGGTTGGTTCTTTTCGATTCAGGAGACACGCGCTCGACGAGAGAAGGAACTGTTCGATCAGTCGACCTCGCGCGTCATACCGAGAATCACCCCATAGCCTGCTATGCGCATTAAAGTCTCCAAGGAGAACATAAGGCTCCGGAAGCTCATCACTTAGAGAGTGTAAATCACGTTTTTGTAGCTGATAGCTAGGAGGAATGTAAATAGTGCAGATTGTGATCAGTTTATCAAAAAGAACTGCTCGAACAGCCACTGCCTCAAGGGATGTTTGGAGTTGTATGTGTGTGCATGCAATTCCTTGATTCACTATGATGGCAACACCTCCGGATGATGTCATGGCATCAACACGGTCCTTTCGGAAAATAACGTATTTACGAAGAAAATTTGTGTGTTTTGAATTAAGGTGTGTTTCTTGTACACACAGCACTTTTGGTTAGTGTTCGTGTAAGAGTTCTTGGATGTCGTCAAGGTTTCTGAGAAGGCCCCTGACGTTCCATTGTATAATTTGAGTGTTCGTGGAGAATGTAAAATAATGCTGTGTGTACGAAAAGCGAGTGGCTGTTTAGACGGGGAGTTTGAGTTCACTTAACAGGGCCGTCACCAGGCCCTGTTATTTGCTTTTTTGTTTTCTTGGCGCGCTCCAAGGAGCCACGCCGCTCTTTCGGCACCAAGGGTGCCGACGTATCCATTGCCTCCTCGGAGGCACTGGATGCCCGCACGTGCGGGCTGTTAGTTCGGATTTTGGGCCTCGCCTGGTGAGGGGAGGCCTTGAGGCCCGAAGACTCTGGAGTCTCCGGTCTCTGTTCGGGAGTAGGCGGTGTAGCCTGGGCTACAGCCGCCTTGGGGGCAGGTGCCACAGCCGACGGCTCGCTCTGCGCGGGTCGAAGGGATGGCGAGGGCTGGTGCGGCGGTGCCCCCTGACGCGCCGCATCAGCGTATGTAGGTCCATAGAATGGAGCGACTCTTCGCCGTGCTTCCTTAAACGTAATGTTCTCCTTCACCTTCAATGTAATTATTTGTTTTTCTTTTTTCCAGTATGTGCAGGAGCGTGAATATGCGGCATGGTTTCCTTCGCAGTTTACACAGTGTGGCGGTTGTTTGCAGTTCTCAGACACGTGGCCTAGGACTCCACATTGTGCACAAGTCTGGCGACCACGACAGGTTTTAGAGCCATGGCCATACTTCTGGCATTGAAAGCAACGACGAGGGTTTGGTATATACGGCCTGATAGATGTCTTTGTGTACCCTGTTTGAATGGAATCTGGTAGTTTACTGGATGCAAACGTGAGTATCAAGTGTTTCATTGGTATTTCCTTATTATCTCTTCTGATGATAATTCTCTGTACATTATTTACATTTTGGCTCTTCCACCCTTCCAAGAGTTCAGTCTCGGTGAGCTCAAGTAAGTCTGCATCAGATACCACTCCGCGAGTGATGTTCATGGATCGGTGTGGTGTTACGGTGATCGGTACGTCACCAAACGTTGAGAGGCTGTTTAGCTTTACAAATTGTGCTTTGTCCCGAATTTCTAGAAGAAGGTCTCCGCTCGCCATTTTGGTTACTTTGTATCCAGCCCCGAGAGTTTCCGTAAGACACCTGGCAACTACGAAAGGAGATACGGTCCTGGCTTGCTTTCCGGTTTTTCCGCAGTGAATGACGTGGAAGTGGGGAAAAGTTTCTATTGGCTGGTTGAAGAGATTTATGTCGTCGGTGCGTACCCGCTTTAGGCCGGTACGATCAGGTAGTAGAGGGAATGCGCCATGCATGCCTGTCTTATGTTTGTTCAGCAGCGTTGGCGGCTATCCACCACGGAGCCCAACAAGGGGACGCTGCAAGTTTACAGGTGCTGAAAGCTTGCAGACGTCAGCCGTACAACACTGCCATAACCCAATGCGCCTAGACCAAGGTAATCTATTTGCACAGGGTTAACCCTTGCCACCAGGAAAATTGGAAGTAAACAGAAGAGAGTAGAAGACAGGACAGATAGATAGTGAGATATAAAGACGAAGATATAGGCAGAGAGAGATAGGAAAAGGCGACTGCCGATTTCCCCTGGGTGGGTCAGCCCAGGGGTGCCGTCTACGTGAAGCCGGGGCCAAAGAGGTGTGTTGCCTCTGCCAGGGGGCCTTAAAGGTCCAATCACCCAGCGTCAGCTCAACCCCCAGGATCCCCTTTTCCCCGGACACGGCAAAACCACGCACGGCTAGGCGTGGGAGGGAGTCGAAACTCCCCCGTTAGCTCGGGTCCGTGGTGTCGCTACACACCAAACGCCTACTTGCGCAGGCGCCCCTGCGGGGCCGCCTGAGATGCTACCTGGACACGGTCTGATTCCGCCACACCATTGAATTTCGTAATAGCGACATTAAGCCAATCATGGAGGTCCAAGCTGCCCATTTAACCAATCAGAGTTGACCAAATGGTGGCGAGTTTTGACAATGTTAAGAATAGCACCCCTGGTGTTCGTTTATTGTGCGTGCGCGTGTTGCCAGCGTACAGTTGGCAAGCGATCCGCGCGTCTTACAGAGCAAAGGGTGCACACACACCACGTCACCATTGACTCACCACGTCCACAGCTGTGGCAGTACATCGTTGTTGAGCAACGGAGTCGCCTTGGCAACCAGACAAACCAAGCGGGCCAGGTTGGCTTCGTCCTCGGCTTCGGCCGGGGACACGTGTCTTCTTTCGTCTGCTTTCGTCACGTCGTCTGCTGGCACGGGCCCTCCATCCGTCTGCTGCTGCTCGTTCTCGGTACTTTTCTCGTCTGGGCTGGCTGCAGCAGACGACGACGCGTTGACGGCCGTGCCTTGTTCGTCTTCGTACTCGACGTCGAACAAGAGGCCGGCCATGGTGGCGACCACGGCCTCGAAGATCAGCGGCTCCGGGTCGAACGGGCGGCCCCCCTGGGCCGCCACTCTTCCGACAAGTCGGTGCGCCGCGTCCTGGACTCGGTCGAGCACGCTGAGCTTGCCGAAGCAGAAGTCGCGTAGCGTGTGCAGGACGAAGCGTCGGTGCTCCGTCCACTCGTGGCCTTCGCTATTTGAGATACCTGCGCTCGAAGGACAATGCATTCTTTCGCCACTCCCGAAGGACATACACATACGCGCAACTAATATAACAGGGAAAATTTGCAAACACCTGCTTGATTCACGGAGATCCAGAAACACTTGCTTGTCTAGCGGAAATCCAGATTTGTCAAAAAGAAAGCCACTTAGCTGCTGAAAACTGTATCCTGGTCCAGGGATCAAACCCTGGACCGACAACTTTACAATTGTCGCTCTACCAATTTCGCTAACCAGGGTGCTAGCAAATGGCGGAGCTACGGCAAAATAATCGACAGCTCTAAGCGCGCTGGCATAGAACATTACAATTGAGTTCTGCGGAACCACGCAAGGTAGAGGAAGTTTTTTTTTTCTAAGAACTCCTCACGCATTTATTTGTGGCTTTATGCTCCAGACGGATAGTTGTTAGTATACATTTCCTAACCTTTCCGCCAAATCACGGAATTCCACGGAACTTATCTACAGTATGCAATTAACTTGCACATTCTTCAGTACAGACACGATGAACTTTCTGTGCGATTAACAAGTGATGAAGTCCTGAGTTCATGGAGCACTCCTCTGGCTTGGTGGAAAAATCTATCCTGCGGAAAGCAGACACTGACCCGAACAGCCCAGCCAAATATTACAGTCGCGCACGCCGCTTCAATGTTATGTAAACTTAAACGGCGCTTGGAACGAGGCACTGCTGAGTGGAAGACAAGACGAACGCAGACAAATGGTTGTTAGCCTTCTAACAACTGCTAACAAAGCAGCAGTTAGTCTGTGTTCGTCCTGTCTGCTTCTACTCCACAGTGTCTCGTCCCAAACGCAGCACACGTTCGCATATGTCTTAACAACAAGCCCCCAGCACACGCTTTTTAAGTTCGCTGTTATAGACTGACAAATGAAGCGACCAGAAGTTTCCTGATGTACAACGCTTGCTGCTACTATCACAATCTTGAAAACCACCTGCTGCTCACCTTGGTGATCCAGAAGGTAGCCCATGGCGGTGGAGTCCCGTGGTCTACCCACGAAGCAGTCTCCGAGCTTGACGTAGGCCTCCCGGATGGCCGAGTACGAGCCGAGGTGCACGTAGTCCTTGCCGAGCAGGCGAAACATGAACACGGGTCCGTACTCCTGGGTGAGGGCGTCCAGCTGCTCCAGGGGCTTGAGCCCCAGGGAGTAGCCGACCAGGGGTAGTCCCCGTGGACCGGGAGGCAGGTCCCCGTCGCCACGCCTCGGCTTGCGGGACCTGTCCAGGAGCCAGCGGAAGACGAGCAAGGCAACGCCCGAGGCGGCTACCAGGAGTAGCCACGTCGGGGTCATGGTTCCTTGTTACACGTTACCCGGGTAGCCTGCACGGAAAGAAGCCGATGTAGAACTAGCCTTTGTTGAGTACAGTCATAGAACGTCACCATATAAGAATGAACTTACAAAGTCCATTATTACGTGTCGAAAGCCATTTTTTAATTGTGGTTTTCCACTGTCTCAAGGATTAGAAGTATTGCAAGCTTTCTGCACGTCATAGTCTCGCACAGCACTTGGCCAAGCGACAACATCACGAGATGACGTCATTATCGTGATATGACGTCGAGTGTTGTGAAGCTATAGTGACGGCACAAAATTTGTCTGTTTGTGACGTTATCATGACGTCACGAAGTGCCATCATCACGCCACGATGATTTTCGTGTTGTCGCCGGCCGCGGAACACCGACAGTCAATTTTAGCGTTTCAAGTTTTCGCCTTAAAATGCAGGCTCCGCTCGAAGCCATCCCTATCCCATCCAAATAGAATTAGCAGACTTTCAATCCAGTCACAGAAGCTTATTTCCGTGATATCAAGCACTGTTAGCACTGTTAGCGGATTAGTTTTGACCACCTGTGATTCTCAGCAATGAGATCGAAGTTCTGCCACTCACTGAATTAGAAAACTGGCATCACTGTTCTCTCTCACTCTCTCTTGTTAACACAAGACTGTTTTTATGAATTGCTTGACATATAACTGCGTCATGTCACTGCAGATATGGCTGACAAAGATAATGTTGGCTCGAATTTAAGTATTCGAGTCAAAAGTACGCCTGATACAACAGGAAACTGATGACGACAGAAACGAAAGTACGAGTAATAGTTTGGACAGTACTGTAAAGCTATCCCCGGCTTCACGAGACTCTATATACTGCGATCGCATTAGCGATATTTCATGGCACGATCGAAGTAGTAACGGAACACGATCAGGCCTCCCACAACACCATTAGACGCTGGCTACAGTCAACCACAATAGCTATACAGACCACGCGAGCGTGTACCTAAGAGCCTCTTCGCGACAAGTTCCGCTACGTAAGCGGCCATCGACACCAACGCGACGCCCAAGACGCATCCATCCCTTAAATGACGGCCTGGCTATTTTTCCACTGGGCACGAATATTTCCCCGCCTTTCACCTTGCGACGCCCACGTTGACGGCCACGGCTACGCACTTCTGTCTCGAACGCAGTCTGTGAACGTAACTTCTATCAGTCGCAATCTTTCGCACAAAGCGATATCTACCCTACGGCATATCGATCCAAACATATACTCCCTCGTAGTTTTGATTATTCTATCAAAGTATAGGTGTGACGTTCCTACCGCAGACAAACGCTTTGCGTGAAAACAACGAACTAACAATGCGCTGCGCGGCAGTAGAAAATTTACATAAAAAGAGGACCCGTTTCCGGCCCAGCGCGGAAGTTTACAGTTGATGGCGCAGTGCTAGGTGGCGCGCACGAACAATTTAAGTTTTCGTGGTTGACTGTACGTATAGTATACTGAAATACAGTGCAGGACAGCATAAGATACATGCATTTTAGACATTTTGGGTATGTTGTACCTGAATCGCAATATGGACACGTGCTGTGCCGAAACTCATAATTAGCAGCCTAAGTGGCGTGCCTTAGCTAATTGGCGTCATCATTGCTGATGTTTCTTTTGCTTCTAGTGCATATTTATGAACGCATAGCCTAGCTGAGAGTGAAAAAACAAAACTGTCCGGTGACAAAAGTATTACCACAGAAAAGGAACACAAATGTGTACGCTACACTATCTTGTGGTATACCTCAAGATTACGATTTTGGCATAGTTGCAATTTCTTAGAATATTAAATTTACTAATAAACAATACGCTATAATTTGTTACTAAACGACAAAGTTAAAAAATTCGAACTGTTTGATTGCGCGCAATCATCTGAAACAAAGCGTCGTTAAGGAACGAACACAATATGAACGAGCCATGGTAACTGCGTTTGGGGCCGGGTCAAAAGCTATTAAAGTTTTGATTAGGATGTTTCGTGTGGCCAATTTCCCGATTTAGGCAGCCGTCACAGCCCCTGAGAAACCATAGTCGTGCAGTCAATTTGTTCGTTGTGAGTTCACATCTGACGGCGGCAACAGAGACACCTGACAGCGCCTTGCTTACGCATTGGCAAAGTCATGCCTGTCAACTGGGACTTAAGCCTAATCAAGAAACCTTGGATGCTTTCAAATTTTCTGGCATTACAAATAACGCTTATCGAGCAAGAAGCGCCTCAACTTTCCGTAGCTCTAACTTGTGGTTAAGCAATCTTTTTTTACGCGGCAGAATTTGAACTCCGCACCGCGAGACTGTGAAAATGGTCTATCAAGACTCGCTGCCTCATAAGTTTGCGAAGTTCCTGCTTCCAGAACTTTGCTTTAATCATTAGCGATGCCCACACGGCTTCTGATTGACGAGCAACTTGACAACGACTTACTGACAACTATCGGTACTGTAAAGTACCGATAGTTGTCAGGTTATCGAAACCTATCCCGACGCATTTCCGTTACCTGTCAACAGCAGCGCTGCCCGCAAGGTGGCGCAAGTTGACAGCGCAATTCACGTGTAACTTGATACCTTCGGCAACGGCCTTCCTGTCAACCCCACCAATAACAGCACGACAGTGATCGGTTGCTGATCCAAAAGTCGTGGGTTCAACCACTACCTTGATTGTCGCGTTTCGTTGGAGGCCTGCGGCGTGTCAACGCAAGTTGAAGGAGCCCAGATGGTCGCAGTTCCTCGAGCCTTCGACTACAAGGTTCACAATCACATCTTAATTGGTTTCGGCACGTAACACCCCATACATTGACAACAACTTACCTTTCGAAGATGTACGCACTTCGCCGACTGTTAAGACTAGTTGGAATCCACAGTGGACAAGTCGCAATTCGACGTGACGCAGCACAGACAAACACTTCCACCACAGAACTCCGCGACAAATTTAGAATTACAGAAAATAAATGAAAAAAAAAGAAGAGACGCGTCATCATCGTCGTCTCTCAACCGCGGCGTGACGCAGCCGTTGTCGGTAACGACTCATCGCACCCAACTACATGCTACACACACGCACTCTATCGGTGGTACTGAGCAGCCATATCAAGGCGTCGCGCAGCTAGCCCTCGATTTGTCAACCGGGCGCATGCGCACATACTCAATCTTAAAAAGACTAACCTGAGAAACAAGATCCGATGCCGTCGGGTCCACATTCGTGCGCAGCGTATCACTCTTGCTTCCAACAACCGTGCGACAGCGGGACTCTGCGATCTCGAGAAGCTCGCGATGAGTCGGATCGTCGCACTAGACCCTCCTCCGTAGGCCCCGGCCGTCTCCCCTTTACCGGCTCGAAAAAAGCAACCGCGACTTCACGCGAAGACGGGGCGAGTCCGGAGAGGAGGATAGAACGTCTCGAGATGCGACTGAAAAGACGTCACTTATGTTGACGTCAGGGCCGGCGTGTCTAGAGCGGGTCCTGCGGTCGAGTCTGACGCTAAGAAGAAACCTTTCCCTCTCGGTGCCTTTCGGCGGGTCGCGCGCGGAAGCGCCGCTATTTTTTCACCGCCGCGAGGGGGCGCTGGGCTCGGGGTGTGAGAGGTGCTAAAGCCGGCTGTCGGAGATCCTAGGAACCGCGGCTCTAACGAGACCTTTCGTTTCTCGTTTGGCTTCTCCCCGACTGTTTCCGAGATGAGTGTAGCCTTTGCTCGAAGCTGGCAAGGCATCCATGCAGCAGCCGTGCTCGTCTGGTTGGCAGTCTTCCAGCGGCGTGAAGCTGCTGCGTCTTCTTCCGGACTCGCAGTAGCATTGTCGCGCGACTATGGCTAGGTACAATACAGAAGCAGCCAATGAACAAGTCACGACAAGCAAACAAAGAGAGCGGTGGTATGCAGCGCATACCGGGAGTACTGAGCGCCTCGGCAAAGTCTTCAACGCATTCGGAAAGATGGAGGGCGGAGACCGCAGGGACGCGTGCCTGTGGTTTGGAAATAGAACAGCGCACCTTGACGCTTCGAGGCGCGCAACGTAAATCAACCGCTTCGCTCTTTTCGACGCAGACGGTGGCTTTGACGACACTTACACGCGAAGCAAATAATTGCGCCACTTGTCAGGCATAGTTATGAGACCGGGACGCGTTTTGCATCGCTGGAGAGACGATTAGTCCGATTGCGCGTGCACGTAATCACTGCGCTTTCGTCAGTTTTCTCCATAACAATAATCAAAGTTGTGTAGGTGTTTCCTTATGAGAGCCAAGTTTTACTGCATTGATGAGCGGACGAGTGCTTTTTTTTACCACCCCACCGACGCCCATGGTGCAAGATAAAAATAGATAAAAAAGCACACACAATCAACAAACAAAGTTTACCTTTATCATAGGTGTGTAAACCGGCGGACAGTAATCACTAAATGTACATGGTGGGCGTGGACACTTCGATGATGCGGCGAAGATTCTGCTTTTTGTAGACTACAGCCTCAAAACTCGTCGAGTCTTCCAGGCTGGTACAAAAAACACATAGCTGCCATGGTCAAGATACTGTCCTGCAGACAACAATCGTTATGTGTCGCTGAAATATACGAACTGCCCCGCCCCGAACGCACGTGCGCAGAGACTGTCTCATAATAAAGTAAGTCGGCATGGAGACACCGCTATACAACATAATGAGACCATAACAACAAAACCGCAGAATAACAACTTAAAGAGCGCACTTCGGCGGGAATGTGAAGTATACACAAAAGCTTAATCTGCGCATGCAGCGCTATCTGTAATTCCGGTGCACTTGGGGGTGTATGCAAGAGATAACAAGTCGGGCATTTTCTTCATGCAAGCCATTCCGAGGCTGGCTCCCACATGCGCTTTACCACTACTATTAATATGACAACCCCCAAACGCATGTCTGAATTCATTCTTGTGCCAGTAAAACACTACACATTCATGGAAGTTTAGTGTGCATTCGTACCCTCGAGTCTGTCTCACTTTGCTAAGTACGCCAACTTCACACTTTAGGAGAGGAAAACAACGACAACAACAAAGACTTCTGTAGAGGCGTCTATTTGGTGACCACATAACGAAGCTCGCGACACAACGAAGACGATTTAGCCGTGGAGTAGTCAACGGTATAGTCATTAACCACATCGTCAACAATCACGAAACATAAGTACGTTGATTTCGACGACATCTCACGTTGTAGACACTTCCTGATTGGTCAGTCGCAGAGGAGGGCGCCTGGGCTATTTACCCTATTTCACACACATCATCTACCCCAGTACAACACATTTAAAAATGCTGAAGTGCTACGACGCTGAAGACGTAGGTTGCAAGACCAAAATTGTTCCAGCACAGATCAGTGCGATAAAACACAGTTCCAAGAACATGCCTCTCGATATCACAATAGAAAAAGAAACACGGCACATAAATTGTCCTAAACAAGGCCAACAGGAACGACTAGAACACTGACAAGGAGTGCACCACAGCTTTGCCGATCGAGCCGTTCTTGGGCGCACTGGCGCTGTCGGCGTTCGCGTTAACCGCCTTGAAACAGCACTTGCAGGCGCGCTTCCGACACCAGAGGACCTTGCGGTGCGCTCTCGCGACAAGCGTCACGTCGCCCCACGTGGGTCCGAAGGCGTAGCCCCAGTCCAGGAACCCGCCGGAGTCCCTAGGATCTCCGGGCTTGGCCCACAGCGCCAGGGAGTCCGCCTCGGTCGTGTACTTGTGGTTGATCCTGGACAGAGAGACGCCGCCCATGCGGGCCAGGGTGCCTGTAACGTGGACGTCGTCGACCCAGAAGTAGGGCCGGTACTGCGCCTCGGTGACCATCGCTCGGACGGCGGCCATGTTGGCCAGGTAAGCCCAGCCGGAGCAGTAGTCTTCGAAGAAGGAACCCGGATACTCACTCTCCGTCACCTTCCATTTGCTGCCTGCAGGAGTAACACACGGCAAGTGTCAGTGAACGCACGCACAACAAGATGTTGATTGTGGCCGCGTGTTGCACTATACACACAAGAGCGCTGCGTGCGACCTTTCCGGGAAGCTATCAGGCCTTCTGCAGCAGTCACCGGCTTGATGTTCAAAAACAAGGCTAATTAAGCGAGTTGTCTTTACTTTGACGCTGTCTTGCCGGCAGCTATCATACTATTTGCGAAGTTCTTCGTAGGCTCCACGCGTCGAAATCCCGGACAAGCCATTCCTAGGCTAGAAAACGGGTTAATAAATAGCACTTATGTTTGTTCCTGCAGTGCACAATCCTGCAAGCAATGCTTTTTATATACGCTTGCGGCTAGCATTTTGCTGACGATACTGCGTCTATAGAACTGGTGATGTTTTCTTGAAAGCACTTCTTCTAATTACTGAAGGTGTAAATCACATAGCGAGGACTGCAGCGACCATCGCGATGAGATGTGCCTGTCGTCATCACTTCCAGAGGGACTATTCTAGAACTTTCCCTCTAGCGTACTGTCCGTTTCGGCCGCCGTCGATTGGCCGGAGAGTTAACGAGACCTGTTTCCGGTTCTTGTTACGAAACGTCACTTTGACGTGACTGAGCTTCCAGAAATCTCGACACAACTGAAAGAAACAGATTGCGCTTCAATGCGGCGTACGCTGGCCCTTGAGATCCCGTTTTCGGTCGCGCGAAGCTCGGATACCATCCATTAAATCTGAGTGGTTATATCGCGTTCGCCATCGAAGAGACTTACGATCGACGACTCCCATTTAACGCACATGCGCGGTTACATAACGGCTTGAAGCTTTCTGCAGCAACTTGACGCACTCTGATGACACTAGGCCGTGATGGACCACTAGATAAACAGTTCCAGAATAGCTCCCTGGTTGAGCGTCGGTTACGCCACGAATACATCACGAAATCCATGGGTGTGTCCAGGTTTCGGCACCTAATTTCGCAACTAGCATGATTGGAGAACCCTGGCTGTTGAACGCGTAAGCCCATCCACGGAACTCTGCGAACCATCTCACCTTCGCTTCTGGAAATGGGCATCTGCTTCTGGACGTAGCAGAGGATGACTTTGCGATTCGACAATTCCAGCGAGGCCTTGGCCAATATGGCGGACAGCTGGAAGACGTGCACGAAGATGTCGTCGTCCATCTTGAGCACCCTGGCCACGGAAGAGCACCGCGTCGAAGCCCACCGCAGCGCCATCACGTGCTTGTACGTCAGGTTGCGGTACGAGTCCACGAAGTTTCCCTGCACCGTGTCGCCGAACCTGAAACGGACGACGCCAAAGTGCGACGAAAAAAAATTGATCAGGAGAGATTAGATCTTCCTAATTATGAGTCGCAAAAAATTAATGAGGAATAAATTTTTCTTGAATGGGCAAATTACTCTTTTTCAGCATACAAAAAAAGGACAGCTGCGCACTACTGGTGCGAAGCTGTCCTTTGACCTTTGAAGCTGTCCAGGTAATGGCGTTTCCTCCCTCCTTTCCCACCTTCCCAGCATCGCCGTTTCCCACGCATATATATAATACGTGGGCAGGGTAAGAACAACCAAGTATTTTCTAAAATTTATTAGTCATTGAACACTTATATATTCATTGACTATCGATTAGTTATCACAACTTGTGGGTCATGTATTTGGGTGAGGCTAAGGTCATGCAAGCATACTTTCGATTTCGAGAATTTATTTGTCATCGTTCACTTATTGATCAGCTATTGATTTATTAACGACTGGCTATCACTGGACTTAAGTCCTTCATTTGGGTCATGCTAAGCGTAATCGTTTCCTAGAAGTACACTGGTTATCGATCAATCATTGATTACCTATTGATAGATTATCGATGTATTGAAACGATGCTAAGTATATGCAATAATGTTTCCAGTATTTATTGGTTATTGACAGAGTACAGATTAGATATTGATCGGTTTCATGTTGGTTATCACTATCGATGTCTGCGCTTGCTTGGCACATATCTATGGACTGGCAGTAAGTGTAAAGAGTTCCGCTATTAGAACGCCACGCTTGCTACGACAGGACGGTCGGTACGCGAGAAAACGAACAAAAAGAAAATGCGGGAGGCAACGCAATGGCGAGCTTCTCGCAACAGTCGGCGTGACGTCAGAGATGTTTACGGCTTCTACCAGGGCCTGCACAGTTCGTCATCGGTACAGAATGAAGTAAGGTGCCTTCTGAGGCAAAAACATACCACGTTTCATGAAACTTCATTGCGCCATTGTGGACAACACACACACACAACACACACACACAAACACGCGCACACACACACACACACGCACACACACACACACACACACACACGCACGCACGCTCGCACACACACGCACGCACGCACGCACACACACACACACACACACATACACACACAAACACACACACACACACACAGATTCACGACTTCATTGTGGGAGACTTTAGCAGCGTATTGTAGCTTTTGACTATGATTTGTGTTTATCTTGCCTATTTGGTCATTGCATTATCCCTCCTGCGTGGCCCGGCATCGATAGATAAAGAATGCATGGCCTGCGTTATCGATAGACAAAGAAACTTAAATTAAAATAAAATGACTACTCATTACGAAAGTACCAAAGAAGTGCATACAATGAAATTTTCCAATCTTAAAACTATTTTCAATTATAATTGAAAAAAGATGTCACTCAAATACAAAAGTTTTTTTTTATCCTAATCATAATGTACAGAGAAAATGTGCGCAACATGAACGAAAGCACGTAGTCTCCATTCAGACTTGAAGGCACGTTTGTCAGGGCATTGTAAATGTTACTTGTTGATTCCCCCAACGTATGTTCGATTTCAACCATGGCCTCCAAGATGGCGGCCCATGCTTGAGTGGTGAAGCATGGCCTCCGAGATGGCGGGCGCATGCCGCGCGCCACCTCGGCGATCATGCTACAATACTCAAGCATAGGCGTACGCATTCGGAAGGGGGGTCAGGAGGGGCGCAAAATCTGCCCCAATACATTGACACGAACGGGGGGCGCTGCGGTGAACCGAGGCCTACCTTCACCCCCTTGATGGAGAACCATACATACACTCAAAACACTCAGTCATCGACAAAAAGCCATTGGTTAACTTCACCCCCTAGATGGAGAACCATACATACACTCAAAACACTCGGTGATCGACAAAAAGCCATTGGTTAACTTCACCCCCTTGATGGAGAACCATACATACACTCAAAACACTCAGTCATCGACAAAAAGCCATTGGTTAACTTCACCCCCTAGATGGAGAACCATACATACACTCAAAACACTCGGTGATCGACAAAAAGCCATTGGTTAACTTCACCCCCTTGATGGAGAACCATACATACACTCAAAACACTCAGTCATCGACAAAAAGCCATTGGTTAACTTCACCCCCTTGATGGAGAACCATACATACACTCAAAACACGAAGTCATCGACAAAAAGCCATTGGTTAACTTCACCCCCTTGATGGAGAACCATGCATACACTCAAAACACTCAGTCATCGACAAAAAGCCATTGGTTAACTTCACCCCCTTGATGGAGAACCATACATAAACTCAAAACACTCAGTCATCGACAAAAAGTCATTGGTTAACTTCACCCCCTAGATGGAGAACCATACATACACTCAAAACACTCGGTGATCGACAAAAAGCCATTGGTTAACTTCACCCTCTTGATGGAGAACCATACATACACTCAAAACACTCAGTCATCGACAAAAAGCCATTGGTTAACTTCACCCCCTTGATGGAGAACCATACATACACTCAAAACACTCAGTCATCGACAAAAAGCCATTGGTTAACTTCACCCCCTAGATGGAGAACCATACATACACTCAAAACACTAAGTCATCGACAAAAAGCCATTGGTTAACTTCACCCCCTTGATGGAGAACCATACATACACTCAAAACACTAAGTCATCGACAAAAAGCCATTGGTTAACTTCACCCCCTTGATGGAGAACCATACATACACTCAAAACACTCAGTCATCGACAAAAAAGCCATTGGTTAACAACGAAAAATGCACATTGGTGAACGCAATGGTATCACTAAAAAATTGGCAGATCCCACGTACAGTGGGAATCGATGATATGCGAAGCACGAATAAGAAATGCTGATGTCACTTTAAAATCAACACAACGTTACGAGGTGGAGGTGAATGATGGCATACATGACTTCCATGTCATGATGTGTCGTTTACCTTCGCGATCTATTCGCATAACGTGATACCAAATTTAGTGTATGTGGAGCTAGCGAAACAGCCGCGAGCACGCTGTGTGCGTAGATTGTTGTCATGTTCTTAGATGACATGCGTGTCAGGATTATCCCATTTGCACCAGTCATATATTAGTCATCCATCGACGTCACGTAACACAGAATTCGGTATATGTGGAGCTAGCAAAACGGCCGCGAGTGCATCATGTAGGGCCCAATACACCCCAATGTAGCGCTGACGCGCGCGCGCTGGGCACAGCGACGCTACGTTAGCAAAACGCGAGCACTCTATAGTCTGACGTCGGGCGCGACCAGCGTCCGTCGGCGCGGCCCGACGGCAACCGGCGCGAAATGCGACATGCTGCATTACGCGTCCATGCGTTACCCAAATAACACTAGAGAGTTTCAGTGTGCTACGTACGCATCACGCAAGCGCCTTGCGTTACGTGGCGTCGTTTGCCACTAATCGGCTTTTAGTACGCCGTAGTACCCGCGTACGTAACGAGCGTAAAGCGTGTTGCGTCATCTGGTAGATCAAAATAGAAGCACGTGTTGTTGACAGCCAATGTGAGCCAATCCAAGTGTTATAGCCAGATTATGGCCATATTTTAAGCCACAGAGCCGGTCGGTGCTTGCCTTCGATGCTGCCATTTTGCAAAACGAAGTCTCGCGCTGTCGCGAACTTGTTCGAGAGCGGCGCGATCAGCTCATACGTACGCACGCACGCATCTCATGCGTGCGTGCGTAGCGGCTGCGTACGTAACGCGATACGTGCGCGTTGCGGTCTGCGCATGCGCACTACGCAGAACGTGGCGTCCTTACGTACGCAACGCCGCCACGTACGCAGCGCACGCAGTACTAAAACTCTCTACTGAGTCTCCTTTTCGTGACGGAGGGACGCTGGACGCGCTGAAACGCGCATGCGTCCAAGCAACGCCGCGCGCCTGCGAGTGTATGGCAGGACCGGCGCCTGGCTTGGCAACACCGGCGTAACCCGACGAAATGAACGACGGCGAGCACGCGCACCGCGTCGCGTCGAAATGTACTGGTGCCTTGAATGTGGCATGTAGTCATGTTCTCACATGACACGCATCTCATGATTATTATGTTTGCACCAGTCGCGTACCTTCGTCATCTATTCGCGTCACGTAATACCAAATTTGGCATATGTGAAGCTAACGAAACGGCCTCGAGCACATCATCAGTGTGGCGTGTAGTCATGCTGTTACATGACACGCATGACATGATTATCATGTTTCAATGTGTCATTTATCTATGTCGTCCGTTCGCATCGCGTAATACCAAGTTTGGTGCATGTTAAGCTAGCGATACGGCCGCGAGCGCATCATGAGCGTAGCATGTAGTCACGTTGTTACATGACACACATCTCATGATTATTATGTTTGCTCCAGTCACATACCTTCGTCATCCATTCACGTACTGTAATACCAAATTTGGTATATGTGACGCCTGCGAAACGGCCGCGAGCGCATCATGAGCGTGGCATGTAGTCATGTTGTTACTTGACACACATGTCATGATATTCATGCTAGCGTCTGTCGCTTGCGTTCGCCATTCAATCATGTCATACCGTACCAGTTTGGCAACATGTCATGTGAACTAAACCACCGCAAGAGCTGCAGGACCATGAAATGTAAATCACGACATTCATGACATACGTGTCATGATTTTCATCTTACGACTAGCCAAATATGTTTTTTCTTACAGTCATGTTATGCCATACCAAGTTTGGTGTCGATACCATTATCGAAGCGGCCAGGAGAGCTAAAGACCGTAGGCGGCTCGATAGACAGACAGACAGACAGACAGACAGACAGACAGACAGACAGACAGACAGACAGACAGACAGACAGACAGACAGACAGACAGACAGACAGACAGATAGATAGATAGATAGATAGATAGATAGATAGATAGATAGATAGATAGATAGATAGATAGATAGATAGATAGATAGATAGATAGATAGATAGATAGATAGATAGATAGATTCAAAGTTGCCAAAGTTCGCTAAGAAATGCTTCGCATTTAAAAATCTACATTTGCTGAGAAAATGAGAGTAGACAAAAGAAGAAAAAAGAACGCGACATGCGACAGCAAAATTTCAGAAGCCACTCGGCGACAAAAGAAGCCTTAAAAGGTTCGTGAAACGCTCGCTTTAAAGCGACGATGCGAAGCCACCGGCGTCCACACGCACTAACTAGGTGACATCACCATAAGTAATTCTTCGCCTATCGAGAGAGAGAGAGAGAGAAAACTTTATTTGCGCATAACGCGGAGCATTCCAAATGGTCGGGCCCCTATTCCAGGGCTCCGCTGGCCCTAGCCATCATCTCTACCCGTTGGACCAGCCAGCGCTGATCAACAATGGCCGAGCTGGACAGCAGCGCCTCCCATTGTTCCTCTGTGTTGTTCATGTTGTGGTGTTCTTCATTGTGATGCGTGCACTCCCACGTGATGTGAAACAGAGTTGGTGTGGCCCCACACCACGGACATATATCTTTGTATGCTGTGGGGTAGAATACATGCAGCCTGTGTAAGTTCGTGTATGTGTTTGTTTGGATTCTGCGTAATGCCACCGATTCCATTGCTGTAAGTTTCTTATGCGGTGCTGGATACACTTTTCTATTGTCCCTGTAATACTGAAGAATTGCACCAAAGTTAGGGTCTAGGGGCGTTGGATCCTCTATTGCAGTGTGCAAGGAAGCTCGGTAATCTGTGAAGCCTCGAGCCGCCTCATCCGCAAACTGGTTCCCGGTGACGCCCTCGTGCCCCGGCGCCCAGATAATGGTTTGGGTGTATTCAATTGAGAAGTCCTTGTGAGCTTTGGTTAGAATTTGGAAGGCCTTCATACATATTCTACCTTTTTCGTAATTTCTACATGCAGCCTTCGAGTCTGTGATTATTGTCATTGGGGTTTTTCGCTCCCTGCCCTCCTTGATTGCCAGCGCAATCGCTATCTCTTCCGCTTCTGTGATAGAGGCTTGGGCTATGGAGGCACAACTTGTGACGTTTCCTTTTCGGTCTGTGACCACGGCCACCATGTTCTTTGCATTTACCTGATATGGTGCAGCGTCAGTAAATCTCGCCGTATTCAGATATTTTGTCTGTTTATCTGTGTAAGCGGCTCTTGCTTTACGTCTTCCAGCATGTAAAACTGGGTCCATGTTCTTCGGTAGGGGGCATATTTTGTACCAGGCTCTGACTGAGCACGACAATTCCTTAGCTCTTCCACGTGCCTGTACTTGTTCGCCGAGGCCGATCCTCTGAAGAAGTTTTCTGCCGGTTGTCGTCTGTAGCAGGCGGTTAATCTGGGTGGTTACTTGTGCCTCAGCCAACTCATCAAATGTATTGTGAAGTCCGAGCGCTAATAGCTTCGCAGTTGAAGTGCTTTGTGGTAGTCGCAGAGCTGCTTTATACGCCATCCTTATTATTTTGTCTGCTTTTTCTTTCTCCTCTCTATTCATGTTGTGGTAGGGTAGCGAGTATGTTAATCTGCTGATGACTAAGCTCTTTACCAAACGAAGCACGTCTTGTTCTTTCAGTCCAGCACGATTGTTCGTTATTCGAACTATCATACGAACAATTTGTTGAACTGTTCGTTTAAGCATATTCAGTGTGTGGAGACATCGTTGATTGGACTGTAACGACATCCCTAAGATCCGAACAGTTGTTTTCTCTGGTATAATATTGCCGTCTAGCTTGACCTCAAGGCGGAGGCTCGGGTCTGTCCTCTGTTTTTTACTCTTGGAGAACCGAATGAGTTCCGATTTGTCTGCTGAGCACTGAAGCCCCCTTTCTTTAGTGTAATCTTCGATAGTTTTAGCTGCCAGTTGAAGCCGCTCTTCTTTTTCCGCCAAGCTACCCTTGGTTGTCCATACAGTGATGTCATCCGCATAGAAGGAGTGTCGGATGTCGGGAATACCTTCCAGTTTTTTGGGTAGACCAATCATGGCTATGTTGAAAAGCGTAGGCGAGATCACAGCGCCTTGTGGTGTGCCTTTGCTCGGTGGGTGGAAGACATTGGATTCGTGTTCTCCTAATCTGATAACAGCGGTTCTTTTAGTAAGGAAGTTCTGTACATATTTGTACGTCCTTTGACCGCAGTTTGTCGCTGCTAGCCCATCTAATATGGCCTTATGGCTTACGTTGTCAAAAGCGCCTTTTATGTCAATGGCCATGACAATGTTTTCTCCTGCTTTTGGAACATTTGTTAGTACTTCCTCCTTTAAAAGCAGAAGGATGTCCTGTGTCGAAAGGTTCGAGCGGAAACCAAACATGGTGTTTGGCAACAAGTTATTTTGTTCAAGGTGCCGTTGAAGTCTGGCATTTATTAATCTCTCAAACACTTTGCCTAAGCACGAGGTAAGAGAGATTGGCCTGAGGTTTTCTATTGCCAATTTCTTTCCTGGTTTGGGTATCATAATGATTACAGCATGCTTCCATTGTTGTGGTATAGTGCCATTCACCCAGTGTTTGTTAATGAAGTTTAGAAGCGCTGTTATGGCTTCGTCATTCATGTTGCGAATCATGGCGTTGGTGATTTGGTCCGCCCCAGGCGCTGTGTTGCGTTTCATGCTGACGATTGCCGCTCTGACCTCGGCATGCGTGAAAGGTGCGTCCAGTTCTGAGTTTGGGAGCCCAGTGTATTTAGCCTGGTAAGGGGCTGTGATGGCTCGGGCGCCGAAACACTTAATATAGATGTCTTGAAGCAGGTCATCTCTTGTGCCTGGATATGTGTGCAATAATCTTTCTAGAGATTTTTGTCCTTCGCGTTTAGTTTTCAGAGGGTCAATCATGGCTCTTAGGATATTCCATGTCTTTGCTGTTCCTAGGGTTCCATTTAGTGAATCGCAAAATTGTTCCCAGTTGGCTGTCGCGAGTTGATTAGCGTACTGTTCGGCTTGCTGCGTTATTTCTTCAATATTCGCTTTGAGTTTCTTATTTCGCTTTTGCCTTTTCCATCTTTTAGTGAGGTTTCTTCTTGCTTCCCACAGGTGGAGAAGGTGAGCGTCTACTTCAGGGGTATCATCTGTTCTGGCGACAGTTTTGGTGTACATTTGCTTTTCATTTCGAATTACTTTGCACCACTCGTCCAAGTCGTCTATGGCGGTCACGTGCGCTTTTAGCGCTTTTCTATATGCGTGCCAGTCTGTAATTTTGGCTGTGCCGATGTGTTTGCGGATTCGGCCGGTGCGGATTGTGGTGCTTAGTATGTAATGATCACTGCCCAGGTTTTCAAGGGTGTTGTACCAGTCCACGCTGTAGCAGTTTTGTACTATCGTCAAGTCCGGACTTGTGTCCATGGATATGCTGTTGCCTATCCTCGTTGGTATTGCAGGGTCAGTTAACAGAGTCATTTCCAGTTTCTCTATTTGTCTTGCGATATTCTTGCCTTTGGTGTCTTGCATCTTATATCCCCAGCTTGCATGCCTGGCATTAAAGTCCCCAACTATGATTAATGGATTCCCTTTCGCCAGTTTTGCTGTCTCTTGAAAGAGCTCGTCGAATGTTGCTCTCTTTTGTCTTGGGGGACTATAGATATTAAGTATGAAGGCGCTCTTTCCATGGCTTCCTTTGTAGATTATTTCTGTTATGATATGCGGGATATCCGCCTCTTCAATGGGCTGATGACATATTGCTGTAATTGAGTTATCGACTAATGTAGCAACTTTCCATTCTGCGTCCCTGGTACTATAAGTTTCGTAGCCCCGTAATTTTGGTTGTGTTCCGGCTTCCTGGACTGCTATGACAGCAGGTGGCTTTTGTTGCGACGCCACCAGCTGCAACAGTTGCCCTCTTTTCCGCCGGAAACCACGGCAGTTCCACTGCCATATTTCGCACTTTTCTGACCGCTGCGTTTGATGATTAGCCATTATGCGTCTCCTGGTTCATGGCCGACAATCCGGGCCTGTTGTAAATTTTCTCAGCTTTTTCTCTGATGTTGATGCCTGTGGCATGCTTTCGCAAGGCTTTCGTGAATTCGACGTGTTGTGCCTGGATTTTTTTGTCCAGAATCTCGAGCTTTCTATCTACATTTATCATTACTTGCTCTATAACTGTCGGTATAACTTCCTTTAATGTTTCTTTCAGCATCGACGACGTAATCATTGAGTCACCTCCTGCATTCGGTTGCGTCTGCGATTTCTGGCCACTCTGGGTGGGTATAGAGTTTTGTTGCGGGTGCTGCGTTTGTTGCTTTTTGAGTTCCCTATTTTCGCGTTCTAGGTCACCTATTCTCACCCGCATTATCTCTAACTCACGTTCTAAGCGCGTGAGTTGTGGTGTTTGGTGTGAGTGTTGGGAGGATTTTGCTGCCCAGCTCACCTGGTTCTTCTCTTCCTTTTTCTGCGCCTTCTTGCCCTTGTGCTGTTGCTTTGCTTGGGCCTGCTTGTGGCCACCATTCCTGGAGTTGGAGCAGTCTCGAGAGCCGGACCTGGATCGGGATGTAGATCGAGATCTGGATCGGGAACTGGAACGGGCCCTGCTTGGCGGTGCAGAGTCCTCGCGGTCCGTGCTGAACCAGCGTCTCTTGAGTATGCCAGTGGTTTTTGGTGTGCTGTGTTGGTGCGACAGCAGCGACCGGCCCTTTTGAGGGACGCGTTTGAGTTTCTTGGTGCACTCCGATGCCGCCGTGGGATGGCGTCCGCCGCACAGGGCACATTCCGGATCGCAAGTGTGGTCCTCAGGTGGGTCCCTTAGGCGACAGTTACTGCACGCCTTTGTCATTGGTGTGGGACAAACATCCGTCCTATGTCCCTGGCTCTTGCAGAGTTTACAGTACTGCCGTGTGGGTTGATAAGGCACGCACGGCATTTCGCCACCGTAATAATACACGAAGCGCGGCAGTATTGGTCCATCAAACGTGATCACTGCAGTTTGTGACTGTCCGAGCATGCGGGCTTGAACAATTGTCACTCCTTGAGTGCGCACTCGGAGATGGCTCAGGAGTTCAGCTTCTGGCGTTTCGCGTTCTAATCCGTGTACCACTCCTTTCAGGTATCCAGCAGGAGTGGATATGTAGGTGTTCACGGGATAGTTGGTGCCATTGAGCTCCAGTGTCTTTATCTTCAAGATCCTTTCTGCTACATCTTCGTACGGAGTGCTTGCAATAATTATGTTTGATCCGTTGCGAAGGCGAAGCAGAAATTTGTGGCTGTTACAGGCCTCCGGGTCACCGCTCGCAAGTTCTATCGCTCGCGCAACCTGGTATGCTTTCAGTTCCTTCACAACTAACCCTGGTCTGGGCCGCATGATAATCTTCATATCGTTTTTGGGCAGCGGCGCCGCGCGCGTTCGTCGTCGGCCCCTTTCAGATGCTCTTCCGCGTCGCTCTTCTGCAAGCGTTCTAGCGCCGGAGCTGTTGCTCTCAGTTTCGCCTCGAGCAACGCTGTCATCTTTCGCGGCGCGTTCTTGTTTTCTGATGCGTTTTCGCTGTCGCAATGACATAGCTACCTGCCACTGACCATTCTTGGCTTCGTCGTCGCGTTCCTCCGCAGAGTCTTTTTCCTTGTTCTCGGCGTCGCTAGTAGATTCTCCTTGTAGCACCGCGTCAGGTGAAAGGAAATCTTCGTTGGCGTCCACCGCAGAGCTCACTTGGGTTTCGATGTCTTGGTCATCCATGTCCATAAGTGCCTGGGCTAGTTCCGGGTCGTTGTCCGTTGGGGTTCGGGCAGATGCAGCGCAACGCGTCGGCCGAGAGCTGGCTGCCAGGACTCCGCGTTCCGCTTCGCCGCGAGGCTTAGCGTGGCGGGTTGGCTTGCCCTGCCGAAGGTCTTCACTTCCCAGAGGAAACCGGGATCGCTTGTCCAAAAAGGTGGTGTCAGCGTGTACCTGACGTCTTCCTGCACAATTGCCGTAGTTTCACTGGTAGTCACATGATTTTAACCGCTGCTAGGTACGATGATTGACGGAGCCGATGTGAATGCGTGTGCACTCCTCGGCGCCACCTGGCGGTCTCGCCTATCGAGGAACGCGGAACTTTTCGGTACTTGCGAGTGCGTCCAACTGGGACACTCATCAGTGTTTTTGTCATAAGCAATGGGCGCTAACTTGAACTCTGACGTCATATTAAGCAGCGTCCTTG
Source organism: Rhipicephalus microplus (assembly GCF_013339725.1). NCBI lineage: Eukaryota > Metazoa > Arthropoda > Arachnida > Ixodida > Ixodidae > Rhipicephalus > Rhipicephalus microplus. Next base: position 55,533,444 of record NC_051168.1, read on the forward strand.
TGAGACGCGGATCGCGTATGGCAGACGCCGATGCGATCCGCGTGCTCGATATCCATAGATATCTTGCGCGTGCTCGATACGCCATAGTTCCTCGAAGGGAAAGCGTCTATGCAGGTCCACTCAGGCTGATGATTCAGTTAGCGCATGTGGCTGCCGATGGTGGCGCATTGTCGTTGTAAAGCGGCCATTTCACGACCCCTTTAACCCGCATCTCTGCTTCGCATCCCGAAGCTTCCTGAGCGTGCCGCTTCGCGTAACTTAAGCCAATAAAAAAATACACTTTCCCGCTCGCGTTTTGAAAAATTTTCAAAGTCTCCGATAAAAGCCACGCGCAGTGGCAAAAACATTCGCGATGTACTTCAATAAAAATAAAATCAAGCAAGGATTAGACTCAGTGAGTAGACAAGATAAAACAATTTAGCTGGCCCATTTTTTCAGGCTTTGCCAGGTCACATTTAAAAATAAGGTACGCGACGCAGCGAGACGCCTCAAAACTGAGGCTCTGTGTATAAGGATGTTCCCCTCGCCATTGACAACGTCTTGATGGCGGTTCAGGAGGGACGGCTCTAGCTCTCCCATAGTAGAGTACCGAGTACTCTAAATCGTTAACTACTTAATCTAAACACACAGGAAACTGTCTTCGATGACCGCTAACTCGCCGACGGGACGGCTTTAAGCTCTCCCATAGTAGAGTACCTTGTACTCTAAATCGTAAACAACTATTTCTAAACACATTCTTGCCATTTATTTCTGCTTCTCACGGGACAGCTTAACGCTCTCTCATAGTAGAGTACCCAGTACTCTAGATCGTTACACCCACTTTTCTAAACACGCAATGTGAGGCCCACGCGACGGCATAATCGAGTACTAAGTACTCGAAATCGTTAACCACTTATTCTAAACACACAGGTTAGCGGGACGGCTCAGTGCTCTCCCATACTTGAGTATACGAAGTACTCGAAATTGTTAAACATTCTTTTCCAAACACATCCAGGTATTGTTATGGCGGGCGGCTACCGGGACGGCTTTCAGCTCTCCCATAGTAGAGTACCTCGTACTCTAAAGCGTTAATAACTTTTTACCAAACTGCCAGGCTCACGAGACGTTTTTGTGTTCTCCAGTAGTAAAGTGCCAAGTACTCAAAATTGTTGACCACTTTTTCAAAACGAAACCAGGTGAACTTGTTCACGGTGCAATTTTTGTCGACACGGCCTGATGATGTGTGAGGCCCAAGGGACGGCTTCATGCTCTCCCATAGTAGAGTACCAAGTACTCTAAATCGTTAACAACTTTTTCTAGACAGACGTATTTGAATGAACCTAATATAAACATCCTTAATTCTTTTCTTCTCGCGACGGCTTTCTACTCTCCCATTGTAGAGTGCGAGGTTCTCTAAATCATTGAACACGTTTTCTAAACATATTGCAAGCGCTTCTTCTCTACACACATGATCTGGGACAGTGGGCTGCTCTCCCGCAGTAGTATTCTGAATCGTTAAACACTTCTTTCTAAACACACATTGGAAATACTGATCGAGTTTCTGGGACAGCCTAGTGCTCTCAATTGATTGATTGATATGTGGGGTTTAACGTCCCAAAACCACTATATGATTATGAGAGACGCCGTAGTGGAGGGCTCCGGAAATTTCGACCACCTGGGGTTCTTTAACGTGCACCCAAATCTGAGTACACGGGCCTACATCATTTCCGCCTCCATCGGAAATGCAGCCGCCGCAGCCGGGATTCGATCCCGCGACCTGCGGGTCAGCAGCCGTGTACCTTAGCCACTAGACCACCGCGGCGGGGCCAGCCTAGTGCTCTCCCATAGTAGAGTAGAGTACATTGTACCCTGAATCATAGAGCATGTATTACAAACACACATTGTTCTCCCATAGGAGAGTACACGTACTCAAAATTGTCAAATACTTGTGTTAAACAAGACACTCAGAACTAACAGAAAGGAGAATGTAGTAGACTACATCGTACTCGTATTCATCTAACATGTATTATAAACCCACATTGTTCTCTCATAAGAGAGTACTCGTACTCTAAATCGTCGAATACTCGTGTTAAACAAAACACTCAGAACTAACAGAAAGGAGAGTATAGGGGATGTGATTAGAAGTAATCGCAATGCGATGAAAGAAGAGTGGACGACGAAAAAATAATGCACCGCCGGCAAAGACCTAAACTGCGACCTTTCGAATAACGCGTCCGATGTTCTATAACGGCGGTCGTCCCTCCGTCCACTATATAAGGTATACAGTCGAAATCACTCTTAACAATACTCAAGCACCACGAAGACTTCTGTGTTATAACCGATGATTGCCACAAACGGGTTGCACGAAAACGAAGCAATTGTGAAAACAAGCTATTGTGAGAAAATTATAATATTAGAAGGGATATGCCAATATATATCAATGATAAGGAGCGGGCCGATTTATCGGGCATGTTTGAAAATTCGGATGGTTTTACGGAACCACCACGAACCTCATAGAGCCAATCTATGACAACATCTGAATTTTTGAGCGCTAAAACTATTCGACATATTTTCTTTTTGTTTGTTTGTTTTTGTACCTAAATTACACGTCCGAAAGCCCCCACTTCTCCGACACCGTAGCGCATTTTAAAGTCAGCTTTGCTGCAATGCTATTACGCTGTGCGGCGAAGCTCATAAACAAATTCCAAGACCGCTGGAGGGGCGTTGGGGTTGGGGGCGAGGGTTCAGAGCTCGAATTTTTTGGTATCTCTTTCCGTGGATTTAACATCCTATTACCTTTCGGCATGGACGCCTACCAGCCAAATTCATCATTATAATCCACAATGTGGCATGCGGGCATTGCTGTAAGCGGGTTATTTAACCATAGAAAACACACAAAAGGCTGACGGTGGATTAGCATCTCATCGTTATAACCAATAGATCGTCAAAACCAGTGTATTTATGAGTGGGAAGGACTTTCAACAATACATGTGAGAATCACATGTGCGACGTTCCTTTTACAGCGTGCGCACAGACTCTCTTTAGGAGAGTTGTGGAGAAGCACGACGCTCTTAAGGGCGTAAACGAGCCTTTATGAAGCGAGTGCTTTGACGCGTTTGAAAGGAAAGTCAAAGAATATATTTTTTTTACTTATTCGACTACACACTATAACTCGTTCCTATTTGTTCGAAGAACAAATTAGTGAACTTAGAAGGCCTTCCCTAATTTTTATCTATCTATCTATCTATCTATCTATCTATCTATCTATCTATCTATCTATCTATCTATCTATCTATCTATCTATCTATCTATCTATCTATCTATCTATCTATCTATCTATCTATCTATCTTATCTTTTTTTTCTTCCGAGCAGTTATCCTCGGAACGCTGTTATCGAGCTGAATCAGCATTTCAACCGTCATGCTCTCTCTCCAGCGTTCGTCAGCCTTGTAGAACGACAGCCACACGACAGGGTCATCACGATACCATGATGATGATATCTAACCCGCTACCACGGGTTAGATATTCGATTTTCTCATGGTCGCAATTTTCCTGAAATAGGCACTTCTTGATGTCCACCTTACCATGTTTATGCGTAGTCAGCGAATTGACTTTGTTCCGCCAACACACAATATTTTAATTAAGCACCTTCAGCCGTTTACTGCATCCCAGTCATTTTTTTCATTGTCGCAGCAGGACGCGTTCGTGTGCTGCTAGGCACTAAAAGAACCGAAACGAGTGCTGTTGTTCAGTCGTTTCATTCCTTTTTGTGCATTCTCTCCGTGCGCTGCTTCACACTCGAACATGAATTACCACCAATTCACCCAACTTTGAATTTTACTGATCGATATAATTGACTTTTCAGTTTAATTAGGCTCCACCATGAGAATACTTCACGATGCGAGGCATGTCACCACAAGTAAAATGGCTTTCTCTTTAGGACGGACGCCAAGATGGACTCGAATATAAACTTCCCCATCCCCCTGGGTACGCCAGTGAATCCTTGGCCGACCCAAATGCTAAGGTTTGGCCCAGCATATTATACAAAACAAAAATATCATGACTGTGTACCCCCTTAATATGCATCTACTACACTGTTCCTTTCCCTTTTTGTGACACTTGGTAAACCATCGTATCTTGTAATCTAATGCCACATAGCACAGCTTTTACATACGTCAGCACTGCTGTACTTGCCACAGTTCTTGATGTTGACGTATACTTTGTGTTTACTTCTGTGTCCGATCCCCCCCACATGAAGCTCTACGAGGCCTAATAGGTATTTCGAGTAATGATAGTAATCATTGGAGTTTAACGTCCCAAAACCACGACGTCGTTTTGACCAACCGTAATGGAGGGCTCCGGAAATATAGACGACCTGATGTCCCTTATGTGCACCTAAATCTAAGCACAGGAGTCTCAAGAACTTAGCATCCATCGGAATTCGGTCGGCATTTCAAACCGCAACCTCCGGGTAGAGGTCTAGTGCCATAACCACTATAGACTCGTGGCGCGCATAGGGTCATCATCATCATCATCATCAGCCTGACTACGTCCACTGCAGGACAAAGGTTTCTCCCATGTTCCGCCAGTCAACTCGGTCCTGTGCTTGCTGCTTCCAATTTATACCCGCAAACTTCTTAACCTCATCTGCCCACCTAACCTTCTGTCGCCCCCATAGCCCGCTTGCCTTCGCTGGGGAATCCAGTTGGTTACCCTTAATGACCAGCGGTAATCCTGTCTACGCGCTACATGCCCGACCCATATGTCCATTTCCTCTACTTGATTTCAACTACGATATCCTTAACCCCGGTTTCTTCCCTAATCCACTCTGCTCTCTTTTTGTCTCTTAAGGTTACACCTACCATTTTCATTTCCACTGCTCGTTGCGTCGTCATCAATTTAAGCTGAACCCTCTTTGTAAGTCTCCAGGTTTATGCTCGGTAGCTAAGTACCGGCAAGATACAGCTGATATATACCTTCCTCTTAAGGGATAGTGGCAATCTACCTGTCATAATTTGAAAGTGCTTGCCAAATGTGCTCCACCCCATTCTTATTATTCTAGTTACTTCAACCTCGTGGTTCGGCTCCGCGGTTATTACCTGCCCTAAGTAGATATAGTCTTTTACAACTTGAAGTGCACTGTTACCTATCTCGAAGCGCTGCTCTCTTCCGAGGTTGTTGTACATTACTTTCGTTTTCTGCAGATTAATTTTAAGACCCACCTTTCTGCTCTCCTTGTCTAACTCTGTAATCATGAGTTGCAATCCGTCCCCTGAGTTACTCAGCAATGCAATGTCATCGGCGAAGCGCAGGTTACTAAGGTACTCTCCATTAACTCTTATACCTATCTGTTCCCATTCTAGGCCTCTGAAAACCTCCTGTAAGCACGCGGTAAATAGCGTAGCATAAAGTGTTTGTAAATAAATAAAATGAATTAAGCATAAGTTTTCACGATTTGGAGACTGTGAGCGCGTCCCCTCACAGACACCTACCTGCGGTTCTCTCGCTCCATCTTGTCCTCTAGCTCCGGGTCGTCGGGCCTCCTTGCCAGCATGAAGACCACCCTGAGCGTCACATACTGCTCAGACTCGCGGCTCCCCACGTGCTCGGATGACGTCACGCTCGGCGAAGTGAGCCGCCGCCGAGTGCACGACCACCAACACTGTGACGTCGCCTGCCCCTAGCGCCGCATGGCGGCGAGTCCAGTAAGTAGGTGAAGTTGGACAGGTCGACGAGCATCGACGGGTCGTCCTCCCGCCTGTCGACGTATCGCAGTCGAGGACACGGAATCGGGTCGTGAACGCACGACTGCACGCTACGCCGTCTCGGTTCGGACTGACGCAACGGCGCGTCCGGCGACAGCGACGACTTGAGCAGGACGTAGTAGAGTCCCAAGACGGTGGCGGTCGCTAGCAGCGCGCTGGGCTTCCACCTTCCGAACGCGGAGCGAGACATGCTGACTGGGAATGCGTCGTTAGCTATTACAGTCGGACCTCGATATTACGAATAAGGGTACTGCAAACGAGTTCTGATCGACCACCACTAAGAAGTGTCGTTCTCGGGTTTGATCCCCGGACCGGAAATCCGTACGGATTTCCTCGTAGCTTCGAGCTACGGACGAGTGGTTGTCAATTTCTCTTCCTTAACGACTGCAGACGTTACGAATTATCGGTTACAGGAAGGAAATAAACGAAAAATAGTCTCACCACTTGTACGGTGCTACATGTATACGTCCGTAAGATATCCTTCGATGTAACGAAGCTGCTTTCGCGTGTAATGGACTTGGCTGTAACAAGGTTACACGGTATATGTAGGCAGTCCAACGCAAGGCCGCTTTTTCGAATCCTCCGCGAACGTTTTAGCATAGAAGTTGACTTGAAAATGGACTAGTCCAGCGAAACGAAGGTTGGAACTCGGTACCTTCAAGACGGTAGCCGGTTTGGATTGCACCGCTGCCTATATAAGGCCTCAAGGCCACAACGCCAGCTCTCGGTACCTTTCAACACTTTGCAGCGATGGTTACGGACTTGAAAATAGATAGATATGGAGATAGATTGAAAACGCAACAGGCGGAAAAAAGAGCTGCTGGAGCTGAACCCCGTCCAAACAATACAGCTGGCAAAGAGTCGCACAGTATGCTTGTCTGAGCTCTGCAAAATTCGCGAACCGTTCGAAGGAGGGCAAGCTTGAATAAATAACCTACATTGGCTATAGAAATCAGTCAGTGATATACACTATAGCCGTTGAGGCAGAGAACTTCAAATAAACTTCTCGACCACGACCCGCGAGTATTCCTGCCGACTATAAAACCCCGTGTTTATGTACTATTAACGACCTTAAGCGTACATTAAAATAATGTGTATATCAACAACTTACGTGCTATTAACTGCCATTGGACTATCTCAAAAGACCATGGCGATGGTGAAGAGGTTAGGAACATGGACTGCCCATAAGTGGTTGTTCTCGAGGAGGCGTATTTCAACCCCGAGCTAAGGATTGTCGGCTACGTCTAATTGTACACTACATGCTTTTTAATTGCGTACTTTTTTTTTGCGAGAGAAAGTCTACTTATACCTATACGAAAAAGGAGCTTGCGGTACAAGGAATACCGATGTTTCCGGGAGTGGAACAAATAGTTCTCAATTCACTGGCACTCGGTATACAGTCGAACTCGCATATAACGAATCATCGCGTATATCGAACGGCTGCGAAATTCCATTGAATCAATCTTCGATATACGAAACGTTTCACATACCGAATTACCTATATACCGAACTATTTTGCGATTGCCTTCAGGTTTTATCATACAGGTTCAAGTATTATTCAGCTCGTTTCTGAAGTCACAGACAACAGTCAATAGACCTATTACCTGCGATTGGGTCTTAATTACTACAGAAAAATAAAGACGACGACATTGCTTCGAAACCACCGTTCTCTAAACACGGAGTTCATTGTACTGGGGTGAGTTCGTTTCGTTGCCAAAAAGCAATGCCTAGGTCTTAATGTGTTAACTCGATAAACAACTCATATAGGTGGTCAGGACGTACGACAACTGCATCGCAGTGCATGATGGGAATAATTACTCGTGGGTGATTAGTGCATTGCGTTATTGGAAAGATACAAAGTTGCGACTGAGATGACGGCAAACACAGCCCAGCTAAAAATGAATGAAAGAAAACTCGGGCAGTGAATTATGAGCAAGCTGGTTGTATACTAAGGTCTAATCTGCGCACACGTCATCTTAAACGCCCTCTTAAAGCTCACTTCGCTACCAAACCTAGATTAAAAATGGCTAATGGGTTTCGTAATTACCTTAAAAAAGGAGCTTCATTTGTAGTGGCATTTCGATATTTGATGAGGTACATATAACTACAGTGCGGTTGTTAATATCACAATGTCCGGTACAGAACAATTAACGACGAATGAGACGTCGGCGCGTTAATTAGTGGGAGAGTGAAACGACTTTCCGGTTTCATTCGACCTTGAATGAGAGCCTCCGAGTCTCCGCAACGCCTCGGCGCGATGTAGCTTTTAATTGCACCGTGACCGATTCAGCGATAAACATGGACCCAGCCCCTTATTTTTTTTTCCTCGTTGTAGGCACTAACACGTATTGAAGCGATGGTCTGAAACGACAGTTTTCGAAACCATCTTTTCGTAGGAAACAGATCAGCTGTCCGTCAGGGGTGCACAAAGCTCGAAAATGTCCCCAACCCGAGGATATCTTCAGGATGTTCTTCAGCATAAGGACACCGAACCAATGTACGCGTACGATGGATTCATAGGAGCATTTGACATCGTCTCACACATCGATAAATACGACTACGACACGTCTGCTATACTTCGCTCGACTAGTCTTAGCTGCTCCATATTTCACTTTGTAACGAGCCATTCATCAGTCACTGCAGCGCGTGCCAACGTGAAAATTTGTCTTCAAACCTAAAGTGTCCAATCAACGCGTATCTTGCGCACGTAAACATATACGCGGGCGAATCAAAACGCCTTCAAGACGTCTAATGCACCACTACGACTACAAGACGTCTGGTATACCTCAAGTCTTCGCTTGTCCAAGGTCATCCACAGATTGTCGCGCGTGATGACGACATTTCCAAACTCGAATATTCACTTTCCGTATTAACAAAAATCCACTCGGAACTCCGTCGATCGCAGTAGAGTCACATTCACCTATGCACCAAACAACGTACAGGTTTAACTGACGCTCCCGGGTTTCCTTACAGGAACTTCGACGAACATGAACTTCGTACGCCACCACGAGGACCAAACACTGCACTTCCACGCGTCGCACCGCACAAGGCTGTTACGCACCCAAGTTTTGAGAGTGCCCCGTCCGAGCTGCACGACAGCACCCATCCACGTCTGGCCATAACGTCACACACATAGCCTTCTCCCTTTCAAGCGACGGCCCGTTCTGCGAAAGCGCACTCACTCACTGTGTATCGTGTAGCAGGCACACACACACAGACCCCAGCGGAGGCCTTGGGGGCCGCTGTATGTGCACGTCGAAGGCGGCAGCCCACGCGCAGATCGGCACGCGGGAGGTTGCAGCGCGCGTGGGTCTGGTTGGTCTGGGCCCACCTGTTACAATCCCGGTCGGGCCACCCAAAACGTTGAAAACGAGCCGTCTCTTGATTCGTCTGCTGCTCGCAAGACGTTGCGTCGTCTGCTGCACCGGGAGTCGTCTGCAGTCCGGAAGTCGCAGCGGGGCGTATAACCGATGAACCACGGCGAGTGGGCGCGGTTCGGCACGGCCCCCTTATTCCGTCAAGCGTCGTTCGGGAAATAAAAAATAAACGTAAACACCGCCGCGCATGCATAAGTGCAAAGGCAGCGGCGGCGGAAGAGTGGCAGACGACAGCGACGGTGCACGATTCGGCCTCGGCAGACGACACGCTGTGTAAAGCCCGAAGTCGGCGATACGTGCAGCAGATGACAGCGGGTGTATGCTTCGCGGTAGCAGACAGCGTGGGATGTAGCCGAAACCCGTAGCAGACGACAACGCTGTGTGTGCTCTCCGGTAGCAGACGACGTGGGATGTAGTTGTAAACCAGACGGAACCCGCAGCAAGTGACAACGGTGAATGCTTCGCGGTAACAGACGACGCGGGATTTAGCTAGAACCGGATGATACTCGAACTAGGCGACAGCGGTGCAGCAGACGAAACGCCGTGCAACCAGACGTAACGTTCATAACGGCGCTTGGCTCACTGCCCAGAGCTCGCGACTTTTCCCACCGCATTGGTTAGTCGGGTTTGGTTTCTCCTCTCAAACACGCTGACATTACGCGACTCATATCCGCCTCTCGGACAGCATTAATCTCACCGCTCGCCACAGGTGTCAAAGGGGGCCACGCCCCTCCGGTACAGTCGAGAAGCAGAATGGGGGGTCACGCGGTGAGAGCGTGAATGCGCGCTGCTACTTACTACATACAAGGTTGGCGCCGTTCCAAACAAGCGGCGAGCAGCAGACGACAGGGACGTAGCACGTGTAGCAGACGACGCGGCGTGAGCGGCGGCGCGTGCTGTTGGGCGAGGTCACATTGCAGACAAATGACGGGAAATCAAGGACAAAAGTGAAAGGAGCAGGAAGGTGGCGCCATCTAGCGGTGATTCAAAAAGCCTGTCACGGATATTTCCACGGTGAAAGTGGTTAATACACCTGCTGCGTTTTCTGAAGGCATCCCATTTTCCGTGTATCAAACGCACAGAAGTCTCATAACGAAAGAGAAATGAAAGCACACACAATAGAAAATGACAAAAGAAATACAGCCGGGAAAAAAAATACAGGAATAAACGCATGCACAATGCAATGTTAGAATCTCCCGACGTCGTCAAAAGACTGTAGGGAAGTAGCTCTCCTAAAAAAAATAAAGACAGGCACATTCCTTTAAAGAAACAATGAAGTGAAACACCAAGTCGGCCTATACAAAAATCACATCGTCGTCGATTTCGCGACATCAGGCCGAGGTTCATTTCAAATCGATAAAGAGTCATTTTTGAAATTTGTGCCTGATACCCAGCACACGAACGCCTGATGTCAGACATCTTGCTTGGCTTAAGAAAGGCTTTCACTAATCTTGCAATGCTGTGTGTTTACGACTCCCCTTGAACAAAGTGCGCGTCATTGTCAACGATAATTCGTTATGTAGGCCAAAGCGAACGCAGTCAACGGCTATGAAGTCACGAGCTTTACTGCAGGTATCCGAACGTGGAGTCGCCACTTGCAGTTTCTTTCTGAACGTTTTTCTGAGTTAGCATGAGCTTATTCTGCGCCTCCCGCTGTACGTAGCGAAGAAACGCGACTGTGACCACCCCATTCTTGTGGAAACTAGCTCACCAATGAGCTCGTTACAGCAGACCTTGCTTATCTTAATATCGTATAAGTCAAATGTGGCATTATGCAATGCAGTAGCAGCAATAAATAAAAGAGCGAAGTGAGGGTACAAATGATGATGTAAAAGTTTCATGCGTGTTGTATGAAGTGCCCAACTGTACACCACAAAAACACAACTAAAGCACACTGCTGGCCTCTCTGTTCCGACATGGGACTAGCCAACGGCTGGGTGGGGACCTACATAGTTGGCCCGCTGCCTTGCCTCTCAGGACCAAATAAAGTTGTTTGTCCTGTCCTGTCCTGCTAGCAATTGATAAAATCTTTGCACAAGGCAGTGCAAACCAACTTGAGAAAAAAACCAATACGTTTGAGAACCTCCAAGTGAAAAATGGTAGATTTTCAGATGTTTTATTGCAAGCACACACATTTGGCTATATTAGAGCATCACTCTTTTCTCAGTTGCAATTCTGATGACACTGTAATGTATCGCAGCTATATGGTAACACAAACTAAAAAAATACGTCGCTAACGCTCGTGCAAGTTAAGATGCTATTATGAATAGGATGCAAAAAACTAAATAACATGTACACACAAGTAACAAATTCATCAAAAAAAAAAAAAAAAAACTCTCCACAGCTCTGTAACCACCATCTGTATTATTATCACAGAACTATGGTGCAAAACAAAGGCATAAAAAATTCCATTTTACTATAGCTCCTGGTTTTGAACATGATGATAGGGTTTAAATTGTAAAAACAAGAATGTACAAATATACGACTGTAGCTCACAGAGAAAATTAGTTAAAGAATTACACTATTATGAGCGCAAGAAAAAGATACGACATGAACGAGTGCTACTTTCAACTGCTTCATGTACAGTAAGCAGTGGCACAGATGCGCTAAATGAAAACTCGAGACATGAGTATCTGTATGAACAGAAACAGATTAACACAGAGGCATCGGAAGCAAAGTAAGGTGTTGGGCTAGCTGGTTTTGCATGATTAAAATACTGCGCTACAGTCCGCTGGGAGAAATGAAGTTAGGAAGGACACACGTTCCAAAGTGGACACGACAAGCGCAAACTATCAACTACACTTATTGAAAAAAACGGGAACGAAAAGAAACTGAGGAACGGAAATGCACAATTTAGGGTGGGTGGAGGGGACTATAATTTTGCTTAACTGTCTTCTATTGCTAGACTTGGCATGATTTGGGAATATGAGGATGACTCATAAAATTCTTTTCTCAGTAGATTGGCTTAACTACTACATGTTGCTCTTGATAAATTCTATTTCCGTCGGGATTACAAAGTTTTTTTTAAAAGTTCCTTTTTCTGAAATTCTTCAGAGTGTCCACTCGAAACTTGTTATAATTGAGTAGCACGAGGACCACAAGTTATTGTGCAATATCAGATATTAGTTATAGAAGTATAAATAGAAATCGGTGCTATTAAAGTGGCAATCTGGTTTGCATAGAAATCTTGGATACCAAAAACGAACTATTCCATCATACCAACCCACTATAAACAAGGTAATCATTGCAGGCCAAACGTTAGAAAGTGAAATTACTATAAAACAAAGTCCATTTGACAAAATAGGCCTGTGTTCACATTTATTTGAAGAAGAATGCGACGAATTTGCTATGCAAGTTCTGACTGTCACAACCACATTTCCAAAGAAATGCGGTTATGAACTGTCTTTGCTTTGTATGCTACCCTTTGAGTTTTAAGCCTCGCACAAGCGAAATATTTATTCATTACAGCCAATATAGTGGAGGCACTCACATTTTCGGTTTCATTAGAAACATCGTGTCCCTAAAATGAAGCATGGCCAATGAAAATTAGTACTTATATTTAGTTCATTATCACCGATCATACCATCTATCAATGTTTGATGAAATGAAGTTCAACTGTAGACTGACAGAACACTCACTGACCTACCTAGCCCTCATTTTCTTCGTGTCATGTACTTTCAGTGCTTTAGTGAATGTTTTATAAATATATACTCAAGAGAATTTTGACACCTTGATGCATATTAGAAATTCAGTTCTTATGATACACTCATATCTTGCTTTTTCATTTAAAGAGGCCATGACACGGTCACCCACCAAATAGTGGTTTTAAACAAAATACAGAAGTACAGGATCTATTTTACCTGTACATGTATTAAAAATGGACTGCAAAAGAATGGTTCATTGGAAAATTAGCCCTGGAAGCTGCCAGCTATAAACCCCACCCGCCGCGGTGATCGGCAGTTTGCCATGGCGTGCGCGAAATAACGTGCTTCATAAGCGTGGAGCTATCATCTTCTACCCAAATTTCAGCTGCTGCTAACCATTTAATATTCAATGACAAAATAAAGAATGTTCTAATAGCTTTATCATACACATAGCTGATGAATGAATATTATCGCTGGCTGGAATAGACGCTCGGAAAACAAGCAGCTCGTAATGTGACGGCTCATGGGTGCGTCACTGTTGCGACATTTTCGGGCTGCTTGCACGTAGAATTCTCATTATAATTGAGTTCTCGAATTTTTGCCAGCTTGTTCGTGTGCACCCAAGGATTAACCTAGATAAGACAGACTATAAGCGAAAATTGGGTGTCATGGCCTCTTTAAGGCATCTCCGCTTGTGTGTACTGCACAGATTTCATGACAGCAGTCGAAAGTAGTGATTTTACCATTAGTAACTTGTTTTGTATAATGCGTCTTTTCACACTTCATAGTATTGCCATTATAGACCAACTAGGCTTCGATAAGGAAATTTGACATCAGTAAACAAATGGAAAAAATTCTCAATTAGAAAAAGTGTAAATTTATGGCCTCATTTTCTTTGTTAGACACAATGAGAGCTAACAGACAATGATGCCCAGGAAAGTATAGGGGATGTTATTTGAAGTAACTGTAAGGGTAGATGCGAAAAAAGAAAAGTGGACAAAAGATAACTTGCTGCTGGCAGGGAGAGAACCTGCATCCTTCAATATACTTTTCTTGGCATCATTGTCTGTTAGTTATCATCAATTAAAAAAAAAGTACCAAGCATAAACCTATAATTGGACAAAACAAGTGAGGAGAACAAATAATTAACAGTGATATAATTGCCAAGGTTTTACATCTTAAGAACAATTAAGCTCTATTAAAGGCCCAACTTATCGTGCACATGCCGGTCCAGACAAAAAAAAAACAACTTCATAAGAATAAGTAAATGACCAAATGACTGAACATCTTCTAATTATATGGGCATAAACATTGCACACAATGCTGAAAAAAAACAAACAACAAAAATACACTGAGACTACCATGAAGTTGCATGTTTTGTGAAAACCATGAATAAAAAGTTTCTCCATTCTCAATGCGAGCGCTGAGAAAATGAACGTTACGGAAGCAAATTAACTTGAAGCACGAGTCACCGATGAACATAAAATGACAAAATGTCGCTCTTCAGTGGAGTGTGATGTTGGGCGAGTTGGCGCATGGCTTAATAAATTTGTGACACGACTGAGACAAGCAAAGAAAAAAAGGAGGGGACAGAACAGGGACAGGCACCGAATCCTATCTCCTACCTTTTCCCCTTGCTTGTTTCACTTGCCACCCAATTATTTCATCGAGAAATATCACTCTATTCTGCTCCTTATAACATGCTAGCTCATTTGAAGTCTCGCTTCTTGCGTAGTTTGCTGCAGCATTGTTTATCATCCATTAAAGAGAGATGCTCCTCGAAAAACATAAGTTAAAAACAGCTATAGACCCACTCCATGCTTATAAACACAGGTAGGCCTATGTCGACATTATGGGTAAATATATTGACGTTCGCATGTAACTTCCGCCATAAGCACTGAGGGCTGTGATGTGCGCCAACGAAACGGCGTTGTGAGACGCCATAAGCGTTGTGAAAGCCATAAGCGCTGAGGGCTGCGATGTGCGCCAACAAACAAAACCTAGTTGTGAGACACGACTCACATCGAGCCGCGACGCAGTTGGTCGGCATACCGTTTTTTTTTTTTCCTCGTTGCTTGACTGAGAACACCCCATGCACCATTGAAAACCCAGCAGAGCGTCTTTTGCCTACCAAGACAGCGCCACCCCATATCCATGACGTAAGTCCGGTGAAATTTGTCTATACCAGGCTTGAGCAGAAAGTGCAGCACCATCACAGCAAAAGCTAGAGAAGCCCCACTTCTAGAAACCGTTGCAAGCTCTCTCGGTGACTACTATAACAAGTATGCTTACAAGGTACCCACTAGTCCATTAATTGATTCAGTGGCTAATGACGAAGAATTGTGGCTGAGGTCTTTGTAATGGGTTGGGAGCATTCAACGACCTACTCGTAATGCAATTCGCTATGTGTGGCACGCCACCTGGTTATGCAATTCATGTTCTGACACTTGGTTATTATGTTAGTTTTCTACCACGTTATATTGCAAACGCTAATGAGGTTCCTTCCTGAAATAACTCTTGTATAAGATTTTTGGGTGCAGGAGATTCGAGCACCAGCATTGCTCAGAGGTAGAATACGGGGCTGGCCCGGAGCGGGTTCGAACTTTGTTCCAATCTGCACAATTTTTTTATTATTTCCCGCGATAGCGGTTACAGACATTGGCAGCGGTGCGCAACTACGGCACCCTTGTTGTGATATCGCAACAGGTTGCGCTGTTAGAAATGAGCTCTGCTTTTACTCTTCATTGGGAGTGACATGTAACAAGGCCATGCTCACAGACATAGAGTTTCACACTACAATGTCTAGATGGGAATCCGTTGCTAGCGTCTATGCGGGCTCCTTCAGCGGCGTTTGTACTGCCATGGTAACGATGGGAAGTGCAGGCTTTAGATCTGCTTCGGATGGACTACGTTCTTGAGATTCGCGACGCTTATTTTGCCGAGTGTAAAACAAAGTCATATGAAAGTTACTTTTAATTAAAACATGCTTCATTTCTTGTGCGTTAAACTTATTGGAAAAAGTTTACGTGATAGTGAGATAGAAGCGAAGCCTGAACAAACTGAACAGCAGGGCATGCATTGCTCTGCAATCGTGTGCCATATTCGGCATCACAACATAATGAATTATTAGGGGCAAAGCACCTTGGGATTTAGGCTCGTCCATTGTCTGTCTGGGTGACCGTCACGCCACAGCGCATGCAGGTACCCACTATACGTCGCCCTCACGCCCACCACGGCACAGCACATGCAGGTACCCACCATACGACCACCGTGACTTTCGTAACGTCGGAAAGCACCCACTATGCCATTCGTCATTATGCTGATGAACAGGGTACCCGCTACAAATCTGTGAGGCATTACTTGCGCATCGTTTGTGCTGTGGCGATAGGTCGACAAAAATTGTGGAGATCACTCAGACTCACTCAAGGAATAAATTTTGCACTTTGGGCTGACTCGGACTCCCTCACCGAAATATCCTTTTACCGCACTCACTCGGACTAACAATCACCCAAATTTTCTTCAATCAGGCTGACTCAGACTCATCAGCGAGATTTGAGGACCTGAGGCTGTTCCTGATGAACAATAAGCCCGTCCCAGACCGCAAATAAGCCACGATACTGTTTCATCTGTCAGTGTATATTTCACAGCTCTCCGAATAAACTTTTAGTTGGCAGTAAGCTCTTGTTCCTGTCTATGCTGTCTGCGTCCAAGTATTGCGCTCTTATTTCAAACAGTCATGTATCACCAACTCGCCCAATCAACCATATCGCAGATGGGATTTCATGAAACCAACTTTCTAATCGATTTCGCTGTAAAATGCCATTGTGGTTATCAAGATGACTCAATTATCATAGTGATTATGACAAAAGTAGTTGCTCTATTCCCCTTCCGGAGTAAACGTTTCTAAATTGACCACAAGCATTTAGCTCTTATGACTTATGCACCAAATTAATACGATTCATAAAATTTCATTAGCATCCCGTTTACCTAATAAATTAGTGATCACCATAGCTATACAGGTTAGATTGCAATTCATTATTTTTACACACAAACATCGGCTCTGCAAGTAAAGTAGACACACACACACCTGACTTACGTAAGTTCAAGTAACAAGCCCGGCATATACAACTTGAAGGCAACAAACTCATCACAGTATAAGTAAATTTCAGCACAAGACGTCTCAACTAATTTGTCATTATGGTACTAACTTAATAGTGTAAAGAGAAGAGAAAGCGTGGGTCCATGGCCCTTTTGTAAGAGAGAAACTGCAGCAGGAGTTCAACTATCTTTACAATATACATTCATATCATCACAATCAACATGAATCTTTGCAATAGCAAAAAATCATCGATACATTAATATCGTCGCAATCATAAATCTTTGCAATAGCAAAAAATCATCAATGCATTAATAGTGTCATGATCACCATGAATCTTTGCAATAGCAAAAAATCATCAATGAATTCATATTATCGCTATCATCATGAACTGTCACGACCATGCTTTTCTTGACCCGTAAACTGGCCTGATGCACGAAAAGGCTGGCATGCGGTTTGTCGAGGTAAACATTACATTCAAATCAAACTCAAAACAAAAATGAGCTTTTTACATGATTCCATAAATATCTCTGTCAATTACGTTTCACAAAAACCGTCTTTTGTAAAGTGACGTGCAAATGAGTCGATATGAAGCATTGTCGTGTATGTATCAGAACGGGCTATCGCGCATGTGCGCAGATACCGCTTGCCACTTCCTTCCTTGTCTTTCCCTTCCCCTCGCTGCCCACGCAGCTATACAAGCGTCATGAATAAGCGACCAGTTGGTCATTCCTTGTTAAGCAACGTGTCACCTCGGTTCGTTACATCGAACGCGTTACATGGTGTCAGAAGTGGGATTGTCTCGGCGGCAGAATGGATGTCGTCAAGCCCCCACCACCGCTGCAGCTTTCCGGAAACCTGAGAAGAAACTGGCTGCAGTTTAAACAAAAGTTGGAGCTCTACCTCACAGCCACGTCATCAGAAAAGCCAAGGACAGAAGCTGTGAAAGCGGCCATACTCCTCAGCGCCGCAGGTGACGATGCCCTGGACGTGTACAACAACTTCGCGTTTTCCGAAGGTGAGAACAAAGAAGATTATCAAACTTTGGTCAAAAAGTTTGAAGAGTACTGCGTCCAGCAAGGCAATGAAGTTTATGAACGGCATGTGTTCCGCCTTCGAGTACAAGAGGACGCAGAACCGTTTGAAAGATTTTTGAGGGACATCAAGAAGCAAGCGAAACTCTGGAACTTTGGGGACCTTGAACAATCCATGATAAGGGACCAAGTAGTATTTGGGATCAGCGATAAAAAACTCAGACAGAGAATGCTAAGCAAGAAGGACCTTACTTTGCAGAAAGCTGATCAAATGTGCAAAGCAGCTGAAGTATCTGCGCAGCAAAATGCAGAGTGGTCGAAGGAAACCTGGCAAGTGGAGTACACGAGAAGAACACAACAAGCCAGCAAAAACCAGTCTCCATGTTGTCAGTGCAGAAGATTCCATGCTCCAGAAGAATGTCCAGCTCGGGGAAAGTTTTGCTACGTGTGCAAGAAAAAGAATCATTTTGCGACGTGTTGCAGAAAGCAGTCAGGTTGACCAAGTGGATGATGCACAAGAGGCGGATGATAATTTCGATATCTTGAACATCAGCGTGTGCGGCGTGGCGGATGGTGTGGGAGCAGATTGGACAGTGCGCGGCAAGATAGGCGGCCAAGAACTGAAATTTAAAGTAGATACTGGCTCACAAGCCAACCTACTACCTCTGTCCTTGTTCCGGCGTGTCAACCGAGCAACGGAGCCAAGAAAAAGCACGGCAGTTCTTACTGCATATAACGGAAGCATTATCAAGCACGTGGGAGTATCAACAGAAGTCCTGAATTTAAGCGGCCAAGAACGTCGCGTTGCATTTTTTATTGTGAAGAAAGGTCGCAATGCCATCATTGGTCTCAAGGCATGTCAGGAATTCGGACTGATTCCAACAGTGAATGCGGTAGACTCAAGAGAAGACGCTCCCCAGCTGGCTTTTCCACACCTATTTCGCGGAACTGGCTGTGTAAAGCGACAGTACAAGATGGTACTGCGACCGGATGCCATTCCGGTAGTGCAGCCTGCCCGGAGGATACCGTTGGCGATCAAGGAGCAGCTTCGTGAGGAGCTGAGCCGCATGGAAAGGGCCTCTATCATCGTGAAAGTGGACGAGCCTACTGATTGGGTAAGCCCTTTAGTTGTAGTAAGGAAAAAGGATGGCCGTCTTCGCTTATGTATGGACCCAAGGGTCATAAACAAAAGCATAAAGCGCAAACATTATCCTATGCCATCTCGGGAGGACATTGAAAGTGAAATCTCGGGCGCAAGGTACTTTTCTCGGCTAGACGCAAACGCAGGCTTCCATCAGATACCGTTGGACGAGGCTACGTCACGCGTGTGCCCCTTCGCAACGCCCTTTGGTTGCCACAGGTTCTTGCAGATGCCATTTGGAATTTCTTCAGCAAGTGAGGTCTTCCAGAAGACTTGAACAGAAATTTTTGAAGGCCTGACAGGCGTGCGTGTATACATTGATGATATACTAATCTGGGGGGACTCGACAGAGCAGCATAATGAACGGCTGAAAGCCGTACTATAGCGAGCGGAGCAAGCTGGGATGACGTTTCACGCCCAAAATATGTATGTTTTGTGTGACACAGATAGCATTTCTTGGTGACGTGATCAGCGAGAGCGGTGTCCGTCCCAGTCCAGACTTAATCGAGAGCATACAGGCTATACCGCAACTGAAAGATAAACAGGCAGTTCGCAGAATGTTGGGCATTGTGAATTATTTCCGCAAGTATGTACCCTCGCTCAGTGACAAGACGTCACTACTTCGGGGCCTTTTGAAGGAAAGCGTGGTGTTCGAATGGACGTCAGCACACGCGCACGAGTGGGCTCAGATCTGCAACGCATTGATGAACCCACCGATACTAGCGCTCTTTGATTAAGAAAAAGAAGTGAAGGTAACTGCAGACGCCTGCCTCTAAAAGCGGGATTTGTGCCGCCTTGCTGCAAAAACACGGAAACGACTGGCGCCCAGTCACGTACGCATCGCGGGTTCTGAGCGAGAGTGAAACACGCTATGCTCAAATTGAAAAGGAAGCGCTGGCTATAGTATTTGCGTGCGAAAAGTTTCACCCGTTTGTCTATGGCCGCAGGATTCTTGTCGAAACTGATCACAGGCCTCTGATTGCCATCGCCCAAAAAAGTGTTGCAGACATGCCACCAAGACTGCAACGATTTTTCATCCGTCTTTTCAAATACGACCATGTCTTGCAGTTCATCCCTGGGAAAGACCTGGTGCTCGCAGACATGCTGTCCCGTACTGCCACGCTGCCTGGGGCCGCTGATGAAGCGGAAGACATGGAGGTCCACGCAATTCAGGTGGTTTCAAGCCTGGTAAGCAGACGAACAAAGCAACGACTTCAAGAAGAGACCCGTGCCGACCCGTATTTAAGCAGCGTGTTAGAGCAACTAAAAGCAGGTGCGACGATTCAAGGGGAACTAAAGCCTTTCACATCGGAGTTATCGGCAGCGGACGGCGTACTGCTAAAAGGGAGCAAGATCGTCGTGCCGAAAAGTATGAGATCAGAAATTCTGGGGCGGATACACGAGGGCCACATGGGACAGAACAAATGCAAGGCCAGGGCATGTAGGCTAGTTTTTTGGCCAGGACTAAGCAGTGACATTGAGAACCTAGTACGAACATGCCAGGTGTGTCAAAAATATGCCTAAAGCCAGCTGAGCAAGCCCCTTCTACAACGGCCTACATCGAAATGACCGTGGTATCGGGTCGGAATTGACTTGTTTCAGTTTGCAGGGGACTCCTACGTCGTGGTGTATGACAACCAGTCGAACTTCCCAGATGTTGAAAGACTGGTGAGCACAACAGCAACGGAAACTATTTCCAAGATATCCGCCATATTCTCTCGCTATGGCATTCCTGCGCGAGTCTGCACCGACAATGGGCCCCAATTTTCTTCGAGTGAATTTGCTGCATTCACAAAGCGGTTCGGCTTCGAACATATAACATCTAGCCCGAATTTCCCCCGCTCAAACGGCTTAGCCGAAAAGGGCGTACAGATTGTGAAACGAATTCTCAAGAAAACTACGGAGGGCCATGAGAATTTCTGGCTGGGCATTTTGGCTTATCGATCTTCCCCCTTAGAAGACGGACGGTCGCCAGGAGAGTTTCTGCAAGGTCGTCGTCTTCGGTCAATGGTCCCCGAGTTTAACGCCGATGGAGAGTGCCCTGTATCGAAACATCGGCAATCACTACAAGGTAAGCCATTATCGCCCCTTGATGCAGGCAACGTTGTTCAGATCAAGAGTGAGAACTGGTCCCGCAAAGCAACGGTACTTAAGGAGGTGGCGCCACGTTCATATCTGGTCAAAACAGAAAGTCAAGGGCAGCTGAGGCGAAATCGACAACATCTGCTGCCAACACACGAACGCTGCGAAAACGAGAACGGCTACGAGAGCGGTCTGGAAGACTTCGAGCCGCCCAATAGCGTAGGACCACCCGCCAAAGGCTCGAACCGGCACATGACACGTGTGACGCAGCAGTGGCTGACCGCTGTTCAAACCCGCAAAGCACCTAGGGTTTCTGAAGAAACCGAAGCAAACAGAATCAACGAGAGGCTCATCCGAATCGCCAACACTTCGCAGGCCAACGAGATCCCGGACCGAGCCAAAGCGCCTGCGCTACGAAGAAGACTTGCGTCAGACGTGCTAGTTCACTTGTTTCTTTTGTTTGCTTGGTATTACGATTCCAAATTGGACGAAGAAAAGATGTATCAGAACGGGCTATCGCGCATGTGCGCGGATACCGCTTGCCACTTCCTTGTCTCTCCCTTCCCCTCGCTGCCCACGCAGCTATATAAGCGTCATGAATAACGACCAGTTGGTCATTCCTTGTTCAGCAACGTGTCGCCTCGGTTCGTTACATCGAATGCGTTACAGTGTAGTCAAAAACAAATGAAAATTTTTTTAGTATAATACTATATGTAGTTCTCTTCTGCAGGCAACCTTTACTGAAGATATTATACGACATAACTGCACTGGTCGAAGCTACTGAGCTGCCAGATGACATTAGGTGAAGTAGAAGTTTTTAAAATAACGAACGGTTGTGCACGACAAGCTATCACAACCATCTCGTCTCCAAACTCAAACACACTGTCACTCAGAAATGCAGCTAGAATGACACTTCAAAGCAATCACACATCATACATGACATTCAGGGTGTAGCCCCAAAGAGTTTCTCTCCTTAGCTGGAGGAATGTGGCTCTTGACATCCATGCAGGTTTCTTAAGCACATGTGCCACAATCATGAAAATGATGAAAAGTGACAAGCACTGTCATAACTTGGCTGACGGCTCAGCGAATGATATGGCACTTTGTCTACTGAACTGGCCTTATTTCTCGACAAGAAAACCGCAGCCGCGAATCACTAAGATGTTCTATAGCACAAACTCTGCATAATATACCCTGAAACACTGCTCGAAGGTTAATGCGCTCACATTTCTTTCATGTTTGAAAACCGTCTCAGACTTGCAAGCTTATAGGTTTTATCGTCTGTTGCTGTTAACTCGTTCAGTGGAACTGCTTAAGCAGGCAGGACTACCACCGTTGCTATAAGACTGCTTTGAGAAGGGCTGTAAAATTGAGAGATGCGTAAAATTATGCACAAATTTATGTGAATGCAGTGACATGAGCTAGCTACGAGAAAACAAAATAATTCGAATGAACAAACTAAAACAAATGTTGTAAAACCAGACAGCTCAAAGTGGCTACAAGAAAGCACGCGAGCCAACAAATGCCAATCCAATGCCTGAACTCCTCATCACTTCCACGACATGTTAAACAACTCAAATGCCAGCTTTTCCTCTCTTGCTCAGCTCTCCATGAAACTTGTGGCAAACCAAGGCCTCCAAGATTACTAACTCGCGCGCACGAAAGTCAGTGGCACAGTCTAAGGGTCTTGGAGGCCACGGCGAGACCCCGTGTGCTTTGCCCTGTAAGTAGGGAAAATGCGGTGGTCCATACAGCGAGGAATGTCGTGAGCGGACGACACTGCTGTCGAGCCTACTCCTGCCCGAAGAGGTTGGGCAGGTCGACGCAGGCCACGGCATCCTCTTCGATGGCCATCCTCTGTGGCCGGAACATCGGAGGCAGGTTCATGATCTGGATGGCTGCCTTGAACTGCTGGCCAATGTTTTTCTACGGCGGGGCGAGGGAGGGAGAAAACGCCTTCAGGAACATCACTTGACTACGACAGTTGAGCCCCTTGACAAGAGACATTCATAGGAGAGCAGCCTTTGTCTTTTATATGAAGTGTCTCTTACAAGCAGAGCTTCACGTGTGCGTTTTCTTATCAACCCTAACGACAGTGCAGGCACACTGGTCTCTCTTATACCCATACATCAGTGCCTCTTATAAAAATGTTCAACTGTACCCTGTTTAAGTGTATCTGTCTTCATTGGAAAAAAAAAATGATTTAGGGGTACTGACACCAAATTTTGAAGCTGATTAAACTCCTACATACAAATTTGCTACCTACAGAGATGGCTCTGAGCGAGCTTGAAGCAAGACAAATGCTGATAAGATATCTTTTGTTTTGATATTAAAATTGATCTTCGCAGTGTGCCACCACGTGACATCGGCACTAGCGACGCGTCGGGCCTCATTGTCGACTCTGATGGTTTCCCGCACCAGCATGGCTAGTAGTGATGACGTCAAGCACTATTACACACAAAACCGTTGCTTGCTTATTACCAATGGAGGTACGCAGCAAAGCGGCCACAGATACGTCCCGACGCCTTGTACGAGCACATGACGAGAAGCTCATTCTGAGTCACAACATCAGGGTACAGTAGCTAGCTATGAAAAACCTGTTGTGATTAATCTTAATTTTTTTATATCTGGGGCTTAACGTCCCAAAACCATGGCACGATCATGAGAGACGCCATAGTGGAGGGCTCCGGAGAAAATGTAGTAGAGCACCAAGTCGGGTTAGTTGGCAGAAAATCATCTTGAAATGGTTCTAACTGCTCTAGAAACGTGACGAACTGGTATGGAGAAGACAGCAGATGTTTTCTCGTCTTCTGTTGTCTGTGTTTCTAGAAAAGCTATAAAAGCCATTTGAAGACGAGCAAGAAGTTGCACATGATCCAGAAGTGTGGCAAGTCATATACGAATCTTCAAGAAACATACAAAAATGAAACGATAAAAAAAGGAGAATTGTTAAGCGGTATTGAGTGCTCGCATTGTTTTGAACCAGTATTCACCATGTGTGGTCACTAGCGGCCTTGGCAATTTTACCTATAAAATGAGAGGTTTCCTCCACTGCTTAGGTGGAACACTAGGGAAATATTTGAAGCGCCAGCCAAGAGGCTCCAACATTTCTCTACAACCCCAAAGAAACTCAGCTACTCTTCGAGTAAACCTGTGACAATCACGTCTCCTGAATACTACAGCACCGCGCAGAGCATCCATCTTTAAAAACAATCTCGCATTCCTTTCCTATGCCTGACCAATCCTTCTTTCATGCGCAGTGACGCAAATTTGCCGATCAGCGACTTGACGTAGCACACAGCTAATCGCATGCCTTCCCCTCCTTGTGAGGGAGAAGGGTGACGAGGCTGCGTGAAAATTTGAAAACAGCTGGAACCGTTATGCTAATCCCCGTAACTTTTTAATATAGTGCGCACAGTACAACCTCGTAAATAAGTTCTTGAAAAAAAAAAAAAGGGAACAAAATAAACGTACAACTTAAAACGTTAGATCCGATTCGGGTTATTTTTACTTTTTGCGATGGCAAGTGCAGAAGCCAAGGAAATCATATTAAACGGTAACGCATCAATGAAGTTCTCCTGTATTCGTAAAATTATAGCGGCAACATGTGCACAAAGCAAAAGTGCACATATTTCTCCTTACAACGATTTTTGGTCCTCAGAGCTTGTTTACTGGCCCCCTTAATGACATGCCATAACAACGAATGAAACTGTTCACACAAATGACAACTGACGAGTGCATATGCTGTTATGCAGCATCAATAAAAAAAAATGTGCCAACTCACCCCAATGATGGGAGAGATTAGCCTTTTGAAAATCTCCTTCTTCTTCTTCTCCGGCAGGCCTTTCCCGTCAGCCGGGGGATGAAGCTGCGTCTCAAAGGCCTGCGTATCAATTTTTCGAAAATTTGCCGGTTGTAAACCAGTACTGGCGCTAAGCATAGTCGTTGGCTACAAGTGGCTCAACTTGTCTACGGCTTTTGATTACTGGAAGCTTTACCAGTAATTGTGACCTATACTGCAGTATAATAACCGTTGTCTAATAGTCAGGGGTATCGGTGAAAAATCTCCTAAAATAAATGCACTCATACCTCATTGTAACAATGTTTCATACTACACGAAAATAGGTTCGTTATAGTATCTGAAAATTCGTTATAAAGGTATACACTCACCTCGATATAATGAACCCAGATATAACGAAATATTGGTTGTACTGACTACCTGAACAATATGCTTGCAATAGATACAGTGTTAGGAATAAACATTTATAACAAATTTTCGGTTATAAGGACTTTAATTTTGAGTAAGATGTAACTCTGTCATAATGATGTTTGAGTATTTCTACCACAATATATATTCCAAGACGATTTTTTACTGTCTTATAATGGATACTTCGTTATATCAGGGTTTGTTATATTAAGCTTTGAGTGAAGTGGCGTGTGTATAAAGTAAGCCAAAGTGTTTTTGTTTCTATTTATGAGCACGAAAATCAGCAGCCTGACAATGTAAGTGAAGCGCTTCGTGTGATCTCCGCTGCAAGTACATTCGCCCGGTCTGGTGTCGTCTCACCTCCAGGGCCTCCGGAGTGCATCCGGGTATCTGCAGTAGGGTGTTGCACAGTCCCGGGAAGAGGGGCCGCGCCGCCTGGTACAGGGCCAGCCCGAGGGACACCAGCCGGGTCTGGTTGATGTCGTGCTCGCCCAACACCTGCAGCCCCAGGAGCACGCACCGCAGCAGGTACGCTGCGCCGCCTTCGTCGCGCACGAAACCCTGCTCGAACATCTGAGGGAAGAAGGGCACACGAAGCTTTCCAATGATGCGCAGACGAGATTGAGGTTCACATCGGTCGAGTGAGCCCCTGTTTCAGAAAAAAATCAAGGCAGTTTCGTACTAGTGGTGTACGGAGGAAGTGCTGAATTAGGCAGCCTTCTTTGTTTTTATTTATTTTTTTCTGTTTCTCTCTGTCTCTTTCTACCTCTTTTTTAGTTTCTTTAATTTCTTCTTCTGGTATTCTCTTTCTTTATCTTCGTCATTTTTGATGTCATTCCCTATTTCTTGCTCTTTCTATTCCTTTTTCTCTCTCTATTTCTTCCTCCTTCCTTGAGTCTTTTTTTTTCGTTCTCTTTTTTTTCTTGCTCTGTGAATTTTCTAGCTCCTTTCTCGTGTCAATTTTTTAGCTTTTTTTTTTCTTTTCCTGTCTTTCTTCCCTTTTTTTCTCTCCTTTCCATTCTATCTCTTTGTGTCACTCCTGTCTTCATTCTTTCATACATAACAGAGTTATCGCATCCCACACCGGACAATTCGGTGCACGTGTTCTGGGAGGAAGGCACGAGATGACGAGAAAAAAGAGGGCAAGGCGAGCGTGAGCTGATTCACAATGACCATAATTTCTGCATGCAATTGACATGGTTTCCTCGAGCTTAAGCTACTGTGGTGCTAAAAACTACGACGTTGATCAGAGACCGTTAATTAGTCAAGCCAAGAGAGCGTCGCATATCGCAAGCACTTAGATTCCACTTTGAGTGCCAGTCAAACTTTGATCACACTGATTTAAAATGAAACACAATTTTCAAATGGCTTGTTTTTCTCATTTCCCTGCTCATTCAGCACGCACCATGTGACCTAAATGTCTACACTAAATGTGCATGCGATAAACTTTCACTTGTGAGCCAGTGCTCAAGTAGTCCGATTTTTCGCCCTCGTCTGCGCCATGCTGCATATTCAACTAAATATATTGATGTGCCAACGCGCTCAACCTCCACATTACGCATGCAACATCCAACAAGTTCCGCTGCGAAGCATTTTTTTTTTTTGCCTCACAGAGCAGTGCATTACCGTATTTACTCGCGTAATCCTCGCACTCACATAATTCTCGCACCCCCCACATCGCCCAAGAAAAAATACGATTTTTTTTTTCCTCGAGTAATTATCGCACCCCCGAAAACTGCCGCAATAATGTCTGCTTGTTCCAGCCATTAATGATGATAGCGTGCACCATCTAGCGCCATCTCTTAAGTATCAAGCTTACTATTGCACGGAGATTCAATCCAAGCCAAGCCAAAGTGGCCAGTGCGCGTTGCGGCGTGTTTTGTATGTTGTGTGGTTATCTTGAAACGTTATGGGGCGATACTGAAGTCACACGGCTGCTTCAAGTTGCAAGTGAGAGATCATACGCTAAACAACGGCAACAGGGACGCCGGTAGGCCCTTCGGAGCCTACGAGTTTTGTGTTCGCTACTGGTGACGGCAGCTGAAAGCCACCAAGACGCGTTAGGCCTGCCGTGTGCCTAAAACTGGGATTGATGGTAAACTTTATTTCCTCAGAAGGAAACTGCGGACGACTCTGTTAAATAGCCATCAGCCCAATACTGACGTCTTACGCTTACCTTTTGAGGGCTCCTGTTGAGCGCCGACCGCTACCGCTACGCCCGCAACGCCCACAAGCTTCGCGTATGGTATTCCGATTCTCGACTATTTGCTTGCACTTTTTGTGTCTCAAATAAATCTTGCCTTGTGTTGAACCTGTGCTATTATTGTTGAGGTAAGTTCTAATTAGTACTTCTTAAAGCTTGCTGTAAGTTGCTGGTGTGAGAATCCCGATTTGCGGACACTTCGTTTTCCTTTTCACTCTGCGTTTTCGTGGAAAGTTTTCCCCGCGTAATTCTCGCACCCCCCAACTTTGCATCGATTGTTTGGCAAAAAAAGTGCGAGGATTATGCGAGTAAATACGGTAATACATCAACATTTATGACACGAGAAAAGACCAACAAACAAACCTTCACATGCTCTAAATAAGTGAAAACTTGGTAGAGTTGCGACCTCTGCTACAAAAAAAAACAAAAGGCTCACTAAGGAAAAACAATGACTTGGTTCAGACTGACAAACTACACTCTGAGAACTGTAAATGCCACATGTCTCACTATCATAAGTTCATTATTTGTGGAGAAAATTAAGGTTAAAGTTCAAATTTCACTCGTGAGTCTCCGCACGCGACGTAGCAAACTTCCAAATGTACTTTTCGTATTTTTGCGACATTGGCTGGAATGAAATTTTCTGAAACATTCTATGTTAGGTCTATGGCACCCACTGATGACAATGTACTTCATTTTTATTAATTAGAAGCTATGAAAGACCCAGTAGACGCCTTTAAAATCTATAACGTCACAGTGTTTGGTGTGGGAACCTCAAGGTGGCGTCTTCACCTTGCATTTTCTTTTCGTGCATTTTCTTGCTTACCAAGCATTGTGTCAAAGTAAGAGTGAATTGATTTGATTGATATGTGGGGTTTAACGTCTCAAAACCACCATATAATTGTGAGGGATGCCGTAGTGGAGGACTCCGGAAATTTCGACCACCTGGGGTTCTTTAACATGCACCCATATCTGAACACACCAGGCCTACACGCAGTAAGAGTGGAGTTTTTAGGATTGCGAAAACTGTGCTCTAGTAATATGAGAAAAATCGCTCTGCTCTTTGGTGCCCCTTGGAAGAAAGCTAAATGGATAGACGAGGTCGTTTTGTGTAACATGTGAGCACACGGAAAGGATTCATAACGAAGACGAGAAAACACTCACGAGTTTCAGCAAGGGCATGCTCAGCTGCAAGGCCTTGAAGGAGGCAGTGGTGTCGGACCAGTGCAGAGCGTTGAACACCGCCATCACAACGGGTGAGCAAAGTTCCTGCGAGTCGGAACAGAGACGAAGAAAAAGGAAATTAAAAAACGACGACACAGCCGACTAGGCTCGTTTCGTGACAACTTATTTCCATCTCTTCTTTTTTCCTTTACTTCTGGAGGTGAGCTAAATGCCTGATGAGAGCAACAAATGCTCACATTCTTCATCCTTTCGCATTTCTAAACCAGCGTTTGGTGCTGTTGTGACTGGGGGAATTTGTCGGGCCTCGAGCCATCCAAGGGTCAGGGCGAAGACGGGCCGAGGAGCCGGAGCTGATAACTTGAACGATTTATTTACACTATTTTACATGATGTTGAAGGTAGCGTGTTACATGGAGTAAGCATCATACTAGATGATGGAAGGAAGCTCCCTCCCCGAGCGTCCTGCGCTCGCGTTTTTATGCCCCCGAAGAGAGAAAGTCACACCGCCTCCTTCCCAACCTGGGAAGGGAGGAGAGGCCCGCCCAGTTCGCTGCCCGGCGAGGGTGTAACACACACAATACACGACACCACTGGCACAGTGCGAGAACGGGGAGTCGGACGCGCCGAGATGACTCTTCGAGGAAACATCGCTCGGGAAAGGCGCCATGGAACGTGAGGAATGTCCCCGAAGATGAATACAAAGCGCTCGGCTCATTGTCCGCTGAATGTTGACGACCCAAGCAATGACCACTCCTTCTAGGCAGCCCAGACAGCGAACAGCCCCCCCCCCCCCGGTAATCTGTCGGTCGTGCGTGCCCAAAGGGCTTTTTGGCAAGACGAGCCGACGACTCCAAGGAATTCGCAGTACTACTGCTGTGTTGTTGCCGATTCTGGACGTCTCAGGACGCGCTGCGAAGCCGGAACCATTCCACGCGTCCAAGCGGCGCCCAGACATGGGGGCCGATCACAACAGTGCCTAGGGACAAAACGCAAACGTAGCTCATGACGACGTGAGCCATGACAAATTGTTCATGCTGCTGTAACTCCTAGACTTGACTCCTAGACTCCTTGACTTGAAGTTACTAAGTAGTGTTAAATGCCTTTATAAGAGCCATGATCTGGGAAGCCTATTCTTGTTTTCTTTTTTTTTTTTTTTTTATGAGATGTCCCTGATAAGCGGGGTACCGTAAATGCATTTTCTTATCATTGCCTGTTTAAATGTAAGCACACTGGTGTCTCCGATACCCATTTGTCTATTATATCAGTGCCTCTTATAAGGGGTTTCGGCTGCATATTATTTTTGCAAGAGAGCAGTTGCTAAGCTTACTGGCCTGGGAAGGCATTGTTGGAGAGACTATCTGTTTTTCATTTGTTCGTTTCTGAAATCTTGAAGCAAAGTTCGCACGGTCGAGACTTAACTGTGCTGGTGTTCAAAAGTGTCAGTTGTGACAAAAAAAGAAAAAGAAACCACAAACGGAGAACTACAACAGCATCAGCAACATCCAAAAACAGGAACAGAACAGTTTTCAGTACTTGCGCGGGAAAAACATCCAATACAGCAAAAATCTAACACAGGCATTTGTGCATGACAATCGCTAATCTAGCGCTAATCTAGTTTCTGTCTAGCCTTTTTACATTGAAGCCTGCTATATGCAGTACAACAGTACTGTCATAGTGCTTCCCACACTACGGAAAAAAAAATCTTAGTAACATTATCGCAAAAGCCATTCTATTTTTATCTGCACTGTTGGGATATATATTATAAAATTATGAAGTTAATAAGAAATTATGAAGGTGACTGAGTTCCACACTTGCCGCCATGGCAACAGGTGGCGCTAACTGACACTCCCACGTTGAAATGCCTCCGTAGCTTCAGTAGTAGAGCATCAGACGTGTTAGTCGAAGGTCACAGGTTGGAATTCTGCTGGAAGCAAGTTGTCTTTTCATCCACTTTTTTTTTTCTTCACATTAACATTACAATTACTCCTAATAACACTGCCTCTACTTTCCCTAGAATTATTGTCTTGTAGTTTTATTAGTCTTACGTAAACGTGCTTCTTGATTGGCAAATCATCTCACGGCGAGTGATTGTTGTCATGATGACAATCATGGACAGCACTTAAAGCTGCGCCAATATGAGCCGCTACTGAATGGACATGTACTACTACGAAAGAAGCCGCACCTCAGTCTTAAGAACAGTGGCTCCAAATGCAGAGATTGTTGCCGCGCTCGAGTCCACCTGCTTCCCTTCCTGGTCTTCATTCATGCTGTCGAGGCTGGCGTCCGGCTGGCCTCGCTTGTTCAGCAGGATGGCCGCTGCGGAGGTCGAGATTTTGACTTACACACACAATAAGTGTTTAATGCTTAAATTGCAAGAAAAAAATTATTCCACTACTTCTCATAAAATATTAACCTTGTTCAATCAGTAAGTGTCTGCTGGTTAGCTGCAGATCAGCACGTCATTAACAAAGTTTGCCCACCCTTTATCAAACGTACGTGAGAAGAACTTACACAAAACTGTCAACTGTGCAGCCAGCTGGCTAGCCATTGGCCAAGGCTTTTCAAATTTGGCTGTTTGCTAACTGATCGCCAAACTAATACTAAGGGTCAATATTTAATCTTAACAAACAAGCCTTGTAATATTCAAAGCTGGCAAGCCTCGAGTGTTCACTGATTGGTCATCGATCTGTGCCTCATACTAGTCCACCGCTTCAGTCTAATCAAATAGTGTAAGCAAGTACTGAAGCAGCATTTGAAATACCATGCCCCGTCACATATACTTTTTCTTCTATCTTTTCATTAAATTTTGTGCAGCATCATACTTGCTTAGCATGAATCTTCTAGACCGCAACTAGCCAGCTTTTACTGCATGTAGATGTGCAACTGATTACAACTAAAGTGACCGGTGTAATCTAACAGATTGCACATTGTGCACAAGAGACGGACTACACTCACCTAAAAGGTCAAGGTACTTCTCGTGATAGAAGACGGTTCAACTGGTCATCAAGCAGTTCCTGTTCCTCGGTCATTTCCGTCTCATAGTCGACACTGATGCATAGACAGAAAAAGAATGCAGATTAAAAAACAAAGAAGAGCATGTGCTTTCCGAAATCTAGAAAAAACACATCCAAGCTTTACGAAAAGATTAGAGTTTGCGCCTGAATTCACGTATGTTTCCTTATGATCGGTTTGTCCGCTTGTTCATTGGCGGTGATTGTCATTAGCTTACTACATGTCGCAAACCATATTATACATTCTTCAATATAGTACTTGGAAATTTATAAGCCAGCCATAACTTATCTACCTTCATACACAACAGTGTTTCCCACAAAGAGTCAACGCTACGAGGTGACTGATCAACAAATGTTTTAAAAGACAAAAATTTTCATAAAGGATGTAACAATCACAAGTTCCGTAGTACACATGTTTTTTCTAGCTGCATCCCTGTTCAATACCATTATAGCTTTCCTTCGTGGACACTTCAACACCAAATAAAACAACCAATTTTTTTTATTTCTACATATTCCAAGAAAGGAGGTTGCAAAAACCTACACACTCACTGAAATTGTCTCCAAATCACCAGATAGTTCAGCATCTAACAAAGAATAATAGGGTCACCTAGCAAACATTATTAAAATAAGCACTACCATAAAGCTGCTTTCCGCCCCTGCCGCGGTGTTCTAGTGACTAAGGTACCCGGCTGCTGACCCGCAGGTCGCGGTATCAAATCCTGGCTGCGGCGGCTGCATTTTCGATGAAGGCGAAAATGCTGTAGGCCCGTGTGCTCAGATTTGGGCGCATGTTAAAGAACTCCAAGGGGTCGAACTAATTTCCGGAGCCCTCCACTACAGTGTCTCTCACAATCATATGGTGGTTTTGGGACGTTAAATCCCACATATCAAAGCTGCTTTCCATCTGAAGATGTCTCAAAGTTCATCATTTACCTGAAGCGTGTTCAGTGAGATAAAACACTTTTTATATGGACAAGCTCCATTGCATTCAAGTGTTTTGAAAAGCACATTTACAGTGTTCATAGCTAAATCAGTGCTAAAACAACAAATTGACCAGGTAAAATAAAATGGGTGAAGTTCTCACCAGTTGGCATATTTGAGCCTGAATTTCTCCCACTTGGCATTCAGTTTCTGCAAGACAGCCAAAGCAAAAGACAAAGCCGTTTAATCTAGTACAATGTGAACGACTACTTAAAAGAAGCGGTCTTTCGCTATTTCACTGCAAACAATGTAAAAATGGCATTAAGAATATATATCACACATACGCATGACTCTTAAGCAAGCTGTAGTACTGCTGTGCATGCCCAGCCTGTAATGGCATTGCGTACATAACAACGTGAACCTCGCATAGTGCACTCGAGCCGAAGTTTCATGCGTGCACTCCACACGAAACTTGGCGTTCTTATGTATGCAGCACCATTACAAATGCTGCGCACGAAACACTAGAGCTTGCTAAATCCATCCTTCTTTCTTTTTTTTTTTTTTTTTTTCAGTGTTAGCAATGGTATGTCTTGGCACCAGTAAGTTTGGCTTACCATCATTTCAAAGTAGATATTGTTGCTGTTTTTCCTAAGTGTTCAGTAGACTCAAACCTCGATATAACAGACCCAGATATGAAGAAATATCAGTTACAACGGAGTAAATCAAGAATAGTGTTCCAACAAATATGTTGTTAAGAAAATGAACCTTTATAACGTATTTTTTGTTACAATGAACTTATTTTCGTGTAAGATGCAACTTTGTTATAATGTGGCTTGAGTGTATACATATTTAAAAAAAAACTGCAGATTACCTCGGGTAAATTTCACCCAACACCTAAACAGGTGAGCTGGCACTTACCGTGAAACATAAAGGGAAGCACGGGCTTGAGCAGTGGCAACACGACCGTGGCCTGCAGCTCGGCTGGACAGCGCTGCACGAAGGGCCTCAGAAAGACGCGTGCGTCGGCGGTTAAGGAAGGAACGTCTGCCAATCGAGGTAGTTTGGGATTCTTGGTACGCCATTGTAAGCAAGGGTTTCGAACAGTAGTGCAAATGAGTGAGAAGATATTGAGAAAGACAGAGCACAAGCTTCCAACCGTCGCTGTTCGTAATAACAGCAATCAGTACACACTGTAACGATGGCGTATGACATGACGACTAAATGCTGTCTTTCTCGTGCTGTTTTTACCCTTTCATTCTCGCTTACTAGAGTTACTAAAGAAATCCGCAGATGAAGACATCCACATTCAGGGTAGTCTTGGAGGTTATTTCACCTCTAACACATAGCACATCTTCCGAGTGTTTTCTGTACCGTTGTGCTCTACCGAGAGCACCGTTTTTAGTGTTTCTGTGATTATTCGATACATGACCACCACTTTACAACTGCTCCTTTAGGTCTGCACGGTAGTCTAGATTGCTGCGTGCCAAGATATGACAGTGATATCGCTGAGCTTCGACAGATAGTACTAGCAACATGGCTGACATCACAATATGAAGAATTATTCGGCAGAATTAAGTTTTCGTGCTGGTATTACATGAAAATCGAAGCACCAATTGCATTCAGCTTGAATCACAAGGTACAAGGGTCAACTAGCATAAGCGTAAGGCCTATACCAAAGGTCGTAGAGCACGATGATGTAGTCATGCGAGTGAGGATATGCAGGAAAAAAAAAAAGAATAAGAAAAAAAGGAGGAGCAATATGAGCACTAACTTTTGACTGATTTACACTAAAACCTTGATATAACGAACTCGGGTATAATGAAATATTAGCTATAACAAAATAAATAAAGTCTCACTATAGACATAGTGTTAGAACTACCCCTTTATAACAAATTTTTTGATATAACGAACTTAATTTAATCTAAGATGCAACTCAGGTATATAATGAGCTTTGAGTGCATTGCAATGCGGTGCTGTGGCGCAGCATGTGCCGAAGGTGCTGGGATGCATGAAGGTATGTTGCTGGGCTATTTTCACAGGAACATAGCTGATATATCGCCCTAACAAACTATAGTACCATGCCGCGATGAATCATTCGAAACCTACGGCTCACCTTATTCCTCTTCCCTGCCCTTTTTTCGTCGTTTCGAGCTAAGCAGCCACAGTTTGTTTTGATCAACACAATTAAGAGGCGACTAGCCCAACTGCTAGTACTTCTAAGGATATGCAGGATCGGTCGTAGCCTGAAGTCTGGGAGCTGCTCAAGGCCCATCAACACTCCGTTGACGAGCATGTCAGACAGACCTGGCGTCTGGTAGTATTCGGGGCCCAGCGACTGTCCCGCGTTGCCAAGAATCTGCAAGCTGCGAGGTTCACACGCAAAAAATGGCGCGATAAGGGAAATAAAACAGGGAACTTTGACTTGCCGTGGGAATGCCAGTTTCCAGAGTGCACTGTAAGTTTCATGCGCGCAGTTTCAATTTAAACCTCTCAATGTTGCAATGCAAAGCACTTACTGAATGAAATTGGACAACTTAGGGCTAAGTAATGCAGGTACTTTCGTTTTCACTATCTTCAGTGAAGGCCTTATCGGTGAAACTTCACCTCGAATGCGTAGATCAGAGCAACATTATCTTATGAGACCAAATTCATAGCAACATGACACAGTTATCGCGAACAATTGCACACATCAGTTGTTAGACTGAAGAATTCGACGTCCATTTTAATCTGTGAATAATGTACGTGTGATAGTTATATCTCTAAGTAAATAACTGCCATGCTCTTTATGAATGCCTGGTTAACACATCCTCGACAAAAATGTGACTCAATCTTCAGAGTTTTTTCAATACTAGTATATGTAGGTCAAAAAGAATTGTTGAACAAGGAATCTCATTGATAAAGAATAATTGCAATGGAAAACATCATTAATACTACGTGATGTAGTATCAATGCCGTTCCTATGGTTGCCAATGTGATCTGTGAGAGTAGTCTTCTCTCTAGCTTTATTCGCACTGTCAGCTATGCATGAAACGCGGTACAGAATTGGAGTAAAAGAATTCTCAAGTAACAAGACCCTTGGAATACAGTTCCTTCAGCAAGAACAGACGTGGCGGCTGTAGGAACTAGCTGTGCCGTGTCAGCTCGCCCATCAAAAAGCGTTACACTAAAACCAGTGTGCGTGCGATGCCTCCGTTTCCCGTAAAAGCGCCACCATACCAATAGTCCTGAAAGGTGCACATGAAGCTCTTTGCACGGTCAATGGGCTGCTTTGATCCTAAGTTGTCCGACGCCTCTCCGTCGGCTCGAACACCTGAAAACACATGGCAACAGCGCAACACAGCATTCAGCGCAGGAAACCTCTTCCCGCTTTAGAGGTCTGCCACAAGAAACAAACTGATTTGAGGTTGCTAAAGTACTTATGCAGCCCCGTTTCAATATCGTTTGCGTGTTATTTTTGATACCACTTGTACAATCTATTTCGAAGCTTCAGTTTAATGAAAAGCTGATGAGGTTGCGCCTCGACCACAATCAGAGCAGGCCAATAAGAGTGCTTTCTAATCTCCTGCCGTGTCAAGCAGTGTAGAGTTTAGCACAAGGGTCTCAACTACACAGTTCACAAAGCTCCCTTTAGCAGCAGTGGCCACAGATGACTGCTTTCGATCCATATTTTCTTCTCTCTCTCTTTTTTTTTTTCATAATAAGCATGCTCTTAGGTCTGAAGTGTAAAGCATCCCGTGAAGTGATCATGTGTTGAAACATGACCACAGAACAAAAACTCTTGAAATTTCTGAAAAACAGCTATACTTTGATGATTTTGTGGATTACGTATCGATTCGAAGCCTGACATCAAATCCCTTTCAAAAATTACCCATATATACAGTGATATGAGATAGGCCCTTTCTAAAATGGCAACACTGAACTGACATTTTGTTCAACACCCAACCCATCCCCTTTCTCCAGTGCTTCGACCTTTAAAAAAAAAAACCATTTCTGGTGCAACTCGCTAGCTCAGGCGAGCTTAAGACCCCTGGTATAGCGTATTACACAGTGAGAACTGAGGCAACCACACTGAGAGGTAGTGCAGCTTCAAGAAGTTACAATTTGAGTATGTTGTACTGGAAAAACGAACACTCCTTCTCTTTCGTTATGCTGAAAAAATGCCACGACCAGTGACACCACTATACCTATGCGGTAATTAACGTGCGTACAAACTCAATGAGCAGCTTCACTTAAACCACTTCGTGGATTATGCAATTGCGACACTTGGATTTTGTATTTGTAAGCACGCTTAGTGGTTTGAACCCAAAGTAGACGAAATACACTCATAGTTCAATATAACAAACCCGGATATAGCGAAATGTTAGTTATAACAAAGTAAATGAAAAATAATCTTGCAATAAATATAGTGTCAGCAATAAACCCTTACAACAAATGTTTGAATATAACGAGCTTATTTTCGTGTAAGATGCAACTTTGTTATAGTGAACTTGGAGTGTACTCCAAATTGCTGCAATCTGACACTTGAAAACTCACCAAGGATGCTATTCTTCTCACTGTCGTATATATCGAGGGCAGCTGCAAACGCTGGATGTACCCTGGCACGCATCTCCGGGCTCCAAAAGTGGTTGTAAGTCCTGAAAATTTTGAGATCGTCTTGTATACTTGGGTTTTTTTCTCGCTGTTATTTTTTTTCTGACCTGCTGCACTGTTTGTTAATTTGTACGTTTGTTTACTGTGTAAGATACTAATACGCATATTTAAGGGATTGTACTGCATTGTATGCCCCTCTCAGCTTATGCCTCTTTCGAGGCCTGTGACGTATTATTACATTAAAAAAAAATGAGATGCAATAAGCACTGACAATGGTTCGATTGCGACAGATTACACTGATGGTGTAGTTATTGATTAATTTAGTGTAGTGCTAGCGAGGTAAACAACCACAAAGAGAATAAATGACAACAAAATTATTACGCTTCCACTGGCATTGAGATTTCATTGTATGAAAAGCCAACAAGTTGCTAGTTTACATGATGCAAAGATTTCACGATGTGCCGTAACGGCTCTTTTTATTGTTTTGCAACCTTCATATGTGTATATTATAGTATGCAAAAGCACTTAGCAGAAGGAATGAATAAAAGAAAGGAGGTTACCCTGTTATTATTCGGCTGGCAACCATGTACTAAAAGATAATTGCGTTACTTTCTACAAATTATACCTCATTTTCTCCAGAAGTACGTACCCAAAATGAGACATTTGTGATTGGTGCATCTGAAATGAGACGATTGCGATTGTTCCATTGGGAGGAAGCTGAGTACGCAGAATGAGTCTCCCAACTGCCTCAGAGATGCTTGATTGATTGATTGATTGATACGTGGGGTTTAATGTCCCAAAACCACCATATGATTATGAGAGATGCAGTATTAGAGGGCTCCGGAAATTTAGATTACCAGGGTTTCTTCAAAGTGCGTCCAAATCTGAGCACACGGGCCTACAGCCTCAGAGATGCGACGATGTGCTTTGTCACATTCGCGGTGTTGTGCATTTGTCTTTGCGCATATATTGTTTTCAGCAGAGCTTTGTTTGCCACCTGAATGAAGTGTCCTCCATGTGTGTGCATGAGTGATTTTCTTTTGCCTTTATTATACGAACTCTCTTTCCATCCTCTTCTTGACCTCCCTTTCCCCAAATCTCAGCAGGGTAGCAAACTGGTCATATTACTACAACGTCAGCCTCACTGACTTTTCGTTTTCGTCTAGTCCTCTCTCTCTTTCTCTCTCCTGCTTATCGTCCCTAATGCTAGCTCGTCTGACAAACGAGCACACAGGATTACAGTGTGCCAATCGGGAGGCAGCGGAAGATGGAGAAGGAAGCGGAAATCGGGAGACAAAAAAATCATGAAGAACTTGCCTCAGCAATTGTGAAATGATGGGGAGCAGGGACACCGCATAAGGCGTTGCCGGGTTCCGACAGTATGCAGAATGGTAAGCCTGACTGCCCTCGCAGTAGAAGCCCCCTTTCTTGGCCACCTACAGAGAGATGAACGACAGAGCTTTGCATACGCGGCGGGCTTTTGCAGATGTCTAGGCTCGTGCAAATACTCGAATGCTTCGAGGATGAAAACCTATACTATTGCTGTAGTCGAGCTTGCTAAGAATTGAGCTTCGATTTTTGAAAATTTCAAAGCATTCAAAATAAATAGGTGTGCATGAGTCCGCATGTAACCCTCTGTAAAGATTGTTTCACTGTAGCAAAGGAGTGCTAAGCCGTGAGAGCACTTGTCCAGGCATATATCAGGGAGCATGTGACACATTGTAAAAATGGTTTATCTGCAGTGGAGAAGTGCTAAGCCATAAAAACACCCATTAAAAAAATACATAAAGAATCCAAATTGCTGCAATGCACCAACTTACTGTTAAATGAATATATTACCCTCACATTGATTCACCATTTTTAAAGTTTAAAATCTTGTTATACCAGGTAAATACGTATAGCAAAATTTAAAACACAACAAAGTTTACAGGTTGTCACTTGCATTCTAGGGAAAGTCAAATCCTGCTACCATTCGAAGCTGTTATCACTTACGTTAAACCAAAAAGAATGGCGTTTCCAGAGGCCTTGTTTCAATATTAAAAAATATTGTGCAGGTCAATTAGGTCATGACAAGTATGCCCATTTTTCTTCATAATATGGGATATATATACTATCCAAATTATTTGACCAATATCCCTATTTGCTTCGAACCTACACTTCACTATTCACACAAGCCTACAAAGATCTTAAGCAGGAGTGCTTACCTCAATGTCGTCAGGCCACTTGCATCGCTTGATGAAAGCCATGAAGATGTTGACGCTGTGTAGAAGCTGAAAGGCATCGTCGCGATGATCACACGCGGAGGTTCAAGACACAGCACAAGGGAGACAAACGAGAAATGCATTCATCAGGGGCAAGTTTTAAGAGCTATATATCACTGACGCGGGATGTGAATCGGGAAATACTACGCTACAATATCTTGTTCTGCATCCTGCCTTGGCATTGTTTTCTCGTCATGTACCAGCTAGCTTAGTCAGTTTAATAATGCCGAACGTTTACATTTCCTTACTCTTACAGGACCTCAGATAACACCTAGGCAAAGGTTTCTCATAAACACTGGGCAGAATAAAAAAAAACACACTCAAACCTCGATAGAACAAATAATGATATAATGAGTCATCAGTTGTAATGAAGTAAAGAATAGCTTTATCATAGATACAGTGTAACAAATATTTGTTTATAATGAATTTTTATAATGAATTTTTTGACAAAACAAGGTATTTTCATGGTCTATGTGACTTTGTTATAATAAGGTTCGAGTGCACGTAGATGAAGAGAAAAGTAAATAAACGAAACAAGACGCTACGAGAACAAAAACACATATGCGTTACAAGAATGAGGAACCAATTTAGCAGGCTTAAGATTTCTAAAAGCAGTAAACAAAGAAATTGGCACACAAACTGAAAAAAAAAATGAACATGAAAGTGGACTGCAACAAATACACAGCACATACAAAACATACATTCCAGAGATGTCAATAAACCGCATGACACTGCCATTCAACAAAAACAAAAGAAAAAGAAAGCAATAGAAACTCGATGGAAAGTTAACATTCATGTGGTATGTATGAATGACTGAAGTATGACGAGAGCCTGCAGCGCATCCTAACGCATTAGATTGTCGCGTCCACATAGTTAGTTCCTGAAAAAGGGCAATAACCTCTTTTCTTTCTTTTAAACAGAAATTGACTTATCCTAATTGACAAGTTGTTTCTTCCTGCACTACTTTCCTTGCGGTATCAATGCGTTCTCGACGTCCATGAATACAAAGAACCCACCTGGGAGCGGTTGTATCCACTGCTGTCATCTGCCGTGGCCTCCACTGGCGCTTCGGTGAGACCGATGAATGACAGGAATGCTTCGGGTGATGATGCGATCCTGCATAGAAAGACGCTCGTGAGCCAATTCAGAAAACTGAACTTGTAGCGATTCACGCGGGTCTTCGCCATCAGTGTTCCTGCCTCGGATAGCGTGCAGTCCACCAAACGCTGAACTACAAAACAAGCTACAACAAGAATCACCGCTTGTGCGTCCCGTTACAAAAGCTGTTTGAATGTTCCTGTGTGGCAATGGTATCAGACATCGATATAACGAACCCGCATAATGAAATATTGCTTATAACAAAGTAAATGAAGAATAGTCTAGCAATAAATATAATGTTAAAATATATACAGTAGAGTCCTTTTAAACAAAACCTGGAGGGACGAAGGAAAATGTGTTTCCTTTAAGAGGAGTTTCGTTTACTAAGAGATGAACAGGGGAACAATAATCAAGTACAAAACCAAACATATCAGGGGCAGTTGTTCCATTTAAGCAGCAATTTCATTTAGGAGAGTTTTGATTATTGGGAGTCTACGATGGCTTTATTACAAATTTTTGGATATAACGAACCTAATTTTGTGAAACATACAACTTAAGGAAAGAAGTATATACTTGAGGGCTCGTTTTTTCCTTGTTAGTCCCAATAATAATGTGATCTAACAGACAATCATGCCAAAAAAAGTATAAAGGATGTTATATGAGGTGATCGCAATGTAAATTTGAAGAAAGAAAAGTGGATGAAAAGATAACTTGCCATGGGCAGGAACTGAACCTACGACCTCCCAGCTCGTAGTACGATCATGTGCCGCCAAACCAGGCAGAAAAAGTATTCCACACTCGCTGCTATGGCTACAGGTGGCGTTCACTGACGCTCCCAAGTTCAATTCACACATGTACCCAACAAAATGGATGGGGGGATAACCGCCGTGGTAGTTCAGTTGGTAGAGCATCTGACCCGTTATTCAAAGGTCCCGGCTGACGGCAAGACATCTTTGCATCCACTTTTCTTTCTACAAATTTGCAAATACCTCGTATAACATCACCTATACTCTCCTTGGCATGATTGTCAGTTAGATCTCATTAAACTGTGTCTAACTTCTTTGAAAGGAGGTTTGAGTGTAGATACTGTCTTTGACTATTGAAGCACAAGCACCCTAGAGCCCGTCGTACACTTTTGACATTTTGTACATTGTCGCTCTCATCTCGAGCAGCATGCTATCACACAGGCAAGATAAAAAAAGCCGACCTCCCTCGTAATCAACACCAGCTTTATGAACCTATCGGGACTAGTAGACGTATGAGTGTATCTTGACATTATAGCAGGACATATATCTTGATATTATCGGTACACTGATATTATCGGTATGCTGTACTGGCTGACGCTCTACATTTCGAGTTCTACTCAAGTTAGGATAGTCCACTCGGTGTTCGAAGGTGAACTAAAGCTAGAAGCGAGAAGAAGGCACCTTTTAGTGCCCCAGTCAGCCAACGAAATCCACTGGCTTATAGCACGTCAAAGCTAAGGGGAGAAGATAACATAGACATGATGCAATGCCAAAGTGTTGCAAAACGATACTTACACTTTCACTTCATTTCTTGCCAACATGCCTGTGGCAGGAGAAACGACCTCGACGACGAACTTGCACTGACGATCGTAATTGTTGAATTCGTTGCTGAAAAAACAAAAAAAACGCAAAAGCGTGCAGTTCCAATAGTGATGTCAACAGAAGAATCAGAGGAGCCACACACTGTAAAATCCTAAGCAAGAGCCCCCCCCCCCCCCTCTCACCGTTTTCACTGTTTTATCGTGTCTTTACTCAGCCAACAAGGGCAAATCAAAACAGTGAATGCATGCGCATTTAACAAAGCATTTACTTAGGAGCATGGCTGTCCATTCTTCATTTTTAGCATCTTTTCTGCTGTCATCTTGAATTTTTATCTATGAAGGAGCAAAGACCACCTCCCCTCCAAATCTTGTTCAATTATTCTTCGACATAGGTGGGAAGGGGGGGGGGGGGGCACTTGTTTTGGATCTTACGGTATATATATCTCAGGGACCAACAGCCAAAATTTTATTTGGAGCGACTTCCGAGGCAGCAAAAGTGCTGCCTCTAGAGCACGAAATTGCAAATTTGGAGCAGGTTATAAAAAAAAGACTATATCTTCTCGCATAATATTCTAAATTAAGAGCACAATAACAACTGAAGGCTTACTTATAGAAAACAAAACAAAACAAAAATATGTACAAACCATTTAACACAAGCCACCTCGTTCACAATGCAAGTGGGCACTGCCATTTCGATAAAAGCAGTGCGCTGAGCGACCTAACCACTGCAAACAACGAAACATCATACACAGTCCTAAGTGATTGCCAGTAATTTTTTATGTCAGCGATCATAGTAGTACTTGTGATTACACGGCATGTGCACGCGAGTAATTAAGGGCACAAAACGCGCTGTGTCCCCTGATTACAAATCTCAGTGCCTTTCTTCT
This sequence comes from Rhipicephalus microplus, assembly GCF_013339725.1. Taxonomy (NCBI): domain Eukaryota; kingdom Metazoa; phylum Arthropoda; class Arachnida; order Ixodida; family Ixodidae; genus Rhipicephalus; species Rhipicephalus microplus. The sequence continues at coordinate 55,576,488 of NC_051168.1, forward strand.
CAATGAACCAGTGTACAGCGGTGAAAATGGCGTAACAACAGAACAAGGCCAGAAAATTGTATAACTGCTTCTCCTTCACTGTAGAGCTAGAGTTAAGGTTTGCACGTCTGAAATTAATTAGACCAGGGGTTCTCGAAGTGGGCTTCATGGGAACTAAGGGTTTCGCAGGCTCCTCCTTGGGGTTCCACAAGCCACTGATAAATTTTCCCTAGTTTTACACTCGCCCACTCAACTCATTTAGATGGCGATCCCGAGTTGTGATCCATCTAGGAAACCTCCCATTATTCACGCCCGAGCGTCAGCAAGCACATCTCGGTGCGTGACAGGAACCCGCGAGCTGCGCAATAAATTCTGCCAGCAGTTTGTAGCCAGCCACACTCCGAAAATGGAACGTGCGATGGCTTAAATACTGGGGGCCTCATATTATCACCATGCATATTTCAGGCATTTGAAGGTAGGTGCCGCTAGTGTACATAGAAAGTCAGACTATTTAAACAAGAAGCAAAAGAATCGCACAAGAACCCTGCCCTTTCCTGGGTGGAAGGAGGGTTCCTGGCCACCAACATGCTTCTGAACCCCTGAATTGGACGATGATGCCCAAAATGCAGACACAACTGAGAAATTAGCACAACTGGAAAACTTTGGAACTGGTTGGGCATTCTGGCACAGCAAATCTCAATTTTAACTAATTGCCCCGTGTTGGCTAAGCTCAGCGCAAAAATAATGGAATATTATAAAAGTGGTACAACTGGCCCAGCTGTAGCACTTCTGATATCTTCATCACAAAATCAACATTGAAATTTCATTACCAAAAGTGTGCAAGGAACTGTGAAAAACAAAACTAGAATCGGCTGCTAAATAACATTTTTATAGGCCAGATGCAATATACAATAACTAATAGAGTCAACACACAGACGCATTTGCAATGTACATGGCATCACCAGAACTGCCTGTAACGACAAGTTTGACTCATACAGATGCTTAAGAAGCCAACTATGGATTACCTCAAAATGAGCAAAGCTTCGATGAGAGTGCATGCTTCGAGTTGCGTGATCAGTTTGTCTTGCTCCTGTATCCTCTTCACCGAAGAGTAGATCTGGTCGAAACAGGACTGCGGAACGGAAGTGTCAGCAACAATACGGCTTAAAAAACCCGGATTACAATTTTAAAAACAAACAAAACAAGATGAGGACAAACAGAACAATCGAAATTCAACCATTTAAGGGCCACATTATTTAACTATAGTATCACTTGTTACTTAGCTATGTACAATTCACTACATCCATGTCACACTGTACTGCAACCATAATCAAACAAAACTATGCGTATGACACATTACACATAACTGAACGCAACACATTACAGAAAAACACAGCACCAAGGCTTCAGAGATATGTTTTCCCGTATTTGATAGGGCTAAACAGGTATTCCTGCCCTAAATCATCATTACTTTGCATCAAAACATACTCTATTGTCTGCACAGAATCATGCAGTGTTAAAAGACTACCATAAAATTTTCAGCAAATGATACCTGTGTGTGTTGCCAGGTTTACATGTTATTTATTCTCTTTTGAAATTCCCGAGAGTTGTCTTTCAGAATTATTTTTCATTCTTACTCGTTATTACTGATTACCTAGCAATTGTACAATACTTGGAAAAAGAGTGGTTTGCCATAATATTGCTACCTGTAGGCTGCCACAAACCATAGTGCGAATGCGCGTGTGCGCCCGACGAAGAAGAGGAGGCTCGCTGGCTGCTCGAGCTCGGAGCCAGACTGGCCAGTGCTGCAACCGCTCTTGCAAATATATTTTTCGAATATATCCGCAATACTTTGTCTCGTTACTCACGTAACATATTTGGTGGAGGTGGAACGATCCCCGTCCTCACCACGCAGCTCCGCAGTGGCCGCATCCTCCAGCTTCCCGCCATGGCTTCCAGTGACAACGCGTCCGCTTCATCATCTGCGGCTTCTCCGACAACCTTTGTCGCCGTCCAAACACCACGTGATCCCGGGACATTTTCTGCGCAACCTGGCCTCGACGTCGACAAATGGCTTCGCCTTTATGAACGGGTCAGTCAAACTCACCATTGGGACCCTACCATGATGCTCGCTAATGTTCTCTTCTACTTGGACGGAACCCCGCGTGTCTGGTACGAGACAAATGAGTCCGAACTCACCAGCTGGGACACGTTCAAGGAGAAGCTACGTGACATCTTTGGGGACCCGACCGGTCGCCACGCAGCTGCACGACAGGAGCTGGCTACCCGTGTCCAGTCGCCAACTGAATCGTATGTGTCATACATCCAAGAAGTTCTCGCTCTTTGCCGAAAAGTGGACGAGGCGATGTCTGAGGCTGAAAAGGTTGGACACGTTTTGAAGGGGATCGCGGACGACGCCTTCAATTTGCTGGTGTACACTAACGTCTCGACCATCGACCGTGTAATTCAAGAATGCCGCCGTTTCGAAACAGCAAAAAGCCGTCGGGTGCGCCCTCCTTTTTCTCGGTTGCCAACACGGCGGCTACGTCCACCTGCTCCGATTCTACCGTCACACCGCCCTTTGAGCAGAGTGTAACGCGTATCGTTCGACGGGAACTTGAAGCAGCAAGTCCAGCGCCGCTTCAGCCCACTTCTTTCGAACATACGATACCGACAACCCCCGCGATCTCCGTTATTCAGGCGGTCGTACGACAAGAATTCGCCAACCGCGGGTTCCCTGATGCTTGCCCCATCTCTTGCCCCTCCTCCAGACCAATTCCCATTAATGCACCTCGACGTGACCCATTTGTTGCTCCACGATCTCGCAACCCGGCGGAATGGCGAACTCCTGACGACAAACCGATCTGCTTCCGGTGCCACCGCGTTGGACATGTCTCCCGCTACTGCCGTGCCTCCTGGACGCCGCCACATAGGAGCCAGTTTTTCGCACCTTATAGCCCATATGAAGATCTTCGCCGGTATTCGTCCAGCCGTACCGCCCCTGCTTTCGACACGTCTAACAGCCGCCTTCCTGCTCGTTCTCCGTCCCCTCAACGCCGTCGTTCCCCGTCGCCCCAGCCACGCCGCCATCACTCGCCGCCTAACTTTTCATCGTACCCGACGGAAAACTAGACAGTGCAGCCCCTGGAGGTAGTGCTGCATCATCCCTGTCTGAACCAAACCCTCCATTGACGCTTCATACGAACAAAAATCTTGTCGATGTACACGTGGACGGTATTTCTCTGTCGGCACTAGTCGATACTGGCGCTCATGTATCCATAATCAGCGTTCATCTTTGTCGCCGCTTAAGAAAAGTACTCACGCCCCCTGCTACCGAAGCTGTACGTGTGGCCGATGGCGGCACTGTTCCTGTCATTGGCATGTGTACGGCTCGCATACGCATCGCCGACCGTTACATCCCTGTTCTATTCACGGTGCTCCAGAACTGTCCTCATGACCTCATCTTAGGGATGGACTTCCTGTCGACCCATTCTGCTCTGATCGACTGTTCCGCTGGTACTCTTTGCTTAGACCTTCCTCTTCAGCCGGATATTCACCCTGAACCTCAACACGGCCTTTCTGCCACAGACTTCCTCCGCTTACCGCCTAAAGCCCTCACATTCACCGAATTCGCCACGACCTCACCCGTATTGGATGGGAATTACATCGTCACGCCGATTCCTGATGTCCTACTGGCACGTGACGTAACCGTCCCTCACTGCATCGTAACTGTAGCCTCCAACCGGACCCGTCTACCCGTCATAAATTTCGGCTTCACAAAGCAAGTCCTCCCTGAAGGCATCCTAATTGCCACGTTGCGGTCCTTAGCCGATGATCACGTCACCACTTTCGCAGCCGACGCATGCCCCAATTTCCTTGTCGCCCACTCGATGCCACATGCCTCGACATGTCAATACGTCCCATGATCGACCCTGACCTTCCCCCAGCGCAATCAGCCGCTCTCGCACGCCTTCTAGCTTCCTACCGTGACATCTTCGACCTTGACGACCGCCCACTCGGCCAAACTTCTCTTGTAAAGCACCGCATCAACACCGGTGATGCTGCTCCCATTCACCGTCGACCGTATCGCGTGTCCGCGTCGGAGCGCCAGATTATTCAAGCTGAAGTGAATAAGATGTTAACTAAAGGCATTATTGAGCCCTCATCAAGCCCATGGGCGTCACCCGTCGTCCTGGTTAAAAAGAAGGACAACACATGGCGTTTTTGCATCGATTACCGGCATCTAAATCGAATCACCAAAAAGGACGTGTATCCTTTACCACGTATTGATGACGCCCTCGATTGTCTCCACGGCGCACGCTACTTTTCATCCATCGACCTTCGTTCTGGTTATTGGCAGATTGCCGTAGACGAGAAAGACCAAGAAAAGACCGCCTTCATCACTCCAGATGGCCTATACCAATTCAAGGTTATGCCCTTCGGCCTATGCAATGCCCCCGCCACGTTCGAACGTATGATGGACTCTCTGCTACACGGGTTCAAATGGTCAACATGCCTGTGTTACCTAGACGACGTCCTCGTATTTGCACCTACGTTTGAGACCCACCTTGAGCGTCTGTCGGCCATTCTCGACGTCTTCCGCAAGCTGGCCTCCAGTTGAACTCCTCGAAGTGTCACTTCGGCCGCCGACAGATTACCGTGCTGGGCCACCTTGTCGATGCTTCTGGTGTGAGACCGGACCCTGAGAAAATTCGTGCCGTCACGAATTTCCCAGTACCCCAATCCGCCAAAGATGTCCGGAGCTTTGTGGGACTTTGCTCCTACTTTAGGCGGTTCGTGAAAGATTTTGCGGCAATCGCCCAACCACTTACCGATCTTTTGAAGAAAGGCGTTCCATTTTCGTGGGGGTCCACTCAAGCTGCCGCCTTCTCTCACCTCATAACACTTTTGACGACGCCCCCTATCCTCGCCCACTTTGACCCATCTGCCCGAACTGAGGTCCGAACTGATGCCAGTGGTCACGGTATCGGAGCCGTTCTCGCCCAATGCCAACAGGGACACGACCGCGTTATCGCGTATGCTAGCCGCCTCCTTACACCTGCAGAGCGTAACTATTCGATCACAGAGCGAGAATGCCTTGCTCTTGTCTGGGCGGTCTCAAAATTCCGTCCATATTTATATGGCACTCACTTTTCCGTCGTCACCGACCACCACGCGCTCTGCTGGCTTTCATCCTTAAGAGATCCTACAGGTCGACTTGGTCGCTGGGCTCTGCGACTGCAAGAATACACCTTTTCTGTGATATACAAGTCTGGACGCCTGCACCAGGACGCCGATTGCCTTTCTCGCTATCCAGTTGACCCATCGGCCACCATACCTGACAACGACGCCTGCGTGTGCTCCGTTTCTCAACTGAACCACATAGCCGACGAGCAACGCCGTGATGCAGCCCTACGAGCTATCATTGAGCGCCTCGACTCCTCCCCATCGAACCGATCCTATCGCTCGTTCGTACTCCAGAATGGCACATTATACCGGCATAACTTCCATCCAGACGGCCCATCTCTGCTGCTTGCCATACCCAAACACCTCCGCTTGGCTGTACTCCACGAACTTCATGACGTTCCTACTGCCGGTCACCTGGGTGTGTCCCGCACATACGACCGGATTCGCCGTCGCTTCTATTGGCCAGGTCTGGCACGGTCCGTCAGAAGATACGTCGCGGCGTGTGAGGAATGTCAGCGCCGCAAAACACCATCGACGCTTCCGGCTGGGCGCCTTCAACCACTCGATATTTCTACTGAACCTTTCTTTCGCGTCGGCTTGGACTTACTCGGCCCTTTTCCTCTGTCTTCTGCTGGCAACAGGTGGATAGCTGTGGCCACAGACTACGCCACACGCTACGCAATCACACGCGCCCTTCCAACAAGTTGCGCCACTGACGTCGCCGATTTTCTTCTACACGACGTGATCTTGCAACATGGTGCTCCACGCCAGCTGCTCACGGACCGAGGCCGCACATTTCTATCGAAAGTCATAGCGGACATTCTACGCTCTTGTGCAACACGCCACAAGCTCACTACGTCGTACCATCCGCAAACAAATGGCCTCACAGAACGCCCTGAACCGAACCCTAACTGACATGCTTGCAAAGTACGTTTCCTCAGATCACTCTGACTGGGACATCGCTTTACCATACGTGACATTTGCCTACAATTCTTCGCGCCACGACACGGCTGGTTACTCCCCTTTTTTCTTGCTGTTCGGCCGCGAACCCACATTACCCCTCGATACGACGATTCCGTTACCAGCAGCTCCAACTTCACAATATGCTCTGGACGCCATCAGCCGGGCCGCCCACGCACGCGAAACCGCTCGTGCTCGCCTTCTGACCTCCCAAGCAAACCAACGGCGTCGGTACGACCAACGACACCGCGATGTGCACTTTTCGCCCGGTTCGTTGGTTCTGCTGTGGTCTCCGACCAGGCACGTTGGCCTGTCTGACAAGCTGCTCTCTCGGTACACAGGGCCCTACAGAGTGCTTCGTGAGGTGACTCCCGTCACTTATGAAATCACTCCTGCTGCCTCGCCGTCTTCATCCACCCCTAGGGCCAGCGACATCGTACACGTCGCACGCCTGAAGCAGTACCACTCGCCCAATGATCTTGACATCTAGATGCGCCGAGACGGCGCCTTTGCCGACGGGGGTTATATGCTACCTGTAGGCTGCCACAAACCATAGTGCGAATGCGCGTGTGCGCCCGACGAAGAAGAGGAGGCTCGCTGGCTGCTCGAGCTCGGAGCCAGACTGGCCAGTGCTGCAACCGCTCTTGCAAATATATTTTTCGAATATATCCGCAATACTTTGTCTCGTTACTCACGTAACAATATCATTAACTCTCAGGTATGTCCTGTCAGGGCATACCTGGCAAATACCTGGAACATACCTGTCGGGTATGTCCTCTTAGGAGTTTGTTCCTGATGATTGTAACTTCGAAAACTCCGGCCACGCACTTATACGCAACTTTTATTATATTGTTACACAAGGTAAGGTAACTTAATGGGGGGTTTTAAATGGGCCCTGAGTCTGCGATCGCAGTATAATGATGATGATCTCCACCGCCATGGCTCGTACCCACTCAGGGGAATCGCAGTGGAGGCAACGTCGTCTTCCTTCTCTATTCGCGCTTCCCTTGTTTTTCCTGGTAGTGATACCCCGTATCAATATGTCACACAAAGAAATACAATTAAACCTCTTTATAAGAGACATGCACCACAAAGCAATGATCATTTCTGATATACTAGGAGTCTCTTATAACCAGGGTATCACGTGTGCCTTTTCTAATCAACCCCTATTTCGATCTAGGCACACTCGCGTATCACAAAACGAGCGCTCAAAAAGGGCGCGCCGCCAAATTCTCGCGACGAAGCGCCGGAAGAATGCATCGAGGTCGACGATAAAAAAAAGAAAACAAGCATCCAAAGACTCCCCGGGCGCGCGTCCCTCTGCCCTCGGAAGCGTAGGTTCGCCGACGAACCTCCTCACATCGCGGCCGAGCAAGCCCAGGAAATTTCTCGATGGAAACGGGCGTGGTGATGCCGGGTTGCGTCATCCGTCGCGGACGGCCGTCGAACCGTCTCGCGCTTTCCCCCAGCCTTCGCTGCGCATCGGGGCGACGAAATAATGAGAATTTTCTGGACTCTCGCGCGGAAGGTATTTAATCGAGCAGCCGAGATGGGAGATCAGGAGAAGAAGGAAGTTAGCGCCAGTGTGCGTAGGGTATTCCGCCGTGTCTGTCGGCGAAGGTTTTGTCCTTAGTGACAAAACAGGAGAAGAAGGAAGTTAGCGCCAGTGTGCGTGGGGTTATTCTGCCGCGTCTGTCGGTGAAGGTATTGTCCTTAGTGACAAAGCAGGAGAAGAAGAAAGTATGCGCCAGAGTGCGTAGGGTGTTCCGCCTTGTGGGCGAAGCCTTTTGTCTTCCGTGACAAAGGAGGAGAAGAAGAGGATTTCCACCTGAGGGGTGAAGACTCGAGCTACAGGTAAGAGTGTGTGTCTACCGCTATCGAGCGAAGACGCGTGGCAACAGCTGCGTGTGTGAAGCCGACGTGTTTCCGACGAAGAAGTTTGGAGCCTGGAGAGCGGCCAATTGAAGACGCGAGGTTTCCTGGAAGAGAAACTTCGGGGGCAGCGAAACGACAACAGCGCTGGACTTTCAGTGAGTGATTCTCGGAAGAGTATCATTCAGACTTTAGTTCCAAGAACTTTGGACTGAATAAGTTTTCTAACTCTTTAGTCTTTAAGGGGGGGCGCGGCAAGTAAAGTGCCGATTTTGGTCAAAATATGCGATTTTCTGATTTATTTTTTTTCGTAATCTTCAGACCTTCAACTTCCTTGTTCTAAAATATTACAGCGAAACGTGCGCTACAAATCCCGCAAATAGTGTTTTTGCCGAGGCTAGTCGCCAAAAAGTGCGAAAAAAAAAGCCCCTGAAACGGTGTTGTTCACGCCGCACAAACGCGCCAAGTTGTTGACCGTGGGCCGCCATTTTGGTAGCTTTGGAAAGAGGAGAAAGCCGGCTTCCCGATGGTCGCGGTCTCGTATTTCGCCGAGTGAAAATAAAAGCGCGAGGAGCAAGTAAAAAAACGAAAACGAAGAACGGCAATTGGCTGCGCGGGTCACGTGGTAGCAGGCGCGACCTCTTACTGGTCAAAGCTGCGCCGCGCACCTTGGCAACCTTGGAAGCGCGAGCGCATCTGCGGCCGCCGTGTCGAGAATCATCCGGCGTGCGCTTCGTTTTTTGCCAGTTTGCTGTTTTTGTGATAGTTCGCGTGCTTTTTTTACCAAGCTTTGTTACATCGGTGGTCTCTTCTGAGTGCTTGCTCATACTGCGGTGCTATGTTGCCGCAAAAAAAGTTCCGGAGCGTCCACAAGTACGGCAAGCGTCGGAAAGCTTGGAACAAAGGGCAGACGACTGCGGCTGCCGTCCCAGTCGCAGTTCCGGACGGAGCATGCTCTTCGAGCGTCACGGAGCCTCTACTCAGACCCTTCGCTGATTGTTGTGAGGCCGAGAGTGTGGAAGGTGCCACATCGTCGTATGTCAGACCGCCGGATGCCGTCGACCGTGATGGACGCTCTCGCGAACCCGATTGCGGTGGCACCGCGTCGGCAGCCGTTGCAACTCCGGGCGTGCGCGCGTCGAACATTCTATCGCGAGTTTCGGCCCAGATTCCGAGCAGTGAAGAAATCGCGCAGCGGGCGCAGACAAGGCGGGATTTTGGATGCCGTAGCATCGAAGTCCGCTTCAAAGCGGAAGCTCGAGCTTCTGAACGAAGGCTGCGACGAAAATGACGGCGGTAAGGACTCCACATTCTTCATTGTAAATAAGAAGATGCTGAACGGTCTGCTTTCGTCAGTAAAGTGCAACAAGTGCGACGAAGGGTCGATACGCCTCGAGACTACGCACTGCCTTGGACTCGCGGCGAGGATGGAACTTTTTTGTGACAATTGTGGCAGAGTGAACAGTGCGTGGTCGTCCCCGAGGTGCTCCGGGCAACAAAAAACGAACCCCTTTGAGGTAAACGTGCGTGCTTTGAGGGCTGTGCAGTCAGTTGGCAGAAAACAATCTGCCATAAATGACATTTTTTCTGCGATGGACATTTCGCATCGAGCACTGCACCACAAGTCCTACCAGAGACTGCAAAGGAAGTACAGCCACCCTGCCACCACATCAGCTGCCACCCGCATTGAAGCAGAAAGTGCACAGAAGGTGCATGACATTTACAAGGACCTAGGAGGAGTGCCAGGCAACATTGACGTCATTTACGACGGCACGTGGATGACGAGGGGGCACAGAAGTCATATTGGCGTGGGCTGTGTAATCGAGCTGTACACAGGCTTGGTCTTGGACCACTGTGTCCTGTCCAACTACTGCCAAGGCTGTGCTGTTGGCCCCAAGCCTGGTGACGACAACTATGAGGAGTGGCTTGAGAAACACAAGCCACAGTGCCAAAAGAACACCGATGCTAATGCAGGCCAAATGGAAGTAGAAGCAGCTAGGATCATGTTTGAAAGATCGTTTACCAAGTACAAGCTTCGATACATCAATGTGCTCTGCGACGGTGACACCCGTACGTACCTTGCCCTCACGCAAGACAAGGTGTATGGCTACATGGTGATTAAGAAACAGGAGTGTGTGAACCATGTGAAAAAAAGAATGGGCACTTCCTTGCGCAACCTTCTTGATGAGCACAAATCCAAAGGCCGAGGACTGAGCATGGGTGGCAAAGGCCGGCTGACGCAGGGCCTGATAAAGAAGTTGACGAATTATTATGGCTGGGCCATTAAGAGCCACCCCAACGATGTTCCTGGCATGGAGAGGGCCATCATGGCCACTTATTACCATGTAACATCCACAGACCAGGATCCACACCACAACCTGTGCCCAAGTGGGACTGACTCCTGGTGCCCGCACAATCAGGCATTGGCCGAGGGAGAGCCGCTGCCGCCTCACAAACATAAACTGCCCCCTCACGTGCGAGTGGCACTGCTGCCAATCTACAAGCGCCTCTCGAACAAAGAGCTCCTTGAAAGGTGTGCGCAGGGAAAAACCCAGAACGCTGTGGAGAGTATGAACAGCCTCATTTGGTCACTCCAGTCCAAGAGCCAGTTCGCCTCCCTTCGAAGTGTGGAAAGTGCAGTTGCAGATGCAGTCTGCCGTTTCAATGGTGGCTGCAAGAGTGCGCTGCAAGAGATCACTGCTCAACTGGGCTTCAATCCAGGAGAGTGCTCTTTGCGGCGAGCAGCCGAAAAGGATGCCAAAAGGGTAAAGAGGGCTCAAAAAGCGCATTGTTCCACGACAAAGAAGCGCAAAACTGGGTTGCGCTCTACAGAGGCCAAGGCCACAGCATCTCAGGATTACTGCCCAGGAGGATTCTGAGTGTTTTAGCCATGTTGTGAACTTCCAAACAAGAGTGAACTTTCAAAGTCAGTTTTCTCAACTCTTGATTTTCGCCTATGTGCCTTCGCTAGAACATCTGTCATTTTCTAACAAAGACTGATAGAGTCGTTCCGTTTTTTGCACTAGGCTCAGGAGGCCTTTAGCAGTGCAATAAAGCTTTATCTCTCTTCTTACTCATCATTTAAAATTTTTAGAACACATTTTATAATTACTGCGATGTGTGCGCAAAACAACATCCATGTTTTGGAAATTTTATTTATGGTTACAAGAACTAGAAAAATCTTCTTCTTCTTTAGTGGAGTTTATTGGCGCAAGGGCCAGATGTGGCCAAAGAGCGCCAGAACGATGATAATAAATTGTGCGATGTGCAGTGTAGATTTAACAGATATGATGTGGCTGTAAATGGGCCTAAAAAACAGTCGCTGTAGGTGCGTAAAAATATATATATAGTAAGATTATGGCAATGACAAATGATGTGTGCAATGGAGACATAAAATGGTTTAAAAGTGATATGTATGTGAAATAAAAACTTGGGATGGAGCACCAGTGCCTCGACAGAACCCTTAAAACAAGAGCATGGAGGCCTGGGCTCATTAAAGGCTGCTATCACAGCGGTATCCTCTGAACAGAGGATGCGCTATGAACCTGTTTGGCTAAAAACATTCAATGTTGGGCTAAAAACATTCAATACTACATCCTTTAAAAAGCTTAAAACAGATTGTGCATCGAAAAGCGGCTCTTCGCCGAGGAACATAATAGGATGTAAAGGAAGATTATAGCGGTATGCTAAAGCAAAATATTTTTTTTCTCTCACTTTCAGCTTCCGGACACTCCAGGAGGACGTGGAGGACAGTTAGCCTCTCACCACATCTACCACAAGCAGGAGGCTCATCGCCAGTCAGAAGAAAGTTATGAGTACCATAAGTGTGTCCTATTCTGAGGCGACAGAATAGGACATCAGTTCGCCGTGTTCTTGTAGCGGAGGACCAGTAACCCAACCGCGGCTTAATCAAATGAAGCTTATTATTTATTTCTGTGTCCCACAAGCGTTGCCAGTGGTTTCGCAGTTTCTTTCGTAGAAAGGGTTTTAGATCTGTTGCAGGGACAGTAGCGGTGGGGTTAATAGCGCGCATTATAATTGACGTGGCCATTTGGTCAGCTAACACATTGCCCTCGATACTTCTATGGCCAGGTACCCAGCAAATAGTGACATGCTGGTTGGACATATACGCTGTACACAGAACGGAATATAGCTCAATTATTATCGGATTTCTGAATCTGAAAAGGGATCTTAATGCATTCACGACGCTTAACGAGTCTGTGAATATAATTGATTTTCGTATGTTTGATTTCCGTATATGCTTCACAGCGGACAATAGTGCATAACCCTCAGCCGTAAATATACTTGTTTCCGGGTGCAGCACGCCGGATTCCGAGAAGGATGGTCCGACGGCTGCATAAGCCACCCCTGCATGCGACTTAGAAGCGTCAGTATAAAACTCTACGCATGAGTAGTTGGACTGGAGTTCTCGGAAATGCATTTTAATATGTGCTTCTGGTGCGTGTTTAGTGATCTCAACGAATGAGGTGTCACAGTGTATAAGCTGCCACTGCCACGGCGGTAAAAGTATCGCTGTGGGCGCAGGACAGAGTTCCAGCAGCGGAACACCCATTTCCTCACATAATTTTCTCACACGCAAGGAGAACGGCTTTCTCACTGTGGGTCGATTATGGAAGAGGGTGGCAGCGGTCATATCGTTTATAGTTGAATAAGATGGATGCTTGATGTTTGCACGTACCTTCATAAAATATGTGAAACTGCTATAGGATCGCTGCAGGTGAAGTGACCACTGATTCGACTCTACATAGAGGCTCTGGATCGGGCTTGTCCTGAAAGCACCGGTTGCAAGTCGGATACCCAAATGGTGAACGGGGTCTAGGATTTTTAATGCACTTGGCGTCGCGGAATGATAAATTATAGAGGCATAATCAAGGCGCGACCCGACAAGGCTTTTGTATAACTTCAAGAGGCACTTTCGATCACTACCCCATGTTGTACGTGATAGGAGCTTTAAGAGGTTCATCGCTTTCAGACATTTCATTTTTACATGTTTAATATGGGGAATAAACGTGAGCTTAGAATCTAAAGTAGTTCCTAGGAATTTATGCTCGCTACTCACAGAGAGTTGGTCTCCCTTGATCGTAATATTTGGAAGTGGCATTACCCCTCGTTTGTTGGAGAAGAGTACGCAAGTACTTTTCTCGGTGTTTATTTTAAAACCATTCTCATCCGCCCATTTAGAAAATTTATTCATTCCAAGCTGCACTTGTCGTTCGCAGATAGACATATTGCATGATTTGAAACTCATCTGCACATCATCAACATACACTGAATAAAACATCGCACTTGGAATGACTGACTGCAGGGAGTTCATTTTGACAATAAAGAGTGTGCAACTAAGCACGCCCCCTTGCGGAACACCAGTCTCTTGGGTAAAAGTTCTAGAGAGAGCATTTCCCACTTTTACGCGAAAGGTTCGGTTAGACAGGTAACTTTTAATTGTGTTTAGCATGTTCCCACGGATGCCCATGGTGACAAGATCACGGAGAATCCCAAATCGCCATGTGGTGTCATATGCCTTCTCTAAGTCTAGGAATACCGAAAGTACAAACTGCCTATGAATAAATGCATCTCTGATGTATGTCTCTATGCGAACAAGGTGGTCTGTTGTCGACCTCCCCTCTCTGAAACCACACTGAAGAGGGTCTAGTATACTGTTACTTTCTAAAAAGTGGATTAAGCGCCGGTTTATCATTTTCTCATATAGTTTGCATAGACAGCTTGTTAGCGCTATTGGCCTGTAGCTGGCGGCCAAAGACGGATCTTTGCCTTGTTTAAGTATTGGGATGACTATAGCTTCTTTCCATGACAATGGAATATACCCAGCTGCCCACATGTTATTGAAGAGAGTTAGGAGTGTTTTTAGTGCTTCGGGGTGAAGGTACTTGACCATTTCGTATGTTATACGATCAACACCTGGCGCTGAGTTGTTGCAGCACGCAAGAGATGCCTTAAGTTCAGCTAATGTAAATGGGCAATTGTAAGACTCACTGGATGGACGTTTACATTTAAGGGGCTGTCGCTCTTCGCGTTCTTTGAATTTTAAGAAAGTTTCTGTATAGTTTGATGCACTTGAGATGTATTCAAAGTGTTCGCCTAGGCAGTCCGCCTGCTCCTCTAGGCTCTCACCTCGGCTACTTACCAAGGGTAGGGGGTGTGACTCCCGACCCAATAACCTATTTACCCTATTCCAAACCTTCGTTTCGTCGGTGTAAGAATTTATACTGGAGATGTACCTATTCCAACTTTCTCTCTTTGCAAGACGACGCGTTCTTCTAGCTTGTGACTTCACCTGTTTAAAATTGTCGAGGTTTTCAGCCGTTGGGTAATTTCGGAGTAATCTCCAAGCTTTATTTTGACTATTTCGCGCTTTCTGACAATCGTCATTCCACCATGGAATGCGACGCTTATTAGACATTCCTTTAGTTTGCTTAATACATTTCGCTGCAGCGTCAATAATAAAATCTGTTAGGTATGCCGCAGCATCGTCTATATTAAAATCAGCAATGTCCCCTCCATCTAAAAATGTGTTTTCTCGGAAGAGTTCCCAGTTGGCTGACTTGGTGTTCCAGTGAGGAAAGTCAGGCGAGCATGTATCTTCTTTAGTTAGCTTCAACATTATCGGGAAGTGGTCACTCCCAAAGGGGTTCTTGAGAACAGACCACTCCAGATAAGGAATTAGTGTACTCGAGACAATACTCAGGTCTATAGAAGAGTATGTGTTGTGCGTAGTACTATAATATGTAGATTCTTTTTTGTTAAGTAAACATGCACCTGACGAAAACAGAAAGTGTTCTATTAGGCGTCCTCGTGCATCCAAACGGGAGTCGCCCCATAGAGGATTATGTGCATTTAGATCACCAACGACTATATATGGCGGAGGAAGTTCATCAATGAAGCTTCGAAATTCTGTCTTCGAAAGTTGATAGCACGGAGGAATGTAAATAGAAGTAATTGTTAGTAGCTTCCCGAACAGCACTGCTCGGACAGCAACTGCTTCAAGAGAAGTTCGGAGGTTTAATTGCTTGCAGGCAACACCTTTATCAACTATTATAGCGACACCGCCCGATGAGGCGGCAGCGTCGTCACGGTCTTTGCGGTAGATGGCATATTGCTTTAGAAAGTTTGTTTGTGTGGACTTGAGATGTGTTTCCTGAACACACAGCACCTTTGGAGTGTGTTTATTAAGGAGTTCTATAATATCATCGAGGTTATGGAGAAGTCCTCTCACATTCCACTGTAAAATCTGCGTATCCATTTTAAATGTGTTTTGTGCTGTGTGCTCAAGGATAGAGAATTAGCTCACGGACCCTTTCCAGGGGCCGTGACACGAGATTTTTCTTTTTTGGATCGGTCAACGGAGTCGCGCCGATCCTTAGGCGCTTGCTGCGCCCTCACGCTCGGAGTTGTGTCCATTGCCTCTTGCGAGGCGCTGGACAGGCGCTCTTGAGAGCGCTGCATTTGTTTTGAGGGCCTCGCCTCTAAAGGCAAGGCCTTCGCGGCCCCCAGCCCGGAGGTTGGTGGGTCCTTCTTTGACGGCGGAGCAGCACTGGCTGCAACCGCCGAGGGGGCGGATGGCGTCACCGCCGGCTCACTACGCGTGTGCCAGACAGCCGCCGGAGGCCGTCGTGGCGCTGCCCCCTGGCACGCCACTTCGGCAAAGCTGGTTTCTGGTAGGTAGGACACCTGCCTTCGTGCCTCCTTAAAGGAAATGTTTTGTTTTACTTTAATTGTAACAATTTCCTTTTCTTTTTTCCAGCGTGGGCATGACCGTGAGTATGCGGCATGCTCCCCATTACAGTTCGCACAGTGAAGAGAGTTTTCACAGGCTTCAGATGTGTGTTCTTCAGCACTACATTTGGCGCAAGTTAGACGGCCTCGGCAGTTCTGTGAACTGTGGCCGAACCGCTGGCATTTGAAGCATCGGAGAGGGTTTGGTATATATGGCCTCACTCGAAGCTTAATATACCCAGCCTCAACGGAGTCTGGCAGAATACTTGAATTAAACGTAAGTATAAGGTGCTTAGTCTGGAGTTCTTTGCCATCACGTCTCATCCTTATTCGTTTCACGTTGATGACATTCTGTTCGCTGAAACCCTCCAGGAGTTCAGCCTCCGTCAGCCCTAACAGGTCATCATCTGAGACAACGCCACGGGTGGTGTTCATGGTTCGGTGTGGGGTTACTATTAATTTTGTATCTCCAAATTTCACTAGATTAGGCAATTTTTCATACTGTTTCTGATCGCGGAGCTCCAACAGGAGGTCACCACTTGCCATTCTCGATGCTTTATATCCTGGGCCAAAGATTTCAGTCAAAGACTTCGAAACAAGAAAAGGTGAAATTGTTCTCACTGGTTTGCCGGGTGTGTCAGCGTGGATCACGTGGAATCGTGGAAAGGATACTCTTTGGTGACCAAAAAACTGGAATACTTCATCGGTGCGCCCTCTTTTCGGAGGGCGATCAGGGAGTGGGGGGAAGGAACAAGCCATAAGAAAAGGTTTATTTTCGGCAGTGGCGCCAGCCACCCACCATGGAGTCCTACAAGGGGACGCTGCAGTGTCTGTAAGCACAGGACCTGCAGACGCCAGCTGTACACCACCGCTATAACCGAATATGGTGTATCCAAGGTAGGATAGCCACACAGGGTTAACCCTTGCCGCCAGGAAACACGGAAGTGAACGGAAGAGAGTAGAAGACAGGACAGATAAATAGTAAGAGATAAAGACGAAGATGTAGGGAGAGGGAGATAGGAAAAGGCGACTGCCGATTTCCCCTGGGTGGGTCAGCCCAGGGGTGCCGTCTACGTTGTTGTGCCACAGACATGTTCCTGGTTCGGAAGCACGCCTCACAAGATCGAGCCCTGTTTCGACGAACTGTCTCCCCCCCCCCCCCCTCCCAGCGCCGCCTTCTGTGCAGGAGAACCGTGCAGTCCGAGGATAACGTCGTTTCCTCCGCCGAACCACTTTGCAGTTCCGGGCATGGCTACGTCTCCCCCTCCGAGCCCGAGAACTGGTCTGAGTGAATGGACCAAAGACGCTATTTAAGGCCGAGCCGGCCCCATGTTAGTAGATTTTGCCCCAGCCGACGTTGTCGTGCTGGCTGGCTCTGTAAAACGACAACCTGCGATAGTAAACGCTACTTTTGTTGCTGTTTTCCAAACGGATTGCCTCCCTGTTTCACCTTCGGGCTAAGGCTTCATCGAAGTCCGCTGGACGGCCCGCCGCTCTTCGCCACCGCTACCATCGCGACAGAGCAAAATTCATAACAGTGGTTGGCAGCTTCGGGATACGATATCCTACGTTTGGCACGCCGGATCAGACCCCTGTCCTCAACGTTTTGCTGCTCTGGGACCCGCTACCCCGATCTCAACGGCTGAAAAGTTGGATCGGATCTCCGAGCACGAGGACGACCGCCGTGATAGCGTTTGGCTACGCTGCGATACGCTACCCTGTTCACATCGTTCGGCAAGCTGGGACAAGCAACCCCGGATATCAACATTGGCAAGTTGGACCGGATCCCTGAAGGCCTGACACTGTTCGACGGCAGCCACGAGTTGGATCATCGTCGGCTACTTTGGTTGGGTGAGTGCCCAACGTTTACTGTTCATTTCGCCAGACCTCTCTAGCACAGGCAGATGTTAGGAGAGTGTTTTGTTTTGTTTTGTTGGTTATAATTTAATATTCACGTGCTCTAAACCATGAGATTAGCTTTAGAGTACGGTGAATATCAATAGCAGAGCATCACGAGGAACGAGATCGCGATGGAGCAGTACCTGGTGCAGGACCTCCTTGAAATTTGTGGAGCCATGGGGATTTCCGCTGGGTCCGCTAAAACAAAGGAAGCGATTCTCGAGGTGATGCGGGCAGAGAATGTGACGACCGAGGAAGCTGACGAGTTTTGGGAGCTAGTTTGTGAGCAAAGGCAGAAGGCCGAGCAAAGCCGCGAAGAGCTCGAAGCTCAAAGGCACGAAAAGTGGCAAGCCGAGGAGAGCAGAAGAAGGACAGAGCATGCTCTCAAAATGAGAGAGCTAGACCTTAAAATTCAAGCCCTCGCGAAGCACAAGCCGCAGAAGTGTGCCAGAGAGAGCGAGACTCCGACGTGCGTCAGATAGAGCCAGACGCTGAGGCGCAGCGCGAGGAGTTAGAGGCCCGAGGTCCATCGCATAGCTAAGGAAGCCGAGGTACATCAGAAGGCACTGGTGATGGAGCCGCTTCGCAGCGCACGCGATCAGGATGCTTCGCGTCAAAGAGAGCATGAGGCCGACTTCGAAGGCCAGAGAAAAAGGGCTATCCACGACAGCGATAGACCCACACCGATAGATAGCTCTGTAAGCGTGTTGGTTAGCTTCAAAGTCATCGGGACTCCCGTTCTGTCACAGGCAGAGACAGCTAGCAACGGGCCCGAGGGAACGCTAGCTAACAAATCGGGAGCTTCAACTCCACACAAAGAAGGCAGCACACTTGTGAGTAAGTGTGCCGGGACTGCTAGTATTGGGAGAAGTTCCGACAGAAAGAGGCGCCGGCATAAGCATAGCGCGGTAAAGACGACTGACGCCAAGCACGCTAAAGCCGCCGTTAAATGCTGTGACTTCTTCATTCGAGGCGCCGGGTTTAGTAGTAGGCGTAGGATCTCGAAAACGCTCTGTGGGAAATGTTTGAATCTCAGACCATCACTGAGATTGAGATCAGGCGGGAAGTCCGTCAAGAAAAACCGAGTTTCAGTGAAATTCGGACGCCGAGATCATCGCCTGGTCTCATCTTTTTCGCTGCCGCGTAGAGGCAATCACGTGGAGAAGCATCGCGTACGCCTGAGTGGTAACAAAGGCTGTTATTCCCTACCGTGGCGAAAGGGTCACTGGTCAAACCGGAGGGGTAAACGATGCAGTGCAGATGCCCCTTTCTTCGAGTTCAGCGGCTGCGGGTCAAAAGTCGCTGCTACTGAGTTCGGCGAACGGGTTGATTCGTCGTCCTTTTGTCCAGACCGCAACCCTCAGAAGCTGTGGAATGCGCGACTCTCCAGAGTTCGTCTGAGAGGGGCCCCGTCTTGCCGTTACTAGGAATAGACATTGTAATTAGCTTTAGAAATTGTTTTTCTACTTTTGTCGTAAGCCGTTGAGCAAGGAATGAGTCTAAATTTTTGTAAGTTTTACTTTCCTTGTCATCGGAGAAGCAGATATTCAGGTTTGTTTGATTACTTTTGTTTTCCTTATATCTCGAAAGGTAACAGTTAATGTGCTTTATTTTAAACAGATAAGGCTAAGTAAAAGCCCCTGTTTAAAATACCCTTTGTGTTTGAAATTACATGTTATTGTGCGCGTCAATGTGGGTCAACTTTGCCCTTTGTTTTGTTTAACGCGCGCAAGTTTGATTTTCATTGTTATTCACTTACTTTTTCAAGCGCGTTTTATTTTGTTGGGATGCTCATTGGCTGAGCACTTTGAGTTAGGGCTTATCGAATGGCTTTGTTTTGTTTAGCGGTCTGAAGCTTGCAAGAGACGCCAATGTGCGTAATTCGGGTGTTCTTGGTATTCTAAATTGTAGATTCGGGGCCAAATTGAGTTAACCTCAGCAGCTTCGATCGTCCCTAATCTGCCCGGGTCGCAATCGAGAATCGCTCACGAAAAAAAAAAAATTCTGTTTGGTTTAGCAGTGTCATGCACTGTAAAGGAGTGTCCACATTATGTATTGCTCCTCAGATACATTGCTCGTGATGCTATTTTTTTTAGCTCAGTTAAATCTCGAGGAAAAATTTTCGTTTCTGCTGGTCTGGCGACTTGATCAGCATTTGGAGGGTGCTTGCTTTGGCCGGAGTGGTTCGCCTTTGTGTTCGACTCCGTCGTTCCAGTGAACATCTGCAGGCCTTTGGAAGTCTCAACGGGCGGAGAGAGCGGAACGGCTACCGATGGTCAACCAGCATCCCTCCTTCCGAGCCGCGTTGACGGCTCAAAACTCCGGATGCATTGTCTGGCGGCGGGGGTGCTGTTGTGCCACAGACATGTTCCTGGTTCGGAAGCACGCCTCACAAGATCGAGCCCTGTTTCGACGAACTGTCTCCCCCCCCCCCCTCCCAGCGCCGCCTTCTGTGCAGGAGAACCGTGCAGTCCGAGGATAACGTCGTTTCCTCCGCCGAACCACTTTGCAGTTCCGGGCATGGCTACGTCTCCCCCTCCGAGCCCGAGAACTGGTCTGAGTGAATGGACCAAAGACGCTATTTAAGGCCGAGCCGGCCCCATGTTAGTAGATTTTGCCCCAGCCGACGTTGTCGTGCTGGCTGGCTCTGTAAAACGACAACCTGCGATAGTAAACGCTACTTTTGTTGCTGTTTTCCAAACGGATTGCCTCCCTGTTTCACCTTCGGGCTAAGGCTTCATCGAAGTCCGCTGGACGGCCCGCCGCTCTTCGCCACCGCTACCATCGCGACAGAGCAAAATTCCTAACAACGTGAAGCCGGGGCCAAAGGGGTGTGTTGCCTCTGCTGGGGGGCCTTAAAGGTCCAATCACCCAGCGTCAGCTCAACCCCCAGGATCCCCTTTTCCCCGGGCACGGCAAGGCCACGCACGGCTAGGCGTGGGAGGGAGTCAAAACTCCCCCGTTAGCTCGGGTCCGTGGTGTCGCTACACACCAAACGCCTACTTGCGCAGGCGCCCCTGCAGGGAACTAGAAAAATCAACTAATAGCTTCTTTGCACAAGTTGATGCTTTGGGAACATAATAATATGAAAAAATAATTTCATTTAGCAATAATTATCTCTTTAAGTGTGAAGAGCATTAATTAGTATAATTATGCTTGTAACTCAAAAAGTACAAGAGGTATTTGAAAACGGTTTTCATATTTGGAATCCTCACAATCATCCACATACACACACCAAATTTCATCACAAACAGTACATTAATAAAAAAATTAGTTTTACTTGCCACGTCCCCCCTTAAGTGTCTTGGTTGTTAGATGCATGCGACTGCATTGTAGTGCGTATTGTTGTCTGTGTTCGTTGTTCCGAGTGTGGCTGATTGTACTGTGTAGTACGTTGTTTGATTGGCGAGATATTGTATTCAACTACAGTGAAAGCTCGTTAATTCGCACCTCATTAATTCGAACTTTCGGGTTAACTCGAACTGATGGTCATGGTCCGGCCACAATGTATAGGCGTCTATGAGTTAACCAACTCGTTAGTTCATGCGCGCATCGGCTCCTCTATTGATAATTCGAACTGCGCGCCGCTGCGTGGTAGTATTTTATGCTTCCGCCGCAAGCTTTTATGGCTCTACGATAGATGGCGCAAGGGCTGAGCGCAAATCAATCCAATCCAATCTAGTGCCTGGATACGTGGCCACGTGGCGTCATTGCACGACTGCGACAGGCTACGCGTGGGTGTTCTGTGGGCGACTGCGCGCGCTCTTCGCATCGTGTGGTGGTCGTGTTGGACGCCTCCCCGTGTGCTTTGTGTGCCACACATTCAGTCGCTAGGCCTCGTGTGCGTCAACGCTACGAAGTTGTTCAGTGCCGTGGGTTTTGTGACGGTGTTGCCTTCGACTGCTGGACCTAGCATACCGCACTTAGTGTACATGACTTCTCGCGGAAGAGGACAGAGCGCCAAAACGCTCAAGGAAAAGGTAGAAATCCTTTGTGAAGTGGACTGTGGGAAAACAAGCAAGCTTGAAATCGCAAGGAAGCATGGAATCCCAAAAAGCACTCTTTCAACATATATCAAGAATAAGAGAGCGATTGAGGAGGCCTACGCAACTGATGCGTTCACCGGCAGTCGCAAGAGGCTTCGCTCAGCGAAGCACCCCGAATTGGAGCGCGCAGTGCTCACGTGGATCAAGGAAACGAGGAGCCAAAACATCCCACTGAGCGGCCCTATCGTTATGGCGAAAGCAGCAAACTTCGCGCTTCGCCTCAACATAGATGATTTTAAAGCTTCGGAGGGCTGGCTTCATCGTTTCCGAGAGAGACACGAGATTGTGTTCCGCACTGTGTCTGGTGAAGGCAAAGAAGTCAACAGCGAGACATGCGCAAAGTGGCAAAGCGGTGCTTTGCAAGAACTGCTTCAAGAGTACTCGCCCCGCGATATATTTAATGCCGATGAAACGGCATTATTTTATAAGCTGCTGCCAAGTAAAACGTTGACGTACAAAGGCGACACCTGTGCTGGCGGGAAGAGAAGCAAAGAGCGCGTTACTGTCTTGGTCGCAGCAAACATGGATGGTACAGAAAAACTACCGCTGCTGATCATAGGGAAGGCCCTGAAGCCTCGTTGCTTCAAGAACATCCGCACACTACCGGCAGAGTATACAGCCAACAGCAAGGCATGGATGACGCGGGAAATATTCAAACAGTGGCTGATAAAGCTTGACCGCAAGTTTGAATTAGCTCACAGAAGCGTGCTCTTGGTAGTCGATAACTGCTCAGCGCACGTGGTTGATGTGGACTTGAAGGCGATCAAGCTCTCGTTTCTGCCGCCGAACACAACGGCAGCCTTGCAACCAATGGACCAAGGGGTCATTAAGAACTTGAAATGCTTTTACAGGCGCCACATGTTGGAGCGTTTGGTGTTGTGCGCCGCCGGTACAAAAGGCTACGACGTGACGCTGCTCTCGGCCATGCATATGTTGGTGCGGGCCTGGGATCAGGTCACGGCAACAACTGTTGCCAATTGCTTCCGCCACAGTGGCTTTTGTGTGGCCATTGAGGGCACAGCGGGCGAGCTCGATGAGCGTGAGGCCGACGTCATTCCTGCCGGACTGCGGGATGCGCTGGGGGACGTGAACTTCGGCGACTACGTCGATGCAGATCGCAGTGCAGTGGTCTGTGGCACTATCACCGACGACGATATCATCGCCCAGGTGACTGGCGAGGAAGCACTCGTCGTCGACGTGGGTGAGGACGAGGAGGATGAGGCGCCGACGCGTCCGACAGCTTCGGAGGTAATGGAGGCTATGCGTGTCGCGCGCCTCTTCTTCAGCTTCGAGGAAGATGAAGAGGATGCCTTCCGCCACGTTCGCGCATTGGAAAACAAAGCGATGGCAATCACTTTCAAAGAAAGGAAGCAGAAAGTTATCACAGATTACTTTCGCAAATAAATATTTTGTCTCATCTTCAAACAAACCGATCTCAATTCTTGCTGTTTTTTCAGTGAATTTCGTTAGTTCGAATTCGGTTTAATTCGAACTCATTGGGCATCCCCGCGAAGTTCGAATTAACGAGCTTTTACTGTATTGTCGAGTGTGCATACTTGTGTATCGTTTTGATCTGCCATAACTGAGAATATAATTTTGTTTTGTTTATCAACTCTCGGCTCTGACTTGTTCTTTGGGCCACAGCCGGCGTCCGCTGGCGCACCAAATAGGACCACTTCTAAATTGTCCACGCTTTCGTGGTGTGGTTCGGGGGGCCGATACTTCGGCCCTTGGAATTAGCCCAGTGATCGCCTCCCGAATTGACGGGACCTGTGAAAATTGATCTTCGCGTCTCTCATACCCATTTATCTCATGTACCAGTGTCTCTTATAAAGGGGTTCGACTGTACAGTATTGTAACATTCAGTCAATGACGTCCAAAGTACCATGACGAGCTTTGGGTAGAGGTGGCACAGCTTGACCAGCCCGGCGCACGCGTGTCGCCTCAGGTTCCTCAGGGCGCGGCTCTGGACTGTCGGTGGCTGGTTTGGCAACGTGAAGATGGCGCAGGAGAAGAGCTGCGATTGAGCGTGCACAGGTTTAAGACGCGCCAAATTTGCGTGACGCATGCAAACACTTTCACAAAAAGTCCCCCGAAACCTTCAGAAAAGCAACTGGAAGCATCAAATGTTGTAGGGAGGAGCTCGAAAAACATTTTTTTTCTGGTGTTAATGCCCAGACAATTCCACAGCACATGGTATGCTCTCCACGTTCACGACGTAAAAGCTCCTTCCTTGAGTGAGGGCTTCATGGCAATAAGGGTGTTATTCTAAGGCGCCTCTTCACAGTAGTGTGAGAAGTAAGAAATTGATTTGCATGCAAAATGTGCTTCAGTATGGCTGCATCGCAATATGGTTCGAATTTCCGCTTAAAGTCTTGAAGTGATGGCTACAAGAGAAACCTCTGGTGGGTAGCAGATGATCTACGAGGTGCAAAATTTACACGTAAGCCTCACCCTACACGTGTAAGGAGGCAATAAAAGAGGCAGCAGCCAAGAGATGGCGACGAGCGGATCTGGGATGCGCAAAAAGCTTCTGAACGAGTTCAAACTCGTGTATCCTAGCCCACCGTCCTTCACTACCCTCTCTTATTTCTGCGAATTCACGTCTATGTGAGCCCAGCTGTGGTGTTACTGTTTTGCTAGGCAGTGCTAGGTACGGTGAAACCCAGCTCTGGGTACAGCCGCCTGCCTCAGACCAGCTGTGGTGGGGTAAAACTCAAGTTACACAAGGGGTTTCCATCAGTACGCGTGGCTTGGCTCTGTGCAGCAAGGCAAGGTGTTGTCCAGCTGCGGAACAGCTGGTTGCTAGGCAACGCGACGCAAGGTTTTTAGGTCACGACATACACTTTACAATGAGTCAGAAAAGCTTTGCTGTTGAACATCTACCCCTATCCCATGAAGTACAAGTGTTGTATTTTGCATCAGTGTACACAGTATCTCTTATGCCATAACTTTTTATCTAGTTCTTAACACCCCCTCTATAAAAATCAACGGAGCATGAGCTGTTTTTTTTAAAAGGAGCCCTGAAACACTTTACGAGCATGGCCCGAATATGCTGTCGATCGGTAGTCGAGGCTTTCGTGAACACGCAAGCCTAACATTGTAGTGCAGTTTACGGCCCGCAAATCGCAATAAATTTTCAAACTCAGCCAGAAACTGCATTCTCTTCTTTTGTGAAATGATGTAGGTTACCCAAAATCATTTGGTAGAAGACATTGTATGGGCCACTGGCTGATTTGAGCACGGCGCGCTCGTTCGTTACTGGGATCGCCGCGGAGGTCCGGACTTGTCCATGCATGCATGCGCGATCGTGCTGAAAAGTTGCATATTTGAAGAAAAAAAAAAAAGAGAAAGAAGTGCTCAAGGGCACAAGGCGCATGTGAAGTTTTTCTTTCCCTGTGCCATCCCTCCCTGCTTAGCTTCCAGCACTTTCATCGGGCGAGGGAAGAGAGAATGCAATTGCAGCGCGATACAAATCCTTATAACTCTGCTCGTTCTCAATGATGGATGGATGGATAAAAACTTTTATTGGGGTCCTGAAGGATTCCACCCCCGTTTCTATAGGGTTAGGACCGCAGGCTGCTCCCACGTTGGGACGGGGAGGCCCACCCTCACGGCCGCATCGTGAGTCTTCTGGACAGCCTTGAGTTGTTGTATGAGAACCCGACTTGTGAAGCTCGTTAATGAATTTAAAAATTTTTGCGGCAGTGCATTTGTGAGACAATAAGCTCCATTAGTGAATTCATTAAATGGCTGCTTTAAAAAGTGCTGCAGGGCTCCATTAAGGGCCAATGAATAATTGCTAGCGTGAGTATTTTAGTGCCGAGTCAAGTTATGTCGGCTATGCACCCATCAACTCAGCGCAACATTATGCTGGGCACTGGGCCAGCTGCACTGCTGTTGTAATGCACAGCGCTGCTCCTCCTATTCTTATTTAACTCATCCACAGTGACAGCTGCACCGCTGGCATCAACTGCAGAGCTTCGCCCACTTTTATTGATGACCTTCGTACACTTGCACTGCGAACCTTCAAAGTGGGGGTACATACCCTATCACAAAGCAATCACACCAAAACTTGAAATGCGAAATTACAGACGATCACTGACCAAATTACCCGCAGCTTTAATTTCATTCACGTCGGAGATTTTCCGCCCACCTTGTTCAACACGTTGGGCAGACTTCCCGGGGCAAGCGTAAGGAAGATGCCCAGGTTGGATATGCAGGACAGGGCGTAGGACTGAATCACTGGGTCCTGCAGCGGGGTAAGAAACGGAAGAGGGGTAACTACGTGTGGCGTTTCGGATTAAACGAACCGCCGATCGTAGTTTGGTGACCTCCCGAGCACGAAGACAAGACTCTCACCTCGGTTTCAAAATTCAGCAGCGACTCCAGTAAGAAGATGCCCTCTTCCGTGCTTGGCTGCGAGCACAGACAAGAAAGGTGACGAAAAAATTCGAAACATGCAGAAAACTCACTCTGAAGCCCATCGCTTGTGTAAACCAAAATGTACTGTTGACCTATAATGAAATGCAAACAGTGGCAAGCATTAGCAATGGTATTATAGTGCACACTGTCTAGTCATCATTGCTGACATAAACCCCATTAGGACTGGCTTGATGACATCTCTGTTCTAGTGTTGATATGGTGGCATGGTGAGAATGCTAGCACACGGGTGCATGCTGAGCGCTTTGTCTATTTTACTATATTTTCTTTCAAACTTTTTTGAAATATCAGAACTAAAGCAGAAGCAGAAATATAGCATTATACACTCAAAACTCATTATAACAAAGTTGCATTTTATGCAAAATAAGTTTGTTATATCTAAAAGTTCCTTATAAAGGTTTATTCCTGACACTACAGTTGCCGACCGATTTTTCGGACTGTTGGATATTTCGGACTTCAAAAGTGCACCATCAGGGTTCCCATAGGGCTAATGCATTTTTTCGACAGATTTTTGGACGAATTTGCCCTAAAGTTGGATTTTTCGGACTAAACCACTTGTCTTGAGCTGCGCCACGAACCTGTATGAACGCCGCCATGTTGGATTTTCTGCCGGCTTGACTAAGCTTAGTGGCTTAATTTTAAAATGGGATTTCCTGCCTCCAAGATTGGAAAGCAAATTTCACATGTGTTCAAATGTGTTCAAGTTTCGGAGGCCGTGTCTGCTTTTAGAAAACGCGGCACGGGACCCGTTTCTCGCCTTCAGTCAGCCGTAGTGGTGAGCCCTGTCATCATTGCACTGTAAACGGAGGAGGTGGAGCTGCACAGTAGTGGAGTGAATGTGCCTGCCACAATGACATTAGGGAGCTTTAGAATAGCGCACCTGCGAGGCCTTGCGGTGGCGGCCACTGCCACTGCGCATGCGTCGTAATGCGAGACGCCGTTCGCGGCCCGCGAGGCCCGCAAAGTGTTGTGTGTAGCTTCCGTTCACTTGAGTTTGCGGTCGGGGCGAATGTTGGGACGAAAACTTCCTATTTAAAGACTTCGTTCATGCAGACGATGACGATTTCGTGCGCGGAGTCCACAGACGAAGAAATTCTTCGCCAGGTTGTGCCGCAGCCGGAGAGCGGTTCGGATGATGACGATGATGACCGCCCGCAGCTGTCGGCAGTGGAGACCGCCACCGCGGTGATGCTTTTGTCGAGCATTTACGGTGACGATGCCACGTTGGCGCAAATATGGGAAAACCGAATTGCTTCCAAGTGTAGTATAAGGCAAGGCAGAATCATGGACTTTTTTAAGCCTGCCTGATGCAATAAAGTTCATATTTCTGACAAAAACGAATTTTTCGGACTGTTCAATTTTTCAGACTTTTTTTTCGGTCCCCGCCAGGTCCGAAAAATCAGTCGGCAATTGTATGTCTATTACAAGAATATTTTTCATTTACTTTGCTATAATTCATATTTTGTTATACCTCGTTTCTTTATATCGAGGTTTCAGTGTAATGGGATGGTGCAGTTTTGCCAGAACGGATGCCAACAGTGATGACTGCACGACATGCACTAATATTGATCCTGGATATGTCAAACTCAAAGGGCATTGCAAAATGCCACACCACTGCTAGTGCTTGCCACTGTTCACGTTTCATGGGACACCGACAGCACAAGCCTGCACTTTTAGATTATTAGTTGAATGGGTCCAATATGGCGAAGTTGCACCCCTTACGTCATTGGAAACGCTCACCTTGGGGTTCGGAGAAGACAGGAACCGGCTGAATACGCCGTCCATGAAATTGACGAGGGCATCCCAACGTATGCTGGATGGCGAGTTGAGTGAACAGTGGCCGTTCTCCGGTTCTTTGCAGGGCCGGAACATTGAATTGGACATTAAGGCAGTAATTAGCACACAAACTAGGCCTAATGATGAGATACGACCGGATGGACTTAACAGGGAGGGCTTTTAACAAAGATAATTTGATTGATGAGGACCATCTGGGTGCCTAAATATAAATGAAGCCACTGCATCCCCCATACAGATCACATATGATCACCTCAGGCATGGTATCTACACTTCCACAAGGCTTTAAGAGAAAAAAAGAAGGCAAAACTTTTTATTATTGATGAAGAGCAAACACTTGTTCCCTCATCTCAATGTCACTGACTTAGCTTAATGCTTAATGTAAACACCATAATAAACGGCCATCAATAACTTCGCAACCCAAATACATAATTTCTCATTGAAACATGCACGACTCTTGTTCTACCAGGCTAAGATGTGGCCGTGATTGTTCCCCCAATCTGCCAAATTAATTGTCTTTCACATATTCCGCTATCCCACCATTTATTTATTGACAACACCTTACAGGACTCAAAAGGGCACTGAGTAAGGGGAATTGCATAAAAGAGTTAGTAGTGAATGAACAGGCCAGCAAGGCAAAGGCTATAAACATATAATTAGCACCCATGAACACATCATTATACAATGTGAACGAAGAATGCAAACGGGTTATCCCGAAAAGCTTTGCGACAGCAGCCAGCAGGGAAAATAGACACACTGCAATCACTAAGAGCTACAACGTACCGCTTCCAACTTCGATTTTGGCTACAAGCAGCGTCTGTAGCCACTGGCTCACCATCTGGAAGCCAGCGATGGGGTTCAGCAGGGTGGCCAGACGAACGGCCTCCGTCAGGTCAACCCTGAATTCTGCCGAAAGAGAATACGACGTCTTTTAGCAAGGAAATTCAAAGACACATTCTTCGAGAAGGCTGAATTTATTCGGCAGAAATTAACGGGGCAGATTGCGAGGTAATGAACGGGAATGACGGCAGCCCATGCGAAGAAAGCACGGAGCGACGAAGGAAGCCCTCCTGGCGTTCTCAAAAAGAAAGCTCCGAGTGCATAGAAAAATTCGCTTAGCAACTGGCATCACAAATAGTGAACAAGAGTTGGTCCCAGCTATTATTTAACTTCCACAATCAATCAATCAATCAATCAATCAATCAATCAATCAATCAATCAGTTTCGCCTACTTCCTAAAGAGACAGAGACGCTGAGGGTGAAATGTGCAGCTTGACAAGTTATCAACACCCAGAGAAATAGGTACAAGAGAGATTGATAAAACTTACTGCCTAGAAATTGTGCGAAGTTCTCGTCATCGTCAAAGCCAAGCCGAGCGTAAGCACAGGCCGGACTATCGTTTCTGGAAGGGTAGCCGACCTGTAGTATACAAGGCTTGTCTCAGTAACATGCGCTGTACGGCACACGAGAACCGCGAGCGGCTATATAAACAAAGAGGCATTGCTGGAGAGTACTGCTACGATTGGGTACGAAGCCGCAGCACAGAGAAAATGCATGATTCACAGGCACAACGAAACCTCCATATGTCACGAACTTGTATATAATGAATTATCAATTAAAACAAAGTCAAGTGAAGAATAGTCTTGCAATAGATATTACGTTATGACTACACTTTTATAACAAATTTCCAGATGTAACAAACTTATTTGCATGTAAGACGCAACTTTGTTATAACGAGGTATAAACTGAAGCTTTTCTTCGTACTCCTCTGGCAACTTTTGGCGTATGCCCGTTCGCCTTCAAAGGAAAAAGCCTTTCCTCTTCATAAAGTTAGTTAGGCAGCACCTGCTCGCTTTAAACTGGCTCCGCATTAGCCCTTTTTTTAAGGCTAACTGCATAGCCTGCACTTGGAGCAGTTCTGTCGTCACGGGCCGCTGTGCCACTCACTGCTCAATCACATACTCGCCGAGCAGCTCTTCAATTTGCGGGAACCGACCCTGCTGTGGTCCGCTGAAGCCTTTGCGTGAATCTTTGCTGTCGACAATATTCTGCTTTTGTTTCCGCCGGTCCCGCACGCACGTTTCGGGAACTCCGAACGACCGCGATGCAGCCCGATTTCCGTCCGTTTCGGCACACGCGATGACTTTTCGTTTAAAAAGCGGCATCGTGGTGCACTCGTCGAGTTTTTCGAGTTGGCCCTTGCATGCCGTCGATGCTAATGCACTACAAGATGACGAATTCCTCTGTGGATGAATGCGATGCCTTTTCTCACTGTATAAGTTCATAAGGCTGCCATCAGAATTTCAGGAGATACATATAAATGCCAATAGCCTTCAAGATTGGATGAGATGTGTGCAATGCAACTGAAGCAGAGAGTGCTGGCAGCTGTCCTAGGAAGTTGCCGAGGGAAGGCAACTTCCTTCATTTAATAAGGAGAAAGCCTAAGGTGGTTCCTAAGAAGCAGAGTGTGACTTTTCCCACTGGTTCTCACAGTAGGAAACAACACATACGTCACCAAAAGAAGCTTGAAGGACCCTTGAGCTTCACCTTCAAGAATAGATTTCGATAGGATAACTGGGCCTTGTGTGCACTGCATTTTCAATTGCTAGCCTAGCTTCTGTTATCTGTGGCTGCCTCAACCATGTCAAAAGAGAATGAATGCCTGTGCGCGTTACGCTGGCTGTTTCAAAACTATTTCCAAAAATACATATTGCAAGTACAGTGGTGCAACACCCATCATGACATAATTCCTCCTTTGGCGAATCAGCAAAGGGCCACGTTCGTAAGAGAACATGCGCACGTATTCAACCGCTCGCTTTGATGGCGCTATTCAAGTTGACGAATAAATATGTCCGAGTGCTTTGCGAAAGGTTGGCCTTTAGGACACATACTCTTGCAATTCAGATGTTTTGATGTCTGGTTTGATTCTACGCTTCTGCCACGCAAAATTACGCATGCTGAGAAAACTCTGACTGCTGCACGACATCGGTGTCGTCTTTTTTACTGAAGCTGTTTACAGCAACGGCGGTGTTCTGCGATAGAACACCTGCTTCTCGTGCAATCAGTCTGTGCTTGCTTCTCACTTACACCAAAGATTTTTCTTTTTTCTTGTTTATATTATTTGCACCTTTATCTTTTTGGCCACGAACAATGCTCATTTCTCGCCCGCAAGGAAGATGCCACCAACTCTGACACAGGTAGGTGTTTCTACTGAAGAAACTCTTAAACACTACTGCACTGAAAATCCGTGCGGTGCAGACAACCAGCGTACAGGTGCTACCAACTAGGTTCTCTTTGGCAAAGCTCTCGCAATGCCTTTTGCTTCGTTTCAGTGATATTGAGCGCTGTAGGAAGTGGCTTGAGAATGACTGAGTGGTGAATAATGTTAACTGGAATATACTGACACGTAAGCCTGCCATGCCTTTCACCTTTACATCTTCTTAGGCAATTTTATTTTTACTTAATAACAACAAAACCAGCTTCCTTTCAAAAGTAAATGCAGAAGTGGTGCTTAAGATGATGCAAATCGTGTACTCTTTCTTCGAGGAAACCAATGAAAGCACAGCAAACAAGATGAAACATTTCGGAATACACAAGGCATTGCGATGAAAGAAAGCGGTGCCATCTCATTTGTAAACAATTATAAAAAGAAGCACTTGACTGAAAGTTTATTAGGGATGTTGTATATATTATATATTCATTTTCACTCGGCCTTACGACTTAAACTACTACTGTACGAATGCAGGAGGTGGTCACATGGGAGCTAAACACATTGACACTTGCTCCAGCTCGATCGCCGTTTTGCCTGGGCTGCTACTTGTCGTGATGCCTCGCATACGAAACCCAGAATCGCTGCAGAAAAGCTTACACAAAATTATTTACGGCTCGTGGAGGTCTGCCAGTGTTTTGCGTGAGGTTTAGAAGTCAAAGACCCTCGCCAAATGAGGGAAAAATGTCCGAAACCAAGTGTAAAGCTATTCTTTCTAAGAAATTGCGTTTCTGACATTTCGGAAATGTATGTTTGAAAAAAAAAAAAAAAAAGACGATGAGCTAAGAGTACAAAATTAATCAAAAAGGGTGCACCTTGGATAACTTCTCGGTGGCAACCTTGAAGAACTTCGGCAGCAAGTTGCGGACAATATCCAGGCAGGAGACATCGGAATGTCGAAACAGGGACGCCCACACTGGCAGAGTGATGGCATTGATGGCCTACAAATATAGTGTGACAAAGGGTGTGTGAATGTACAATAGACTTTCGCTAACTGAAACCTGAAGGACCTGAAAAATATGTTCCGTTAAACAAGAGTTTCATTTACTGAAAGATGAACAGGCGTGCAGCACACAAGTACGGAACCAATCATTTCAGAGACAGTTATTCCATTTAAGCAGCAGTTCCGTGTAACGGATTTCCGGTTAGTGAGAGTCTACTGTATACGAATGGTGGCAAGCGCTATTCAGAAACAAATAGCCTCCTTTGGAATGTTGGCTCAATTTCTAAGCGTGTAGGTAGTTGAGTATTCACAGCCAATATAAAATCACTGCAGTCTCTTTGCCCAATATCCTGCACAGTAGATGGACACGCACAATAAGAAAATGGCTGACACAAAGTTCACATGCTGTAGTGCAAGTTTTTGAAGCTTGAAATTTATTGTCCCATAGGTACAACACATGCATAAGCAGCAATAAAGGTAGTATAAAAGCTGCATATAGGCAGTTTGACTGGTGCGACCTCCCCGTACAATGACAGCAGCAACATGACAAGAACTTCCACTGGTTGCAATATTAAATGGAAACCCTCAGAGCTAAGTAATAATACACAGAGCCCACAGAGCAAACTGATTTGTGGTGCTCTTGTTGTCGAATTCTGAAAGCCCATCGATTACACGACTTTCTACATGATCGCGTTTCTCATAAACCTATGATCATAGATATAGATAACATTTACTGTCATCAAATAATACACATATTGCTAAGTTTCAATTAATATCCATGGCTACTGCAGAGGTTGCAGAGATAGGCTGTGGGCAACTATGAGGAGACAGAATTTGGCTCCAGTGCAGACACGCTTGCTTAATGTTGAATCATGCACTTAAGCAAAGAGCCACGCTCGCTGATAGGCAACACAGCTCAGGAGCATTCGGCCATCTCTAAGTATTATGAAGGAGCCCTAAAAGAGAACAGCTCTTTCTCTCAGCTGTTGTTAATGAGTACATTCAAACCTCATTATAACGAAGTTGCATCTTACACGAAAATAAGTTTGCTACATCCATAAATTTGTTATAAAGATTGATTTATAACACTATATTTTTAAAAGAATGTGCTTCATTTACTTTGTTCTAAACGATATTTCATTATTTCTGGATTCGTTATATTGAGGTTTGAGTGTACATCAACTGCACACATCAATTACATAGATGCGCCATGCACCACGTGTTTTTTCAAGCGACTTGAAACACAATGTGGACATTTTTCTATGTGCTTTCTTCGTCGTGCTTCAGAGGATCTTTGCTGTGGATGCTACCGAATTCGATAAGTTGTTCGGCAGGGCGCGTCCCCGTAGCTGCTCCAGAACCAACATTTCTGTTTGCTAGCAATGATAAAGGGTTTAACATGTATTTCACACCTGAGATTTCAACATTTTAATATAGAAAACGAACATTACTGACTTCAAAATAGATAGATGCTTAACTGGCCCCTGACTATGATTAATTACTGTGAAAAATGCACAATACATAAGTATACCATGTCTGTTGCCTTGGTTATGGCATAGGAGTTTCCTAAAGTTAACTAGAGGGTACTCTGGCACTGCAATCGTTCAGCGACCATGGTAATGATGGGTAGTACACACATTTGCCTAGTCTTCGTAATTGCGGGTAGTGAATCGTACTTGCGGTTTCGTTTATTGCTGGTTACGGTTTTGTTTTGAAGGAAAGAACGAACCCTTTTGAACTTTGTGACTCGATTCAAAATGATAAGCCTAAAACAATAAGGTTGTGAAGCGCAAATGCTGAACATTTGCTAATTTATTTTTTGTGAAAAGATAGCTCTAAGCCACACGGACACGCACGGAGCCAAAAGCAGGTCAGAAGTACGAAAATTAGACAAATGTGTGTACTACCCATCATTCCCATGCTCGCTGAAGCGCCGTGTGTTGCAGCTCCCGTAGACACTAGCCCCAGAGTTCCCTCTAATGATTGATTGATTTGTGGGGTTTAACGTCCTAAAACCACTATTTGATTATGAGAGACGCCGTAGTGGAGGGCTCCGGAAATTTTGACCACCTGGGGTTCTTTAACGTGAGAGTTCCCTCTAGTGTATATTAGGAAACTCTGTGGGTTATGGTGCTCCACCAATAACCAAATATTACAGGTTCGATCCAAACTGTGGTAAACAGTTGGGGGCTACGTACTATTGAGCAATGTCAGTGCATGTAGATGAACGCCAGATGGCCAAAATTCCCGGAGCCCCCCCCCCCCACTATGGCATGCCTAATGATCATTATGTGGTTCTCACAAGTAAAGTCGCAAAAATTATTATTAACCCATTATCACCATCTCTTTCTTCCAACATATTATCCAGTGCCTTGGAACAAGGTTTTCGCCCTGCCGCAGTGGTCTAGTGGCTAAGGTACTCGGCTGCTGACCCGAAGGTCGCGGGATCGAATCCCGGATGCGGCAGGCTGCATTTTCGATGGAGGCGAAAATGTTGTAGCCCCGTGTGCTCAGATTTGGGTGCACGTTAAAGAACCCCAGGTGGTCGAAATTTCCGGAGCCCTCCACTATATACGGCGTCTCTCATAATCATATGGTGGTTTCGGGACGTTAAACCCCACAAATCAATCAAATCAATAAGGTTTTCAAATCTGACACAGTGGCAAGCAGGCCACCACAACTTGCGGCTGAAGAGAATAATGGACCTTCCTGCGTGAATAAGAGAAGGCAATACGAGGAGAGAGAGAGTTACCTGGCTAGGATGCTGCATCAGGGATAGCAAGAAGTCGAGGTAGACAGCAAAGAGTTCCACTGAAGGTCGCTCAGGTTCCAGGCTCTGCACACCATTCACGAAAGCAGCGAAAACAAAAACCATGTGTAGCCTTTAATCTGGGAGGGGGGGGGGGGGGGGGCTGGAGGGCAAAGGCTTAAGGGGGCAGGCTGGTCTTTGGGACCAATCAAAAAGTGACAAAAAAAAAATAATTTTTGAAAATTGACATATTTAGTTTTTGCAAGCATTTTTTTTTATCTTTCTGCGAATTTTTACACACCAGGAAGTGGTCATTTTTTCATAATGTCATTCTAACTGTCCAAATTCTTGGTGCTGTTAACATGCAGGACCTGCTAAAAAAATGGGGAACTGACTTCCCAGGCTTCTTTATAATGTGCCAGCACCTCCGTTAGAACCTCCGCTACAAATTTATGAGCACCTTTATGAGGATGGCAAAACATGCGCACCATGATTGTTGCTTTTTGAAGAAACTGTGTGTTTTCAGTTTTTTCCATTTTTCTCAAAAAAGTAAATTTACGACTGTTCAATTCTGAGGCCTCAATATCTCTGCAGCTAGGGCAGGTACAACAATAATTCTTTTTGCAATAGAAACCTGTATGTGTGTAGAATGCAAGTATAGGAGCAGAATTTAGAGCACAAACCTCTTAATTAATTACTCATCAAAATTGTAACACCATTCCAACTGCTTTAAAATGAATTGTTCATTTTGCTACAAAGTAACCAATAAAGGCCTAAAAACAAGAAAATGTTTGCATACTTCAATCTATAGTCATTACTCTATGTTGGCAAATCTTAAATATCATTTTTAATTAAGCACTTTCTTTCTATGGCAGCCTTAAACAATAGGGGGTGAGCTTGAGTTATCTCAGAAACAAGATGAGCTACAGGAAACTAAATATTTGAAATCAGCAGAAAAAATTGCATAATCTTGTGCAGTTTGATCAAGATCACTGAAGAAATAAACAAAAAGATGTCTAAAACCAGTCTTCCTCTAAAGCAAAGCACGACAACAGCTATTTCTAAGCTGTCTGCCAACTTTCTCTGCATTAATTGACGACACTGCCTATACAATAGTGCCGAAGTTATTGCCTGTATTCCACCCCAGTGCCACTATTCATTACAACAAAGGCTACGAGGCGGTGTGTAGGCAATCCAGGCACTCACACAGCAAAACAGCTCCAAATACCACTGCCTTGCAATAGGCCGGGTTGAGACCTCTGGGATGGTTTGATTCACATTATGTTCTTCGACATTGATGCACAACATGTTGTTTTTCACATTGATGCGGTATGCTTTTATTTCCTGTATCATCGGGCCGCATCGTGGTCGTTCAGAGTTCCCGAAACGTGCGTGCGGGACCGGCGGAAACAAAAGCAGAAGATTGTCGACAGCAAAGCTTCACGCAAAGGCTTCAGTGGACCATAGCAAGGTCGGTTTCCGCAAATAAAGAACTGCTCGGCGAGTATGTGCTTGAGCAGCGAGCGGCACAGCGGCCCATGACGACAGAACTGCTCCGAGTGCGGGCTATGCAATTAGTCTTAGAAAAAGGTCGAATGCGGAGCCAGTTTAAAGCGAGCAGGTGCTGGCTAACTAACTTTATGAAGAGGAAAGGCTTTTCCCTCCGAAGGGGAACATGCATATGCGAAAAGTTTTGCAGTGGAGTACGATGAAAAGCTTCACAGTTTTCAGAGGTTCGTCCTAAACTTGCGGCGCAACAACGGCTACCTGCTTGGGCGAATCGGGAATGCCGGTCAGACGCCTCTTTACTTTGACATGCCTGGCACCACAACCGTCGAGAAGAAGGGGGCGAAAACCTCCGTTATGATACAGCAAAGAATCTGTTCCCAACACTTCCACTTTCTATAAATTTGGTCTCCAGTCAAAATATGCAAAGCCAATTTCATACAGTCGCCATCATATTGCGTGTTGCACAGGGATAACAGCTCTACTCACCCAGTGCGTGACACAGTTCTGTCCGAGGCTGGCTGCGATCGAGCACAGTTTCTTCATGAAGAGGAAAGCGGCCTCGCTCAAAGGTTCACTGGACGCAGACCTTCGAGCAGATGCAAAGAAAGAAGGAAAAGATACGTGGAAGTAAGGCGCAGAACTTCAAAGACCATCGCTTTTTCTTGGGCTTACGTTAAGGCAGAGGCGACAGCGTTCAGTGTCTCCTGGTTGAACAGCGCCAGCAACAGCCTCAGTTCATCCTTCTTGGGCTGTCGATTTGTGGAGCGAAACAAGGAAGGTCGCAAACGAATGAGAACCTTTAAAATGGAGCCGCGTAAGAATATCGGAACCAACTGTAACTACATGTTCCTTAATGCAAAATGCAAAGCATCCACTTAAGTCTTAGATGTCTACTCTCTCAAGTGACACAACTGTGCTGCACAAAGCATAGAGCTTTCTACAATATTTCTCAGAGCATATTGTGGCACTGCAACTGCTTAGCCACTTGGAGAATGATGAGAATAGTAGACTCAGACCTCATTATAACAAAGTCACAATTGCCACGGAAATACTTATCTATATCCGAAAGTTTGTTATAAACAATTATTAGTAACATTGTGTCTATGGCAAAGCTATTGGTCACTTACTTTGTTATAACCGGTCATTCATTATATCCGAATTCGTTATATCTAGGTTTGAGTGTACATGGATTTGCATATTCTTCGTGCTTGCGACTTCGAATGAACTCGTGCATTGGTTTATTGCAAAGTTTTGGCTATTTCTTGATAGTTTGTACAACATGTTGGCCAACGCAGTCGTTTAAAAAGTGGCGCTTCCCTTATCTCCTACATGGGTCACTTGTGAAGGGAATTCGGCATCTGTATTGAAAAATATTGATACCAATTTCCAGAATAGAGTGAAATGTGGACTCAAATTCTGAAAGTTCAATGCATGGTGACCACATGGGTGGCCAATGGAAGAGGTAATTGAAAGCAGCCATGTCTGTGCAATTCATGTACAAACTTTGCGAAAATTTTCAAAATAAAAAAAGCACACAAGATCAAGATAACCTCACACACAAGTTGAGCCACCTGAAAAAGGACCAAAGGCAGCGCGTTTGAAACCCCTGCACAAAAGTCTAGCGCTGCTGTTACAGGGGGAAGGGGGGGAGGGGTCTGGACTGCCATTGGCAACGCTGTTCTAACCTTCTGTCCGAGCACTTGCAGTAGACACTCGGCGGCAAGTACGCGCAGGTTCCTGTCCGAGAGGAGGTAGCAGAAAATGCGGGGCAGCAGCCCGTCCGACTCCATCACTTCCTTCAGGGGCGTCCACTCCATGAAGCCCGCCATCGTGAGCAGCGTGGTCTCCGTCAAGCTGTCGGTGCAGGGACAGCTGCGTGGGACGAAACAGAGCCAAGCGCACCGGTTTGAACAAAACTGCTGCACAAATGGAACAACTTCCTCTACCATGATTTGCTTCATACCTGAATGATGCAACCCAGTTAATCTCTCAGTAAGCAGAACTCCATGTTAATTGGAACACAATTTTCCAGTCTCTTCAGGTCCCGTTTATTTTTAGAGTCTACTGTACTAGAAAATTGAATTGTATGTGTTAGACATCAGTACACAAATATACATGTGTTCAGGAAGTTTCATTAATTATCAACCAAGACTGAGAGTGAGATGCGGGCAGGAGACCAGCTGCACTGTTGACCAGGAAAAGTTTTCACGGACCAAAAACGTGAAAATGTCAGCTTTCCGGCCGGCTGAAGCTACTCTGAATGGATAGAGCTTGACTAAGGTAATGACCCCAAACACGTACACACGCGATCGAGGCTATGTAGAAAGAAGCACATAACTTCCAGTAGAATAAACTTTCTATTCTAGAAAGACATCCTCTCTCACTCTCTACTTTCCAGTCGTGAATCTAGGGCAGGGGTTTTGAAGCATGCTGGTGCCATGGAATCCTAGCTAGGCTATATCAAGTGCCAAGGAGACCCCCCCCCCCCCTCCCTCCAGCGAGATTTCTTCATTTTTATTTTAAAAAATTCAAATTAAAATTCCGTACAGCAAAAAAACTCCAGGAGTAAGCTCTATGCTTGACCTTCTCGCTTACGTTAACACACAATCGTGCTTAAGAGATAAGCATAGCGTGCAGAACACGCGGGACCGATGGTGATGGTGGAAAAAACAAGCGTAACAGAGACGCAGAGCCTCGGCATAGTGGCGCCTATCTTCAAATAGCCAGAATGCGCACGGTGGAAATGCAAGGCCTCCAAGATTTAAGCCCCCATGCGTTTCATTTTCAAAGTCTGGCTGGATACAAACTGCTGGGAGGATTTATTGTGCAGATAGGGTGTATCTGTTACGCACTGATATGTGCCTATTGACGTTCGGGCATGAAAAATGGAGGTTCCCTAAATAGACCACACCTCGGGACCACCACCTGAGGGAGTTGAGTGGGCAAGTGCGGAACTAGGGGAAAATTTATTAGTGGCTGCGGTACCCCAAGTAGGGGCCGGTGGAACCCACTTTGAGAACCGCTGACCTAGGGGAATGCAAGTTTGTATTATTCACTGGTGAATATAAGGTCGATGTTTGATTTGAGTGAAGGCGTCTTTTTTTCTTTCGAATGGAATCGGAAAGCCGTCGTAAGATGTGGGATCGGCATAAAACTGCGCCGTACAACCAAGGTTTTTAAGACGTTATTTCTATGGGGATTTTGCCGGGACCAAGCTCATTCGTCGCAAAATGCGGGTCGTCGCAAACCCAGGGGATGAATAATCAAAGTTCTACTGCGCGCGTGAACGCACTAAATGGAATTTGTAGGCAACGAGTACTCACCTCTTGGTTGTTTTCGTCTGCATTCTGGTTGTCTCTCTGCAATGCACATTGAAATGACAATGTTTATAAAAGTATTGAGAGTCTACAAGTACAAAAAAAGAAAGTAACCATGCACAAATGTGCATTTTACACGCTGTAACCCCACCAGCTGCCTGCTTCACAAGGACGAACACAATTGACACAAGGTCACAATGGTAAAGCGTTTTAAAAGAAACAAACAGTTGGAAGTGAATGCCCAGTGCCCTTCATACACTCCCCTCATGTGCTTTGTGCTGTTAACCCTTTACTGTCGAATGTCGCGAATTCGCGACATACTGAGAAACTTCGAGCAAGCCAGTCCCGAAATGCGTGCCACCTTTAATGTGGACTTGTCAAGTATTCACAAGGCATGTAGCTTTCAGCATGAAAAATCTATTGCTGTCTCGTCTAAGACATTTTAAGCTAGAACCAATTGCTTTGGAGCTGATGGCGGAGAGTGTGAAGCACGTGCAACAGCTTTCACTTCGCTTTTTTCTCGCCTTAGTGACGCGAGTTCTATCTTAAATACTTTAGTTTATTTGGTGTGTATGCACTCAAGAGGTGGCACACAACATGTTACGTTGTTCTGCAGTACGTTTTTTTTGTTGTTGTTGTTGCAAGGTCCTCACTTCTGTGGCATATGAAAAATTTGCGACATGCATAAAAGTATGCATTTAAGTTTCATTTTAGTTAATTTAACTGCGGAATCATTTAAATATTGCAACTTGAAGCTAGAAAATGAAAATAATTTTTATTTTGTTTGGCACTATCCCAATTCAGGCCTAAAAGGGTTAAGAATTCATAATGCTTGAAATATTCAAACTAATATCATGACATTCAAATTCCCTTCAATTAGAATTTAAGTTATTGAAAATATCGA
This sequence comes from Rhipicephalus microplus, assembly GCF_013339725.1. Lineage (NCBI taxonomy): Eukaryota > Metazoa > Arthropoda > Arachnida > Ixodida > Ixodidae > Rhipicephalus > Rhipicephalus microplus. The sequence goes on from NC_051168.1 coordinate 55,617,110, forward strand.
ATTACTCAAAATGAACAAACAGATGTAGTAGTCTGCATAAGACCCCCTGATGATTGACTGATATGTGGTGTTTAACGTCACAAAATCACTAAAGCCCCCTGCAAATGTGGTTTCACTGCAGTAAAGAAGTGCAAAACCGTGAAAGCACCTGTTCAGGTGTGTACTATCTGCATGCAATCTCCGGTAAAGATGGTTTTACTAAAACTGCGATGTGCTAAGGAGTGCTGAACCGTGTAATCATCTATTCAGAAAAAATCCACACTGCCGCAAAGCCCCACTTCAAGGTTAATCAACATATTACCCTCACATCGATTCATCATTTTTCAAGTTTCAAACATACGTACCCATATACCTGTATGTTTACCTGTATGAAAATAATTTACATGGTATCTATTGCAAGAGTATTCATCATTTACTTCATTATAACCAATATTTCATTATATGCGAATTTGGTATATTGAGGTTTGAGGGTGACGAGGTCTGATTATATGTGATCACTGCTCCTACAATAAACCTGCGCGCGCTGCTTTTCCGCCTATCTATTGATGTGATGCTTCCAGGCATAAACCGAATGTGGGAAGTTAGCACTGCGTCCATGTCATTCTGTCCTTTGTTTTGTTTCACAAGTGTGCTAAAATAGTTAACTGAATAACCAACATGCCAGGCCTATGCCTTGTCTTTACTCTTCTGCTTCTACAGCCAAACACTTTTCTATTTCGTCAAGTCGTAGCAAATACCGCTGCACTCACCAGGTCTCGGTACCGGCTGTAGTGAGTCTCGAGCGTGCGCACGAAGAAGCCGCATATCTCACGCCGCTCCTTCACAAGAGCCTGGTACAGGTCTCGCCGGCGTGCTCCCTCCACTGTCTGCAGGTCCACCACGTCCTCGGCAAGCCGAAGAAACGTCAGCAGCACCAACTCTTTCTGCGTCTCCTGCGCAAGCATCAACAGCGCGGTGACGGTCACGACCGGAGGTCGACATAGACAAGACCGAGCAGTTTGTGAGGTCTTACAAGAGTGAAAGCTAGACGTAGGTAATCCACTGAGCTGAGAAACTTGGAAAGATAGAGACCCGAAGTGATAAGGCATCGTCATGCAAATGATGCCCTTGGAGCCAATGTTCTTACATTGAGACATATCTTGGATTGGAATTGAAGATTCATCATCGCCCCAAATACATTTTCGTCATGCACACTTAGGCACTCGTCATCGTTACAATTCGTCACATTGTTGTTTAAAGATTGCCTCTGGCAACGTTCCTGGTTCAACAACTATCGTGTTGAACTCATGAGTCGCTCTAAACTCCAACGCTCGTTCTTCAAGAGCAACAGTGATGCCCGACGCAAAAATAATTCTCAACCTTCATGAAGACGGAAGCGCAGAGTTCAACTGTAACTTTGATACAATGTAGAGAACAAGTACATTATCTGCATAGCTTACTGCTTCAGCTTGATAACTTGGATGGCATTCCTTTGTTAACATTGCCAACCAAATGAACATGTCGAGGATCAAACCTTCCCCGTTTAGCTTCTCAAGCGTTCAGGTTGCAGGGGAACAATACACCACTAACCCCGCAATTAAAGTCTGAAATGCTGGCCACATTGAATTGCTTGACAAAGAGATTACCACATCCACACAATCAAATCGCTCTTCAACCCATACTCGTAATATCCTATTCAGCGATGTCATCATTTTTTCAGGAAACCTTCACGTTTTTCATGTTTAGAAACATTTTTTTTTCTGCATAGATTCTCACCACTATGCAATAAACTTGAGTTCGACTTTTAACAGCCATGTTTAAGTCATGTTTAACAGCCTATTCCTGTAACGTTTTTGTCTTGTTGCTTTACCTACAGTACTGCTAACTCCCAATGGTGCTAGTTTCTGCATACAGACACAGACAATATACACATAACAACATCAATTACCTTATATAACGACATCAGATAGTACATCAATCATTCTTATGCTGGCCACCATACTCATACTAGGTGACAAACCAGCAAGCCTGGTTAACAACCATTACGATCCACTGCCCCGCTTCAAGGAGAAAATGGTACGCTATACAAAGCACACAGCACAAAAAAGCTGCACTCTCAATCACGGAACACCTGAATGTACAAACAGCACAACCTAGAAGTAGTTACAGCATAATACAGAAGCGAAAAAACAAGGATAGAAAAGAGCGCTGACTTTCAACGATGATTTAATAGCGGAGTGGTGTACATATATAAGCGAAAAAAGAAGAGAATGAGCATGCGTAGAAGGGTGCAGTTAACAACCACTGTGTTGCAAAGTTACCAAAACAGAGAAACTTAGAAGTAGTTGCACTGTAACTACTTCTAGGTTGCCCTGTTCGTACATTCAGTTATGATCTACCATGTTGCCCACTGTTCTGACGCTTCACAGAGTACCAACAAGCTTGTTGCTACACCGTGCCGACACAGAGGCCTGACATCTTCTACGTGTAATCGGATGCGTACCCCGATAATGGCCAGGTCGTTCAGCTCCTTCATAAGTTGTGGCCACTGCTGCGGCCACTCCCGCTTGATCATCTCCACAAGCAGCTTCGCAAGCGCGTCCTTGATGTGGGCCTGTTCCACGAGGAGGTGGTCTGTGCCCTGTGGGAAAGTTAAACTTTGAACCTGCTCATACAGCCAACACGACTAGACGATTTATCAGGTGAGGCAGATTTATTTATTTATTTTTGTTTATTTATTGGGCCTGTATTCAAGACCTTCAGCTGCAGTGGGTTAGCAGTTTGATACCCTGCATTTGAGTAATAAATGACCACGCTGACAAGCAAACAGAACTGATTAAATTCTGTCAGTGTGTTAAGCAACAACTTAACTTCGCGTTAAATATTTAGTGGGTGCTAGAAACTTGAAACATTAGAGACACAAGCATAAACTATCGTACATCAGATAAAACTACAAAAACAAATTATCAGATATAATGGACATTGTATATAGTGGCGCTACTTTCAAGGCAGAAGTCACTTCATTGTAACGACATTCAACTGTAACGATTGAAAGAAAAAAAAAAGTCTCATTTTACCTAACAGACAGTTATAGCTTACAGCTCTTTGCACATTTACGTTGCCATGTGAAAAATGGCTGCCGTCCCAGCATGTGTGTCCTTAAGGATGCAGAAAAGCGTTCATACATCGTAAATGTCTGTCTAACGCAAGATGTAGTGGCTTCATCTGATTGACAGAAATCAAAGCACTCTCGCATCAATCTTTTGTTAGGCACAGCAGTGTTGAAACGGGGAACCGATTTGAACAACGTCACTGACACTTCGCACTGAAAGTGTCCCAAGGCTCCAAGAGCACCCGATTTTACCAAAACTACTCTTGCTGTTGCAACAAAGAGCAAGCAAACACGGCAAACTCAGATCAAAATGGAGGCCACGCTGTTACAGCAGTACGAACATGTTAAATTAAAAAGCTTGGAGTACACTGTTCAACGATTGAAAAGCAGCAACCCGGGCTCGGTAATGGAGTACAGGTTTCCACAGAATTCAGTTCCTGTCATATTACTGTAATTTCGACCCAAACACTTAAATCAGAGGGAACGAATCAGGTTAAACAGATTCGGCCAAATCTACATTTCGGCCACAAATATGACTGCTAAGGCCACCTTTGTAGTGACACAATGCAGTTAGCATCTCGAGCAACTGTGAATATCAGTAGTTACAAGACCATATTTGATGTTTCATTTCAACTCGTTAGTGCTCTACATAATCTGCAAACGTCCCTACTCCATTATGAGCATGTTCACTTTGGACCAGCCATGTCATAATGCATGCACGAGCTTTGCTTGTTAACAATTACAAGACTGTGTTGAAAAAAAAATAATAATTAGAGAGTTGAATACAAAGCCTTGTTAATGTTTCAGCATGAGCGAGCGTACCTCGGCCATCATCTTCATGACGTTGTCCTTGATGAAACGTTTGTCGTCGATCGCCATCATATTCCAGCGAAACCTGCAGGTGATAATTTGTCAATTTAAGCTAGTACAAACTGTCAAAAAACATTGCCATTTCAAAGAAAATATTTCCCGGAGCTCATATAAGGTTCACTTATGAAGGAGATTTGGGGCTGTGATTTCAACATGTTGACACCTATCTCCAGCACGATTAAAACCTGGAAGCCGATTCATAAATGCAGACTTGCTGTTGCACAATTATCCGTTAACACATGGTGACCGCAGGGGGGTTGAGAAAATACAACACATGGAATGAAAACAGTTATGTACAGGCAGCGGGTAGCAAGAGGGAGGTTTGTGGACTGTGTGTTCGCGGTCCGTGCATTAAGATGTCACAGCAAGTGAATACAAATAAGGAAGGGAAAAAAAAAGAAAATTCATGAACGATTCTACTATGTGAAAGTGAATTACCAGCGATTATGTGTCACACACAAAGTTGTTTTCCATTAATTGTTTTATGAGTTTTGATTTTATTAGCCTATGCCACTTTAAACCACTTCCACGTCAGTCTGTGTGGGACAGAAAAGGGCCACGCTGGTTAGTTATGTATGTATTTACTTTTTCTGCTCATTTATTGATTTACTTTTTCCTGTTTAATCTTAGTGGACTAGCGGAGAGTAGTGGAGTCTGCGCGATTTCTGTGGCACATACCTCCCAGGAAGTTTTCTGTCGAATAGCTCATTGTTCACAATGTAACAGTTTGCTCACAGAGTTAAAATTTGATTATATTTCTTATTTCTCATGGGGTCGCAGTCATGGTAACCAATTTGACCGGTTGGCCAGTTGCTGTTCAAGCTCATTCCGGGTGGCCACAGTCACTTCTTTAAAATTTGAAGGTGAAGGTCCGTTCATGACAGTTTACTCATGAGTATGTCACAGTTCCACGATCAATTGTCTAAATTAAAAACTACAACTTTGCTGTAAAACATGACTGCTCACTTGATACAATGCTCCACGAGCTGTAGTCCAATATGGCGGACCAGAGCAGGGTTACCCTTGGCCGCAAGCACAAAACCACATTTTGCACAGAGCGGAGACGTTTCCTTGAAATCTTCATAAGCCTGGGCAATAGAGAGAAGTAAAGCAAATTCATGACATTTTGGTTTCAGAATGGGAGTAGACAGTCGAAAAGCGCAGAAACTGTCCTAAAAATATGCCACCATCGTTTGATCGACACAAATAAATTGAGCCCCTACATTCGTCTATTTCATGACCGCTGATGCGATCCGAGTGCAAACAAAATTGGAAACGTGCATCCGTGGCATGACTAATCCTGGGTGGACATTTAAAATGAAACTATGAAAATGGAATTGCAAGTGAACAACTCCCAACAAGCACCAATGCTCGAGAGCAAAACTTGGAAGCGGTTCGAAGTGATGAGAAAGCAGCTGTAAAGGTATGATTATTTGCAACGCACTGATCACTCACTGGTCGGCTCTATGGCCCCCACTTAGCTGATTCCAGAACGTCTGATTAATGAGGCAGAGGCAGCCCTACCCCTTCCTTCTGCTACAATACCCTCTCCCTTTCTTTCTACCGCAGCGTCTCCGGCATGTGGAACAAACATGGCTTTCATTCATTCACGAGTTGATATTCTCGAACTGTCTCGGGGCAAACTTCCTTTCGTTGGTTCAGGTGACCCCAATATTATTTCAGCAGCAACACTTGGTCTGCACCAATCTTTGAAGGAAGGTCGTGAATGCTTCCGATTCTTCCGAGCCAAGATAAATATCTAACAAAATGAACAGGAACGTTAACCTCCACAACACTGTCTTTTGAACTAATGTGGGTGGGATGGATAAAAATGAAAACTGAGGAGATTAAACGAATATGCAAGAGAACGAAAGGTATTATTTTTGGTTAATGCCCTAGAAATTGTGAGGCTAGAAGTGTGAATAGCTTACATTGCACAATGGACTGGAAAATCACTTATGTTCTTACGCAGAACAAATCATTGAGATGTTCAACACATTCTCAGGTGCTCCTCGAAGCCTATTTGAATTACCCTTGAGTAAATTCTGAGCACTTTGGCTTTCCTGAATTACTCACCAGCATTATGCTAGATGAATGCAGGCTTCAAATTCTGATTTTCAGAACCTCGCGAAGCTATTTAGGTGTAATTGCCCGTGCCAGCATGCTTACCTTATGGCAACACGGCTTAAAACACGCCTAAAACATTTTACTCGTAACTATATTGCGCTACTTCGTGGGACACATAATTCGACCGAACGCTCAACGCAGTCAGGAAACCAGTCACAGTTGTGAATAGACCTGTATCTCGCAAAGCAGAACGCCAAAAGACCGAGAAGGGCGGCTGGGAAACGTAGTTATAAATTCCCGTTACTTGTAACAAAAACGCCGGCCAGGTCATTGCTAGCGACTAGAATCACTGCGTTATAGAATAGAAGACCATAGCTGCATGAGAAACGCCTTTAGGTCAAGAGTGCGCTATTTTTTGGACCGAAATCCACACATCCCGCGCACCAGAGAAGTTTTCTATCACACGCTGTTAGTTTGAGCACCGCGAAAGAAGAAGACATCGAAACTAACGTGGTAGGCCTCCACTCTCCGCTCCAGTGTTGTCGTGGCTGAAACGGCGGCTTCCACGCAAGCGATAACGCTTTTGCAGGCCTCTTCAACGTCCGACATCCTGCTAACAGTCAAAGTCAAGCCAGTATACCGTTTTGCCAGCTCAAAACATCATTGCGGCGGTGAAAAACGTCAAACTCGTTGAGCTGCGCTCGGTTGTTTTTTTACTATGCTCAAAATGGACGCCATTACCAGGGTTGCTCGAAGGCACTGTGAACCACGCCAAATCACGCTGCCCCGGATTTTCAAACGCGCGGTCGTAAAATCGTGTCTACTCAGACTATGTTTGAGTTCACTATCACTCAAACGCTAACTTGTGTACGCATTTTTTTTTTTGCAGAGACAGCATTTGTGAAGCAAGTAATTTTGGTCAAACGGCGTAAGTGATAATAAGGAATTTATTGAGGGACTTTAAGTGATGACTCTCATTAACATCTCCTAAGAAATGTAGAAGGCATTGCTCTCTTTGAGCGCATTTCGGCATGATTCGCAGGCACAATACAAGATCTACAGGAAAGAGTAGTTGAAGCAACAGACGCTGTTTATTTGTGGTCATACTTATTAAAATTTTCATCAAAGGCGGTCAAGTTTCTGCGGTGCGACGACGCGCGGTATGCACTGATCCAAGTGAAATATCCAAAGTTCAATCCAATATTTAAAGAAAGTGCGCGCGCCGTACTGATCAACGTTACTAGAACCAGGTACTGATAACACGGAAGGCCAGGTGTTCGTGCAAGACTGCCTGCTCTCGTTTTTAGCCGCGCAACGCGATGCTCCCGTTGTGTGCGTAAACAATTTCCAAACAGCAGTGTCCGCGCAGAGCGGATAGGATAGTACTCTAATCTACGTCATCATCACGAGTCCACATCATCTATGTCATCATCACGTGCTCTCTTCCTCCTCTTGTTCTCCTTCTTCACTCCCAGAGCGCGTGCGCTGATTTGTCAGGCGTGAGATGCAATAACTCTTATGGGTGACAGAACAATTACAGACTGAAAGAAAGAGACAAAGCGAAAGATAGAACGAAAGGGGAAAAAGTAAGACATAGAGATGAGATAGAAATAATCATGTAAGGCGAAAGAAAATGGAAGGAGCGATAAAGAGAAAGAAGTATCTAGAGAGAGAAAGAAGGAAATGGAAATGAATAGCGACAGGAAGTGGACATAAGAAACAGAGAAAAAAAAATAGAGAGCAACAATAAGCAGGCCGCACGCGGTCAGTGATCATGAAACCGAAAAACTTGAAATTTACGCGAAAAAGCAGTTGAGTATTCATGGGTATATCCTACAAAGCCAAAAGGGAACTAAATCATAAAAAGGCGATCGGTGTACGTGCCTTGCAACAATTTCATTCTACCGCAGAAACATTAATTGAGGTATTACTATTATGATGGAAGACTATGCCTTGCTTGTTGGTTTCCACAACGTGCAGCCAAGAGTGACCATGGTAGAAAAGGGGGGGGGGGGGGGGGCTCAGTCAGCCCCTTCCCCAACTTTTCTGAATGGGAAGGGCTCGCGCCCCCCCCCCCCCCCCCCCCCCCCCGGCTGATACGCCCATGTTTATAGGCCTTATAGTTAAGTGATGCCGGTTGTTTCTATAGGTTGTTGCTAGGCTAAATAATGTTAAGTTGTTTCTACGTTGATTCTCAGCGCCGAGAGATTCGCCTTTAAAGCATGGACATCACAGACACGACACGAATGTCCAAACTTCAGACGTAGATACTCCCGCCGAAACCAAGTGCTCGCACCTCTCATATCTATACAGGCACGTCGCCGTTGGCGTAAGTGTTCCATCGCTTCGGTTTCTTTGGCTCAATGCCGTCGCTTCACAGCCATTTTGTTGGGCTAATTGTTATTTTCTTAAGGAGCGGGGATTCACGCGATTCGCGTGGCACATAGCCGTTCATGTTCGCGATAGCTTTCTAACATTACGTTGGGAGCGCCTCTTGTCTTGATGTCTTAGAAAAAAAATGTGTGTTTAGAAAAGGTTAATTTCGGCTAGTACGTCACAAACAATTGGACATGGTGTCTGTACATCGAGTCATAGACCGTAATAAACACACACACACACACAACGAGTGTTTACCGAATGTTCGAACATGGCATCCGAGATTGCGAGCTTGCGGCAGAACCACGCCGCGCGCCTGCAATCTCGGATGCCATGGTTCAACGCTTTTTGCGGCGAGGTTGGGCTATATGTAGCAGCACCAGGTGGCAGCACCGTTCCGCGCAAGTGTGGTACACGCGGCGGCGCTTCGTTGCGTGTTGTTACCACAAGCGTGACCACCCACCAGGGGGAAATCAGGGCCGATGTACGGACCACCCCAGGGCAAACCCTCCGCGAACACACCCAGCCGGTTTACGCAGCAAACATGGCACAGCTAGCACCTTTGAGCACACCCCGTCCACCGGGGACGAGTTTGGCTCCGCCAACATGGGGGCCACATCTGGGCACTGCACACCCTACGAAGACCCCGTGGCAAGCTTTCAGGCTCAGCGCAAGCCCCGAGCTGTATCAAATGGTTGGGGAAATGGTCCGCCAGCAAATGATGCGCCAAATAATAATGCCGAGTCAAACCACCCAATGATTCTGAAGAGCCGTCGAAGACACCACCACCGCAAACGCACAACCACCAATGTAAACGTTGGTTTTCTCAATCTTCATGGGGCGAGAAAGGCAGCTAAGTGGGCTGAGCTGTATAAGACGCTGAATAGCGAAAAGATCGCTCTGTATGGTGTGGTGGAAACTCACCTACGAGAGTTGGAAGAGCCACCAGTTGACCCCGAATGGCAGTGGGTGGGCTGCAATCGTACAGGGGATTGCCGCAAAGGAGGCGGCGCTGGTGTGCTGTGGCGCAGCAATACAGCCTGGATGCCAATGAAGGGTCCTTGTGCCGAGCACATTTGGGTTTCTGGGACTATTCTTGGTGAGCCAGTTCTCTTTGGTGTGGTGTATTTAACGGTGGCTAGTGGACCACATGACGGTAACGACAAAGTCCTACAGTGTATCATTGAAGATGTGAAACGGTGGGGTGCAGACCGCGAGGTGTTGTTGATGGGAGACTTTAACGGACACATCCCGGCCACTGACGGGTACTTGGATTACAATGGGAAGCTGTTGTTGCAATGTGCGGAGCAGCTCTCTTTGGAAATCGTTAACCTTCGCACTGACTGTGAGGGATGCTTCACATGGTGCGCTCGTACCAGCCGCTCTACCATAGACTATGCTCTGGTGACTGCAAAACTGGCCGCTCGCATAGCACAAGTGCATATTGATGAAGAGGGCCAGTTCAGCCTTGGAAGTGACCATAATCGCATACGGCTGTTGTTCTCTAAGGGCGGCTTTCGAACAGGCTGCATGTCACCTCCACCCAGGCGTGGCATGTACTTGCCGAGCAAGTCCGTGGAGAGGGTCGCCAAGGATTTTGAAAGTAGTCCTCAACGGCGGGAATCCCGCTCGTACAGTGAGTTCATGCGCGCACTGGACGCTGTAATGCGTACCCAGATGGTCCAGGAGAGGCCGGGACGCAGGCCACAGAACCCATGGTGGGACAAAGAAGTGGAGGTGGCGTGGAAGGAGCGCCGCCAAGCAAATCGGGAACATCGAAGATTTGTCAAAGGCCTTGACACTGAGGTATGTGCAGAGAAGTGGGCTGTGTATCTGGACCGTAAACACAAGGTACAGACCCTGATTCAGTGCAAGATAGCAGACTACAACCTTAGGCTGATCCAGTCCATCAGACAGGAAGGAAGATCTGCAGCACACAAATTTTGGACATACATTAGGTCCTTGGACAGAGCCGCCCCCCCGCCACCTCCTCTCATAGATGCGGCAACGGGGCAACCAGTCGGAGAGCCCTGTGAATACATTGCACAGCACTTCTCCCGGATTTTCGGGACCTCAGACTTGAATACAGACACCACCCTTAGTAAAGAGGAGGCAATCAGTCCTAATACCGAACGCCCCCCAAGCCAAACAGAACCACCCTGGGCCCTCTCAAGGTTCACAGTTGAACGGGCGTTGAAGCGGATTAGGGCTGGAACGGCCACTGGTCTGGACGGCATGCCAGCGCGCGTACTAAAGTGCTTGGGAGAAGACTCGAGGGAACAGCTCGCAGAGATCCTCACGGCCATCATCGAAGGCGAGCCCATCCCTAAAGAATGGCATGAAGGGAAGGTGATTCTTATCCCCAAAAGGGGCGGAGATGCGAGGAACATAGAGGACTACAGACCAATAACGGTCACCAGTGTTATGTATCGCTTGTTCGCGGGGGTCATCAAAGCATGGATGAGTGGCTGGGCGGAAACCAAGGGACTACTGACCGAGCTTCAGAATGGCTTCAGGCCAGGCAGACGTCTGGATGACAATCTGTTCGTCGTCACACAGTGTGCAGAAATAGCTCGCAGGGAAGGGAGAACGCTGTTGTGCTGCTTCCTCGATGTTGAAAAAGCGTACGATAGCGTGCCGCACGGTCCTCTCTTTGCATGCCTGTCTGACCTTGGACTGCCCCGGCTGCTAATCTCCACTATACAACGGTTGTACAGGGACAATGTAGTGAGTGTGCAGTTGGGTGCCATAACTACTGGCCCAATTCATGTAAATAAGGGTCTGAGGCAGGGCTGCCCACTGTCACCATTGCTGTACATTCTATACGCATCCAGAATAGAGCGGGCCTTGTTGAACTCCAACCTCGGATTCAGCATGCGTTTCAGCACAACTAGTGCTGAAGAGAACTTCCACCTGCCTGGTTTGGCATTTGCAGATGATCTGGTGGTTATGGCAGAGAGTAACCAGGAGTTGCAATCCCTCCTCGACATCTGCCAGACGGAACTCGCGAGTCTTGGACTTCGATTCAACACTAAGAAATCGGCGGTTGTCCGTCTAACTGGAGGGAGTACCGATGCAGCAGCGTTGACTTTAGGAGGAGAACTGCTGGCCACACGCAACGATTACAGATACCTGGGCGTCACCCTGTGTGTGGATGCAGCAAAATATAGTCTACACGAGACTGTGATTCGACAGACTGCGTTGCAGGCTCAACGAATCCTTCGTCGCCGATGCCTATGGGGTTGCAACCGATTTCAGATGATCCGGGACCTGTGGAAGATGGTTCACGTGCCGGGCCTGACGTTTGGAAACGCGGTAGTGTGCATATCGCCAACGACACGGGAGTGGTTGGAGCGTCAGCAGAGAGAGGTCGGCCGTGCAGCGCTCGGTTGCCATTATCGAGTGGCCAACGAGGCGATTCAGGGAGACGTCGGATGGTCCAGCTTTGAGGCTCGGGAAGCCGCCAGCAAGATTGCCTATCGGGGTCGTCTCACGCTCATGCGACGCACTCGATGGGCGCGCCGCGTGTTCGAGTACCTTTCGGCAACATGCATGAGGACTGACTGGACACGACGACTCTACCAGCTGGAGAAGAAGTATGGCTTCTTTGCAGAAGCCAGTCCTATTGAAACAGCAGCCAAGTGGACGGTCGAGGTCCGCATGCGAGTCAGAGAAGCAGAAGAAACCCGATGGCGAGAAGCTATGGAGGCGAAGTCCACTCTCGAGTGCTACAGGAAACACCAGGACAGCATCTGTGGGTCGCGCCTCTATGACAATAGCATTGGCAGCAGCCTCCTGTTCGAGGCGAGAGCTGGGGCTCTTCGCACTCTGGAGTACCGCAGAAAGTTTGATGCCACTGTGGTCAGCAACCTGTGCAGAGTTTGCGGCGTAGCGAGTGAGACACAGGAGCATCTCGTCCTTCACTGCAGGAGTCTCCCAACTTCTCAGGTGGAGGGTGCAACCCTCCCACAGGCGCTCGGGTTTCAAAGGCTTGATGAAGATGGAAGCAGCGACAATGGGGGGGGACGGTACGCGGTCGCAGCCACGAAAAGGCGGCTTACTGAGTGGTGGGCAACTATACGGCGGACTTAGGACCTAGACCACTGTGTGCGCGTCTCTTGCCTGTGTCGTTCAAGAGTGTGGATCCTTCTTGGTCCTTTCTTTTTTCTCTGTGCTTTTTGTTTTTCTTTTCCCACATTTCTTTTTGAGGCCAGGACACTGAGTGTGTTCCCCCGTTGCAAAGGGGCCGGCCGCCATCACATCATCATCATCATCATCATCTTAGCTGATTATCAGCGGATGAAATGCGTTGACTACAGTCTACTGACATTATCTACGCTCTCCTCGTCTGAATCGGTGTACGACGCCTATGCAACGTCAACTTTACCCGCGAGTAAAGCGCCTTCTGCCTTCAATATGGACGCTCGCCCTGGGCGACTTCACGATTTCGCACTAAATCACGCCTTTTCTGTGTTGTTTGTTCGTGGTTAGCTTGTGTTCCGCCTTCCACTGCTATAGCGTGACTGAACTACATATTTACATCTTCGTCATCTGCACACCACAAAGAGAAGGAAAGAAATATCGTAGAAAGCCCACATATCTGCATGTGCGATTCGTTCAGTACCACCGTTCGCACCTTATACGCTTTCTCTCTCTCTCTCTCTCTCTCTCTAATTCTGTTCACCATGAATGAAATGTGGGACAATCGATAAGCCTAGTCAGGAAAGCTTCCTGGCTGACGGCGCTTTGCGCTACGCTGCGTTTTCCACGTGTACGGGTATGTTCGTGCAACAGTAAAAATATAAAAATCTTATATAAGAGTTCAGTAGGAAGTTTCCATCGATAGGTTACGTGTATGACGACCGGTGCTACAACAAAGTCCTGGTTAATGGGACAAGCACTTTTTTTAGACAAAAAAAATACCACTGCCTTCCGTCGGTCACTAATAATGCCACACAAACGCTGAAAACAATGTAAAAAAGACGAAATTTTCAGTGAAATTATACGTCATTATATATTAGAGGCATGTCATCTGAGTTAATTTTAAATGCCTGGGCTCTTTAAAACGTTCTTAAATCTGAGCACACGGTAACTGTTTTAAGTACAGTGTAAGTACCGAAGTCTCAAAGTTTATGTGATAGTAATATTTACATAGAAATATAGTAATATTTCTATGTAGTGGGACCACGGCCAGGTAAACGCAACTAAGCGTCTTCGCATGATCGATATACTACAGTGTCGAAGTTGTACACCTACTAACAGCGCGCAAGTGCTTGGCCTAGAACTTTTTTTTTTTTACAACTGATTGACGATTGATTGATATGTGGGGTTGAACGTCCCAAAACCACCATATGATTGAGAGACGCCGTAGTGGAGGGTTCCGGAAATTTCTACCACCTCTTTAACGTGCACCCAAATCTGAGCACACGGGCCTGCAACATTTTTTTACAACTGAGTCGCCATAGAACGTTGCATTCACACACCATTTAATAGTCCTCATGTTTGGGAGGATGCCAAGAGCATTTTGCGATGTGCTTGAAACAGAAAGCGACACCCACTCTGAAATTATTCTGATGAATATGGGGTACGACGACAATGAACAGCACTTTGGGAAGTTGCACTCGCCGATCTGCACTAGCAGCCGAGCAAGACCAAATGCTTTCGTAGGTGGTTTCAGGCATACGTAGAAACAGTTACACTCGCACTGACATGACCGGACAAACCACACTTTGAGAATGTGCATGACGTAGCGCGCACATAGCAACACGACGTGCCTAGCAGACGACGCAAGGAGCAATCCACACCAACGTTACAAAAAGAATCTAGTAACGTTGATCCACACTTCACCGTTTCGGCCAGTTGCCGCCAGGCGGCGACTCTGCTCGATCTCGCGGCCATTTGCGTGCGGTATACTGTACTATGGTAGAGCAATGAACTGTCCCAGATAGTCAACAAGTGTGTTTAGAAAACGTGGGTACGATTTAGAGCACTAGGTTATGGGAGAGCTGAAAGCCGTCCCTTGGGCCCCACACCACGAGCAGTTTAGAAAAAAAGTAGTTAACAATTTAGAGTACTGCGTACTCTACTATGGGAGAGCTGAAAGCCGTCCCGTGGACCTCTCTACACCATGGAAGAGGGCAGGGCCACAAGAAGTAGTGTTTAGTTGCGCGAACAGTACTGCGCAACAGTAACCATAGCGCTAAGGAGCACATCTACCTTGAGCCATCCTCAAAAACCTCCATACTTAATCTCGTTGTACTGCAGGGTTATTCCGCTTATCCAGGTAGTTTACTTCACAACTTGCTCTATAAAAATTACTGCAAGCAGTAAATTACATATCGATTTTGTTCTTTAGCCAAGCTGTACTGAAGCATTCCAGAGGTCAAGTAAGGGGTCCTCACGTGCTACAAATTTTGCGCCCAGCAATTGTCCAGTCAAAGAGTACTGAAAGCTGTATCAATGAATGAATGAATGAAAAAAAAAAAAACTCCCAAGCATTTCCCCGAAGGGTGAACATGGTTAAGTGCGAATGCACGGGGTGATGCTATGAGGGGTATTTATTAATTCGCACTACTATATTTATTAATCACACTATAGTGCCTTTATGGTGTAATGGTTCCTGGGAATCGCAATTTGATCACACGGGGGAGTTTACGTTAACTCACTGGCGAATGCCAACGGATTTTAACTTTACTCCCCTTCACGACCCGCTCTCGACGGGAGACTGAGAGAGAAGGCGGGCGCGCGAGAGAGAGGGGTGCGCGCGCAGCTGCAGCGAGCGAGGAGAGCGGAGGAGCGAGCGGAGGAGCGAGCGAAGGAGGAGGGGGTGTAAGGCGCGTTACTGACACCGATATCAGCGTCGCGTCCGTGGCTTATTCGCTAGAGCGTCGCGCTGCGGCCCGCCAACTCCTTTCTTTTAAAGATAGGGAGAAGACTGCGGACGCCGCCGATGGCGGTGGATGGTTTGGGGTCGCTTATAAAGTGTATTCACACTTGATATAAGTAGGGAGGTTCACTAGGCAAAGTCCAGTTTGCTATCCTACGCGCGCGGAGAGAGGTAAAGAGGGAGTAATAAAAATGGCAGCATATCCACGGAGTGAAAGATGGAGAGATGGGGCGAAGCATTCGTCCGTCCATTCGTTCTTGCTTCCGTCCGTCCATGCGTCCGTCTGTGTGACCGTCCATGCGTCCATCTGCCCGTCCGTGCGTGCGTCTCTTCATGGGTCCCGTCCCTGCGTTCGTCCAGTGCATCCGCCCCTGCGTCCGTTCATGCGTCCATCCATGCATCTGTCTGTGTGTCCGTTCGTCCATCTATTCAACACTCCAAGTACCACCATCTCGCATCTTTTCATCATATATTCCCCATATAGAAGCACCGCCATACAGCGGACATTCCAAGGGCTTAACGAGAGGTGGCACACGCACACTTTCTTACGGCTTACGCTTCGGGTCTACTTCCCACCTTCAACCACTTCGAGTTCATGGTATATACTAGTTCACTGTATTCATAGCACTACGGCTCAACGCTCGCTAAAGCTTTCTGAAACTAAGGAGGTTGCATCCAGCGAGTATAACGTAGCAACCCTTTCTTGTCACATTATGCTCAATGTACATGCAATGGCTGCTAATGGGGATCGCAGCGTGCGCGTTAACAACGCCGAATGTTCCTGTCTCTCATTCCCCCTTAGCAGCCATTGGCATGTACATTGAGCACTATCTTTTATTGTTCAACAGCGCACAGAAGAAATCTCTCACCGGCACCACCTTCGGAGGTCAAAATGTTATACTTGTTACATACTACAATGGCTACGAGGGACGAACGGGTGTCCGCAATAAGAAAGCTTCACCCCTACAACTCCACCATCTTCTCGAAGGGGACCATGTGGTGATGCGAAGCATCGCGGGAGTTTCCAACACAACGTTTAAGTGATGCGTGGTAACGAACAAAAACAAAACAAAGTAATAGCACGCAAGGTTCACCATAAAATTGACACCGCAAATCGGTAAACGCCACCGTTAAATGCATCATTGAAACAATCCACGATGCTCGGACTTACTCTCTGGATTTCGTGCCGACCGGTTGTGCCCCTGTGATCTCCGACGACAGCGCAGCTCTGGCCGACTGGGCTCGCCCTACGCCATTTGCAGACGCCGACAAGAGCTCTTGCCGAGTGGTGGCCCGTCCTCGGACTCCTGCGACCGTGTCCATCTTTCCTATCTTCTCCTTACTTCCGAATGTCGCTGCCCCAGCGCCACGCTCTCTCCTTCCTCTCTCTATCTATCTCTTTAGGTTCTAATCCCACCCTTTTAATCCCTCCTTTACCCCCACCCCTCGTGAGGTACTGTTGAGGTGTCCTCCCCCTGAGAGACAGTTACGGGGCCCACTTTTCTTTTCATACAAAATCACTCACACACGCTCACACACACCCCATGGTGCCCTTCAGGGAGTTGGTGCTTTTTACATGATTTTTAGAACCAGTACAGTTTCGCAGCTACGCTCGCGAGCCGGCCGCGGTGTGAGTGGTTTTAAATGAAAAGAAGAGAAAAGTGAGCCCCGTAACTGTCTCTCAGGGGGAGGACACCTCAACAGCAGCTCACGAGGGATGGGGGTGAAGGAGGGATTGAAGATGAAAGGTAAAGAGATGGAGATGAAGAAGAGAGCGAGGCGCAGGGACAGCGAACGACAGAAAACGACGGAAGAGGAGATAAGAAGGATGGGCACGGTCGCAAGAGTTCGAGGACAAGACACCCCTCGGCGAGAGCTCTTGTCGGCGTCGGGAGATGGCGCAGGGCGAGCCCAGTCGGCCAGAGCTGCGCTGTCGTCGGAGATCGCGGGGGCACAACCGGTCGGCACGAAATCCTGAGAGCGAGTCTTGCCGGCCACGGTGTAAGATGTTTTTTTTTGTGTAACATGCCGCAGCGAGCCGACACACGAGTCGATTTCGCTCGGAGGATTTCAAGCTGGACGGTTGTGCCCTCGCGATCTCCGACTTCAGCGTAGCTCCCGCCGACTGGTTCGCCCTCCGCGGTCTCCTGATGCCGTGCAGCTCTCGCATTGTGGCACCCCGCCCTTGGACTGCTTCGACCGGATCCCCACTTTCCTATCTCCTTCTTTTTTCCTCTCGTTGGCTGGCGGCTTCTTCTCCGTCTATTTTCCTTCTATTCTTTTTATCCCTCCTTCCTTCTCCCTATATCTTTTATTCCCCATATCCCATTCCTCTGCTGACCTGTTGAGGTGTCCTCGTAAGGAGAGACAGTTACGGGTCGGCACCTTTCCTTTTCTTTTCTTCTGATATAACCACTTATATAACACACGAGTCGCAGACGCTTGCGACGCTTTGCCCGTTTCTCCACGCATCGCCGCGAAGCGAATGACGACCCCCCTCCCCCCCTACTTTCTTTAGGGGCGAAGCTCCTTACAGCTGCACCCGTTCGTCCCTCGTAGGCGTTGTAGTATGTAACAAGTATAACATTTTGACCTAAGGTGGTGCCGGTGAGAGATTTCTTCTGTGCGTTGTTGAACAATAAAAGATAGTGCTCAATGTACATGCCAATATCTACTAAAAGGGAATGAGAGACAGGAGCAATCGGCTTTTATTTAACGCGCACGCTGCGATCCCCATTAGCAGCCATTGGCACGTACATTGAGCACTATCTGACAAGAAAGGGTTGCTACGTTATACTCGCTGGGTGTTACCTCCTTAGTTCTAGAAAGGTTTACCGAGCGTTGAGCCGCAGTGCCATGAATAAAATGAACTAGTATATACCATGAACTCGAGGTGGCTAAAGGTGGGAAGTATAGATACGAAGCGCAAGCCGTAAGAAAGTGAAAACCGAATTCTCCTGTCTCTCATTTTCCATTAGCAGCCATTGGCATGTACATTGAGCGCTATCTGACAGGAAAATTGATTGATTTCTGGGGTTTAACGTCCCAAAACCACCATATGATTATGAGAGACACCGTAGTGGAGGACTCTGGAAATTTTGACCACCTGGGGTTCTTTAACGTGCACCCAAATCTGAGCACACGGGCCTACAACATTTCCGCCTCCATCGGAAATGCAGCCGCCGCAGCCGGGATTTGATCCTGCGACCTGCGGGTCAGTAGCCGAGTACCTTAGCCACTATAAACCACCGTGTCGGGGCATCTGACAGGAAAAGGTCGCTACGTTATACTCGCTGGGCGTAACCTCCTTGGCTTTAGAAAGGTTTAGTGAGCGTTGGGCCGCAGTGCCATGAATACAGTGAACTAGTATATACCATGAACTCGAGATGGTTAAAGGTGGGAAGTAGACCCGAAGCGCAAGCCGTAAGAAAGTGTGCGTGTGCCACCTCTGGTTTAGTCCTTGGAATGTCCGCTGGATGGCGGTGCTTCTATATGGGGAATATATGATGAAAAGATGCGAGATGGTGGTACTTGGAGTGTTAAATAGGTGGACGAACAGACACACAGACAGATGCATGGATGGACGCATGAAACGGACGCAGGGGCGGATGCAGGGACGGACGCACGAACGGACGCATGAACGGTCACACAGACGGGCGCACGGACGGACGGAAGCAAGAACGAATGGACGGACGAATGCTTCGCCCCACTCTCCATCATTCACTCCGTGGATATGCCGCCCTTTTTTTTTTTTTTTTTTTTTTGCCACGACATACAGAGCGCAAAGCAACACTGCACGTCTCCCCTTTGAGATCAAGGTGGCGCGCCCCGAACATGCGCCCTTGGCGGCAATGCATGTGTAACGATGTTACATTGTAGCAAACTGCGGATAGCGAAAACCTCGAACACGGTGTCACGAAGCCGCGCTCAGAATTCTGTCGCATTTCATCTTTATCGAAAAGAGATGGCAGATCGAAACCCGCGACCTGCGGGTGAACAGCCGAGCACCGTACTACCACCACTGCGGACAACAGACTGTAGAGGCCATAGCACTAATACCCGTGCCACACGGGCATAGAAAATGACATTTGGTGGCGACGGCCTTCAGTTCTTGAATGACATTCGTTTCGCCAGCGCTGCTACACGTCCAAAGCGAATGACATTTGACTTGATTATGTCGATCACAACACCTTCCAAGTGAGCATTGAGTGAATAGCAATAAAAAAAATTAAGAAGCACTTACAAGCTTCAAACACATCAGATAATCATCGAATGTAGAAATAAGCGTATTACGCTGTCCTAAGTTTTAGTTTCTTGCTTTGTTTTACAACGTTGCAGCCGACCGTAGCAACCTAAGCCAACACTAGTCAGATCCACAGCGTAAATAGACACTAAAGTTGACAAGCGTTTCATTATCAATACTTTATTTTCTTTGTATAACGTTCAAAGCACCTTTTTAAGACTTTAGTGCAAATAAAAGACGGGAAATTTCATTTTTAGCTCAATATGATTTCTTTTACATACTTTCAGGTACATCGCACTTCGCGAGCTGTGTCGTCGAGAGTAGGCATTTCTCAGTCAACTGAGTTCTGGCGAAGGCAGTTGGTGGCGAATGGCATTCGGATGAATGCCATTTTGTTCGCCCGTGTGGCACCGCGCGAATGGCAATAAATCTGAAGGCATTCGGGGGTAAATGCCATTTTTTCTGCCCGTGTGGCACGGGTATAAGAATGGTGCGGTGCTGTCGTTGTTCGAGCGGCCGTGGTTGTCAATAAAGCGCGCTTGCACAAAGCAGGACGCGGCGGCGATCAAGGGTCGACCGCACGTCGTGCGTCACACGCGGCGTTGGAATGACGCCAGAAAGCAAAAAAAAAATCTAGAAGAGTCCGCGGCGCGGGTGGCCCGGGCAGTCGTCGACAGACGTAAACGTCGGTCGTTGCGGTCGAGCCGCCGCGCGATAAAGCGTCCCGTCTGGCGCAGTCGCCGGTTCCACGCTAAACCGCGTTGTAAACAAGGGCGATCCCGAGAAGACGTTGACGTCACACTAGACGATGATACGCACGTGTCATCAGGGATGGACAGTGCGAGGCACCTCCGATGTAGAGACTGCATAACGCTGCAGTCGTGGTAGCGCAGTTCAGTAGCACATTGTCTACTGTACATATACTATGTATATTGTGTATACAGAGTATCATTATCAAAGTTTATTGAATCCTTAAAGAGATTCATCATACAATGCATTACATAAGGGGAGAAGCAAACAGATATCATAAGGACATGTCATGGTACAAATGCAATGCTTAAAAACAACGTTGAAGCAAACTAACATTACACATATATTTGAACATAAAGACAAAGCAAATTATGAAAGTGCAAGATCTATTCCCAGGTAAGGTATACTATGTGTAGAGATATAGTGTGCATGCTATGCATATGTGTTGCTTTTCTTTTCTGTTAGAGCCAAGATCAATTTAAGTGAAACTGAGATAAACGAAGCTTCTGCGGCTGCGGCAGTATGGTAGGGCCTGCTCCCACAATGTTGAACAACGAAGCTGTCTGGCAAATCGGTCCCTGTATCTCGCATCGCGAAATTATCGTCATCATACAGGGACACGCGCCACGAAAACCGGTCAAGTCCAACTACTCATGACATGGTCCACCAACAATGGACAAGGCAACAACGAGGCCAAACGGCTGCGAAGCCTTTAAATCCTTCAAGCATCGCAGTCCTTGTCAAAGACGAGTAGTGCGGGTAAAGAACCACGAGGACGATATGGAAAAGATGGAGATCAAACTTGCTACAACCTCGCCACATTCAAGTTCGAGCTATGTTCCACCTCGTCACAGAACAATGTTCAAGCTAAGTTCGACCTCGTTACAGTCAAATTCAAGCTAAGGCCGACCTCACTCCAGTCAAGTTCTACCTACAGCTAGAGCGAAATTGCACCATTTCCCACTGAAGGGTAACTATATGCGAGTAGCATGCGAAGCAGAGCATGGGTGGACTCGAATTTTCGTTCGTGGGCACCCTGCCCGATATTGACGCTTCCTCGCAAGTGCAGAACACCACGAACTCACCGCTGTTTCTTTCTGCTGCTGTCACTCCTCGAGAACTCTTGTCGGAGCGCGCCACGCGGGTTCAACGCGATGCGACGCAGAGCACGTGCGTTCATAGCACCGTCTGCAGATTCTCGTTCCCCGACGTCATCGCGTGATTGCCGAGGGAGTGTAGGGAGGAGCTCACGCAACGTCTTACCCAAGGAGGATTAAAAAGACCAAGGACCAGAGACCTAAGACCAATGACCAATGACCAACGATTAAAAAGACCAAGGACCAAAGACCAATGGTTAAAAAGACCAAGGACCAAACACCAAGGACCTCCTTGGTCTTACCCAGCCCCTTGTATGCGGGCCGGAATGCACTAGTGCGTGAGCACGTTTTGGCAGCGATTGGGTCAGCTGTTGCGCATGGGCAGTAAGGGTGGTCGTGCCGCTCACCCCCCTTACTATATCTGCTGTAAGTTGCTCCAAATCTAAAAAAATAAGCACGAGGCCTTCTACCTGGACCGCTGACCATTTCTTCGCAAGCTGAACAGGACGCGTACGGTGGCCCTATACAACAACTACAGACGCGCACGTACCCCAAATCCTCTCTGTTAATAATAACATGGAGGAAGAAAAAAAAAAGGAGCATTACGGCACACTAGTGAAGCCCACGCCTTGGCGGCCCATCACGTTATCAAAACGTCAGAGCTCGCGGTAGGTTTTTTTTTAGTACTCTCGGTGCTATTCCGTCTTTCAACCATTGTATGCGTGAGCCGGCCGGTCTGCGCCGAACCCGCGCGTTTCGATTAAAGGCTACTGGGTGCCTCACTCCGAAGAATCGGCAGGTCTCATTGCTGGCGTGATTTTGCGGAAAAGGTCACGTGTTGGGCAGACAATGCTGACTTCAAAACGGCGCTGCTTGCTGCAGGGCTGCCCGCGTGCCGTCATGCTGCCTTCTTTCTTCTTCTTCCTTCATGGTTAATAAACCCTCACTCTACCGTAACAAATGCCCCCAAAATATATGCAAGGTCCGCAATATTGATGTCTCCTCAATTGGCACACATACTCTGGGACTGTGCCAAAACCCCGCAAGGTGCTAATTTCGGAACCCTTCCGCCGCGACGGGTCCGCTGCCTATAGTGCGGCCTCGGCGGAAAGAACGGTTCCGAAGTTCACGCTCTTGGCGTGTACCCGGCGACCAACTTTGGGCCGTCCAGAAGGCCCGAGAGGCTGCGGTGAAGCAAGGCCTATACAAATAAAGTTGGCCCCGCCGCGGTGGTCAAGTGGCTAAGGTACTCGGCTGCTGACCCACAGGTCGCGGGATCATCAAACCCCGGCTGTGGTGTCTGCATTTTCGATGGAGGGGGAAACGTTGCTGGCCCGTGTACTCAGATTTGGGTGCACGTTAAAGAACCCCACGTGGTCGAAATTTCCGGAGCCCTCCACTACGGCGTCTCTCATAATCATATGGTGGTTTTGAAACGTTAAACCCTACAAATCAATCAACCAATAAAGTTGTTACCTACCAACCAATCAGATTCGCTCTGTATCGAGCTTTGCCCGGCTGAGTGCAAGCTTTGAGGCTTTTTTTTTTGCCAGTGTGCTCCTGTCACCAAAATACTTAGAACCTACACTGCGGCTACAGATCTCTATAGCTCGCTATCGGCGGTATTCAAGAGTAAGATTTGTAGTTCGCTCTTATAGGTTGAAGCATTTCATTTGGGTTTGCAATTGGTTACGCTATATAACGTGGCAGTGAATGAACGATGTAGCAATACATTGCGAAAAAATATCAACATGATCACGTGCTTTCGTTGGTGCCGTCCTTTGTGTCATTGGCGTGGTGGCAGTGACAATGAACTTCAAGAGCAAGTGCTTCTTGTGGAACCAGGCGCACTGTCCTGGACCGTTGGCAGAGTTTTGTTGTTCCTAAATCTTATAAGATGTAGATCCTAAATTTTAGGGGCGAAGCTCCTTAGGGCGTGGGCTGTGCGTCCCCTGTAGCCTGTATGTAGCCACCTCTAGTTTAGTTCTTGCAGTGTTCACTAGATGGCGGTACCGTCCCCTGTATGTAGCCACCTCTAGTTTAGTTCTTGCAGTGTTCACTAGATGGCGGTACCGTCTCCTGTATGTAGCCACCTCTCGTTTAGTTCTTGTAGTGTTTACTAGATGGTGGTACTTGTAGCTGATGATGAAAAGATGCAAGATGTTATAAACTAGAAAGCGGTACTTGTAGTTGATGAAAGACGCGAGATCTTATAAAATAGGAATGATGTCACATATGGCGCGTGTCATTGGTTGAAGGCAATCGTTCGATTTAGTGCGGCGACGTACGCTAGGGGGAGCGATGTAATAAAATCGAGTGGGCAAAATGTACAGAGGATTCATGGTTTACCAGGTTTACCTCCGGAGCTTCGCCCACTCATCATCATTCACTTCGTGGATATGGCGGAATTTTTTTGGCCCACACCCTACCTGGGGAATTGGCCAGGAATCGGGTAGCTAAGGGACCTCAAACACCCACAAAGACTGCCAGCAATTCTCGGAGCAGATGTCGCCTCAGTCTACGAGAAGCTTTGCGATTGTTGTAGATCTGCCGAGATCGCGCGCGAAACTCAAACGCTCAAGGTTTCTCCAGACCTTGCGTGACGACCAGCGACAAGGCCGAAAGGTCCGACGCGTGATGTGTAAGAGACAAGCGCTTCCCAACGACGATTCAAATTATAGATGACCAACGCTCCGTGCGCCAGTATCAGTGTACAGCTTGCATTGCTTTCCGTAATTTGAGTTTCCCTTTCGCAGCCATGAGTATGGCCAAATAAGAAGTTTCATCTTGAAGACGCCGATTGGTTCCTTCGTCCACGTCGCGACCACGTGACAGTAGGATCGCTGCTTAAGGAATACATAGATGTCCAATAACCTCATTTTCGATTGATATGTGGGGTTTAACGTCCCCAGACCACCACATGATTATGAGAGACGCCGTAGTGGAGGGCTCCGGAAATTTCGACCACCTGGGGTTCTTTAACGTGCACCCAAATCTGAGCACACGGGCCTACAACATTACCGCCTCCATCGGAGATGCAGCCGGCGCGGCTGGGATTCGAACCCGCGACCGGCGGGTCAGCGGCCGAGTACCTTAGCCACTAGACCACCACGGTGGGGCAATAATTTCATTTTCACTGTCTCCTGTTTGAAATACACCATTCTGGAGTGAAAAAAAAATTACTGTGGAGGAAAACTCCAAAAGAAACACTAGTAGACAGGCCGGACTAAAAAAAAAAAAATCAGCACGCTACTATTTTCATTTGAGTTTTGCCCTCCCATACGGTCCTTCATTAGGTTCCAGCACACCCAATAAAAAATCACAGCATATCCACAAAGTGCATGCTAATGAATGGGCCGAAGCATCCGTCCGTCTATCCGTCTATCCGTCTGTGCGTCCGGATGGACAGATAGTAGCACGGACGGAAGCATGGACGGATGGACACGCGGACGGACAGATGGAAGCATGGACGAACAGAAAGATGGACACACGGACGGACGGTCGGATGGACACACGGACGCTTCGCCCCACTCATCATCATCCACTCACTGGGTATGCTGTGAAAACCACGAACGCCTTCTAGTTATATTACTCCCAAGGACATTAGAGTTACTATATATGCTACCTTTGGGTAGCATATATAAAGGTAGCATATACAGTAACACTAAAGGACATATACACACAACACCATCTGTTGAGCTACTCATAAACTAGAGGTGGCTACATTCTACTACTACTACTACTACTACTACTACTACTACTACTACTACTACTACTACTACTACTACTACTACTACTACTACTACTACTACTACTACTACTACTACAGAGGAGGGAACGACTCGCGGCTCAAGGAACTTCGCCCCCAAAAGACATTGTGGAGCGAAACCACGATAACAAAACAACTGATAAGACGCGAGTGAGACGGATTGAATGCTGACGGTTTTCACGGCGTAGAAGTGGCTGATTTTTTTTCGTTTTTTTATGGAGTATATATGTTCAAGTCGCTTCATTTAGAGAACAAAAATAAATAAATAAATAAGGCATTGTCAGCAACAACACACTCGCGCAAGACCGCTTCACATGATCAAAATCAAGAAGGCCAGAAGGCCAACGCGTGCCAAGACCCGACTGCTGCGGTGGCGCAACACTGAGCGGCCTTGACTCACAGCCGGCTTCCGCGATCGAGCGCTCGCGTCGCGATAAGCCACCACCACATAGTAAGCACTCACGTCAGGAGAGATGGCAACCCATTCTCGTCAACGACAACAACCGAAAAACTGAATCAAAGGTTCGTGTTTGAGCGTCATCCAAGGTATAAGTGACCTCTAGCTTGCTCGTAGCCACCGGCCGCTTGATGAGCCAAGGACAGCCGCAGCCACGTCTGTGTAGAGCGCGCTAGCAGCCGCTGATGATGATGATGATGATGATGATGATGATTTGTGACTTTGCCCTTTGTAACGGGTGAACACATACGTGTCGTGTTCTAGCCTAGGTATATACAGCAAAGAACAAAAAAGATCAAAAGCACAAAAAGCAGTTCACTTTTGGCCCCACATCCACCACTGTTGGAGCCTTGTCTTTGTGGCGGAAACTGCTTTTGCATTCCTGTCCGCCAAAGCCAGCGCCTGAGGTAGTGTAGTGGCCTCTGGCGGGCAGGGTGAGAGTTTTTGGCAATGTAGCACCATGTGCTCAACTGTCTCCCTTTCAGCTCCGCACGCACTGCATAGGGTCGAGTGGACGTTTGGGTCGAAGTGGCTACGGTATGTGAGCGTGCGAAGCGCTCCCGAGCGCACTTGGAACAGTAGCCTACTTCCACCTCTGTTGTCATAATGGCCTCTTTGTATGTACGATGCAGCTGAAGTGTAGTCTTCTGCTGCATCGAGATTTGCCGTTGCGCATTCTCTACTTCGCGTATCCGTTTCCGGACTGCCGTAGAAAACTTGTGCTCCGTGGTCTCGATTGTGGAGGGGTTCACTCTGCGGAGCGACACCACTTAGCTTTGCGGGAACTGATGTAGTCAGCCTGACTACTACGCGGCACATGCTCCTCGCAGAGCCCGAAACTCCCTGAAGGTGTCGCCCCACAGAGCAAAAATAAAAAGGTGAAGGAAGCTGAGAGCGATATGTGGAGAATCGGCACGATTAAGAGGTCCGCACTAGAGATCTATCGAACTTTTAATCAGAAAATTGCCAAGGAAAGGATGTATCATAATACTCGGGGTAGTTCTATACTGTTTGAGGCCAGGACGGGAGTATTGCGAACCAAGACATATCGGGCCAAATGCGAAGGGGTAGACACGGTATGCAGTGCGTGTGAAGAGGAAGAGGAAACTGGCGAACACTTGATAATGTTCTGTAAACGGGCTTCACCCTATAGTTCAGGATGATGGCGCTGAGTTTTTCAAAGCACTGGGGTTTAGGAACAGGGAGGGCAAAATAGACTTTAAGCTACAAGAAGGAGGTTATCTGATTGGTGGCTAATGTCGAAGCACGAGTGAAAATTAAACCCTTCACTTCAAAGTACGAGTCCTCAACCTCACTATTTAGAGGGGAAAAAAATAAATCTAGCTCTTTGTTCACTAAGTATTGCGTCATGGTGGCGTTAGTTACCGCCCGATCTAAAGGGTACAGTCATATAAATCCATCCATCCAACCGGCTGCTCGCGCGCTCTACAAAGACGCGGCTGCGGCTGTACACTCAAGCAATGAGAAAGCGTCGATCGCACCAGTAGGAACAAACATGAACACCCGTTGTGTGTACATAGAGTATAAGATCCAGGCAGAATAGATTCGCTTTGTTTATGTACTACACGTGAGAGCATGTTAACCACGGAGCTGTTCCAGCTGTTCGTTCCACCGGTTCGCGTGACCAGAAAGCAGCTGCGCCTATAGCGCAGTCATTACATTAACTCGGTTGACGCTCACTTTTTTCGTCGTCTTCTTTAGCTTGTAAAGAATTTACTATAAAAAAAAGCTGCTTTCGGCGAAGTACATTTGACATATGCGAATAGATATACCGCATGTTTTTGTACAGCGTAGTAATTTGGTAGGAAATGAGGCCTGTAACCAGCACACCCATTGAGGTTAACATGAAAAACGTGCAACGTAGACTTTCTTTACTGTTCAACATTTTTTGAGAATCCGTCACACATGAATTTCGCCATTGCGGGACGGCTTTAGGCTCTCCCATGGTAGAGTATCTAGTACTCTAAATCGTTCGCCACCTTTTTTTATTCAAACATCATAGAAGAGTACAAAGTACTCTGAATTGTTCACCAGTTTTTTTTTTCTAAACACATTCTCTACTGTAAGGCCCACGGGACGGCTTTATGCTGTCCCATTGTAGAGAACGTAGTATTCAAAATCGTTAATCACTTTTTCTAGCCTAGAAAAAGTCACTACGTGTGTCACAACATCACTACGTGCGTCACGTGTGTGACACACGTAGTGATGTTGGTCACGATACATAGATGTGCCAAAGTGTATTTGCCTTATTGCTGAAATGGTATGAAGCCTTTGTGTTCTGTACATACTGAAAATAATTTTTTTTTCAAACACGGACTCCTTGTGCTAAACACAATGTTGTCCTTTGTGTATGGATACTGTTTGATTTTGTATGATATACACAACGGAATGAGTCTCTGTTAAACCAAAGAGCAGAAACTTGATCCATTATGGCGCATAACAGCGAGGTCACACAACAATTCTGTCAAACAAAATTAATATTTTCGATAATTTACGTCATGTTACTTAGTAATGAAACGCTTGATACCTTTATAATAATCTAGGCGGGCCACAAACCACGCTGTCAGACCTGCCTCGCACCACTGCAAGCTGCCCGTATTTCTTTGCTTGTGTTTTGTTTACTTATTTATTTTCTTTGTAGCTTTTTATTATTCATTTGATGATAGTTGCTTATGTTAAACAATTGTAGTGTATGAGAATTTATGGCAAAACCATTTTTTTAGAAACCACGAAAGCTCGACGTTATTCCAGATATTCAAGTAGGTGATGAGGTGTATCCTCGCATGAAAAAAAAAACGAAAGTAATAAAATTAAAAGAATAGGCCACTATAAGCAAACTGAAGAACGGGAAATGAGCCTGCGCGTCCGTCGGAATTCCAAACGGGTTTCTGTAAATCAGAAAGTATACGAAGTTTAAACTTAACACACGGGAGGATCACCAGCTTCACGTGACGTATACGTTTTCTGAATGAAACAGCATCGATCCTATCGAGATAAGTACCTTGTTTTTATCTGCAGAAGGGCTTCCGTGCATCAGCAACTAGACTGGCTGATGCTGGCAACTCTCCTTGAAGCTTCCTGTTTTTCGGCCGAGCCACGAGCGGGAAGGAACATAACCATGGTATCGCGGTGTGGTGCGTTATCGATATATCCATTCCAGCAAGCCATCGGGGAAGGGGAATGAGAGTTAGAGAGAAAAGTAGTCTCTGCTGCCGTCGACGTAACAGCAGGGGACAGGGTGTCCTACCAGGTACAGCACTGGTTGACTTCCCTGCATTTCTTTCATCCCTATTCTCTCTCTCTCTCTCTGCGATAAGTGACAATAGTTTGATACGCAATTACGTTCGGTGACATGGGAACTAGAATATGCCCAAAACAAAACTGAATCTATTCGGTGACTGAAATTGCGCCACATTGCGTACGACATTGATCGACTCACGGACCAACCGATTGGTTTGGGCACAGCGGATGCTGTACTTCTGAATCGAAGTTCCCGATTAAAAAAAAAACCGGTAGTGAGCGATGGCGATGTGGTTAGACTATCAGTCTCGCGTGCAAGACGTCCGCGGTTCGAATACCGGTGCCACGCAATTCCCCTCCGGATAAAAAAAAAGATCCAGAGTCGGAACGTTACCCATCACTTCCACCAAAAATATGTAACGGGGAGTAGTTAATAGGTGAACGCTGGGTGGGCTAACACTGCACACAGTATGCAAGGATGCAGGACAAGAGGGCAGTTCAGACACAGCCCCACAACAACATCGTCGTTCCTTCTGCGTCATTTCTGAACCCATGCCTGAGGTACCTTTCTATACCCGTGACAATATCTGCGTTATTATGGAATTGCATTGAGAGGCCTTGGGTGGGGCATCACCGGTGACCAGAGCCGGTAACGCACTCTCTCATACAAGAACTGGCCACCCTGGTGCAGCATTTCGCCACTACCTCCCACCTGGACACGCCAATCAACCCTCAGCGCTCAGGTCCCGGCGTCTGTGAAGCAAATGACCACGGCGGTGGCCAGATCTACGACGCAGCAGAAGGGGTTAAGAACCTCTGTGTCAGGACAGGTCGCCATTGGAACCTGAACTTGGCAACGTTTTAACGATAGAACCTTATGCAGTAAGGCAAGTCTAGCTGTTCGAGGAACTAGAGGTTGTTAAATGGAATGTAATAGAGCTCATTGAGGTTTACAAACAGATGAGGCCTATACAGTGCTACAGAAAAGGCCCGTCCTTTGCTGTCGTGGCTTGGTTCACACAAGAGAACTGGCGGCGGGGTTCGTTATCCACAGAAATATAGCTGGTAACTCAGGGAAGCATTATAGCATCCATGAAATGGTGGTAGGTATTGCAATTAAACTCGACAAAATATACAAAATGAAGGTAGTACAGGCCTGCGCGTGTATATAGTATAGTAGTGTCCAGCCATCATGACATATTATTTGAAAGCTTCTATGAAGACGTGAAATCAGCAATGAGTAGGGTAAAAACACAGTGAACTATAGTGATGGGCGACTTCAATCTCAAGGTAAGGATAAAGCAGGCTGGAGACCAGGCAGTAGGGAATTATGGCATCGGTACTTGAAATGCCTGAGGGGCGTTATTAGAATTCGCAGAACGCTGGAATTTACGGATCTTGAATACCTTCTACCGAAAACGATTGCAACCGTAAGATGGACATGAAGGAGCCCTAATGGCGAAAATAAGAGAGAGAGAGAAAGAGAGAGAGATTATTTACATAAAGGCAGAGAGGTCGGCTGAGCGATAGCTTGCTCTAGCCTGCTACTCTACACTGGGGGAAGGGAAATGGGAGGATAAAGACTAATGGATGACGATGGAGAGATAGAAAGGTGAGTATGTAGAATTCTTTCTAGCTGAGACAAATTTTATAGCCGTGCATATAGTCCAGTTGCTTTCAAAAAGGTTATAACCTCTCTTATGACCACAGTTGCACTGTTAGTGTTCTTTACACTGAGTGCACACACAGGCGTCGTGCAGAATGTGGAAGTGATTGACAAGGTACGATGCAGTGACCATAGAATGGTAATGTCTCGGATTGGCCTAGACTTGAAGAAAGGAACCAAAGAAATCAATACGCAAGAAGCTAATCAATGAGCTAGCACTGAGAGGGAAAGTACAGGAATTCAGAGCGTCGCTTCAGAACAGATACTCGGCTCTTATCGAGGAAATCGCCTTTAGCGTTGACGCAATGAATGATAATCTCACGTGTATCATTACAAAGTGTGCAGCAGAAGTTGGAGGTACGGTAGCTAAACAGGACACTAGCAATCTGTTACAAGAGACGAAAAACCCCATTAAGAAACGTTAGAGCATGAATGCCTCAAACACAACAGACAAAATAGAACAGGCAGAACTTTCGAAGTTGATTAATAAGCATAAGGTATCCGATGCAAGAATGTATAACACGGAACAAAATTGAACATGCTCTTGAGAATGGAGGAAGCGTCAAAGCGGTGAAGCGGAAACTTCGCACAGGCAAAAACCAGATGTATGCACTAAGGGACAAGGAAGGCAAATTGAGTACCAATATTTATAGAATAGTTAAAATAGCGGAGGAGTTTTATATAGATTTGTATAGAAGCCGGGACAACCGCGACCATTATGTACGAACTAGCGGTAACCTGAATGACATCCTACCAGTAATGACAGAAGTCAGGAAAGCGTTAGGGAATGCGAAGAGGCAAAGCTGCTGGTGTGAATCCGGTAACATCAGATCTACTGAAAAACAGAGGACACTTTGTGTTAGAAAAAACTAGCCGCCCTGTTTACGAGGTGTCTCCTGACGGGAAGAATACCAGAGTCTTGGAAGAATGCTAACATCATCTTAATACATAAGAAAGCAGATGACAAGGACATGAAGAATTACAGGCCAATCAGCTTGCCCTCCGTCGTACACAATTTAATTACAAGGTTAATTGCTACCGGAAATAAGACAGTAGAATTCAATCAACAAAAGTATAAAACAGGATTTCATACAGGATACTCAACAATCGACCACATTTCTGCTATCAATCAGGTGATGGAGAAATGCTCAGAGTACACCCAATCACTATACTTAGCCTTCATAAATTACGATGTGGCATTTGATTCAGCAGATATATCAGCAGTCATACAGACCCTGCGAAATCAGGGTGTCGATGAAGCATATATAAACATCCTTGAAGAAATCTACTGAGGATCAACTGCCTCCATAGTGTTCCATGAAGAAAGCGACATAATATCAATAAACAAGGATGTAAGACAAATGGTTACGATCTCCCCAATGCTATTTATCGCGTGCTTACAGGAGATTTTCAGATGCCTAGAATGTGAAAAGTTAGGGATTAGAGTTAATGGAGAGTAGCTTAGTAACCTGCGCTTCGCCGATTACATTGCATTGCTGACGATCTCCCCAATGCTATTTATCGCGTGCTTACAGGAGATTTTCAGATGCCTAGAATGTGAAAAGTTAGGGATTAGAGTTAATGGAGAGTAGCTTAGTAACCTGCGCTTCGCCGATTACATTGCATTGCTGAGTAACTCAGGGGACGAACTGCAATTCATGATTACTGAATTAGACAGGGAAAGCAGAAAGGTAGGTCATAAGATTAATCTCAAGAAAACGAAAGTAATGTACAAATACCTCCCTCGGGAGAGAACAGCGCTTCCAGATAGGTAGCAGTGCACTTGAAGTTGTAAAAGAGCACATATACTCCGGTAGTAACTGTGTAGCCGAACCGCCAGATTCAAGTAGCAAGAGGAATAAAAATGGGATGGATCTCATTAGGCAAGCATTTTCAAATCATGACAGGTAGATTGCCACCGTCACTCAAGAGGAAGGTACATAAACGCTGCATCTTGCCGGTACTCACCTACGGAGCGGAAACCTGGAGGTTTACAAAAAGGGTTCAGCTTAAATTAAGGACGACGCAGCAAGCGGTGGAAAGGAAAATTAAAGGTGTAACCTTAAGAGACAAGAAGAGAGTAGAGCGTATTAGAGAACAAACCTGGGTTAACGATATCATAGTTAAAATTAAGAAGAAATGGACATAGGCCGGTCATGCAGCGCGTATACAGGATAACCACTGGTCATTAAGGGCAACTAATTGGATTCCCAGAGAAGGCAAGCGGGTGAGAGGGGACGTGCAGAAAGTTAGGTGGGCAGATGAGATTAGGAAGTTTGCGGGTATAAAGTGACAGCAGCACGCACAGGACCGAGTTGACTGGCCTAACAGGCCAGTCAACTCGTCGTTGATGATGATAATGATCAAGGAAAAAGTTGCCTACCTCCTCGTGACATCAAGAAAATGAGGGAGCGTAATTCGTTGTGACGTCTACACCGATTGTCAAGTTTTTACAACGCCCTTTTTGCCGCAGCTTTATCGATTTGTGCTCGAGTGAGACCAGCTGAGCAAAAAACCCGAGCGATGATTTTGGCATGCTAGCTATGGTAACAGAGGCAATGCCTGGATAGCTTAATTTGGAGGTGCGGGTGGGCTCCAGAGAAGCCTTTTTTCTTTGGGATGAAAAAGTGATTGATGTATTGTGTTTTGACTGTTTGCACTAAAGGGGTGAGAAAGGGGGGCTACACTTCGTTTGTCGGCTCTCCCATAGGAAGATACTATGTCGGCCGTATTCAATACAGCAGGTCTGCAATGTCTAATGATTATGGGTTTTGATTACTTATCCAACGTCGCGGGAACGAATCCTGGCCGCATTTCCGTCGAGGCCAAATGCTACAGAGGCCCGTCTGCTTAGATTTCGGTGCACTCTAAAGAACACCGGATTGTCGACAATTTCGAAGCCCTCCACTACGGCGTCTTCCCCTACGGCGACCCCCCTTCCCCTTCCAACAAATATTATATCATAAGCAACGTTCCCAGCACAGATGACGTCATAGCCATCACGTCGACTGCTCTTCGAGCAGCCCGGGAGCAGACGACGTCGGGAGACCGCTATAGTGCTTCGACGATGCAGCGTGCTGGCTAGCGCTGTGTTATCTTTGCTCGCGCAGAGATATCAGCTCCGTTCTCTCTCTCTCCTCTCTCTCCTTGTCAGCGCTGAGGACAGCGTTCTAGAGAGGCGCCACGTCGAGAGAAGATAAGACACGGTATTTCTCCATCCCTCCTTCCGCCGAAAAAAAAAAAAAAGGACGACCTTTGCAGTGGGACACGCGAGCCGAGCAGACCACACAGCCGCCATGTTGCTGTCGCTCGTATCCACGCTCGCCTCGAGCAGCGGCCTCCGCGCCAGGCATCACGCCAGCATGGAATGATTGCGACGCGCGTTAAGTGGCCGAGTGCGCAAAGAGAGCAAAGCAAAGAAGAAAGAAAAAAAAATGTGCTTATCCGCGGCCGTCCCCTCCGGACGCGTATTGGCAGCCCGCGGAGCCCGGTACGACACGTGCTCCCCCGTAGCTTACGTCCGATGTGACTCTCAAATTCGTTGTTTTTGCGCGTACGGGATTAATTCAGTTTCTTGCTTCTCTCTCTTCCTTCCTCGCTTGCTTTCTTTCTGAATCGCGAAGAAGAGGAAATTGAGTGCGCTTCTTGCGGGCCACCGTCGCCAAGGCTGTTGGTCTCGAGATGTTTGGGTGACATTGAAGGAGGTGGGGGTGCAGGAGGGAGGGGGGTAGTTGCCTCTCTCGCAACCGCAGCCAATCGCACAGGCCCCGCTCTACGCTGGCGGCCTTCCGTCGCTGGTCCGTGGCCGATTACTTCGAGAGCTTGTGGTGGTTGGTGCGTGCGCCTTGGCGATACTGGAGCGGCTCCTCTGCGTGAGTGGGGACGACTGACTGACCACCTACGGGATCGGCGCTCGGAATATTATTTCTAGTAGCTTTTTCACGAGGTCGCCTTTTTTCTTTGGGTGCGTCACTTCGAAAGAGATGCCGTAAGTATAAAAATCGACTTGCATATTCAATTGTTCTGTTGCACTTTCATTTGTGCTGGCGCAAAGATCGACAACCTTACTGAAGATGGCAAAGGGCGACTGTTTCTTTTTATTACTCATTGTAACACTTATTCCCGTTTAGTGAATCTCGCTAAATGTTGGGAATACAGCATATAATACAGAATGGTATACATCAAGGAATATACAGCATAGGACACTACATTATCCGTTTGATGCAGTGCGAAAATAGCATTAAAAATGCACAGCATTGAATATTACAGTATCTGTTCAATGCGGGGTGAATACTGCGTGATACATCGCATGGAGGATAGCATGGATTGTCATATGATCCTTTCGATACGATGGGACCTGAGCATGAAATATAGCACGAAACAGAACATGGAATGTTACATTGTCCGTTCGATGCGGTGCGGACATATCGTGCAATGTAGCGCGAAACAGGGCATAGAATATAGCATAAAACATGACATAAACCGTTTAATGCACTACGAGTATATCATGGAAGAAATTATGGACGATCTCCCCGAAGTAAACTCTGGTGAAATGCGAAGCAGCAGCAGTGCGCGCGGCGTTGACCCGGTTAAAACGGGCGTTGACGCGGGTGTTGGAAGAACGGTTTGAAGCGAAACTCGATGTAGCATTTACTCGAGTGAACGTTTGTTTGAAACGCACGGGAGGCGCGTTGGGTTTCCTGTAAATTTCGTCGCAGAAAGCCCGTTCGCTCATTGTGCGCTCGAACGTTGCGAGCGATGGAGAGGGTGAAGCGAGAGAGATGACACGCGGCGACAGGTTAGAGAGACAGTGACGTCAACGCACGCGCGCACTGCGAGGGGAAGGCGTGACCTACTTGGCACCACCCCAACACCTGCGGCCAGGGGAGCGCGATGCGGACGCATAGACTGCGTTACACAGTCTAGCCAAAGAGCTGCTCCGCATCTAATAAGACGATACACAGCACGGAATAATGCATTATCTATTCGTTTACAGGCTGCCGAAACGTTCTGCAAGACGTAGACGAGGACGACAGGGAGTTACACTTAAAAAAATAGAAGTATGTTAGAACTTGAATTTAATTTGACACCTACACAACGTGCATGCATAAACAGCGAGTATGGTATGGCAAAAGCTGCACAACTGACGCTTGGCTGCAGTCCCACCTGCCCATGAAACGCAAAGTAGCAACATGGCAGGAATGTTTAATTTATATACTTCTAGCAACAGCTGCAAAAAATAAATACACAAAACAAAGCAAGAAGGGAAAAACGGGAAGTTAGCGATTTCAGAACAGCAGGGTAAATATTTATAGATGGCCATATACGATAGGTTATATTCCCAAAAACAGTTGAAACAACGAGCTTTGAAAAACAAAACGCTTTCCGTCACATCGTTTATATTCACTTAGACTTAGGGAACAATACAAGAAGGCGTTTAAAGGTGCGAGACATTTCGGGGAGTGCTCACTTTCAAGGTGCATGACTCTCTTTAGAGCGACTCTTTTACTCTCCCTCTCTCTTGGATTCCACGACTCTTCGAAGAGAGTTTAGGTTTTTCTCGAAAGAGGTGCCATATACAAAGCAAGCCAGGATCGAAAGAAAAAAAGAAAGAGTCAAATGACTCTTTTACTCCCTTTGACTGCTAGAAGGGTGAAACCCTTTCAGCCCTGGCGGTGTTAATTGACACCATCGCGGAATATTGCCCGTAGAAACTTGTAAACCGGACCGACATTGCCGATTTTTGGTGAAATACTTCTTCAATGATTACCATCGATATTGACACCACCATTGTGGCACCTTTGCGGAGCTGTAATCCAAAAGAAGAAGACTTCTAACCGAAGTCATGGGTAACACCCAGGCGAGTAAGCGGAGGCGAGTATAAGCGCTGTTTTCGGAACAAAGCGCTGTTTTCGGAACGAATTTCCCGAAATCTTTTCAAGGACTTCAACGTTGCCAAATACGACGTTGATTCAAATTTTGTCTGCCTTCATAAGTAGCAGGAATAAAGCAGTCATTTTTTTTCCTATTGCACAACTACTGAGTCCTAATGACTAAATTTCGCTCCATTTATGTCCGTACATTATATAACTGGTTCAATTTTTCATTTGTGGTCATCTTACGTTATAACCATTGGGAAACACGCAGAAAAATATCCTCCAGCCAAATTGAGAAATCCAGGGCTGAAACGGTTAAAACGGAATAAGCTCATGCACGACAGGGCAAATGGGAAACAATTCGGTTTATCAGCCATTACCACCCTCATCCTTGTCGACTAAAGGGCGAGGGCCTTTGGTATTTAAGAGAAAGCGTTCAGCTACCCAGTTTGCCACACATGATGCGGGGAGTATAAATATTATATATACATTGGAACCGCAATGGACCAATTTGGACGAGATTGGCCAAACTTAAGAGAAAAAAAAGTTAACCATTTCGTGGTTATATATCTTATAGGGGATATAACAGCTGCATTTTCCGGTACTTAGCTACGGAGCAGAAACCTGGAGACTTACAAAGAGGGTTCGGCTTAAATTGAGGACGACACAGCGAGCAATGGAAAATGGTAGGTGTAACCTTAAGAGACAAGAAGAGAGCAGAGTGGATTAGGGAACAAACGGCGGTTAAGGATATCAAAGTCGAAATCAAGAAGAGGAAATGGACATGGGCCAGGCATGTAGCGCGTAGACAGGATAACCACTGGTCATTAAGGGCAACTAAATTGATTCCCAGAGAAGGCAAGCGGGTTCGGGGGAGACAGAAGGTTAGGTGGGCAGATGAGATTTAGAAGTTTGCGGGTATAAATTGGTAGCAGCAAGCACAGGACCGAGTTAACTGGCGGATTATGGGAGAGGCCTTTGTTTAGCAGTGGGCGTAGTCAGACAGATGATGATGATGATGATGATTTCGTAGTTATATGAGGCGCACCTATATTTGAAAAAATTTGGTGGATTTATTTAGCGTGAATGCTACAATTCAGCAGATTTCCCGAGATTTCCCGTAACTTATCCACTAAAAGCGGAAAAATGTAGAACTTGCACCAGTTTTGAGAAAGTGCAGCCACATTGGTGGCAAAGATGCGCTGTGTTTCCGTTTGCGTTGTTTTCATCTTAACGTCTTTACTTTTTATAGAGAGAAAGTAAGTGGAACAACATTACACTTCATGAGACGCAGAGAACGCATATCTTGAAATCGAAGTCCTTCCTCAAATTCGTCCCAAGTGTAAGCGCTTTGACATCTTACCACCTTTATGCAAATCGCAAATTCTGGATATCCACCGTAAATGAATTGGCTAAAAAAGTGAATAAAAGATTTTTTTCGGCGATATGTTTCACAAGCTTTCCTCTACGGAAGCTTCTTCACATACCATGGACAAATGAAGAAATTGTTGACGTAAATAGTGAATGCCCGCGTGCGTACACCACTGAGCGTTATTTGTGTCATATGTGAACATGTATATAGCAATTGTTAACACAGACACCTGAATTTCCAAGCCAGACGACGAACCAAGTAGGCATTTCCGGGGTATTTGTTGAAAAATTTTATTTGTACACTCCAGGGCCGACGAGCACTCAAACTTGCCGGTACCCACGGAGGGCCGCCGCTCCGACGTCTCCTACAAGAAGGTGGGCCTCTTCAACGTCCAGGGCCTGCTGCTGCAGCAGAACGAGTTCGACCGAGACAAGATCCGCAAGGTCCTCTGGTTCAAGCCCCTACCCGGGGACATCTTCGTCGGCTCCTACCCCCGGTCCTGCTCGACCCGTGCCCAGTACATCATCTGGTCGCTCCTGCACCCGGGCTCGCCCTTGCCCGACTTCCACACTCTCCTAACCAAGGAGTTCCCCTGCATCGAGGTCGTGGACGCCGACACCGTCTGCGTCAAGGAGGGCGCGCCACGACTCGTCAAGCACCACCTGCCGTACGCCTTCAGTCCAGCCAGCCCCGAAGCCCGGCACGTGGTCGTGCTAAGAAACCCTTTCGACGTGTGCGCATCCAATTACGTCCACCTGGGCAAGAGCTACGAGGGTACGTTTGCCGACTTCTTCGAGTGCTTCACCCGGGGCGAAGTCGCCTTCGGCGACTACTTCGACCACGTTCTGTCCTGGTACGACCGCAAGGACGATCCCAGGGTCCTGCTGCTCTGCTACGAGACCATGAGAAAGGACCCCCTGGGAAGCGTCAAGCTCATAGCCGATTTCTTGGACATTCGCACTGACCGGAACCTGCTCACTCAGGTGGCACGAGACACGGGTCTCGAGGAGACGGTGGCCGGCAGGACTGACCTGGAGGAAGAGGTCCTCAAGGGCAGGGTTGGGCTGCTACAGAGAGTACTTCTCGAAGCAGCAGCATCGCGTGCTCGCGGACATGACGAAAGAGAAACTGGCCTGGAACGGAGCTTCTCGGAGTTTGGGCAGACTTCCTCTACTGAGATGCTGTGGACTTCGCAGTTCCAGCAGGCGACTGTCAAGCGCGAAAACAATCCGCAAGAATGAATCCACAGTTCGACCCGGGAGACAGGACTGCGAGTGACAAAATAAGCGGACATGCCGAATGTGTTGTGTCACGTCATGTTGTGACAAGTGGAGTTCTTTCGTGCCCAATGATCGCGGGGCACAACGGAGTGTAAGTGAATTCACAAATCAGGCGGTACCAAATATGGCCCGCCAGTCTGTATATACTTTTGCGATTGTCTTCATTTCAAGATATTGGGTGGCTGACCAGTTTTTTTTCCCCTTGTGCAGTGATGAGTGTGTGCGTGTGTGGGTTTAGGTTGTAAGAAATTTCACAATACTAGTGATCATCGTGACGTCATTACCTTAGTCAGAGCTGCGTTTGTTTGACAATAGAAACTAATTTCATCTTGCCTTGTAACAGAAAACTATCGAACCGTTATATATCTAACCTGAAGGGAATTGAATAAAAAACGTTTCACATATAGGTAATTCAATCTATAATAAACTATTGTGCATATAAAAATGCATGGTTATTTTACGGCTAGTCGATATGAAAAAAAAAACGTTATATGAGGAGTTCGATTTTCGCAGATTGAACTGTATATCAACGATGGTAAAAAAAAAAACACTTTTGCCGTGTCTTATATCACGTGCCTCTGGACTCCTGGTCATTCCTGTTGATTTATTCAAGAATCGTGCATAGACATTGCTTAAGACAGGCTGCACCACGGCACGAAGCTTCATCTTTTCTTGGTCAGAACTTTAAATGCTGGCAACATTCTCGGTGAAGTGGTAACTATGCTTGCCGCAACACTCAAAACACGTGTTTGCGTGTGAGAAACAAGTGCGACAACGGTTCAAAAGTTTCATTAGTGCCTTTAATGTTAGTATTTTGGATAGCGTCTATGGGTTTGCTTTTTAAACAGTTGTACCTGCTTCGTATGGATCATACTAATCGAGCTTGATTTACGCCTTTCTTTTCTTTCTATATCGACGAATCACCCATGTATGATGTTAGACGTCAGATATGCTGTTCAACATGGTCGAATTCTGAGAACGTTCTCGCAGTTATCAAGCGAGAAAGAATGTCAAGGATCTCTGCTTGCTGTGTGTTTATGATAGCGCCAATTTAGTTATCTGTACAAAGTCAGTGTGCTTTTTTTTTACCGAGCGTTCAGCCACGTGTGCCAGCGAACGGGAACAATTGTACGCAACTTCCAAAACACTGGACAAACTACAAACAGATCCAGTGCGTGATGTTACCCTTGCTGTGCAAGGCCACTATACATGTATACGTATGATAAATAAACGTTTTCACGGGTCAACCATGGGCGCATCGATTGGTGCGCCAATGACGCACGATCTTACGCGTCACAACGAGCGAAATTCGTGTGCTTCCCTCTGCAGGTGCTATACGCGATATCTGCCATGTCCGTGACAGCACTTTCCGCAGTCATTTTCTTAGTTTGATTTCCATTTTATCCGTATATATATATAGGCCCATCGTGCAAGAGGAACTCGCCCCGCCAGCCTAATGGAGGAAAAAACAAACGCGGAAAAAGAAAGAGCGCCAATATATCCCGAGTATATGCTCATAAACATGTTCTTACACCTTCACGGACGTAGTTTTACTTTAAGATCACAGCGGCAGTCACTAATCTCTTTATAATTTGCAGGATTTCAAGCGCGAAAACGACGGCAGCGCTATTCGCAGTGGCGTACACTTACTCGCTCGAGCTACTGCTCATTTTCCCTTTAAACAACTCACTAGTTGGTATGTGGGGTTTAACCTCCCAAAACCACCATACGATTATGAGAGACGCCGTAACGGAGGGCTCCGGAAATTTTGACCACCTGGGGTCCTCTAACGTGCACCCAAATCTGAGCACACGGGCGTACAACATTTCCGCCTCCATCGGAAATGCAGCCGCCACAGCCGGGATTCGAACCCGCGACCTGCGGGTCAGCAGCCGAGTACCTTAGCCACTAGACCACCACGGCGGGGCATTGAACAACTCACTGTAGTTATGTTGAATTACTCAACTGTTCTAATTGACGGTTGGAGAGTCAAAGTATGACAGCGGAGTTGTGCCCTTTCGGAAACCACCTATACAGTCGGTAATGTTTTCAGTGAGCCCCGTTTTCTACGTTGCAGAAAAAAACAAAAAGCCCGCGAAATTTGAATAAATAAACCGCACGACGAATGCCTTGCGCAGTGCTATCGCGCTGCTGCCGAGCGTGCAATCGGAGAACAAGATCAACGTACTCAAGCTGAGTTTCCGCATTCCCTTTTAGCCGTTTCATCAAACACGACAATTGACCGTCGCATATAGGCGTCAGGACGTGCGATGCGATAAAGCACCAGCACCCGATGATGTCACACTATCATCCCCCAATGAGGAATTCTGACGTCACGCTATCGTCACACATGCGTCCCAAGTGTCATGTGTGACGTCATGACGTCACGATTCGCAAAGGTTGCCGAAGTTCGCATACATCGACCTCGCATGGATGATGTATTCACATGACCACAATCGCTTGGTCGAAAGGGGGCCGATCCTGGAGGAACTGCTAAAACCACGGTGAAATGAATAAAGCTTCCAATGCCTTTAATCTCGGAGGCAGTTCACAACCGCGTTTAGTGTGTGAAACACTGAGGAAGTAGGCGGGGTATTAATGCAATCCATTGATAAGTAGAAGACGGCTTTCCTGTGCAAGCCGGCTTATACCAGTGCGCAGCGAGAAATTGTAGGGGGCGGAGGGGGTGGGGAAGGGGGAGGAGTAAACTTTACCTTTCGTGTTGGGGGCGTGCGTTTGCATGTGTGCGTGTATATACACGCAAGCCGAATGGTAAATATTTTGGAGGAATTTGAACCCTTCCCGCCCCAAACACGTGTCCCGCGGACCTCTTGCCAGTGGCCCGATCCGTGCATGACGGTATTAAACCCGTAGTGCTTTGTTTTGTATTTTTCTTGATTAATACATGAGATTAATACATGAGAAATGAGCTAGGAAGAAAACGCCAATGGCTTGTTTAAGCAAACGTATTTGAAACTGAAGCAGTATTTTTGTGCTTCACAATGAAAAAAAAAATGTCTAACTTCGCTAAATGGTTCATACATTATTGTTTCCCTTATTGCGGTTAGTAACAATGTACGGGTAAGCTGCACAAACATCGCTCAACTCGACCACCTTTTATCTTTCTCTTTTTTTAGTGGAGCGCCCTTTGAGGTAACCGCTTGTTCAAACATAATCATGTAACGACAACTCTGTGTTTCAAAATCTGAGTCCTTATTTAGGTCATTATAAAGATAGGTGCTCATATTTATCAAAACCCGACGCCTATAGTCTCCTTCAGAAACGACCACCATGTATGAGACATGTGAAAAGCTGAGTTAAAAATGCTTACCTGGCGCAATGTTAGCCTTCTTTCCCGTCTTGGCCCTCGCGGGACTAAATTTTGCTACTGCGGTTCCATTCGATCATTCCAACGACTATAGGCGGCGCGACTGTAGGTCAAAATGGCGGACGAGACGGCGCTGAGGCGCGTGTCTGAGGCAGCAAAGCTCGTCAGGCCCTCTAGTTTCGGTGCAGACCACACTTTCTCTCGCTAAAGAGACGCACAGATGTTTGAATGAAAACGAATCAGCGCTTATGAGTACCGCGAGACCAAACTGCGTCACAGACTTATCACCGTGTGCCAGGTTCGGAGGAAATCCGCATGGCGCCGCCTCCGTCGCTGGAATGACCGAATAGCCAAGGTGAGTGAGAACCTTTCGAAACGCTTCCCCGAGAATGAGGTAAGTGATATAGGCCTGAGCACGTGCAGGGAAGGCTTCTTCTTTCCGGGTTTTGGAATGGTTATAATTTTGGCCGCTTTCCATTCTGCAGGGACCTACCCTTTGAGCTAATCAGGCTCATTGGGTTCTTTTG
Organism: Rhipicephalus microplus; assembly: GCF_013339725.1. Taxonomy (NCBI): domain Eukaryota; kingdom Metazoa; phylum Arthropoda; class Arachnida; order Ixodida; family Ixodidae; genus Rhipicephalus; species Rhipicephalus microplus. Next base: position 55,660,026 of record NC_051168.1, read on the forward strand.
TGCGCCCTTCAATGACTTTTGTCACTAAGGTTCCTTATCATGCCATTAATAATTTGGTCTTCACTGGGGATCGTGTTCATATTGGACCCCCTCCATGGCTATCAGCCCGTCTAAAGTTTCTCATTTTTGCTCCCTTGTGACTCATGTGAGTGGCCGAAGTAGTTAGTGAACAATCGGCAACATATATGTCCTTGAGGGCCTCTTACAGCGTATGTGTAGACGCTAGGATGGGCAGACTATAAAGTACACATGACAGAGTTTACCAGGACGAGCACTCGTTCTGTTGACCAGTCTGCCGTGTCTTTCGTAGCGATTACCTACACCGTAAGCGCATTGCCAAACCAACATGAACCAACTAGCCCCTTTCGTCACGAATCTGGTGTTCTTTGACGCACACTAAAAGCGCACATTAAATGGGCCCCCCAGCGTTTCGCCTCCAAGAAAATGCGACCGCCACCAAGGAGGTTCAAAACTTACTTTAACCTTCTTGACCGCCACGGCTGAGATCGAACCAGTGACCTGCGGGTCAGCAGCCGAGCAGCTACGCCACCACCGCGGACCTCAGACGGGAAGAAACAGAGCTAGACATAGGACGGTGACAGAACGACAGACAGGTCTCACGTCAACCCGGTCCCACGTCCAACTCTATTTGTTCCTACCCTAATGATGTACCCAAAAGCACGGTTAGGTGGGAAGAAACAGAGCTAGACATAAGACGGTGACAGAACGACAGACAGGTCTGACGACCCCGGTCCCATGTCCAACTCTATTTGTTCCTACCCTAATGAAGTACCCGAAAGCGCGGTTAGGTGGGAAGAAACAGAGCTAGACATAGGACGGTGACAGAACGACAGACAGGTCTGACGACCCCGGTCCTACGTCCAAATCTATTTGTTCCTACCCTGACGATGCACCCAAAAGCACGGTTAGGTGGGAAGAAACAGAGCTAGACATAGGACGGTGACAGAACGACAGACAGGTCTGACGACCCCGGTCCTACGTCCAAATCTATTTGTTCCTACCCTGACGATGTACCCAAAAGCACGGTTAGGTGCACTTATGCGCTTTATGCTCAGTGGCCTTCTACGAAGTCTCACACACTAGATCACGTCGACGGCGCGACGTACTCGGCCCACAAGTCGTGCATCTCGGTGCCCGCTAGCGCCACGTCGTAGGCCTCCCGGAACCGGCGTTCCTGGTCCCGGTCGAAGAGGGATCGCCAGTCCCCGACGACGCCCTTGCGAAACAACGCCGCCGTCGGGTGCTGACGCGAGAAGTCGCCCTCGGCGAAGTTCTCCGCGCCGCCGGTCAGCTCCCGGAGCCTCTCGATCGACGTCTGCTCCAGGAGTCGCTCCAGGAGGCCCCGTTCGGTCTCAAGCCTCGCGGCGGCGTCGGCGTTAAGGAACTTGGCGAGTTCTAGGACGACCTGCCATGAAAAAAAAAAAGAAGTGTTGCGTTTTAGGCATCAGAATTACGACGCGATTGACGAGGCTCATGACCCGCCACGGTGGTCTAAGGTTAAGATACTCGACTACTGGCCCGAAGGTCGCGGGATCGAATCACGGCCGTAGCGGTTTCATTTTCGAAGAAGGCGGAGATACGCGAGGGCCGTTGGTTAGATTTTAGGTGCACGGTAAGGGCTTCCCAGGAGGTGGGAAAAAAAGGTCTCATAATCGTATCGTGGCTCTGGGACGTTAAACACGAACGATTATTGTCACTGCGAAGCGTATGGTTCAGTGGGCGACTAAAAAAGGAGTTCTATAACACTGGGATTGTTTAACGTCTACTTCAAACGTACCTAAGCGGACGATGTTGCATAGCTCCATCATCGACATATTCGAAATAAAGACAGTACGAAAGACGGAAGACCAGTAACAGAAAAACACAAACAGCGCTGACTTGCACATATTCTTGAAGACATCAGACTTGCTCCGGCGGTTACATATTAATGGCGTTATCTTGACTGTGAGGGGCGTTACTTTGCCTGTACCTGTTTTTTTTTATCTCTATTCCCGTTACCCACATCTCTTTCCAGTGCATGAGGTAAAGCATAGCAGTTCTTCTCCATTGGTATCGACATCCCTGCCTTGCCTTTCCTTTCGCTCCTGCTCTTTCTTTCCTTCAACAGGGTTTATTTGCCACAACAACGCTACGTATACCTGCATTGTCCATTAACAAAAAGGAAAAAAAAAAAAAACGTAAAAAAACAGAATAAAAATGATAAAGGCAAAGCAAAGATGAAAAACCATGCATCCCCATCACTGGGCGCACAAAGCGATCAAAGGCCTGTTGACCCACACGCATCATAGCCTATAATAGTCCCGCTTCCGAAAAGTCTGATTTTCAATTGACAAGAAAACCTTTTTTAGGGCGCAGAATGCTCGAAGATCCTAAATATTACGCAACAAGGTGGCTGCTTGGTGTGGTTGGCAGAAGGTACCTGACGAGGAAAGCTTCTAGTTATGGTGATGTCAATGGTTTTATGATAAATCAGTTGGTCGGGGAAAAGGCATGATGAAAAAACGAAAACAAGAAACGCCGACCAAACTGAAAAGGTTTAAAACTCGAAAAAAAAGTTCTAGACTGAAAGATCGTTTCAGCCTTCAAGCATTATGCGCACTAAAGAAAGCTTTCCTTCACAAATATGTTATAACAAGCCACTTTTTTGCTGACAAGGCACAGAATTGAACGTAAACACTCATGTTGAACTTATACTTACAAAAGGGCCATGACATGGTCATTAAACGAACCACGGTTCACAGCTAAAAATAAAAGTAATTAAATGCCAAATTATGCGCTTATACATACAAGAAAAAGAAACTGAAGAAAATTTTAAGAGTAAAGTAGGCTTATAAAGTCACTGGATAGAAACCCCACCCACCGCCAGCGACCGCCATTTTTCCGTGGCTTGTGTGACGTCATTTGCCGCACGGAGAGTAGCCGAGGTCAGCGGTCTTCAGAGTCACAGCCACTGCAAACCGTTCAATTTCGATGTGAAGCTGAAGAAAGCTGCGATGGCTCAATTACAGGCGTCGCTGGTCACTGGGCACAATGGTTCACCGGAGTTCAGGTGCTTGTACAGCAAGCAGCTTGCTACGTCACGGCTCGCGAGCGCACCAGTGATAGTTCAAGACTGCTCCCGTCTACGCAAAAATATTAAAAATATAAAGTAAATGCTCCACCAAATGGGTTGAAACTTCGCCAGCTTGTCTGTGAACGCAAAAGCAACAGTCCACATAACACAGTTTATTATTTATCGTTGTCATGGCCCCTTTAAAATAAGCGCAGATGCCTGGACATCCGGAACCTCCTTCTGGATCCTCCCACGAAAATACCACACACCTTTCGGGGCTCTTTTTTCAGGACCTCGTAGTAGACGACAAGGACATCGTCGTGGCCCTTGCTGCGGTCGTACCAGGCGCGGGCGTGCTGGAACGGGTTGCCCCCGACCATCCCGGCGCTGAGCAGTTCGTCAAGGAAGTGGTCGAAGCCGTAATCCGGCGGCAGGTGCGTCAGGTGACGTCGGCCGTAGCGCATGTGGAAGAAAGAGACCGCCACGTCGAACGGGTTGCGCAGGCACACCACGTACTTGGCGCCGCTCGGCCGGTGCAGCACTTCGGCCGGCAGGTGGGTCTTGATGAAGCGCGGAGGAGGACGGTCGGCCAGCGTCGATGACGTGCCCAGCTGCGAACGTGATTAGTTCAAAGTTAGTTAAAGAGGGTGTGGTTAAAGGGTGTCCGTATGGCGGTGCAAAAGGGGCACTTTTCTGCCATACTACATCGAGGGACGCTCTGTTATGCCTGAGAGTCCACAGCAGAACGTCCATGCCTCTGAAAAAGGCAATCTGCGTCAAGGCCAGCACGCGAGCCCGCCTGACGCGAAAAACTCCACGGCGTCATCACGCGGCGGCGCCGATCTGTCCGGCAACGCACATCGAGCTCCCTCAGCCCACGAGCCCGTCGAAGCAAACGGCGCCTTCCTGTCTGGCGAGTCTGACGCAATGCGCGGCGACGTCACTCGTCCTTGGCTGCAACCACGCGCAGCGGCTCCGGATTCGATGAGAATGACGCGGCCCAGCGGCGACCCCATTGGAGGATTCTGACCTCACGGCCAGCGGCGCTTCTGGTTGGACATTTGGTTACTCAAAGAATCCTCCCGGTGCATATAAAAAAAAGCCCTGTGGCGGGTCGCGAGCAGTAGACCTATGTGTCAGAGAAGAGAGCTCGGTTCTTCGAGTCTCTAAGCTGTCGGCCCCAGTGCCGAATTTGTAACGCCTCTGTATATATGCTGTACATAAACCTTGTTTAACTCACCGTCGTCTCGTCCGCTCGTCTATCAGCTCTGCGCAGAAGCCGTCCCGAGCTGAGAAACCTACGCTACCAAACGGCTGGTGACCTTCCCGGCCGAGTTCGAAGCAGTGGCGCCTTCGGGACCGTCTTGGCGTCGCCGTCTTTTGAACAGTGGAGTCAGCGGCGAGATTCGTGGCGCCCTTCGCAACGTCGTTGGAGGCGCGCTTCGTAACAGCTCCCCCCCCCCCCACCACCATTTAACGTCATCATCATCTCAAGCATCACGGTCACCATTTAACACCATTATCTGGAGCATCCTCATCATCGAAGGTCATCATCACCATTTAACGACAATATATGGAGCATCCTGGTCTTCATTGTTATCTACCGTCATCATCATATCGAACTTTACCATCGTCATCGTTTGCAGCATCACCGCCATTTCGCTTTACCTATTCCTGTGCTTACCTATGTAAGTTGGCCAAGCACTAATTGCTTCAGGGGCACAATCCTGTGCTCGCTCTGTGATAGAACGGAACGCAGCGTCATGAGAGAGCGACAGGTATCGAACGACCATTAGGCGAAAGACGAGTGCCTCGGCAGTATGCGCCACGTACGGTCATCTGCTTGATCTTCTGCCGAGGGAACTTAGAAATGTTTTCAACGTATACGAAGGAGCATAGAGCTTTTATAACTGAATATCAGTGTTTAGGGTAATATTCAAAGCGTAAAATTGAAGAGTGGGATAACCTTGACAATTTTAGCGTGTTATTGCCTCTATTGTGCGCGAGGCGGTGTCGATATTTCACGAGACTTTCAGAGTGAAGGGGGGGGGGGGCGCTGGTGGCCTTTTTACCAAACTATAGGCGTGGGATTTAATTAAGCCAGCCACAAAGTAGGCTTATTCGTGCCTCCGGCCAGGGCGCTTATGTATCGATCCAATCCCCTTTAGTCACATGACGTGTGTGACACGAGATAGGCGGGGCTATTTAGCACTTGATAGAGCTCGGCTGTTAAAATGCGATAATAAGGCGTAATCGGACAGTGCCCAGATAAGCACACCATTTAAGATAGCAGCGCAGGTCGCCAGAAGCCTCACCAGGTCGATGTAGGGAAAGTGCTTTGTCAGCAAGTCCTGCACCGGCGGCATGCGCCCTCCCTCCACGGCTTGCAGGTTGTGGATGCCCCAGACGAGGTACTGACACCACGTGGTGCCGCTCTTGGGAAACGTGGCCAGAATGACGTCACCCGGGCGCGGCTCGTAGCTCAGGGCCTCGCGCGCCATCCGGACGTCCGGTGAATGGCAGGAAGGTCACTCCGTCCACCACGACCGGGTCGACCTCGTAGTTGACCCGCCCGGCGGCGGGGTCGCGACCGCGTTCCGAGTTTCCGGTAACCATGGCAATGGCCCTGAGGAAGAACCATGGTGGTTTGCACATGGATGAAACTGGAGTGAGACTAAAAAAGAGAAACGATGTGTCTGTCGTTTCATCCGTACACTTAGATTTAGGTGAACGCTGTTAAAGAACCATAGAGATAGTCACAGTGATTCGGGGGCACTTCAATACGGCGTGCCTCAATCATATCGTCGTTCTGACTCGTGAAATCATAGGCATGCGCACAGAAAAAAAAAGGGGGGGGGGGGGAGAACGCTCCCACCCTCCTAAAAACTCGTTTTCACTGTGTTCTGAGTGTAAGGGCTTCTTGAGGAGGCTCGGAATATCGGGGGCGATAGGGGGCATGCACTAAACCTTCGCCCCATCCGTCGCACGCACGTATGCCTAGAAAATCTAATAACTATGACACCTAGGAAAGGGCATTGATAAAGACCGTTTGACCTACTTGCGCCAAGTTATCGTTTCGTTTATTTTAATTTCTTTACGTTTATGTCACAAAAATCACCACGTTACATGTTAAGAGGGAGTTTTAGAATAACGTTTGCAGGCGCTGCGGACGTCGCCGACATAGCGGGCGCCACATACGAGTTTTAAAATAGCGTTTGCCCTCCTGCACACCACAACGCACAATCACAGCGACACCATACAGCCTCGAAAGCAGCGCTTGCGGGCCGCACACGCAGCCGCTATATCGGATTTTCAGCGGGCGGGCCGCGATCACGACCGGCGACTCGCGTTACGACGCATGCGTAGTGGCAGCGACCGCACCGCAAGGACTCGCGGTCTAAAACTCCCTAAGGACTACAAATAATGCCCCATGTACACTTTCCTTGGCTTCACTGTCTGTCTGTTTCACTAGACCGTGACACTAAGAACGACTTCAACAAATAGAAAGCCACGTCAGGGCGCGTCAAGATTCTTACATGGCTTAAGTGTTAATACAGTTAACAATAAATATGCAAACGAACTCACTCGTTTTCGGTAAGCTCTCGGCGATCGGAAAGGGGCGTTTTTGAAGCGATCCTGCCGGGGGAATGTCCAGTTAGCACACAGTGTCACAATCCGCGCACGAACACAAACATTGTATCTCCGTACAACGGCTGTGCGATGTAACACTGACCTCTTTTTGTGTGTGTGTGTGCCCTACGCGACTGAGTGACCATCCGAACGCAGCTGGCGTGTTCGCCTTGTTAGTTCATCGCAGAAGACAGCGACACCAGCTGTGGGGCGCGACAACTGGTGACGTAACGGGTCTTTGACCACCGATAGCCTTGACACGTGCAGCTGTGTACGTATACTTCCTTTCAGTAGACATTTCTTACGCCGCTTGGCGGGAAATGTCGCAACGCGCACGAACGTGCATATAACGCCAGCGGGGCGAGGAGGAGAGCGCGCTCCTCCTCTCCTTCTGCGTCTGTCCTTCGGCGCTAGGACGATATTGCTTATCCAAACGATGCTCGATACGAGTCGCACACTTCGGTGGCGGCGTTAAGGCAGGCCTAAGCCGGCGCCGGCTCACACGTGTATTTGCACGCTACGTTTCGCAAAATATCCGAAAGCGTGCTCGGTCGTAGGGGCTTGTCGGTGATAAGCCGTTTCTGATATGGCGATGTGATCTTTGTCGTTTCACGTTGCCACATTTCGTTGATGTCGGGATACGAGCACATGACCGCGTTTGTTGCCCGGGGTGACTAAAATGCTGCGCCGCCAGGAACATATGAAGGTTTTGTTCCCGCAGCGGATGGAGGAAACAGTTAGCATGGATTGCGCGATGCCATAGAAACAACAACAACAACAACAACAACAACAACAACAACAACAACAACAACAACAACAACAACAACAACAACAACGACAACAACAACAACGACAACAACAACAAATCACAGCAAAGAAAGAAAGAAAGAAAGAAAGAAAGAAAGAAAGAAAGAAAAAAAGAAAGAAAGAAAGAAAGAACTGGCTCCTGTGGCAGCTGCTCTACAACATACATAATAAGCAAATACAATACAGCGCCGCAAACAGATACATAACATCTCTATAGCGTAGTGCGGGTGACTATTGTTATATCGCGAGCTTAGAACGACGACAAAGGGACAAGAAAACGAGCGCTACCTACCAACTTAGTTTATCGTACAAAGCGCGTAAACATATAGGCAGTGAAGCATGTGACGAAAAAAAAACAATTATGTGACAAAAATGGGCAATGCAAAGACGAGTAAGGCAAAAAAAAAAAAAAAAGACACTCTTCTAAGTAGTGCGCGTGCTTTGACCTACCTCCGTCCGCTGCCTGTAGCAGTGCTTAGCGGGCACGGGACGTTTTATCGGTCGAGATACGGCGACCTCAGCGGCGCACGGCTTTTTCCAGCAAAGCTGTTGGTATACGACTTAAGTGGAACGAAGCGCCCCTAAAAAACATTACGCGTGTGTTATCTCTGTCGTTTGCTTCATTGTTTAGCTTTTTGTCTGTGTGCTAGAATCGCTGAGTTGAGCGCGAATTATACACATGTTTAAAATGGTAGTCAGGGTGGGGGGGGGGGGGGGGGGGGGGGAGGAGAATCAGTTTTAAAAAGGACAATAAGGAGGAACAATGACTTGGTTAGTTTGACAAACTGCGCCCTGAGTACCCTAATGCGATATGTTTCACATTCGGTAAGTTCATTATTAACGGATAAAATCAAGGTTGAAGTTAAGCTTTTAAATTTCACGCCAAAACTTTCGTGCGAGAAGTAAAAAATTTTCAAAATGCATTTTTTTTCCGTGACATTGGCTCGATGAAATGTTCCAAAACTTCGTATGCCAGGTATACATAGGGTTTCTCACAATCAAACCTAGAGAGAAATCTGGCGCTAGTGAGCTGCGGGATGCAAGGGAATGACGGGATACGAGAGCTTCGTACTTGACTAGAATTTGTATACCTTGAATCATAGTGTTTCCTAATATACACTATAGAGAACTCTGGCGCTAGTGTCTATGGAAGCTGCAACGCACGGCGCTTCAGCGAGCATAGGAATGATGGGTAGTACACACATTTGTCTAATATTCATATATCTGGCCTGCTTTTGGCTTCGTTTGTGTTCGTGTGGCTTGGAACTGTTTTCCTACAAAACAAATATTAGCAAATGTTCAGCAGTTGCGCTTTACCATCCTATTATTTTAAACTTACCTTTACAAATCGGTCACGAAATTCAAAAGGGTTCAATCTTTCTTTGAAAACAAAACCGAAACACAGCAATAAACGAAGCCGCAAGTACGATTCGCCGCCCGCAAGTACGAAGGCTTGGCGAATGTGTGTACTACCCAATCATTCCCATGGTCGCTGAACGATCGCAGCGCCAGAGTCCCCTCTGGTTAATTTTAGGACACTCTATGCCTTGAAGAAGCGTCTGGCTTCCCGTTAAAATGATTGATTTCTTACTAAAAGAGCACGTAGTAAGCTATATATTTTTTTATTGCACAGTAGCGTCTTTTGTTTAACGCTAAAAGCTTCTACGTTGATGTACAATTTTACGAAGCGTAATACGTAACCAACGGTCACTAAACTTGGCAGGCAGACAAGAAGCAAGCGTTTCCTCCGCCACTTTTATGCCGTCTGTTTCTTTCGCCGTTTGGTTGTGGCATCAAGGTAAATGGACTTTTATTTTAGAATACAATACGCGTGAATGACATCCGCCTATTAACGTTTTGTTTTAGTAAAACTTCATTTCCGCACTTGTATTCGCTTTTGAGCCGAAGCCTCGCTGAACACCAGCCAACACAAGCCTCGCAGACACATATACCGTCGTTCCCAGCGCTCCAACATCGCCTCTTAAAAATTCGCATAGACGGTGGCGCCACACTTCCCTCTAGGTATTTGCGAGAAACTCTACGTAGGCATATATGGCACCCACATATGACAATGCACTTTACTTTTTATCGATTAAATGGTACGTAGGGCACAGTAGGCGCCTTCAAAATCCATGACGTCACGATCTTTCGTGCGGGAATCCTTAAGTGGCGCCTCCGCCCGCGTTTTTTTTTTTTTTTTCACGCGTTTTCCCACTTACCAAGAAATGCCGTAGAAATGGTGGTTTTCTGGATTGTGTAATAGTAATTTAGTAATACGCGAAAATTCGTTTTGCTATTTAGTGTCGCTTTAATATTACTCAGGGGATGAATAAACATATAGACTTAGAGGGAAAAAAGAGGATGGGCTTTCGCCTTGAAGAGATCTTGGGCAATTAATTACACAAGGAACCAGGAGACCCTTAGCCCTCTTTCTGCGCAGTTTGTACCATCAAGTTGGCATTACTGGTTGTCGGAATCAAGGCTCGCCCACCGCCATCTGGCGGCCTTTGTCGCCTATTTCTGCCGTTCTCATGTCCTAGCACGGCTCTTCCTTACACCGCGGCCCGACGGTGCTAAGGTAGCGGGAGTGACGTTGACCCTGTCTCACCTGGCACCGGTTCGTACCGGATCTCGACGGTGGCGCCACGCTCAGAGTCTTCCGGGACGTTTTGCGCGCTCGGCGGGAGTAGAAAGAATCTTTCGGAACAGCGAAGGATGAGTCTGTCTGTCTGTCTGTCTGTCTGTCTGTCTGTCCGTCCATCCGTCTGTCTGTCCGTCCGTCCGTCCGTCTGTCCGTCTGTCTGTCCGTCCATCCGTCTGTCTGTCCGTCTTTCTGTCTGTCTGTCTGTCTGTCTGTCTGTCTGTCTGTCTGTCTGTCTGTCCGTCTTTCTGTCTGTCTGTCTGGTCTGCCCCTCTGCGCTAGGACGATATTGCTTATCCAAACGATGCTCGATACGAGTCGCACACTTCTGTGGTGAAGTTAAGCCAGGCCTAAGCCGGCGCCGGCTCACACGTGCATTTGCACGCTACGTTTTGCAAAATATCCGAAAGCGTCCTCGATCGTAGGGCTTGTCGGTGATAAGCCGTTTCTGATACGACGATCTTTGTCATTTCACGTTGCCACATTTCGCTGATGCCGGGATACGAGCCCATGACCGCGTTTGTTGCCCGGGGTGACTAAAATGCTGCGCCGCCAGGAACATATGAAGGTTTTGTTCCCGCCGTGGACAAAGGAAACAGCTAGCATGGATTGCGCGATGCCATAGAAACAACAGCAACAACAACAACAACAACGACAACGACAACGACAATAATAATAATAATAATAATAATAATAATAATAATAATAATAATAATAATAATAATAATAATAATAATAATAATAATAATAATAATAATTATCACAGCAAAGAAAGAAAGGAAGAAGTAAAGAAAGAAAGACTGCCTCCTGTGGCAACTTCTCTAGAACACACATAATAAGCAAATACAATACAGCGTCGCAAACAGATACATAACACCTCTATAGCGTAGTGCGCGTGACGATTGTTATATCGCGAGCTTAGAACGACGACAAAGGGACAAGAAAACGAGCGCCACCTTCCGACTGAGTCTATCGCACAGAGCGCGTACACATATAGACAGTGAAGCATGTGACGAAAAAAAAAAACAACAACTATGTGACAAAAATGGGCAATGCGAAGACGAGTAAGGCAAAAAAAAGGACACTCTTCTAAGTAGTGCGCGTGCTTTGACCTACCTCCGTCCGCTGCCTGTAGCAGTGCTTAGCGGGCACGGGACGTTTCGTTTTATCGGTCGAGATAACGGCGACCTCAGCGGCGCACGGCTTTTTCCAGCAAAGCTGTTGGTATACGACTTAAGTGGAACGAAGCGCCCCTAAAAAACATTACGCGTGTGTTATCTCTGTCGTTCGCTTCATTGTTTAGCTTTTTGTCTGTGTGCTAGAATCGCTGAGTTGAGCGCGAATTATAAACATGTTTAAAGTGGTGGTCACGGTGGAGGGGGGGGGGGGGGAGAATCAGTTTTAAAAAGGACAATAAGGAGGAACAATAACTTGGTTAGGTTGCCAAACTGAGCTCTGAGTACCCTAATGCGTTGTGTTTCACATTCGTAAGTTCATTATTAACGGATAGAATCAAGGTTGAAATTTAGCTTTTAAATTTCGCGCCAAACTTTTCGCGCGCAAAGTCCAACATTTCAAAATGCATTTTTTTTTTCGCGACATTGCCTCCACGAAATTTTCCGAAACTTCGCATGCTAGGTATACATGGAGTTTCTCACAACAATGCCTAGAGGGAAATCTGGCTAGAGGAAATCTGGAAAGTGAGCTGCTGGATGCAAGGGAATGACGGGATACGTGAGCTTCGAACTTGGTTCGGATTTGTATATACCTCAAAGATGCGTCTGGCTTCGCGTTAAAATGATTGAGTTCTTACTAAAACGGCACGTAATAAGCTATTTATTTTTGTCATTGCACAGAAGCGTCTATTACTTAACGCTAGAACCTTCTACGTTGATGTACAATTTTACAAAGCGTAATACGTAACCAACGGTCACTAAACTTGGCAGGCAGACGACAAGCAAGCATTGCCTCCGCCACTTTTATGCCGTCTGTTTCTTTCGCCGTTTGGTTGTGGCGTCAAGGCAAATGGACTTTTATTTTAGAATACAATACGCGTGAATGACATCCGCCTATAAACGTTTTGTTTTAGTAAAGCTTTATTTCCGCAGTTGTATTCGCTTTCGAGCCGAAGCCTCGCTGAACACGAGCCAACACAAGCCTCCTCACAGACACATATACCGTCATTCCCAGCGCTCCAACATCGCCCCCTTAAAAATTCGCATACACGGTGGCGCCACACTTCCCTCTAGGTATTTGCGAGAAACTCTACGTAGGTATATACGGCACCCACATATGACAATGCACTTTACTTTTTATCGATTAAATGGTACGTAGGGCACAGTAGGCGCCTTCAAAATCCATGACATCACGGTCTTTCGTGCGGGAATTTTTAAGTGGCGCCTCCGTCCGCGTTTTTTTTTTCGCGCGTTTTCTCATTTACCAAGTGTCGTCTTGCCGTAGGATTGGCAGTTTTCGGGATTGTGTAATAGTACTTTAATAATACACGAAAAATCGTTTTGATATTTAGTGTCACTTTAATATTACTGAGGGGATGAATAACCATTTAGACTTAGAGGCGGAAAGAGGATCGGCTTTCGCCTTGAAGAGATCTTGGGCAAATAATTACATAAGGAACCAGGAGACCCTTAGCCCTCTTTCTGTGCTATGCTCCGCCGACTTTGTTCGCCTATCTTGCCGAGCTGTGACGTATATCGACGTCTCTTCTGATCCACCTGTGGCTGACGGCGATTATGTCATTTCACCTAATCCTACAGTACTCTGTTCGCTCAATGTTGCGTTCCCTCACACCATCATCACAATGAAGAACAACGTGGCATGTCTCCCTATTGTGAATTTTGGACTTTGCTCTGAAGTGCTGCCACGAGGAATATCCCTTGCAACCCTTGCCCCGGCCGGCGACTTCCACATATCGGCCTTAACAGAAGATACACCGTCATCTACAAATATTCAGTCGCGCAGTACACTAGACTGCATAACTGGAATGATTGCCTCTGATCTCCCGGCCGAGCATGTGTCTGCGCTTCGTGGCCTTCTTGCGTCGTATGAAGACGTCTTTGATCTCTGCGACCGACCCCTAGGTCGAACGACCGTCGTAAAACATCGGATCAACACCGGTGATGCAAATCCAGTACACCGGCGACCCTATCGAGTTTCCTCCACCGAGCGCCACGTGATCCAGCAAGAAGTCGACAAGATGCTTGCCCGAGACATCATTGAACCTTCTTCAAGTCCTTGGGCTTCGCCCGTTGTGCTTGTGAGAAAGAAGGATAACAGCTGGCGCTTCTGTGTCGACTACAGAAATCTTAACAAGGTTACGAAAAAAGACGTATATCCTCTGCCGCGGATAGACGACGCTCTTGACTGCCTTAGTGGCGCAAATTATTTCTCTTCCATCGACCTTCGTTCCGGGTACTGGCAGATATCAGTTGATGACCTGGACCGTGAAAAGACGGCATTTATAACTCCCGACGGGCTCTATCAGTTCAAAGTAATGCCGTTCGGTTTATGCAATGCCCCGGCTACATTCGAACGAATGATGGACGCTCTTCTTCACGGTTTCAAGTGGTCAATATGCTTATGCTACCTTGATGACGTCATTGTTTTTTCGCCAACTTTCGAAACACACCTCGAGCGTCTCTCAATAATTCTTTCGGTTTTCCGCAAAGCAGGGCTCCAACTAAACTCGTCGAAATGTCACTTCGGCCGCCGGCAGCTTACTGTCCTTGGACACCTTATCGATTCTTCTGGTGTTCGTCCCGATCCTGAGAAAATCCGTGCCGTCAAAGATTTCCCTGTGCCGACCTCTGCGAACGATGTTCGAAGCTTTCTGGGCCTTTGTTCTTACTTTCGTAGATTTGTGCGGAATTTTGCTGACGTCGCACGACCACTCACGGAACTACTAAAAAAAATGTGACTTTTGTGTGGGGACCTGAACAAACCAGAGCATTCGTTGAACTGACGAGTAGACTTACGACGCCACCGATTCTCGGCCACTTTGATATATGCGCTCCAACGGAAGTGCGTACCGACGCCAGCGGCCACGGCATCGGAGCCGTTTTGGCACAACGACAGCATGGCTGCGAGCGCGTTATTGCATACGCTAGCCGCCTTTTATCGCCAACAGAGCGAAATTACTCCATCACAGAACGCGAATGCCTCGCACTCGTCTGGGCAGTGGCTAAATTTCGGCCTTATTTGTATGGACGCCCGTTCACGGTTGTCACTGATCACCACGCCTTATGCTGGTTGTCGTCCTTAAAAGATCCTAGTGGACGTCTCGGCCGGTGGGCTCTACGGCTACAGGAATATTCCTACACGGTTGTCTACAAATCAGGTCGCCACCATGAGGATGCTGATTGCTTGTCGCGTCATCCAGTAGACCCAGCAGACCTTTCTGAGAGCGATGAGTCTACTTGCGTTTTGGCACTTTCCGCGTTTAGCAACATCGGAGATCAGCAACGCCGTGATCCTCACCTCAGAGATATAATCCTTCGGCTTAGTGGTCCCACAACTCCTCCTTCTCTCCGTATGTTCCTGCTCCAAGATGGCGTCTTATATCGCTACAGCATGCATCCTGACGGACCTGAGCTGCTGTTGGTCATACCACAACATATGCGTCAGACTGTCCTTGCACAGTTGCATGATATTCCGACAGCTGGTCACCTGGGAGTTTCAGGAACTTATGACCGCGTTCGACATCGCTTCTTTTGGCCCGGTATTTACCGATCCGTCTGCCGTTACGTCGCCTCATGCAAATCCTGTCAACACCGCAAAAAACCAGCAACCCTTAAAGCGGGACGCCTTCAACCCATTCAGATCCCATCCGAACCATTTTATAGGGTAGGTGTTGACTTACTAGGACCGTTTCCTTTATCGGCGAGCGGAAACAAGTGGATAGCAGTCGCCACGGATTACACCACTCGGTATGCAATCACACGGGCCCTTCCTACCAGTTGTGCGACCGACGTCGCTGACTTTCTTCTAGAAGACGTCATATTACACCACGGCGCTCCTCGGCAACTGCTCACCGATCGGGGTCGCTACTTTTTATCACAAGTTATCCAAGACATATTGCACTCTTGCGCTACAAAGCACAAGTTCACAACAGCGTATCATCCTCAAACCAACGGGCTCACGGAGCGGCTAAATAGAACCATCACGGACATGCTCGCCATGTACGTTTCTTCCGACCATCGTGACTGGGACTTCGCCCTTCCATTTGTAACTTTTGCCTATAATACTTCTCGGCATGACACTGCAGGTTTCTCGCCATTTTTCCTCCTGTACGGACGAGAACCTACGTTGCCTTTCGACACGCTCCTTCCTGCCGTTGGCCACACGTCTGAATATGCCCGCGATGTGATTTCTAGAGCTCTAGAAACACGTGAGATTGCTCGCCGGCGTCTGAGCGATTCGCAGGAACGACAACGACAGGTCTACAACGCGTGCCATCGTGATGTCCACTTCAGTCAAGGTGACACAGTCCTTCTCTGGACGCCGTCGCGGCGAGTTGGCCTGTGCGAAAAGCTGACTTCACCGTACTCGGGTCCGTACCGTGTGGTGCGCCAAGTCACCGACGTGACATATGAAATTGAACCTCTTAACGCCACCAGCGCGCGATCGTGTTCTGACATTGTTCACGTCACTCGGCTGAAACGATTTTACTCAGACCAACCAAGCACCGAGACGGTGCCTTCGCCGCCGGGGGTGATGCTACGGGGCGCCACAAATGAACATTCTAGAAAAGAGGACGATGTTTAGCGCGAGCTCGTGCAGACCGGGCTCCATATTGTATGCCTGCCTGTTTACCGAAAGTAAAGGCATTTTTCAGACGCCTTCTCCCCGTAACAGTACCAACAAGTTGGCATTACTGGTTGCCGGAATCAAGGCTCGCCCGCCGCCATTTGACGGCCTTTGTCGCCTATTTTTGCCGTTCTCATGTCCTAGCACGACACTTCCTTCCTCCGCGGTTTGACGGTGCTGAGGTAGCGGGAATGACGTTGACTCTGTCTCACCTGGCGCCGGTTTGTACCGGATCTCGACGGTGGCGCCACGCTCAGAGCCTCCCGATACGTTTTGCGCGCGCGGCGGGAGTAGAAAGAATCTTTCGGATGAGCGAAGGATGTCCGTCCGTCCATCTGTCTGTCTGTCTGTCTGTCTGTCTGTCTGTCTGTCTGTCTGTCTGTCTGTCTGTCTGTCTGTCTGTCTGTCTGTCTGTCTGTCTGTCTGTCTGTCTGTCTGTCTGTCTGTCCGTCCGTCCGTCCGTCCGTCCGTCCGTCCGTCCGTCCGTCCGTCCGTCCGTCCGTCCGTCCGTCCGTCTGTCTGTCTGTCTGTCTGTCTGTCTGTCTGTCTGTCTGTCTGTCTGTCTGTCTGTCTGTTCACCACTAACGGTACTGGATACTCGAAACAGCATCAGCCGGTACCCCAAACGGCCGACCCCATCCGCAGCGCCCACCAATGTTGCTCAAGCTTCAGCGTTCATACTAGTGCGATTGTCAATTAAAAGGCAAGTATTTTTTTCCGTGTCCGTCGGCTCCTTTGTTCTTCGAGCTCACCCGGACGAGTTCGCCAACGGTGCCTTGGACCCGCGGCGAACGTTCACCTTGCGTTGCCCCTCCTGAACGCTAGGCCTAAGATCGGTGTGTTGTGTTCGCGTGGTCTTACTACGCCGAACCGTGCCTCTCGAAGCCAACGCGAGCGGAGTTTGCCTTCGCTCTAGCGATCGGGCCCTGCAGTTACCGATCGTGAAAGCACGCAGCATATAGTCTACCGTTTTCCTCAGGGATGTGTCGCCCTGAGCCTTTTTTTTTTTTTTGCCCGCGGAGACGTGCTCGCGGCACCATTGGGTTGTACTTCCTCCCATAGCGTGGATAAGCCTCTTTTGCTTAATCGCTTCTTTCGCTAATAATAAACGAGCCTTTGACTGCACCAAATATCACTGCATGAAACGTCTGTCTACGTTTCCGAAGCTGTCAATTAAAAAGATGACCCACAACAGTTTCACGTATACCATGAAGGAACGGACAAAAACACAAGGAAACCTGACTTTTACAATGTCCTTGAGAAAAGGCGCCTCACATATCCCGTTTTGAACATATGAGAAAACAAATCTACAATAGCCTGACTTGCTCGTCGCTTGCTCCTCGTGCTAGTAGAAAGATGCTCTCCGACGTGGTTTCCTGAATTCTTGCGCAGTAAGCGAGTCCAAGGGCGTGCGCTGTATTTTGGCCAGCTTTCTGGTCATTTCGTGCTGTGACGGCGTACACTGTCACGCCGACCAGCTGAGTAAGTTTTCTAGATTCGCCGTCGTGAAGGTTGGCGGCGCTGACTGACGTTCACATATATACCGCATGAACTGGATGGTGGAACGACTGTCGCTGCAGCTTAGCTGGTATATAAGGCATCGGATGCGTACTTGAGGGTCACTGGTTCGGCCCTTTCCCGCGGCAAGTTATCCTGTCGTCCAATGTTCTTTCTTCCATTTATGATCTTACTTCTAATGACATGCCCTATTACTGCCTTGGCATCACTGTCTGTTATTTCTCATTACACAACGTGTATGTGCAGCGAAAAAAAAACAAGGAAGAGCGGGCACATAAACGACAGATTTGCACTGTCTTCTCTTGTCTTAGTTTCTTTGCACTGCAAATGCTCCGCAAAAGGAAAAGTAAACAAGAGGACGGATTCTTCTATCTGGTCCTACTGGCGAGAACTTCTTGGCCTAGTTGCTACCACTTACTGTATTACGTTTTGCCGATAGTGAAAGCAACACACACATGAAAGACTTGATGTCTACGCATGTGCACGTCACCTGTATAAATTGAAAGTGCCGACCATGTGGTCGCGCTCGCGCCTTTCTTCTGTG
This sequence comes from Rhipicephalus microplus, assembly GCF_013339725.1. Classification (NCBI taxonomy): domain Eukaryota; kingdom Metazoa; phylum Arthropoda; class Arachnida; order Ixodida; family Ixodidae; genus Rhipicephalus; species Rhipicephalus microplus. The sequence continues at coordinate 55,678,062 of NC_051168.1, forward strand.
TGCAGCTTCTTTCCACTAGTGGCCAAATGTCATGACGGTAACTTGGGATGTCAGCAAATACCTTATTTTTTCACTCATGTGCAACAAAAAACAAATCATAAGCTTGATTCACGAAGGAATCAATAAACAATCTTTACTTCCAAGAATAAAATACCGCTGACAGTAAAAGTGGTAAACTAGCGAAAGCAAGCGTTAAGATGCGTTTAGCAGTAAAAAACCGTACACCAACAAATGCGTGTCACTGTATAAAACTGTTCCCAGTATAAAACTGTTCCCAGTACCTGTGATGCACTGGTACGAGTATATACTTTCAATCCCAATAAGCGTGCACTTCATGTCACGCAGGTTTTGCACGGTAAGCTTTACGATCGTGCAGATCTGGGATAAAAGGTGCACAGAGTCGTACGGCTGCACAGTTTTTTCCCATGCATGGCTACGCAAATGGGTGGTCCTTCTACAGGCGACAACCTGCGAGCGTCCGACAAGTTGAACGTTCATTTCCTCCCCAAAGGCGAGCATCTATCGTGGCCTCCGTGAACCGTGGCCTCCGACATTGTCAGGCACGCTATCGCGGAGGCCATGACCGAGCAAGACTACAACTGAGGGCGCCGCCTCAGCATGACGTGGCGCTTTGTGGCTTTGATTCTCTCGATTCTTGCGGTGCATAGGATCTCTACGTTCACTGAGCCGTCTTGCGTCGACGACAAAACGTCTTTCTCTGAACATTGGCTCGGGGTTATCAGGTTCGCCTTCTTAGGTTGTGGGACGGAAACCTTTGTGCCGCCAGGATCGAAGACGTGGTAAGAAGGAATGCTGACAGCGCGAACGCACTTTTACCGCACCCTAGAAACAGTGGGGTCGTGCAAGCGAGTAGAGCGCCGGCTCGACCACCAGCGAGTGACCAACAGAGGGCGACGCCGCGCACAGATGTGGGAGCATTCTCCATGACGCGGCAAGCGCCGACTATGATGGCGATGTTGGCGAGACCGCTGGCAAACGTTAGAAGACCGCGGTCGACCGGGGTGTCAAAGTTGCTGAAGGCGACGGCCACGTAGTGGATGCCTGCAATGACCGCCGGTACGGCGAACGCCATCTTGCGAAAGGGAATGTACGCGTAGGCAACGAGTCCGGCAACGTTTCCCAGGGCAGTGACGACGTAGACCAGTATCGACGGAAGCCACCAGGCGACGACTGTGTACTCGCTTCTAGCCACCCAGGTCACGGTGTTTACGTGCACGGCGAAGGCCAGGGAGAAGTGGACGGCGAATGTGATCCATACTGTTTGCCTGATCGAAAGGTCAGCCTCCACGGGCGAACGTGGCCGAAGATTGCCGTCAGACGCGTACGAAAGATCGCAGTCGGCGATGCAGCGTGCTCTGTACCGGATCCTGTGTATAAAGTTCTCCGCGCCGGACGCCACGGCGAAGCCGTTCATCTCGCCCGCGGCCCAAATCACTTTCTCGGCTTTGACGTTCTCGCCCTGGGCGATCAACCAACGCGGCGACTCCAGCCCGCCCATCAAAGTTGTCGCGACAACTAGAAGATACATGGGCGATAGAAGGGCCACCTGCTTGACGACCCAGCCGACGCGCATGTTTTTCACGGCGAGGATCCAGAGCTCGGCGAGCGCGAAGCTGAGCGCCGCCGCGTATACTACACACTTGGATCTCTGTTTGTGAACCAAGACCTCGAAGGAGACGAGCATGGCTGCCGCGGCGCTGACGGCCACGCAACCAGAGAGGACGAACTGCGTCATGGCGCAGTGGGCGTAGTCGCGAGAGACGGCGAAGCCGGCTAGCGCAGAAGCCGTCGAAACTACGACAGCCGCCATCTGGACGCGACCCCTGCCGAAGGTGTCGAGCGCGACGCCGGACAGGAGGAGGAACAGAGCGGATCCCGCCTGTTGCGTCGCCATTGGTACGACGAGCTGCGGGATCCGCCGGTCGCACACGGCGTTCCAGACGCTAACGACGGAGGCGTCCTTCTTGTCGTCGAAGTCCCACTGTCTACACGCCACCATCGCCCTGCCGTCCTTCCTGAGGAACGGGAGGAGATTGCTGGGCCTCTTGTAGGCGAGACAGCGGCTTAGCCGTCCATCGGATTCCACGGGTATCGCCTCTTTCTTCCACCTGCGAACAGAGAAGTTTGTGGAACGGGTCGGCCGTTTGCACCAGTGGTCCACGTCCTGCGAAGCGATCACGGGAACCAGGTCGTGAAGGCAGGTCATCATGAAGAGTGCGACGGCGCTGAGGGTGAGGAAACGCCTCTGGAAGAGGCCGTTGCCGAAGGCTTCGTTGCTGTCGAAGCAGTCGCTGGCCTCTGCGGCCATCAAACCGGGCTTTTGCAGGAGGAAAAGATCCATGACCCGCCTGATAGCAACTTGTCTGACAGCGACACGACCGCGACGTTGTCGAAGGTGAACAGCATGCGTGCTTGATCGCGAGACGAACTTCGAAACGCTCGCGACATCTAGCAGTGATGATCCGCCCCTCTCCACGCCCTGGTGGCACATTTTTTACTAATATAATCAATGTAATAGTTAAAGTGCCGGTGTAGGCCAGTCGATGATTCATGATTGCGAAAAGTCACCGCAAAGACACGTGCGACACAGAAAAAAGACTACACAATACCACTTTGTTTTATCGCTATCTGTATCCCATGTGGTCGGGAAAACAGATTGTAACAGTTACATTTGTCAGTGACCAAAGTGGGAGTGGTACCATTAAGAAACGTTCTTGCAACACGCCTTCTTGATAGAGACTAAGTAAAGCAATCATTGGTTGCATCGAAAAAAAATGATATAGTGCACATGGTGCGCGAGCAGTGACACAAATGGCCATTGATGAGGAGATAATATTGCCACCTAGAGTTGTAAGCCGGCAAGCCCTAGCGAGCCGAAAAGGGCAAGGAGAACGAAGAAGAAGTGTGGTTAGCGCCTCGTTTCGAAGATACACGCTCGTGTCTTTCTGCCCCGCTGTTCCTGTCCCTTCTCTACGGCCTTTGGTACGTGACAAACTGGTGGAAGTGCTGGGTGATCTATGCACCGTACCCCTCCACATACCAGGAACACAAGCGTCGTACCGGTGGTCACTCCTGTGCACCGCACCAGCAGAAGGATCCGAGGGCAATCCCCTGAGTTTGGACTGCTCGCAAACAACATGGCAGCCCCGACCAGCCATGCCGACACCAACCCAACGGGTACGAACGGCACAACGCCACTCCATTGCACCTTACTGACACCGCGAACGCCAAATCCTTTTCATGGCACTGCTCTTGAGGATGTGGAAGATTGGCTCGTTCATTACGAGTTCGTTGCCGTGCACAACCAGTGGGATGACGCAGACAAACTGCGGCACGTCTATTTCAGTCTTTTGGACGGCGCACGTGTCTGGTACGAGAACCGGGCAAGTATTCTTACATCATGGGAAGACTTCAAACGCCGACTTCTTGCGACATACGCAAGCCCTGACCGTCGGGAGAGAGCTGAGCGCGATCTGCAGTCCCGCATACAACTACCAAATGAAGGGGTTGCGATGTATGTCGAGGAAATGACGCGCCTCTTCCACCGAGCTGACCCCGGCATGCCAGAAGAAAAGAAGGTACGGTACCTCATGCGCGGGGTGAAAGAGCAACTTTTCGGTGGGCTTGTACGCAGTCCACCCAAGACTGTGTCAGAATTTCTCACGGAAGCCGTCACCATCGAAAGCACCCTTAGGCACCGGGCCCCGTCATACGAGCGGCACGTCAATGCTTCAACTACGGACTACTTTGGAGCTTTCGGTGGCCAAATGGATTTTTTCCGAGAGCTCATACGTTCAGTCATCCGCGAAGAACTCCAGAAGCTGTCAGTGCCCTCGCAGCCCCCTACCTCTTCGTTCTCCAGCGTTGTCCGAGATGAAGTCCAGCATGCTTTAAGAGAACCATCTTGCATGCGGGATTATCAACCACCCGGTGACTTCCCCCGCATGTCGTATGCTCAAGCTTTGCAGCAACCTGTAACACCCGCAATCCCGCATCCCACCGTGGCCCCAGCCATGCTGCAGACGGTCCAAGCGGCGCCATATTACAGCACACCTCGCCCGATCCCGCGAAAATCAGACGTCTGGCGTGCGCCTGATCGACGTCCTCTCTGCTTCCACTGTGGCGAAGCTGGGCATCTTTACCGACACTGTTCTTACCGGCAACTTGGACTACGTGGATTTTCGACGAACTCACCACCACCCAGGTTTCGGTCAGCGGCCCCCTGATATTGAAGAGTATGTGGCTCAACAGCGCGGAACTTCGTCATCCTTGCACCAGTCACGCTCCCCGTCACCGCGGCGATTTTCTCCTAATCGACGCACCTATTCGAGCGTGGCGCAGGGTCGGTCCCCCAGTCCGCGCCGGGAAAACTAACCACAGCGACCTTCGGGGGCGAGGCCGCTCATACTGGACAAGCTCAAGGCCTCCTACCGACGCTTCCGCAAAAGGACGATTCCCCGACGACGACGACACCAGCTGGTTCCGAAAAGGTTTCATTAGATATTCCAGTGCTGCTCGACGGTCGCAAAGTCACTGCTTTAGTTGACACGGGTGCGGATTTTTCTATAATAAGTGAAAAACAGGCTGCTCTTCTAAAGAAAGTGACGATGCCTTGGAACCTCAAGCCAATTCGTACTGCTGGCGGGCACATCGTCATGCCACTGGGCGTTTGCACAGCACGAATACAGATTCGTGGTTCAACCTTTGTTATCAGCTTGAGCGTTCTCCGTCAGTGTTCTCGAGACCTGATCATTGGCATGGACTTCCTGAGGGAGCACGGTGCTATCATCGACATTCGACAACGCCTCGTCACGTTCTCAACAAAAAGCGCCACACCAGAGCATAATCCCGACCACGATCGAGTATGTCTGCGGGTAATTGACGATGCTGTGACGATACCACCGCGCTCAAGTGTTATGGTTCAAGTGGCTGGTAACAAATCAGCACACGGTGAAATGGTGGCGGAGAGCAATCGATCCCTGCTCTTTTCCCAAAGTGTCTGCGTAGCACGAAGCCTAGTAGACCTTCAGGATGGCCATTGCGAGGTACTTGTTACGAACTTCAGCTACGAGCGCCGACACCTTTTCCCTGGTACTGTCATCGCCTATGCCTACCCAGTAACTAATGTGACTGAGTGTTTTGCTTCCGAGGCAACCGATAATACCGAAGCACCTCTCCGGGGCGTCAACATAAATCCAGCGCTTTCTGACGAAAACAAACGAAGGCTTAACGACCTGTTGATAGAATTCCACGCCTGTTTTGCACGTTCATCGAGAATTCGCCAAACATCGATTACCAAACACCGTATTATCACCTACGGCGACGCGCACCCTATACGGCAACAGCCCTACCGCGTTTCACCAACCGAACGACGCGCGATTCAAAAGCAAGTGAAGGAAATGCTTCAAGACGGTTTAATACAGCCATCAAGTAGCCCTTGGTCATCGCCAGTGGTCCTTGTAAAGAAGAAGGATGGTACACTTCGCTTTTGTGTCGATTATAGGAAGCTGAATAACGTCACAAAGAAAGACGTGTACCCGTTGCCTCGAGTGGACGATTCTCTTGACAGGCTGAGGCGAGCAAAGTACTTTTGCTCAATCGACCTCAAAAGTGGTTATTGGCAAATTGAAGTCGATGAACGTGACCGCGAAAAAACAGCTTTTGTAACTCCTGACGGCCTGTATGAGTTCCGAGTGCTCCCATTCGGCCTCTGTTCCGCTCCGGCCACATTCCAACGAATGATGGATACCGTTCTCGCTGACCTCAAGTGGAAAAGTTGCCTCGTATATCTAGATGATGTCGTTGTCTTTTCAAAAACGTTTGACGAGCACCTTCATCGCCTTCGGAGTGTTTTTGAAGCCATACGATCCGCTGACCTTACCCTCAAGCCAGAGAAGTGCCATTTCGGCTACAATGAACTGAAGTTCCTCGGTCACGTTGTGAGCGCTGCAGGCGTTCGGCCCGATCCCGAGAAGACTGCCGCTGTGGCCTCTTTTCCAGCTCCGACAGACAAAAAAAGTCTTCGGCGATTTCTGGGGCTCTGCGCCTACTATCGCCGTTTTATTGAAAACTTCTCTAAGGTTGCGGAGCCTCTCATCAGACTTACGCGTGACGACACCCCATTTCAGTGGACTGACGAACAAGCGACTGCCTTTGCGGAACTGCAACATCGATTGTGTTCCCCTCCTTTACTCGGTCATTTCGATGAGGACGCTGACACAGAGGTGCGTACTGACGCAAGCAACATTGGTCTCGGAGCTATCTTGGTGCAAACACAAGATGGGACCGAACGTGTGATCGCCTATGCGAGCCGCACTTTATCACGTGCCGAAACCAACTATTCAACGTCAGAGAAGGAATGTCTCGCGGTAATATGGGCGATTACAAAGTTCAGGCCTTATCTCTATGGGCGCCCATTTAAAGTTGTGACGGATTACCACGCTTTATGTTGGTTGGCTAACCTCCGAGACCCCTCTGGGCGATTAGCACGATGGAGTCTGCGACTTCAGGAGTTCGATATCACCATTGTATACAAGTCGGGTAGAAAGCATGAAGACGCCGACACGCTATCACGAGCACCTCTGGAGTCCGACCATACAGCTGTAGAAGACGACAGCACCTTTCTGGGGACTCTCAGTGGGGCGGACATCCTTAGTAAGCAACGAGCGGACCCCGAGTTAAGACCCATCATCGATCATTTAGAAGGCAGCACCGCGTCTGTTCCTCGTTCCCTTTCCCGTACGTTGCCGTCATTTTGCTTACGACACGACATATAAGAAAAACACTGGTGTTGGCAGCAGATCTTATCTTCTAGTCGTCCCTCATGACCTTCGTGATGACATCCTATTAGCCTGCCACGATGAGCCGACATCCGGCCACCTGGGATACTCACGGACACTCGACCGGGTTCGAAAGCTATATTTCTGGCCAAAACTCGCAGCTTGTGTCAAACGCTACGTGAAAGGATGCCGCGAATGTCAGCGTCGCAAGTCACCACCTGTGAAGCCTGCAGGCCTCTTACAACCCATCGATCCACCGCGTACGCCGTTTGACCAAGTTGGGATGGACCTTCTTGGACCGTTTCCTATGTCTCACTCCGGAAACAAGTGGATCATCGTCGCAACTGATTACTTGACGCGTTATGCTGAAACGAAGCCATTGCCACGCGGTACAGCATCTGAAGTCGCCCAGTTTTTCATGCACCACATTGTGCTTCGTCACGGTGCCCCGTCATTCATCATCACTGACCGAGGGACAGCGTTTACGCAAAAACTGTTGGACGACATCTTCAAGCTCAGTTACACGAACCACCGCAAGACAACCGCATACCACCCCCAGAGTAACGGCTTAACAGAAAGGCTGAACAAAACGCTGGCGGACATGATTTCTATGTACGTGGATGTGCAGCATAAAACGTGGGACGAAATCCTACCATACGTAACGTTTGCGTACAACACCGCAACCCAGGAAACGACAAGGTTCACACCCTTCCGCCTCGTTTACGGTAGAGACGTGCAAATCATGCTAGACGCTATGATTCCTTGTGACATCGACCAGCACGAGCTACTAACTCCCGATGTCGACGATTACATTCAGCGTGCAGAGGAAGCACGTCAATTAGCTCGCGTGCACATAAGATCGCAGCAATGTGAAGATGCCCGAAGGTACAATATCCGCCACCGACAAGTCTCCTACCAACCTGGCGACCAAGTGTGGGTTTGGACTCCTGTTAGACGGCGAGGTCTGAGCGAAAAACTCCTGAGCAAGTACTTCGGACCCTACAAAGTATTACGGCGGTTGAACGAGGTCAACTATGAAGTTATTCCAGACGGAGGCTCGGCAACGACACAGCGCCACTCACCGCGAACAGAGATTGTGCATGTCGTCCGCCTAAAACCTTATATTACGCGGTGATACTCGTCTTACTATGCCCGGGCAGCAAACATTTTCGTTTTTTTACATTGCCCGTTGGGTCTCGAACGAACTGTGAACTCTGTTAATGGTTTTTTTTTTCTCTTATGACCAACCTCAGACAATTTTTTTGCACCTGCATATGCCCTGTGCACTATAGCTACCGTTTCTCTTTTTTCTCCCCTTACCGACCCTGCTGTCCCCTTGTGCATGAGCATCGGGTCGATGCTCTAATGGGAGGGGGAATAATGCCACCTAGAGTTGTAAGCCGGCAAGCCCTAGCGAGCCGAAAAGGGCAAGGAGAACGAAGAAGAAGTGTGGTTAGCGCCTCGTTTCGAAGATACACGCTCGTGTCTTTCTGCCCCGCTGTTCCTGTCCCTTCTCTACGGCCTTTGGTACGTGACAATATAAAGTCGCTCGAAGTGAAGGACGGTGCATATCACGAGACTACAAAATGAAGAAAAACAAAAATATGGAGAGAGAGAGAGAGAGAGAAGCTTGAGCAGTGCAGTGAGCAGATGAAAACAGCACAAGCATCTGGAAGAGCCCGTGTGGTTTTTGCGACATGAAACCAATTTTTTCTTCTTTATTTGTTGTAATGACACTGTGCGTGCAATACTAATATGTGCGGTTTTCCGTTCCAAACAGCATTACGATTGTGAATGACGCCGCAGTGGAGGGCTTCAGAAATTTGGCCATCTGGCGGTCTTCAACAAGCGCTGACATCGTACAGCACACGGCCTCTACCATTTTTTCTTCATCTAAATGCGACCGTCGGGGGACACGATCGAACCCACCAATTTCGGGTCAGCAGCCCAGCCCTGCAACCGCAACACAATGCATATACCTGTTCAAACCGCGGTATGATGAAAACTCACCACATAATTGTGAGGGTGTATGAGCAACACGACACACACACACACACACACACACACACACACACACACACACACACACGCACACACACACACACGCACACACACACACGCACACACACACACACGCACACACACACACACACACGCACACAAACACACGCACACACACGCGCGCGCGCGCACACGCACACACACACACACACACACACACACACAAACACTCTGGTGACAAACCGGCCCCACTTAGGCTTGGGCTGTTCCCTTACAGATGTTATGGTGTTCGGCTGCTGACCCGGGTTTGATGCCGGCTACGGCAGACGCATTTTGATGGAGGCTACAAGTCTGTGTGCTTTTGTTTAGGATCGGTCAATTAAAAGAAGTCTATTGAGGTCCGGAGGGACGCGCCCTATAGCTCGCAGTGGGCAACTCCCACGTCGAGACCACCTGCAGGCCAATCCTGTCGGCCACTTCGCGGGCCTGCTGGGCAGCTCAAAGCTGGTCGGCCAGGGGGCTGGGCTGGAGCACGTTAAAGCACCTCAGGGGGTAGAAATTTCCTGAGCCCTTCTCTAAAGCGTTCATCATAATTATGTTGTGATTGTCTAACGTAAAATGCAGAAATTAGTAACACGCACGCAAACGCGCGCACACCCACTGGATGAATTGGTCCGATAATTTCCGAATCACGTGCGCGCGCACGTGCGTGTGTGTGCATGGGGTGGTGGTGGGGGGGAGAGGAACGAGATGTCGTGCTACTTACGTCGTGAGTATTTATCATTCCGCGGTCCGAACAAGTATATGTTATGTTGTCCGCAGCGTTGGCGTAGCGGTTGCTGCGTTCGGCAGACGTGGTTACGCACGTATATATCGCCGTTATAAAAAAAAAAAAACTAGCGAACGCGTGGATACCTTTTGAGACGTCACAACAGATTTACTCAATTCGGTACGTGTCACACAAACGGCTAATTTGTCTAGACTGAGTACCAGGCGCCGTACTCTACAGTGGCGATGCCCGCATGCGCTGTTGCGACGCGCGCCTCCGACGACCTTACGAAGGGCGCCACGAATCTCACCGCTGCAACCACTGTTTCGGAAGACGGCGACGCCAACACGGTCCCGAAGGCGCCACTGCTTCGAATTCCGCCGGGAAGGTCACCAGCCGTTTGGTAGCGTAGGTTTTTCAGCTCGCGACTGCTTCTGCGCAGAGCTGATAGACGAGCGGACAAGACGACGGTGAGTTAAACAAGGTTTATGTACAGCATATATACAGAGGCGTTACAAATTCGGCACTGGGGCCGACAGAGACGCGAAGAGCCGAGCTTTTCTCTCTAACACATAGCTCTACTCTCAAATGGGTCTGCTAACACATAGCTCTACTCTCTATCACATAGCTCTCTTCTCTGACACACAACTCAACTCTATCACATAGCTCTCTTCTCTGACACACATGTCTGCTCTCCGACAGGTCTGCTCTCGACGCGCCGCAGGGCTTCTTTTATATACCCCGGGTCCAACCCAAATGTCCAACCAGAAGCGCCGCTGGTCGTGAGGTCAGAATCCTCCAATGGGGTCACCGCTGGGCCGCGTCCTTCTTTCTCATCGAATCTGGAGAGGCTGCGCTGCAGGTGGCTGCACCCAAGGACGAGTGACGTCGCCAGGCATTGCGTCACCCCCCAGACAGGAAGACGGCGATTGCTTGCTCGACGGCTCGCTTGCTGAGGTGACTCACTGCACGTGGGCGACAGAAAGGCGCCGTCGCGTGTTGACGCCGTTGAGTTGTTCATCGCGTCAGGCGGGCTCGCGTGCTGGCCTTCACACAGATTTCTTTTTTTCCGAGGCATGGACGTTTGTTGCGGACTCGCAGACATAACAGCGCTTCTGCCACCCGGAAATCGTAACCAAGCGTTCGTGTCGTGGTAATTATTTCGCTTATTATCCCTATGATCAGACAAATTTAGCGGCTCGAGTTTCGTAAGCATGCATGCTCTTAGACAAATCTGTCTAATGATATGGGTAATAAGCGTTCAGAAGGGCTACGCGTGTAAGTTTCTTCTAGCGTAATACATACGTAAGCCTAAGGGATGCCCCTGCTATGTCTTCTGGCAGTTCGTCGGACCCCCATGAATGGTTACCCCAGGAGCATACATGTTTACGAAACTCGGGGAAACACCCACAGGAGCGCGTCTGCAGCAGCCGTACACGGACGCAGCCTGCCATGGCCATTCGCAATGGGAGGCTGCGTCCGTACGGCAGCCGTGGACGCTAAACTAAATCTATCTATTACATTCGGTCACTTGACCATAACGCGGATACGATTGCAAGGCGTTTATAGTCCGAAGGACGTGCGTCTTATTCACGCGAAGACGACTTATCGAAGTTAAGAACAGTCGTTTTCGGACGCACCCGTGCGTCCGTTTACAAAGCGAAGCCAGCCGAAGCGGGAAAACCACCGCGCAAATGAGCGAACAACAACCAAAAAGGGTGGGACCGAAATGCGCTCACAGAAGAGGAGGGTTCTAATCTTCACTCAAAGTTCACGGACGGCTCTATCCTCCATATTAATCTTTATCAGCGTCACGCCGAGCAGAGTAAAAGTCCCGGAACGTGTTTTCCGGTTTGCCTCGAGGAAGTGAGTTGTCAGGGAGGGACGCGCACCGATGACCACGACGTGACACGACGTGTAAATGGCGTAGCACTCAGTAGCGAGCAGCCACTGAAAGCGGGCCCAGCCAAGTTAGTTGATTGCTTAAAATTCTTATGCCGGAATAAATCACAATCTTCTAAAGGCGATAAAAATTTTTTGAGTGAGGTTTCGGTAGGACGGTGTCCCACGCCTATAATATATCGCACAGATGGGTATAAGCATAAAAGCTGAAACTTGTGGCCCTGGTGTTCATATCGCTGAATCTATCCAAGTGTCCTCACCAGTTTGATATCGGTTTGAAAGCTTTTGATATCCATATCAACCCGTTTAACATAAGCGCGGTTTTCAAACATTTGTGTTTGGCAACGTTAGCTTGAAGCATATTGGAAACACCTGAAGGATTCCATGGGTAGCGAGTCGCGCTGCGGCTGGTGGTATCATTCCTGGCCAACAAAAACTCATAAAAAAAACTTGCGAGCGCGTGGATACCCTTTGAGATAACGTCTTATATCATTATTGATTTTTCCTCATAGCTTTTGCGCACCAAGCTCTTTTCTCGCCTTCATCCTTTCCTCAGTGCAGGGTAGCGAACCGGATGTGCGTCTGGTTAACCTCCCTGCCTTTCCTTGCATCTCTCTCTCTCTCTCTCTCTCTTTGGCCGTATAAATACAGTCTCTATACCCCCAGAACAGCACCGAATGTCCCATTCACATGCACGGGAGGGTCGTATTAGGTGGTTTTCGTTTTAAACATAACTTTTCCCGCCCTTGTAAACCCAATTCGGCATTAGTAACTGTAGGTTAGTCGTTCGTTGAAATTTTCCGGGAAGTTCGCGTTTTCCGACCCAAAACCAGATGACGTGAACACGCGTATGTCGCGAAACATCCTACTTGGAAGTTCGCAATAGTTGCGTGACGTCTGAGAAACGAGCCAGTGAAGTCCGACGGGGCACGTTCAATGGGCGGGACGGTAACGGCAGTAGGCGGAGCTTACATTTATTCTTGGATTGTAGCCGACTACAGGCATAACAGCCGAGTCCTCGCGCTGAAAGGTTACAATGATTGCAAGCACGCAATAACTGTTTCGCGCCTTCATTTTTCCCGAGGACAGTCAAGCATCATCGTCATCGGCTACCTTGCACGTGCTAACGCGCACATTTTTTTGTCGTCATGGCGCATAGTGGGTATACCTTGCACGTTCTGTGCCAGACAACGCACAATAGACAAGCCTAGACCCTATAAAGTGCTTCACCACTAGAAATGCCAGCTTCGCCCAAAGCCATTGCTGCTCCTCCCGAAGAGAATTTCGATGTGTTTAGAGAAAGCTTATTGCATTTCGGGACGCTAATGGCACTTGGTCACAGTGTTGATATAAGTACAGCAACATATAGAATGACCTGAACACAAGCCACTAGGAACTAGCACACGTGCACGCACTCGCACGAACACACACACACACACACACACACACACACACACACACACACACACACACACACACACACACACACCCACACACACACACACACACACACACACACACAAGTACAATATAATTAAAAACTAGCAGATAATGAAGTCAATGAACGTATAGGGAACGTTGATGTTTTAAATATACTGATATAATTGTTATATATATGCGAGAAAAGTAAAGAAGGACGACTTGACAACTTGCCGCAGCAAGGGCCCAACGTGGGCCATTCGAGTACAGAATGTATAGAGTGAACTCTCATTTGTGCTGAGGTAAATTTAACGAATATTCTAAAACAACGAACTCTTAAACGAAATCCCCGGAGGATTTCCAGTACATTCCGCGCAAAAGTGTTTCCTCGAAACGAATTTTTCGAAGAATGCTATTTCTACCGATCGAACTTTATTTGAGGACCCAGGCTCATTTTCGAGATCGATGCAATGACGTTTCGCGCCCTGCATCGCTGACGTAGGCGTTGCGTGCCACCGCCGAATTCCCCATTCGTCAGCGGCGGTGAAACATCCCTTGTGCGTATACAGCGCCGCCGACGGAAGGCGACTGTGCGGGATACGAAAACGAGTTACGCGCGCGTGAGTGCCTGCGCAGAACCATCAGCTCGGAAATCATTTCAAGCGTTCGTCCGAACCGACAGAACAAGAATGCGACGGAGAGTTGTATACTGACCGGCCAGTTCAATTACAGCCGAGGCTATACAGTATATATTAGAATGTTCAAGGCTTCGTATCGCAGCAGGCACCTGTCCAGAGGCAGTCCACAGAACCGTAGACCTTTCATTTCGGACAGCTTGTCTTTTATTTCGCTCTAAGGTCTCCGATAAAAACGAATATTGCAGAACTCGTTTCGAAGTAAATTGCATTTCACACTGTTTCCACGATATTTACAGTGCACAACGCTCTTTTGAATTCTATAGTGGGTATTCAGATTAGTGACATTCCACTTAAGTGGACTATTTCTTAGGGTCCCTTTAGGTTGAGTCAAATGAGAGTTCACTGTAATGTGTTTAGACCCAATGCTTGACAATTAACAAAAAAAAAAAACGATGCACTGCACTATATAGCATTAGGTTTACGAAATTATACCACTACACTTTAGCCATCGACCCAAGTAGTCGTACTTTAACACCCCGTTAACCAATTATATGGTCCGCATCCTCCTCAGTGTTCCCCCGAGGGAAGCTGCGGGCAATTTTTTTTATTAAAGTAACCATCTGATGAGTGAAGGAAAGAACGAAAGTGATTAACGGTCATCTGAAAGACGCGTTTCAGTAAGAGAGCGTAACAATGAACTGTTACTGATGTGGTCTTGACTTAAACCGTTAAAAAGCAAAATCACTACCTCGGTGTATACACGGAACACGGATTAACACCTAAACGCAAGAAAAAAAAAACCGACAACACTGAAACATACAAAAGGCTGGTAACCGGAATCGTTCCATTGTCTTAACACATTGTCGAAGCTTCATCGATGTCATACTAAGAAGCCCAACGTGCTACGTTGCTGAACAGTGTATATTTACCACCACAGAGGAGAGGTCGGTCATCGTGTCTTAATGCAAACGTTCTAAAAGTTGGACGGAGTATGTTTCAAGGCTGTTAACGAGCGTTTGATGAAGAAGTGCTTCTGCGAGTGTTTCCCCGAGTTGCTTAAACATGCATGCTCTTGAGGTAACCATCCATTGGGGTCCGACGAACTGCCAGAAGACATAGCAGGGACATCCCTTAGGCTTACGTATGTATTACGCTAGAAGAAACTTGTACGCGTAGCCAATCTGAACGCTTATTACCCCTATCATTTGACAGATTTAGCTGCTCGTGTTTCGTAAAGATGCATCCTCTTAGACAAATCTGTCTAATGATATGGGTAATAAGCGTTTAGATTGGCTACGCGTATAAGTTTCTTCTATAGCGTAATACATACGTAAGCCTAAGGGATGTACCTGCTATGTCTTCTGGCAGTTCGTCGGACCCCAATGGATGGTTACCTCAAGAGCAAGCATGTTTACGAAACTCGGGAAACACTCGTAGGAGCGCGTCCACAACAGCCGTATACGGACGATCCGCAATGGAAGGCTGCGTCCATACGGCAGCCGTGGACGCTAAACTAAATCTATCTATTACATTCGGTCTCTTGACCATTACGCGGATGCGATTGCAAGGCGTTTATAGTCCCAAGGACGTGCGTCTTATTCACGCGAAGACGACTTATCAAAGTTAAGAACCATCGTTTGCGGACGCACCCGTGCGTCCGCTTACAAAGAGAAGCCAGCCGAAGCGGGGAAACCACCGCGCAAATGAGCGAACAACAACGAAAAAGTCAGGAATCGAAATGCGCTCATAGAAGAGAAGGGTTTTCTAATCTTCACTCAAAGTTCTTTGACGGATCTATCTTTCATCTTAATCTTTATCAGCGTCACGCCAAGCATAGTTAAAGTCCCGGAGCGTGTTTTCCGGTTTGCCTCGTGGAAGTGAGTTGTCAGGGAGGGACGCGCACCGATGACCACGATGTGACACGATGGCGTATCACTCAGTAGCGAGCAGCCACTGAAAGCGGGCCCAGCCAAGTTAGTTGATTGCTTAAAATTTTTATGCCGGAATAAATCGCAATCTTCTAAAGGCGATAAACAAAATTTTCGAACGAGGTTTCGGTAAGATGGTGTCACACGCCTATAATACATCGCACAGATGGGTATAAGCATAAAAGCTGAAACTTGTGTCCCCGGTGTTCATATATCGCTGAACCTATCGAAGTGTCCTCACCAAATTGATATCGGTTTGAAAGCTTTTGATATCCATATCACCCCGTTTAACGTAAGCGCGATTTTCCAACATTTGTGATTGGTGACGTTAGCTTGAAGCATATTGGAAACACCTGAAGGATTCCATGAGTAGCGAGTCGCGCTGCGGCTGGTGGTATCATTCCTGGCCAACAAAAACTCCTAAAAAAAAACTTTCAAGCGCGTGGATACCCTTTGAGATAACGTCTGATATCATTATTGATTTTTCCTCATAGCTTTTGCGCACCGACCTCTTTTCTCCCCTTCATCCTTTCCTCAGTGCAGGGTAGCGAACCGGATGTGCGTCTGGTTATAACCTCCCTGCCTTTCCTTGCATCTTTATCTCTCTCTCTCTTTCTCTCTGGGCGTATAAATACAGGCTCTATACCCCCAGAACAGCACCGAATGTCCCATTCACATTCGCGGGAGGGTCGTATTAGGAGGTTTTCGTTTTAAACGTAACTTTTTCCCCCCCTTGTAAACCCAACTCGGCATTAGTAACTGTAGGTCAGTCGTTCGTTGAAATTTTCCGGGAAGTTCGCGTTTTCCGACCCAAAACCAGATGACGTGAACACGCGTATGTCGCGAAACATCCTACTTGGAAGTCACGCAATAGGTGCGTGACGTCTTAGAAACGAGCCAGTGCGGTTGGACGGCGCACGTTCAATGGGCGGGACGGCGACGGTTGTAGGCGGAGCTTACATTTATTGCTGGGTTTCCTATTGAAACGATCCGTATGCGAAGTCCGATAATTCCGTATGTTTCCGTAAGAATCTTACGGAAATACATGGAAAATATATAGGAAACATATGTATTCTTACGGAAACATACAGAATTATTAGACATCGCATACGGATCGTTTCAATTAATATTAATTGTAGCCGCAGCTACCGGCATACAACTTCGCTGTAATAGCCGAGTCCTCGCGCTGAAAGGTCACAACGATTGCAAGCACGCAATAACTGTTTCGCGCATTCATTCTTCCCGAGGACAGTCAGAGATTGGAACAACCGAACCAGTGACGTTGTTTTACACGACGATAGTTATAGCGCGAGAACAGAACGACGACAAAGGGATAAGAAGGAGACGAACGCCAACTTCCAACTGAGTTTATTGTGCAGAGCGCGGAAACATACCGAGGAGACAGTAAACCATGCCACGTAGCTTCGCGCTATAACTATCGTCACGTCATACCAACTAGCCAAAACCGCCACACTTCTAAGTTGTTTTACAGCCATCACTTCAAATATTTGCTTCATGTCTAAATGCTCAATTTTTTTTTTGGGGGGGGGGGGGGAATTGTGTAGAATTAATGCCGATGTTTTTTCAATACCTTCCCATGTGAGGTTGGTTTCTGGAGTATTTATTGCTTTGTATATCTTCAGTTGTATTTTGTTGATTGATTGATTGATCTGCGGGGTTTAACGTCCCAAAACCACCATATGATTACGATAGAAGCCGTAGTGAAGGGATTCGGAAATTTCGACCACCTGTGCTTCTTTAACGTGCACCAAAATCCGAGCACACAAGCCTACAGCATTTTCGCCTCCATCGAAAATGCAGCCGCCACAGCCGGGATTGAACTCCGCGACCTGTGGGTCAGCAGCCGAGTACCTTAGCCACTAAAACACTGCGGCGGAGCTTGTATTTTGTTTCCATGATTGATCATGTTCCCTCCAATATTCTATCAGAATCTGTTTTTTTTTTACTTTCAATTCCGAGAAATGTATTTTGCTTCCATTTTTTTTGTTCACGTTTACCTTCCGATACTCATGATCCTAGCTCCCACCCCGCTATAACCCCCTACATGGGATTGTAGTATTTACAAATAAATACGATAAAATAAAAAATAAACTTTAGGAGCAAGTCGAATTATTTCGTGGCTGATTTGTGCAAGCGAAATGCGCGACATTTCTTTTTCCACGTGTCAGGTGCGTGACAAAGCATGGCAAAGGATTCCGGAGAAGGCCAACCAGTCGCTCGCACGTTGGCACTAGACTTCCTGGATGGCGTGCTCGTACCACCGACGTCTATACGCCGGGACGTGCTCGGAGGCGCCCTGTTGTACGAGGCGCCCCGGCGACATCATTTTGGCGACGTATCCGAAGAGCGGAACGACCTGGACCCAGTACACCCTGCGGTTCCTACTGAACCTGGACAACGGCAAGTTGCCGGACGTGCCAACGTTCGCCGACCTCTTGACCAGGTGTTGCCCCTTCCTAGAACTGGTAAGCCTTGCCTCGATATGAAAGAACTCTTCGAGGAAACTTTATGATTGTAGACGATTATATATATATACGTCTACAACCATAAAGTGTCTCGCAGTCATACCTTGAGGGAAATCCGGTGCCACCGCCCGGGCGAATTTCCTAAAGGGCGGTGTGCCCGTCGAGGGAAAGCCGGGATATGTGTAAGCGAGGCTTGTCCACCTGTGCAAGCAAGGCTTCTCTAAGACAAAACTTTTATAAACATATCTTATGTTAACACGCATTATATTCTAGAATGAAAGCCCAGTTACCTGCGCAGAACATAATAAACTGAGAAAAAAAGGAAACAAAAGACATTTCAAAAAACAGAAGAACGATGCTATGTGAAAGTCTGTGGTTACGACCTAAGCAAAAAAAAAAAAACTCCCAAGCATTTCCTCGAGGGTGAACATGGTTAAGTGCGAATACACGGGGTGATGCTATGAGGGGTATTTATTAATTCGCACTATTATACTTATTAATCACACTATGGTGCCTTTATGGTGTAATGGTTCCTGGGAATCGCAATTTGATCACACGGGGGAGTTTACGTTAACTCACTGGCGAATGCCAACGGATTTTAACTTTACTCCCCCTCACGACCCGCTCTCGACGGGAGACTGAGAGAGAAGGCGGGCGCGCGAGAGAGAGGGGTGCGCGCGCAGCTGCAGCGAGCGAGGAGAGCGGAGGAGCGACACCGATATCAGCGTCGCGTCCGTGGCTTATTCGGTAGAGCGTCGCGCTGCGGCCCGCCAAGTCCTCTTTCTTTTAAAGATAGAGAGAAGACTGCGGACGCCGCCGACGGCGGTGGATGGTTTGGGGTCGCTTATAAAGTGTATTCACACTTAAAAAACACAAAAAACTACGCAGGTCTCGACCTTACTGCCCCGTCGTGGGAGCGGCTCTCGCTTGTGTTAGGGCGCACGCCTTCGGACTTAAAAAATAAAGCTTTTTTTTTCCAAACCGAACCAAGTCTCCACGAAGTGAGTTATGGCGAGTTTGTGAATAATTGGGGATCGTTCTTATACCGTAAATCACCCGTGACATTGCCCACTCGTACACGTAAATCAGTGACAACACGTGTGTAGAGCGTATATACAATGTTTTTTGCCGTTGAGCTACCGCTTTCCACGTCCTCAACTCCGCAGTAGAAGCTTGTTGGCGGCGCTGCGGTTTTCGCTGCTTCTTGTCAGCGTATACATGCTGAGCCACTGCATGCCGCGCTTTCGTCTCCGGAGTAGCACCTTGTTGTCGACGTTGCCGCGTTGGATTTCGCGGGCGAGGTCGCTTTCACGTTCTTTTTAAGAGTGAATACACTTTATAAGCGACCCCAAACCATCCACCGCCGTCGGCGGCGTCCGCAGTCTTCTCTATATCTTTAAAAGAAAGAGGACTTGGCGGGCCGCAGCGCGACGCTCTACCGAATAAGCCACGGACGCGACGCTGATATCGGTGTCAGTAACGCGCCTTATACCCCCTCTCCTTCGCTCGCTCCTCCGCTCTCCTCGCTCGCTGCAGCTGCGCGCGCACCCCTCTCTCTCGCACGCCCACCTTCTCTCTCAGTCTCCCGTCGAGAGCGGGTCGTGAGGGGGAGTAAAGTTGAAATCCGTTGGCATTCGCCAGTGAGTTAACGTAAACTCCCCCGTGTGATCAAATTGCGATTCCCAGGAACCATTACACCATAAAGGCACCATAGTGTGATTAATAAATGTAATAGTGCGAATTAATAAATACCCCTCATAGCATCACCCCGTGTATTCGCACTTAACCGTGTTCACCCTCGGGGAAATGCTTGGGAGTTTTTTATCCATGGCGGAACAGAACGTCTGGTCTGTAAGGCACTTATTCTTCATCTTCACCAGCGTCATTGTCATGACGTAGAGTTGGTACCTTGCACGCACTGTGCCGTGATGGCAGCGTCATCGTCATCGGGTACCCTGCACGTGCTAACTCGCACAGTCTTCATCGTCATGGCACATAGTGGGCATACCTTGCCCTTTCTGTGCCGGACAACGCACAACAGACAAGCCTATATAGACCCTATAAGGTGCTCCGCCCCTGGAAATGCCGGCTTCGCCCAAAGCCATTGCTGTTCCTCCCGAAAAAGAATTTCGATGTGTTTAGAGAAAGCTTATTGCATTTCAGGACGCTACAGGTGCACTTGGTCACAGTGTTGATATAAGGACAGCAACATATAGAAGGACCTGAACACAAGCCACTAGGAACTAGCACACGTGCACGCACTCGCACGAACGCACTCGCACGAACACACACACACACACACACACACACACACACACACACACACACACACACACACACACACACATGCGCGCGCGCACACACAAGTACAATATAATTAAATACTAGCAGATAATGAAGTCAATGAAGGTATAGGGAACGTTGATGTTTTAAATATACTGATATAATTGTTATACATATGCGAGGAAAGTGAAGAAGGACGACTTGACAACGTGCCGCACCAAGGGCCCAACGTGGGCCATTCGAGTATAGAATATATAGAGTGAACTCTCATTTGTGCTAACGTCAATTTAACGAATATTCTAAAATAACGAACTCTCAAGCGAAATCCCCGGAGGATTTCCTGTACATTCCGCACAAAAGTGTTTCCCCAAAACGAATTTTCGAAGAATGCTATTTCTACCGATTGAACTTTATTTGAGGACCCAGGCTCATTTTCGAGATCGATGCGATGACGTTTTGCGCTCTGCATCGCTGACGTAGGCGTTGCGTGCCACCGCCAAATTTCCCATTCGTCAGCGGCGGTGAAACATCCCTTGTGCGTATACAGCGCCGCCGACGGAAGGCGACTGTGCGGGATACGAAAACGAGTTACGCGCGCGTGAGTGCCTGCGCAGAACCATCAGACTCGGAAATCATTTCAAGCGTTCGTCCGGAACCGACAGAACAAGAATGCGACGGAAGAAGTTGTATACTGACCGGGCCAGGTTCAATTTACAGCCGAGGCTATACAGGATATATTAGAATGTGTCAAGGCTTCGTATCGCAGCAGCAACCTGTGCCAGAGGCAGTCCACAGAACCGTAGACTTTCATTTCGGACAGCTTTGTCTTTTATTTCGCTCTAAGGTCTCCGATAAAAACGAATATTGCAGAACTCGTTTCGAAGTAAATTGCATTTCACACTGTTTCCACGATATTTACAGTGCACAACGCTCTTTTGAATTCTATAGTGGGTATTCAGATTAGTGACATTCCACTTAAGTGGACTATTTCTTAGGGTCCCTTTAGGTTGAGTCAAATGAGAGTTCACTGTAATGTGTTTAGACCCAATGCTTGACAATTAACAAAAAAAAAAAAACGATGCACTGCACTATATAGCATTAGGTTTACGAAATTATACCACTACACTTCCTGATTTTCATGTTGCTAACACCGAGTTCAATATATTAAACCTCCCCATGCCGACACAAGTTTGTGTTAGTGATTCTGAACCGCAAACGTGAACGACATGGTAATTTTCATCAGTTATTTTTACATTTCTACTCAGATAGCTATAAGTAACATTTTAAGGAGTAACGATGAACCTTTAACTCTTGATATGTGCTCCACTTAAACTATAGATGAGAAAAAGTGCTTACGGCTGAAGTTGAAGTTTATTTTTAAGCAAAACGCACAAAAAGAAAGTAAAATTTGGCTAGAGGACCGACGAGAAGGCACAAAATCTGAACGAGGAACATGCCCCACTTCCTTGGCCTGCCCCCTATAGTAAACTCATAACGCCAGCAAAATGACACAATGCATGGACAGAGTAAAATTAAAAGTCAATGAATAAATAAGCGCAAATGAGTTGCTACATGCAAGTAATATTTGTATATAAGAAAACAGACTGATGAGCAAATTGACCCAAGCACTGAAGCAAATGGAACAAAGCTTAGAGTACATGAACAAACGTGCTTGTTATTTGCATGATGAAAGTGAGATTTGAATGCTTAAGGTTTAGGAGAAATCAAAAGAAGCAAATACTTCAGAGAATACAAAACTATGAATATGATGAATATGGTGGTGGTTCGAGCGGAGCCAGACAGCACCAGTATCTTTTGGCTTTCAAATGCAATAGTGCATGACACTAGACAGTTCTAGCACACTTTAATAATAGGCAGGGGCGCCGTGGTTTCATGGGCGGAGCTGAAATTGCTTCTCAGATCGTAACCGAGCGTAGTAATAGCCATAGGCACGCGCAGGAGCAACGAGGGGAGGGGTGGCACCCTTAATAATCAAAGGCACCAAGGCTGCATGCCCTACACACTCCTTTCAAAGAGCCCTGACTGGCCACGCGGACGACTGTCTTAAAAGAGGCACGCCAACTCTTTTTTTTGGGGGGGAGTCATTGTCTCTTCGGAGTCTTGTGACTCAGAAAAGAGTCGATATGCCTCTTCAAAGAGAGCCATACAAGTGGCAAGCCAGGACTCTCCGAAAGTATTCACGCGTACTCTTTTACTTTTCTTAGAGTGTTCACCATTACTACTGTCCCTTCATCGCTTAAAGAGCAAGATTGCAGTCATGCAAGTCTTTTAGCGATTATAAAAGCTGCAGACCCCCTGAGATTCTTTTCAGAGAACGGTTGGCTTCCTTCCTTTACACCCATGAAGCCGGGGACCACAGGCAAGCGGCTGTGACAAGGACGTCATTCGCCCATTTTCATATTTGTATCAGCTGTGCAGCTGCTTTTCTTTTCGGGGAGGGGGACATGAACAACCAGGGAAGCAGTGCAGTGGTGAAACTTGCCCTCTATATGCCCCATCAGCTCACGGGCAAGCCAATAATTCCTTATTGCGATAGCACTTTTATGGACGCTCTCGGCGGTTTTTTACCGTTTGCACCACCGTCGGCTTGCCGTTCTATATATGTGCATATATAAAACGCACAGATAAAAAAAAGTGCCATCATATCCACGAAGTGAACGATGATTTGTGGGCGAAGCTCCGCAGGTAAACCTGGTAAACCATGAATCCTCCGTACATTTTGCCTACTAGATTTTATGACAACTCTCTCCCTAGCGTACGTCGCCGCACTAAATCGAACGATTGCCTTCCACCAATGACACGCAGCATATGTGACATCATTCCTATTTTATAACATGCATCTCGCATTTTTCATCATCAACTACAAGTACCGCCGTCTAGTTTATAACATCTTGCATCTTTTCATCATCAGCTACAAGTACCGCCATCTAGTGAACACTGCAAGAACTAAACGAGAGGTGGCTAAATACAGGGGACGCACGGCTTCGCCCCTAATAGTTCACAACATACTTCCGAAGTGCGCAACCGGGAATTCTAAAGTATGGTGGCTAGAAGGGGGAAGTTTGACGGGCGCCGTATTCGCCCCGTGAGAGAGGAGGGCGCAAAATGCGATGAAAAAATTTTTGCACCGCTAGGGGCGCTGCAGTGGACTGAGGTGCCGGCGCTCGCCTCCCCGAACACTGCGTGCGCCATCTCCGTGTTCTGTGGTGCGCTTGCTTCGTTTTGATCCGTCAGTCACCCAGTTCGCCGAATGAGATTGTCGCTGGAGGATGTAGCCACGCAATGCCGTCGTCCAGGTCAAGTACGTGCTTTGTACCCGGCTGCAAAACCGGGTATAGGTCGTGCGTGGACAAGGTGTCGGTGTTTAGAGCTCCGAAGGACGCCTCAAGAAGGGAGCAACGGGCCCGAAATATCAAACGGGATGACAAGGAGCTGACGCACGACTGTGTGGTTTGCGGGCGTCATTTTGAAGAAAGATTTGTCGAGAAGACATACCGCCACATCATCAACGGTGAAGTGGTTGAAACGCCGCGGGATCGGGCGCAGTTGAGAGCGGACGCAGTCCCGACAGTATTCCCCGACGCGCCGAAGTACTTCACTACGAAAGCGCCTATTAAGAGGAAAGAAAGAAATTTGTGTGAGCAGCGTGGCCGTCCTACAAAAAAAGCAAAAGGTGCACGATGGTTCCACGGAAGGCGAACTGCCACAAGACGCCGCAGCCGACGCACAGCCGCCACAGGAGCAGCGAGCTGTCGGCCATCCTGAAGCGGAGGTACTGAACGCCGTGACAGCAGAAGATGTTTGCGGGAATCTCCTCCTGCCTAGTCCATCCTGGAATAAGCTGACATTTGCTACTGAACAAGATGCGGTTCACTTTGGCCTATGCGAGCTTGAGGGTGAACAGGCCGACCACATGCTGTTGCCCAAGTTGGTGAAATTCAAACTAGCTGTCAATCAACCAGAATCGTTGTGCTGCTGTGTGTACTTGAGGGGCCACCTCTACTCACAGCCTTGAATGATGCATTCGCGCAAATGCCCTTAAAATAACTAAGTGAAATGTTCCAGATCTGCTTTTCCGAAAGCAGCCGCGAGGACCCCTTGAATATTGCGTGCTTCTTATTCTTTCGTTCCCCTATGAACTGTGACTTCCATGAGCCATGCGTTGCAAAATGGAAAGGAAATAAATCCGCAGACAAGTTCGTCTGTTGGCGAAGCGCGCGCGGGGTACATGTGTACATAATGAGGAAGCGGTGCGGCATTACAAAGCGTACTCCCCTCCCCCCCTTTTGTAAATATGCAAAAGAACTGACAGCTGCCCGTAGGCAGGTGAGAGGTGAGTTTAGCATCTTAAAAATACAAGGCTGCGAAACAAGGGAAAAGCAACGTCGAACACTTCTCGCACGTTTTCTCCGCTGTCTTCTTTCACGCCTTACCGACATTACTGCATGCATTGTAGTGTAATAGAAAAAAAAGGGCGCATCAGTACTGCATATAAGCGCATTACGCGGGCGAGTTCAGCCGTTCAAACAATCTGCCGCTCCACAACTTAGCGCGGTTTCGGAGAGCGACGGGGCGAACCCACGGAGCGACGGCACCTCAGAGAGAGGCAGCGCCACCTAGAACGCCCGGCGTTTTTCATCGCTATTTTGTGCGCTCCTCAGCTCCCGTCTGTCACACTTCCCCTTCTAGCCACCATATCTAAGGTATACGACCCTTCGCTCCGTAATGCAACGCGTAAAGTTACTCAGCCGTTTAGGTAAACGCAATCTGTAGACCACTAACGGTAAGTTATTTACACACATAATTTACTTCTGGTGGTGCGCCGATCACTGCGATGCTTCACTGTGGCCGAGGTTTGTTCGCTATTACCCAGGAGATGGCGCAAGGGGCCAAAGTGCGCGCTTTAAAAGGCGTCACCCCCGCTCGTATGTCATCACTCGTGTCTTGTGTATTCGTGTTTCCTGCGCTACACCATTTCTGACACCACTAGTTTTTCGCCCTTAGGATGTGCGCCTCCGGTCCAGTACACTTGCCTGCACGGCATCGTCGCCCATGCTCATGTGGAGAACCAACAGATGGCTCGTGGTTTAGCGTGTGTTGTCCTTTAATCGCAGGAAGGAAGGAAGGAATTAAGGAATGATGGAGGGAAGGAGAGAAAGAAGGAAGTAAGGAACGAGGGAGGGAAGGAAGGAAGGAAGGAGGGAAGGAAGGAAGGAAGGAAGGAATGCAGGAAGGAACGAAGGAAGCAAGATAGGAAGGAAGGAAGGAGGGAAGGAATGCAGGAAGGAACGAAGGAAGCAAGATAGGAAGGAAGGAAGGAAGGAGGGAAAGAAAAAAACAAGGAAGGAAGGGAGGGAGGAAGGACGGAAGGAAGGAAGGAAAGAAGGAGGGAAGGCAGGAAGGAAACAAGGACGGAAGGAAGGAAGGAAGGAAGAAAGAAAGGAAGGAAGAAAGAAAGGAAGGAAGAAAGAAAGGAAGAAAGAAAGGAAGGAAGGGGGAAGGAACGCAGGAAACAAGGACGGAAGGAATGAAGGAAGTAAGAGAGGAAGGAAGAAAGGAAGGAAGAAAGGAAGGAAGTAAGGAATGAAGGAAGGAAGGAGGGAAGGAACGCAGGAAGGACGGAAGGAAGGAAGGAAGGAAGGAAGGAAGGAAAGAAAGAAGGAAGGAACGAAGGAAGGAACGAAGGAAGCAACGAAGGAAGGACGGAAGGAAGGGACAAAAAGAAAATAGGCAAGGAGGTTAACTAGAAAGACGTTTAGTTGGTTACCCAATTGATACATAAGTCATAGGTTGTACGAAGGTAATTTAACTCACTACACAAGCCAAGTTTTGCTAAAGGTGTGATTTGCTAGCCCGGTTCTTCATAGGAACGTGGCAAATTGTTCTATTGTAATCGTTTGTAAATCGTGCTCCACTCGACTGTTTTTTTCTTTCGCAGGTCGGTCGAAAGGTTGTCGAAGCCACCCCAGCCCCCCGTGTGATCAAGACTCACTTTAGTTCCACGATGACGCCATACCATCCAAAAGCCAAGTACGTCATCATCGTACGCAACCCTTTCGACTGCGTCGTCTCCTTCTACCACCACTGCATGGGAGACCGGATCAACCTGAGGATGCGCGCGGACACGAAGTTCGACGAGTTCTCTGAAGACTTCATGGACGGCTACGTCCCGTTCGGCCACTAATTCGAGCACGTCCTCTCCTGGTACGCCCGCCGGAACGACCCTAACGTCTTCTTCTTCTACTCAGAACTTCAAGAGCGACCCTAAGAAAACGGTGCTCGCGCTGGCCAAGTTCGTCGACGCGTCCGTCTGGCAGAAGTTGCGCGCCAATAAGGCACTCTTGAAAGTTTTGCTGGAACGCATCTCTTTTGCCAACCTCAAGTCGGACGTCAAGATGGATGTTGACATCCATCATACGTTGGTCGATCGCAACCATCACGAGGAAAAAAGCGATGCAAAAGAAATTGACGAGAAAAGAACCGGCAAGAGTCTACCACACAAAAGTTTCGATGACGCAGACGACCCTGCCAGAAACACGGAGACGCCCGAGGAAGAAGCAATGGTGGCCTTTGCCAACTTTTTCCGCAAGGGTGAAGTAGGAGACTGGAAACGCTACCTGAATCCGGAACAAGAGAAGCGCCTTCGGGCGGTGTACGAAAAGCGCAAGCGCGGGACAGAAATGTGGGACGCTTGGAAGGATTACCTGGGTTACAAAGATGCCAGCGCTCGTGCAAATAAAGGATCTTAACAGAACTTTGAGTTACATTTTATCGCCTTAGAATACTACATTCACATGCCAAGCGCACTTATTAACAATGAGGGACGTTCTGCATGTGCCATATTGTTCAATGAAACGTTACTTGAAGGTTCTCGATTGATATGTGGGGTTTAACGTCCCAAAACCACCATATGATTATGAGAGATGCCGTAGTGGAGGGCTCCGGAAATTTCGACCACCTGGGGTTCTATAACGTGCACCCAAATCTGAGCACTCGGGCCTACAACATTTCCGCCTCCATCGGAAATGCAGCCGCCGCAGCCGGGATACGAACCCGCGACCTGCGGGTCAGCAGCCGAGTACCTTAGCCACTAACCACCACGGCGGGGCACTTGATGGTCCTCATGCAGCCAAACGAATAATGACTGACAACATCTTCAAATAGTCCCGCGGTGGTCGTCTAGTGGCTAAGGTACTTGGCTGCTGACTCGCAGGTCGCGGGATCGAATCCCGGCTGCGACGGCTGCATTTCCGATGGAGGCGGAAATGTTGTAGGCCCGTGTGCTCAGATTTGGGTGCAGGTTAAAGAACCCCAGGTGGTCGAAATTTCCGGAGCCCTCCACTACGACATCTCTCATAATCATATGGTGATTTTGGGACGTTAAACCCTACGTATCAATCAATCAACCTCCCCCAGTCTCGGTGTAGGAAAGGGTGCTGTGCTCACTTATCGTAACCACAGCACCCTCGCCGCATAGTCAACCTCCTCCCTTATCACACTCTCTTTCGCTGCGCCGCTCTATGCGTGTCGCGTGGTTGATATCGCACGATTACTCGATTTTTCCAGGTTTGTAAACCGTCGCTCACGTGGTTTGAAGAATTTACCAGCAGCCCGCCACGGTCCTCAGTCGAGCGAGCCATCTATCGGCACGCCGCAAACGAGAGCATAATCGGTCCCTCCCCGCCAAGCGCTCGCTTCGCGTCGTTCACTCACCTTAAGTATTCTTGCACCATTACTTAAACTAAAAAAAAAACAGATTTATCCGAGTATAGTTGTGTCAGCGGTCGCTGCATTCACGCAAAAGATTGTTGAAGTTCGTAACGGTCACCGGTGTACGCATTCGTGACTCTATTTGGAAACAAAAAAGGGGGCACTCAACCGTAGCGCGGCAGCCATACTGCAACGGAGTAACAAACAAACAACTACAAAAAATGCGTGAAAGGAAACGCGATTGTAGAAGTGTTTTTCTTAGCCCAGAGTTCCAGCACAGCTCTTTTCCCCCTTGTAATACTTATCAGCTTCACGTGGAGCGTTCTAAGGTAATGCTTGAAAAGCTTTCGAGCATGTATTGAAGTTAACAACGAGGCAGTGAGTCGTCAGGACGACGCAGAGATAAATAGAGACGCTCCAATGACCCTGAATGGCACCGTATAAAATGACGCGTGCCGCTGAGTTCACTGCATCTCAGTCGGTTTAGACCGTGTAAGCACAGAGTGCTCGCTCTTCGCCACTGAAGGCTGGGTCGGATGGAAACTTCAAAATCGAGATCGGAACCCGGGACGAGGTTTTTCGTGAATGTAGCATGACCATTTCCTTATGTTCGAGCTTTCACGGGTCAGTTCGGTGATTTCATTTATGTTTGTGGCGACAATATCGTTTCCCTGTGAGTTGTAGCTGGCAGTAGCTAGCGTATGCAAACATTCGTTCATTGTGGTTTCTGCGCACTGACAGACCAGCAAATTTTGCCTCCTCCTCCCCATATTCAGCGTCACCATATTACAGCCCGCCGTACTCAAGTCGAAGTTTCGGGTGAGTCGAGCGATTCCGTGCCTGTCTGAGCCAGCAATAACATAAGACCTTTTCCTCGTCAGGTATACAAACGAGCATGGCGAAGGATTCCGGAGAAGGCGAACCGGTAGCTCGCACCTTGGTCTTAGACCTCATCGAAGGAGTCCTCGTGCCTCCGAGGTCATTCCGTAGGGACGTGCTCAGAGGCGCCCTGATGTACGAGGCGCGCCCCGACGACATCTTCCTGGCGACTTACCCGAAGACAGGAGCCACCTGGACCCAGTACACCCTATGGTTCCTACTGAACCTGGACAACGACAAGCAGTCGCTAATACCGACGTTCTCAGACATCATAACCAAGCATTCGCCATTCCTTGAACTGGTGAGCCTTTGATGGTCGATTTAAGGCAATCCTTGGGTGCCATAATGGGAGCGTGATTCCCGCCGATAAGAAACGTGTAATGACTTCATACAAACACGATTATGAGAGTTGCGTTAATGAATCTTGTGTCAATATGTGTTCAGAGGAGTTTCAGCTACGTAGACGAGTATGTCAGTCAAACGCCTGTGCATCTTGTACTGTGACTAAACGCATCTTCGCATATGCTAGCGATGAAGTCGCACGGTTCTTTACGCATTTGCCTAAGGCGACACCACAGCACAAACAATCTTTATTTATTTATATTTGGCAGAATATGGAAAGGTAGGCTAGAGCCGAATATCCCAACATCATGACAGTAATGTACTGGATAAAAACACAAATAAGAAAAATTAGGAATACAATAGAAAAAACTGATTTCATTATTTTTCTTTCAGTCTTTCGAGTGGCTCGTAATAACGTAATCTCGGTAGGTTTGATTGATTTATACGTGGGGTTTAACATCCCAAAACCACCATTTTATCATGAGAGATGTCGCAGCGGAGGTATCCGGAAATTTTGACCACCTGGGGATCTTTAAGATGCACCCAAATCCGAGCACACGAGCCTGCAGCATTTTCGCCTCCATTGAAAATGTAGCCGCCGCCGCCGGCATTCGGTCCCGCGCCCTGTGGGTCAGCAGCCGAGTACCTTAGCCACTTTATACCACCGCGGCGGGCCTAATCCTGGCAGGTAAATATTGGATTATTATTCAACACATATATCTCTTATCTACGCAGGTGGGTCGAAAAGTCGTCGAAG
Organism: Rhipicephalus microplus; assembly: GCF_013339725.1. Classification (NCBI taxonomy): domain Eukaryota; kingdom Metazoa; phylum Arthropoda; class Arachnida; order Ixodida; family Ixodidae; genus Rhipicephalus; species Rhipicephalus microplus. Next base: position 55,707,997 of record NC_051168.1, read on the forward strand.
CCACCCCACCGCCTCGAGTCATCAAGCACCACCTCACCTTCACCATGTCACCATACCATCCCAAAGCGAAGTACGTCACCATCGTGCGTAACCCGTTCGACTGCGTCGTCTCCTTCTACCACCACTGCATGGGAGACCGGGTCAACCTGGGGATGCGTGAGGACACGACGTTCGACGAGTTCTTCGAAGACTTCATGGACGGCCACGTACTGTTCGGCCATTACTTCGAGCACGTCCTCTCCTGGTACGCCCACAGGAACGACCCGAACGTCTTCTTCTTCTACTACGAGCGCTTCAAGAGCGACCCCAAGAAGACGGTGCTCGCATTAGCCAAGTTCATCGACGAGTCCATCTGGCAGAAGTTACGCACGAACAAGGCGCTTCTGAGCGGCTTGTTAGAGCGCATCTCTTTCGTCAACCTCAAGTCGGGCGTCAAGATAGAAGGTGACGTCCACCATGCGCTGACCAATCACGATGATCACGATGGCAAAGGTGACGAAACAACAGATGAAAAGAAGGGGACCGGAAAAGCTTCAGATGGTAACGACCCTGCCAAATGTACAGAGACGCCAGAGAAAGAAGAGATGGTGGCCTTGGCCAACTTCTTCCGCAAGGGTCAGGTTGGTGACTGGAAAAGCTACCTGAAGCCCGAACAAGAGAAGCGTCTTCGAGAAGTGTACGAAAAGCGCATGCGCGGGACGGAGATGTGGGACGTATGGAAGGATTACTTGGGTTACAACGACTGAGAAATGGCCGCTGGCAGCGTTCTCTAGCCAGCATCCTAGTCGAGCACGGATGCAGAAAACTAAGCTAAGTACTGTACTTTTAGAACTCCGAAGTGTGAAGTTAGGCATCATAACGACGAGAAACCAATTTCCAGCGCTTAAGTACTCACCACGCGGATCGCGCACGGCCTTCTCAAAGACCACAATTTCCCAGTCGCATGTCTGAACGCTCAAGGCTTGAGTGTTCAGACATGCGACTCTGACCTATATATAGGTCAGAGAATCATATAGGTCAGATCTCTGACCTGTAGGTCACAGAATCATATAGGTCAGATCTATAGGTCAGATCACTGACCTATAGGTGAGAGAATCTCCGCCGGCCTCTTTGACTGACTGACTACACTTCTTTGCACGTGCGCTGCTCCTCTCTTTAGTCCCCATTCCCTTGTGCCCAGTGTCAGGTATAAAACCGGACAGTCGTCTTGTTAACCTCCCACACCTTTCCACTTCTTTCTTCCTGTCTCTGAGGCTTCGTCTTCCTGCGCTTAGGACCACCCTTTGATACATTCTACCACGGAAATATTGGTTTGCGATCGAAACAAAGCTCCATGAAGATGAAAAAAATTCGTCCTTGTCTGGAATTCAAACTTCGCACCAACGCCTTTCTAAAGGGGCCCTACGAACTGGGCTAACTTGACAAGCTCGGATCTCCAATATTAGGACTACGTATACTGCAGGGCAAGGTGCTATATCATTACAATTTTTCCTGTATGAACAAGAATAAAAGGTCAGAGGGTCAAAGGGAGCTCAAGACTTGTCCTGTGTCTTTTCACGTATCCACATTAGCGTACGCACGGCGGAGGGGGGGGGGGGTGCAGCAGCGGGAGCTATAGAAGCTTTAGTGAGAGCGGCCGTGGGTCTTAGTCCTCTGAGAGGGAGGAGGCGCAATATCTGCCCCACACTTTTACACGGTAACTTTCCCCCCTACTGTGAAGGGGCATCCTGCGCACGCTATGAGCATCCAGGTAAACAAAAAAAGAAGCATCACAGGATTTCTCACCGCATTCGCAGAAGAGCACAAAAGCAAAAGCAGCATTTTTTTATAGCTCAGTCGATTGTATTTCTTTGTTGTAATTCGGTTTCTTTGTTGTAAAACTCGGCCCAACGCAATCAAAAAGGTGTCCGAACTAACAGAAGCGCAGCCGAAAAAGAAAAATACGTAACTGAGAAAGAAACAAGTGAAGGGAGAAAGCGACATTTCTTAAGCAATGCATTGTACGAATCATTTCATGCGAAGCAGTCAGCGAGTAGCAGCCTATGCGGTAAATTTTGCTTTGATTTCAGCGTCACTAAAGGTGTAGCGACTATAGGTGTATGGACTACTGAGTACTTCTGCTGAAGCCTTAGGCTTGTCAGGCACGCCGACTCGTACTACGTCGTAGTGCGAGTGGTAACGTTACTTGCTTCGCAACGTCAATCAAAGACGTCACTTGCTTCGCAACGAGCTGCACGCTGCGGTGCAATAATTTATGTATTATAAGTAAGTTTTCTTCTGCATATTCGAGCAGCGTTTGACTACGCATTTTCTACGGATGACGATGTGTTTGACCATGTTCTTGGCATATCTGAGCAAAGTTTGCCTATGTATTTTTCATGTATGACTGCGCGTTTGACCATGTTCTCGGTCGATGCGAGCAAAGTTTGACTATGCATTTTGAATGCAGGAATATATGTATGACTATGCGCTTGACTACGTTCTCGGCATATTCGAGCAACACTTGACTATGCAGTGCTGAGTCGCAGGGGTACAATCGGCGTCGAATGAAACGCGAACAGCGGAGAGGCTGACCCAAGCATTATCAACGGTATACAGTGCGCGCCGTTTGGTCCTCACCACTGATTGGCACGCACATCTGGCTCGGTATATCTCGGTGCGATCGAAAGCACAATTGCGGTGAAGTAACGAGCGGAAAACCGCAGATAGCAAGCTTGATTGATTCGATTGATTGATTTGTGGGGTTGAACGTCCCAAAACCACCATATGATTATGAGAGACGCCGTATAGTGGGAGGGCTCCGGAAATTTCGACCAGCTGGGGTTTTTTTGAACGTGCACCCAAATCTGCAGGCCACACAGGCCTACAACATTTCCGCCTCCATTTGAAATGCGGCCGCCGCAGGCAGATAGCAAGCTACAGCACATGCTGTATGTGATAGTATTTAAGTAAGCGCCGATGGTACAGACGATTTTGGCGAACTGTTCTTCAGCACTCGCCGTTAACTGCTGTAGTTTAGCTTTCTCCTTTTTATTATTTTTTTTGCGACGATGCGGCATTATGAGAGGATCTCGCAGTGCAGCCGCAAACGGGATTTTCGCCTCTTTAAACACTTATGAACGGACGGCGTGCGCTATGTATAGCGTTTCCAATGCCGGGTCACGCTTTCCGCTGTTCGAGTTTCATTCGACGCCGATAGCACTTATAAGTAATGCTTATCACAGTGTTATGAAAACGGATAGCCAACACAGCAGGCACAATTAGAGTGGCCACGGGACACGACGCTTCTTTGGAGTCGTTTTCCAAAGCAATTTGAAACCATACCACGGCTCTGTGGTATACAGCCGTTGAATGACACGCAGAATGCCTAACTAAAGGCTTGAACCATGAATAAACCTTGCTTCCATGAGGATTTTTCACTAATCGATTACGCAGCCGCGATGTCTGTGCAGGTCTTTTGCGACATGCATGAACTGTTCAAAGTTGTCGATATAATGTTTTCAAAGTACATTCTGCATGTGCCTGGTGTAAACTGTCAACCACCAGTGGCGCATGTCCGTGGTGGCACGTGCCGCACGTTATATAGTGGTGCAGTGGTTTTCGCGACGTACGCGGCCAGATATTCGTGTTATCCAAGTCATGACCTGCTATACTCGTATCCATCACATACTCTATTGTCCTGCTCTGCTGCGTCAATTGTAGTAGTTACCAAGTTAAGGAGACGGACACGACAGTTCTCAGACGAATATAGTAGGCTAGGTAGACACAATGGATAGATGGAAATGGTCAAGGCGCTCTAGGCTCGCTAAAAAATAATAACAACGACCTGACTTGCGTTTAACTTCCCAAAACCGTAATATACGGTTATGGGGGAGGCTTGAAAATTCCGGAAATTCTGACCATGCCCTTAACATGCACTGACATTGCACAATACAGGAACATTCACCAATTCACCAGCATTGAAATTCTGCCGCCACGGCCGGAATCAAACATTCGACTTTCGGGTCGGCAGCAGAGCAACACAACTACACACGGTAGACTCGCTAAGAACTATACCTCACTTTAAAAAGCGACGAGTAGCCAAACGTCAAAGGAAACTTTACCTGTAATGTTCAGTATACAGTATTCTACGGATACAGCTCATACAGGACCATGATGGGGCCTCGCAATGTACAGTAATCACCGTTGCAGCTTTTTCAAGGGATTTTCGGATACCATATGTTGGTCGTCAGGGCCAGGAGAAGTAGTACTATACAATGCGTGCTTCCACCTATGCGTCTCGCGTAACACAGCTGTGGTAGAGAAAAAAATTGCCCGCAGCTTCCTTCGGGGGAACACTGAGGAGGATGCGGACCATATAATTGGTTAACGGGGTGTTAAAGTGCGACTTACTTGGGTCGATGGCTAAATTGGTTAACGTGGTTGTGAAATGGGGTGTTAAATTGCGACTTACTTGGGTCGATGGCTAAATTGGTTAACGTGGTTGTAGGAGGGGGTGTTAAATGAGTGAACACGTACACACGTATGCGAAAGGGCGGCGCTGGTCGAAGGGACGTCGATCATTGTGTTTGTGGATTCGTTGGAATTCATTTCACCGCGACCTTGGACGTCGACACGCCGTACAAACCAACCGACGAGCGGCAACTGAGCGAGCGAGCGCCGACCTTGAGTATATATACAGCACGACGGCGCATGCACTGTCAGCTGTTGAATGTTCTCGAAGCGCGACGCCACATGCGCGTCCACTGGAGAATCAGGAGAATTGTAGATGTCGAACGCGGTGTGTAGAGGAGGAAGGGTGCACAAATGGTGGAAGAGTGAAGCGCGCGCGGTGTGTAGAGGAGGAAGGGATGCACAGATGGTAAAAGAGTGGGCGACGGCGCGACGGCGCATGCGCGCGCGTCAGCTGTCGAATGTTCGAGAAGCGGTGCGGACGGCGCGGACGGCGCACTACAAGGCGCGAGTATAAGATGCTCCGCATCTAAAAAGCTAAGTGCCAATACAAAGGTATGGACGAGAAACCAAAGATGAAAAGAAAATCTCTTAGGTTCTGTTTACCTTTCTGGTTGCGCGGTGCGTTAACAACAGAAAAAAAACTTAAGGAACAACAAAATATCCTACGTGCCTCTGACTAGCGGTGAAAAACCCTTGACAGAAGAGGTTGGGCACGTGCGCATCTGTTGAAATCACCGACGTTCATCGCCAGCAGCGCACGAGCGCTGTGCCGGGCCTACCAGGAAACAAACAAAGCAAATAGATAAAAGTAAAAAAAAGAACGTCAGTTCTACACCTACTTTGCATTCCGCCCGACACCTCGACGTCACCGTGCCCTATAACTCGCCAGCACGAGCGTCATCTACCGCAGTGCGCGCGCAATACCTTGCTGCGTGCGGATTGTGCAAGTCCAATTGAAATCGAACTTGTTGTCGCGGTTGTTATCGTTGTTTAACGCTGCCTACACTGCACACATTTTTATTTGTCGCCCGCTTTCGAGACGGCTATGCTTGGTTACAGCTTATAAGAAGAAAAAAAAACATTTCATGCGGTTTGACCATAACGGTTAAATGGGTTCACGACATTTAAATATTTTCGGCTTGTTCGTCTTAGCAGAAGCACGGTCGTACAGAAGAACCCTTATAGAAATAGTGCTGTAGTGCTTGGGAATGCGTTGGATTTATTTTTAATACCTTTACGTTGCGTATATCGTTTTAGACATTGTTAGTTCATTTTGCGCTGATTTTGAGCATTGGTACGCCTTAATTCGAGGTCCGCAATTGACCGCAGTGCGAGCTTGCGACATGACACATTTGACTGGCGACAATACAATTATAATTGATCGAGTTCAACGTCCCGAAATCTCGATATGGTTATGAGAATATGTTATCTTTTCTAGCTTTGAAACATATTTTTCTAGGCTACCTGTCTCCCGGCCAGTCCCCCAGGGCAGGCGCAAGCCGAAATTTGAGATGTACATTCACGTCCCGATCTATCATGGTGGAACGTGCATTTACACCTTATTGCCGTCCGCTGCTGCCCGAAGGCGTTGCACGTGAAGTTGTAATGGCCAACGTTGCTCAGGAGCAACAACTCATCACTCACTTATAAATAACAATTTTTTTTTCTGGAAACCTTATCGGCTTATTTCATCATCATTTTCATGCATACCAGAGTTTTCTAGGTGTTGTTCATATAAACAAAATTTTGGACATTAAAGCATCAGCCAGCCCAGTGCTTACCGAGACGAGAATACGCCGAAACAGAAGCACAATCGACCACGTATGCAGAAAAAGTAGTTGACAATTTAGAGTACTTAGTACTATAAAATGGGAAAGCATAACGTTGTCTCGTGGGTTCTCACACTAGATGCGGCCGTGTCGACAAAAATTACGCCCGTCTGAAAGTTCACGGCCCGTGCCTCATCAAACAACGATTGTTATGCATTACACATGCCGGCTCTGTGTTTACAAACAATGATTTAAGATTTAGAGTACATGACACTATACTGTGGGAGAGCTGAAAACCGTCCCCTGGGGCCTCACGCTTTGTTTAGCAAAAATTTATTCCATCGTGGTACGGAACAAATTATAGGAAACAGTGTGTTTAGAAAAAAAATATTCTATCGTGGGATGCTACAAACCCATGAAATCAGTTGTGTGTTTAAAGAACGTAAGTAACGATTTAGAGTACTATATTGATACTCTATACTATGGGATAGCATAAAGCCGTCCCGTAACCTGTGTCCCCAGGAACAAGTGGCTACATGTAGAAGATAAGTGTTTATAAATAGTGGTTAACGATTTTGAGTACTTGGTACTCTCCTATAGGAGAATATGTGTTCAGAGAAGGTTGTTAACGATTCAGAGTACTTGGTACTCTACAATGGGAGAGCGAAATGCCGTCCCGGGGCAAAGAGAGGAGGGGGGTTTGAAAAAGGGGATAACGATTTAGAGCACAGGGTACTCTACTATGGGAGAGCTTAAAGCCGTCCCGAGCTGACAAGAGCGCAGTAAGGAGTACGGTTATGACTAACGTCAAAGAGCGAAATGCCGTCCCGGGGCAAAGAGAGGAGGGGGGTTTGAAAAAGGGGATAACGATTTAGAGCGCAGGGTACTCTACTATGAGAGAGCTTAAAGCCGTCCCGAGCTGACAAGAGCGCAGTAAGGAGTACGGTTTTGACTAACGTCAAACGCCAGCCGAGATCTTTAGATAATTGACTTGGTCGTTCAGACACACGCTTATGTCGCTGGTTTTATACAGTAAACAAAACATCTTAGTGAATTTCTTCGAGAAGGTTTCAACAACTTTGCTCTGCCAAACTTGATATTTAGGGCAGTAACGACGAACCTTTAAGTTGCTGCGCCTACATCTTACTGTAGGTGAATATGAAGAAGATTACAATGAATGCCCGCGGCGCGAAGTGTGTCGTTCTCGCTGATCGCTATACTGCCACCCAGGATGGATGGATGAACTTTATTAGGTCCTTCGGAAGGCGCTTTAGCACAGTTGTTGTAAACAAAATTCTCGAGTACAAGTTTCCATCATGTCCCGAATGTAGCACCGTTCACTATGCCTTGGAAGCAGTAGAGAGCCTTACCCCCGTATTCACAAATGATCTTCGACTCGATTTTCACCCTTCACTTGACAAGAGTTGAGCACTGCGCCGCCGCTCGGCTGAAAATGACGCTGCGATACGCAAGAAAAGCAGCAAATCATCACTGATATGCAGTGACTTGAACTGCCTAGAGATGGCGCTCCCATCGGCTTTCTCAAGTGAAGGTGGAGCGTTGAGTGAAGGGGCGTTCTAGAATACGGGTGTTAATTTGCTGGCGTGATGCGCGCACATGAAGGCTCCCTAGGAAGCAGATGTGACGCCAGCATTTGCCGACAGTCTACCTCAAAACATGGCTTTCTCGAGGGGTATCTAATCCGAAAAAATTTGCTTTTGTTCCTAAGTGAATCGGCTATACTAAAAATAGTGTAATAGATCGCTGCTCCAGACAAGAGTAATAAATATCGATTAGCACAAGTAGCCTGCTGTTTATAAATATTTTTTTTTTCAAGACTTCAAGGCTTCTTAAGGAAACCAGCAACACCAGGACGCATATTGAGCAGTACATGTCACAGCACATTGCCGCTGTTGGATTTGTACAGCGTGCGAGCCAAACGCTGCTTTTCTTATGCGTATTGCTGTTCTTTGTTGTCCTGCTGGTACGGTTTCGTGACGGCTTTTTGCTCTCTACCAAGTACTATAAGTCGTTAACTTTTACTGAACGCATGATCTTTGCTAACATCTTATTAAATGCGAAGCATTTCTTAGCGAACTTCAGCGACTTTGAGCGTATCTATCCATCCATCCATTCCATCCATCCATCTATCTATCTATCTATCTATCTATCTATCTATCTATCTATCTATCTATCTATCTATCTATCTATCTATCTATCTATCTATCTATCTATCTATCTATCTATCTATCTATCTAGCCGCTTACGTTGGGGTGCTCTCATGGTGAACCCCTTAGCTTGGCGTGAACCAAAGTTAGCATGGGAGGGTAAGATGGTTTTAGGAATATGACGCGCTGGTCAATACATGAATAATTTCACAACCTCGTCCCGTTCTTCGTCAAACACTTCCCGCTAGACAGTGGCACATACCCACGGGCGGGTACGTGCCGCTGATATGCGGGTATGTGCCACAGGTAATAGACACTTGGTATCTACCCAGGAACGACGAGAACACACATGGGTAATGTTAATGCCTGAGCGTTCAGCAATACACGGCATCGGTAGCGTCGACCTAACGAAGGCACACAGTAAATGGTAGTGTTAGGAAAAGTCTGACACAGGCAGCATTGACCCCCCGACGAATGCAAATAATAAAAATCAGAGTTCCAGCAGGATTCGAACCCAATCAATATACGTGGTAGTCTAGTATTCTACCACAGAGCTACGCCAAGTCTCGGAACTACTTTTCAAATAGACGCTAATCTTCGTGAAACGTCAATGGTAGTTGCAGTGCTGCCTACCCAATTTTTTAAACATTACATATGTACACCTTTGATAAAGCCGTCACGTAGGGTTAACGTCAATTGTGGTTAGCTGCCTTGCGCTGAAGTTACATACATATATGTAGCGTCATTTCGTTACATGTCGCTCAATAAAAAAAAATGCGACATGTCACCTTACCTCCGTGTGCTTCGCATAACGTGGATCCCCAGGTACATAAGATCTGCCAATTTTTGTACCTGGAGTAAGATGGCTGTGGCCTGGCTTCACTTTCCAAATACATTTCCACACCAAACGCATTATATATCTTTGTAGAACGTATATATTGCTTTGCGTGTGTCTGAGTGTGTTACTCAATTACCTCCAAGTGGCGAACACTATGATGTGCCGTATGGTAGCGTAAGCAACACTGGCTGAGGTAGGTCATTTTCGCGTGGCTTGCGCTAAGCAGTGCTGCCTATACGCGAGGAGCGGTGACGTCACACAGGGCACAGATGTCGCGCAGAGGAAGGGCTGGAAGTGACTCTATACTCCGTTTCATACATCAGGTGCAACGCTGTGAAGGCTAGGCAAGTAGTCCGTAAAGAAAACACGAGGTGCTGCTCCACGCGGTTTCGTAGCCGAGTGGTCTGACGCGTCGCTCCGGAGAGTTGACCGTAGTTTTGAAGTGCATGGGTTCGAATCCACGTGGTGCCATTTTTTTAGTAATTTTTGCTTGGCGTGCTTTGACAGCTTTGATGTGCGAAGCTTCGAAAAAATTCGCGCAGGAGAGGTGGTCGAGGACGCAGAGCTGGTCGCCATTTTTTCGAAGCGGCCACAACAAGTAAAAAAAAAAAAACGGCGGCGCGGGTCGCGCGGAGAGCGAAAACCTGATACGAAAGCGACAAACATAAATTACCAACTCGCATATTTGGATTGTTTATCCGACAAAACAGGCGTTTGTTTTTTAACCTGATGACAAATATGTATGCTTAGAAGTTTCCCGAGAAGCATTTATTGATTCTCGTACACCCCAAGCGACACACTACTTTTTGGTCGCGGCAGCACACAGCGCAAACAAGAGCGCTAGCTTTGACAGCGTTGCACATGATGTATGAAACGGAGTATAGGCTTGAAAGCCTTAGAGTGACGCGTCACCCTAGTGGACTGGCGCTTGACTTCTGCGAGCAGGCTCGCTGATTCGTCCGTCCGTCCGTAAGTACGTACAGTGCCGTCCACTGTCAGGTTGAACGTGCGAGCGTGTGGCCGCACTGCGCAGAGCGCCACTGCCACCAGCGCGGCCGCGCATCGAAGCAAACCTGCGCAGGCGCGGGCAGTGCCAGTCGGCGACGTTTTCTGCAGGCGTGGGTTCGCGTCGTCTGCTACAATGCTCACGCTCTCCGGCGAAGACACCTGTGTGACGTATGCCTTACCCAACAGAAATAAGGTAGACGAATACTAAGAACACAGCGAATTGATAACTTTCGCGCTTCTGAATGACTAAAATAAATATCAAGTCACCAAAGCCACCTCCGTTGAGACGCATTCCATTACTGATTCGGCGACCGGTGATGTAGCCGAAGCTCCGGAGCCACCGCACCTTTATTTTTTTTTCACAAAAAGAGAAGGCGATAAAAAAACATACACAGGCAAGAAGTGATTATTACTAACGACGTCGTAATTAATTCCCACAGCGCACGAGATAATGAAAGCGAACGAGATAATGAATGTTCTTGCCCACTCCCCCTGAATTCACAGAATCGAAAAGAGTGAGGGATGGGAGGGTATCATAGTTGTCAGGATAAACGCGAAAACAGCAAACAAAATGGCGGAAAGTTATGTGCTTGTTCGTTCGGAGAAATGGCGTGGGTGTGTTTTGCCACGCGCGAGTTGTGGATAGAACAGGGGGTGCAGGCGTAGGCGAAGGTTCTCTCTCTTGACATTCCTGTGCTACTTGTCTCCTAGCACATTAAGCGTAAGGAGAGGGGGGATAGAGGCGAGAGAGGGTGAAAGGGGGGCATTGTGTAAGTCGCACTTTTCGCCATCCCATCTACCACCACGCCCGATTAAATTTGCCTTCGTTACGCGTCCGCGACAGCACAACGCACTTTGGGAGAATGCGGCGAAATTAGGAGGCGACGACGTGGGTGGAAAGACGCGGGGGTGACAATTTGCGTTCGGGAAAATCGCTTTTGCGGCGATCTGACAAAACTAGGTGATTGTAAACAAGAGAAGAAAAAAGATTGAAAAAAAAAGCAAGGACATGAAACAACGACAACACGTCCTTCGTTCGTCAGTTAAGCCATGTTGTGGTTGCTTTTATATAGGACACTTATCTATGGCCTACCATAAAGTATCCCTGCTTACAAACGACCGAAAGTACACGTGTGCTGTCTGGAGACGGGAGGATTATAACGAAAGTTACCGAGCTAATGGTGTTCTTCATTTTCTTTAAAAGCCTAGGTATCGTACATTCATTTGAGGCGGGTCACAAACTTCATTCTTCTGTCTCTATTCCTTTAAACTGGCAGTAAAATTATGGCGAACATTAACGACCCGGGTACACCTATCCGCAACCGCACTTAATTACTCCAGTTGCTGTGCCCTTAATTCCCATTTCATCGCTCCAGGAGGGAAGAGAACATTATGGTGTTAGAACTTGTTGCAAAACTGTAGGTGTGTAACCGCACTACGGGTTACCAAGAGAGCCCCGCCGCGGTGTTCAAGTACGTAGCTGAGGTACTCGGCTGCTGGCTGACCCGTAGGTCGCGGGTATCGAATTCCGGCTGTGACCGCTGCATTTTCGATTGATGTGAAAATGCTGTACGACCGTGTGCTCAGATTTGGGTGCACGTTAAAGAGCCCCGTGTGGTCGAAATTTCCGGAGCCCTCCACTAGAGCGTCTCTCATAATCATATGGTGGTTTTGGGACGTTAAACCCGCATATCAAAAATCATCAGCCTCGATCGAGAAGATTGGCAACCGGAACGAAAATCAGAGCGGTGCTTTCTGCTCTGGAGAAACTGGAAAGACTTTGATAAATGGCGAAATCATTTAAGAAGATGAAAGAAACACGCAGTGTGAATCAAATGACCGCAGTGCCAGAGTACCCTCTGGTTAATTATAGGCACAGCCTGTCTGGAAACGCGCGCTCGATCCGAGAAATGTGATGAATATTTTGAGCTGTATGATCTACGAATGATACACTGTACAGAAAAGATTTTTTTTTAAATCCCCCACTATTCGCCCTATCCTCTTCGTTAACTGTGGGCATCATAGAGGAAAACAATGAAATGCACAGCTTACGAGTGAGTGGCTAGCTATGAGGACGGAATTACTCGTTATATTTGTAACAACTGAGGTATACCATTGTTAGCGAATGAGTTAGGATTCACCACGTAAAACGCCGGCAATCTGTTATGGAGCGATCATGATGCCATTTAATAGTGAATACCTCGCGCATGCGTCTTCGTGATCCCACGTCGTCTGCATTCACTATTGTGTTTGTGACATAATCTGGTGACAATAGCAATTGTTTGGGTTCAACGTTCCAAACGTACAATAATTGATTATGATGGACACCGTATAGGGGAGGCTGCGAAAATTTCAGCCAGTTTGGGTTCTTTAACAGAACCTAAATGAAAGAGAGAGAATAAACTTTTATCAATAACAAATGCACACTGAGCCTTCTTTGGTGGGGAGCTCAGTCCACGGCTCCATTGCCTTGCGCGACCCTGCGAGCCCGCTGGACCAGCTGCTGCTACTCCTGCCGGCGTAAGCTGAGCAGTGCAGACTCCCAAGAGGAAGGGGTGGGACACACGGGCTTCAGGCATTTTCTGATTCATTGAGTGTAAAATTTCCGGTAGCCTTGTGTGTGCGTCTTCATGTGCTGAGCGCGTGAGTATTGAGAAAGCTAGACTGTCCCCACACGCACCTCTACTACTCTTGTCGCTTCGTGAGCAGGACAAAGCGGCCGGGAACAGCAGCAACAGCCTAGAGGAGGGCGTGGTCATGACTGTTTTGTTTTTACTATAGCAGCAATACCACTTCATAGCACAAATAATGTACTCACAGTGGTTTAATTGACTCATTTGTCTTGGGCGGACGTTAAAGAACCCCAGGTGGTCGAAATTTCCGGAGCCCTCCACTACGGCGTCTCTCATAATCAAATGGTGGTTCTGGGACGTTAAACCCCACATATCAATCAATCAATCAATCAATCAATCAATCAATCAATCAATCATTTGTCCTAGTTAGTTGGTGATTGGAGGTGAACTACGAGCACTGAATTGAGGGGAAGGGGAACTGAGAGGTTTTTTTTTTGTGGAGGGGGGTGATCTCGCCCCTATTGCTCCCCCCGACCTCTGGATCCGCCAATGGTTAAGGGTGGCAATATCTAGAACGTGGGAACAGATGCTCAAACTACATCAATCGCCCTGTGTACCCAGTTGTTATGTTGCCCCTGTTTTATAATAAACATTGTGGATTTCCGCCACAAAACCACGTGTGTCTAAATCGGATTGGATTTGCCGCAAGTACTTGCCAACTGCACACACATCGTGAATCCTCCTAGCTCAGAACGAAAGCCCGCGGGTTCAAATCGTGGTTCGAGGCACGCTGCCCGCGGTTGAGAGGGCGAGGGTTGTGAAGTGTAGTAAGAGAATCCTAGCGAGGAAGGAGGAGAGTGAGCGCGTCAGCGCCCTCGCTCCGTTTTCTCTCCTTTTCCTCTGCCATCCCTTTCCACTCTCCGCCACAGCCGTTGCCATGGCAACGGGAGAGCCCGCGGACGTGTCTTCCGTACTGGGGCCAATGAGCGTACAGATGACCTCGATTCGCACGGGAGAATCACCCCCCCCCCCCCCTCCACCTTCCATACTTTCGGAGAGCTTCGCGTTTTGCACCTCAGATGTCTGTTATTTTCGTTTCGTCTTCTTGTATTTCACTCTTCCCCGCTCTTTGTTGTTCTTCCATTTTGTCTCGCTAGCCTTAAACCACGGAGCGCGCCGGTGGAACCGTTTGACCGAAAACAAAAAAGCGACGATATAAACAACACAAATATGAAGAAAGACACGGGCGAAAGCCCACCGCACTCGACACAGCTGACCGTATCCCTAGTACAGTTCAGCGACATCCGCTGAACGTAGCAGTGTACGTAGCTTCCGCTCGCTAGGCCTAACTTCACGGCAAGATCACGGTGCAGTTCCACAGCGAGAACACGCGCGCGCGAGTTCTACGTTGACGTTTAGTTGTGTTGGAACTTGGCATAAGCGGTGGATGCTGCTGCAACGATGGTGCTGGCCTTCTTCGGCGAATGCTGATTTTGAAGCGGAAGGGAAAAACCGGCAGCCCGTCGCGTGTTTTGTCGTCGTGACGTTTCGATCGCGTGCCGGGAACGTGCGCGGTTACGTAAGCTACCTTCGGTTTTGAGCGTGCTTCCAAGGACACTTCCGGTGCTTCCAACATGAGAGGACTTCTGCTTCGAGGGAACACAGTTTGACGAGTGCTTGCCAAGACATCGGGAAGATTGCGGCTTGTGGAAGTCGAGCCAAGGGAACACGTGCCAAAAGGTAAATTCGAGGCACGAAGCATTGCTGTACCACTTTCCGTCTTCCGCACATGAAGTTCAGTGACCTGTGCGTCTTGCGCATTTGCGCGCGCTAAATGCATGCTGTAGCAGGTTGTGTGTGTGTGTGTGTGTGTATGTGTGTGTGTGAGAGAGAGAGAGTTGTGTTTGTGTGTTGTGTTTGTGAGTGTTTGTGTTGTGTGTGTGTGTGTGTGTGTTGTGTGTATGTTTGTGTGTGTGTAGTGTTTGTGCATGTTTGTGTGTGTGTTGTGTTGTATTTTTGGGTCTGTGTGTTCATGCGTGCGCGCGCGCGCGCGTGTGTGTGTGTGTGCGTGCGCGCATGCGCGATCGAGCTTGCGTAATGAAGAGTAGGTGGTGATGACGTCAGAAGCTTTCAGTTTCGGTGGAGGCGAGCTCGCAAAGGACATATGGCACCTGAGAGCTGAAAATAATAATTTCTAATAGTTGGAGGTTTCGCGAGCGAGAACATCGATATGATGGGAGGCAGTATAGGGAGGGCACCAGAAATTTGGCCCACCTGCGGTTCTTTAACGAGCACCTGACACGGGCCTCTAACATCTCACCTCTATCGAAACTACAAGCGCCGCGGCCGGTATTCGATCCCGAGACCTTCTGGTCAGCACTCCGAGCATCGTAAGCGCTAGACCACCGAAACAACTTCGAATTACTCCTGCCTCGCTTTACACGTTGATTCATTAATTTCCGAGGTCAAGAACACGCACGCAGTGCGAGCGTGGCTTCAAAAGAGTACGACATTTTGAATGAAGGCTCTCTGGGCGCCGCCATAGTTCTCTCTGGACTGCTGTTGACATGCGTGACCCCTGAAAAATGCACGGCCGAAGCTGTGACGTCAGCTTTTGTACTCTTCCGCGCAAAAGCCCAGAAAGGAGGGGAAGGGGGAGGAAATCCTCTCCACAGAAAAGGTCTATTCGGACTGGCTGGTTTGAGATCGCCATGCTCACTCGAGTGTAACGCGACGAATGATTTTCCGGTGCGACCAGGAAGAAATAAACATTAAAGCTCTGTATTCGATTGTAACACGAGGGTCGACTTTAGGCAGCTAAAAGCTGGAAAAAAAAACAGTTACGTTCGACTAAATACTATGCCCGAAACAGCGCTTCTCGTGCACTATATGGTATGTGTTCTTTCGTTTCGTCCTGTCGTGTATAGCGCTGTTTTCTGCATGTACTTTACGTGGCCTGTCTGGCGTAATTGCAATGCACGAGCTGTACGCTGGCTGGATCTCGTTTGTAACCTTTTCCTGTGTGTGTGACTCGTCTTCGGGCGTTCTTCATGATCAGTAATTCAGATCACTACGTGCTACGCTCATAGCGCGCTCGTGGCCGTTTCGATAGCCCACATATACCGAATTTGGTATCACGTGACGTGAATTGACGGCGAAGGTAAATGACACGGCCAAAAATGATAATCATGGCATGCGTGTCATTCAAAACATGACTACGGTCATAGCGTGCTCGCGGCCGTTTCTCCATCTGCATTTGGTATCACGTCACGTCAATAGATGACGAAGGTAAATGACACGTATAGACATGATAATCATCATGTGAAAGCCATGTACGGCATAACTTACGTGCGGCTATTAACATTGTACCGATTTTAAATGACATATCAACCTTCCTCGTTCGTGCTTCGCGTATCATCGATTCTCACTGTACGTGGGATCTGCCGTGTGTGTGTGTGTGTGTGTGTGTGTGTGTGTGTGTGTGTGTGTGTGTGTGTGTGTGTGTGCGCGTGCGTGTGTGTGTGTGTGCGTGTGTGTGCGCGCGTGTGTGTGTGTGTGTTCCCCTTAGTAAATACTGTAGGAAATGACACGCTACACACCACAGCATCACAAGAAAGCAAACTGAAATGTTATAGCTCACCCAAAACAGGCTTGTAATACTGGCATCACGTCAATGCTTTGCACCCGTAGAACAGGGGTGTACTGCAGCCGTCAGCACCTTCAACACGAACACTTCGATGCCGTGGCAAGCTAGTTTGATGCCAGCCGTGAAGTGCTGGGCGCTTTTGCCGAGATAATACCTAGGTAGGCTTGGATAGTATGTCGGCATGTGTGGTCAGCATCTTGGCAGCAGAACCGAAACGTACGTGGTGTCAGCGTCAATCAAACTGCTTCACGACACGTGGCGGGGCGTTCGTGTTGAAGGTATTCTGACGGCTTTGCATTACTCCAAGTGAAGTAAAGAGCATTAATGCGCTCAGATTTAGGTGCTAAGCACTCTAGCTGGACAAATGGAAATTTTACTCTAATGTATCACACCCACGCACCACTATACTAAAATTGGATAGATAGATAGATAGATAGATAGATAGATAGATAGATAGATAGATAGATAGATAGATAGATAGATAGATAGATAGATAGTGTTGAGAAACGGCGGACCGATCCCACCGCTGCCACCACTGTTGAGAAACGGCGGACCGATCCCGCCGAAGCCACCACTGTTGCGAAAGACGGCGACGCCAACACGGCCCCGGAGGCGCCACTGCTTTCAACTCCGCCGGGAAGGTCACCAGCCGTTTGGTAGCGTATGTTTATCAGCTCGCGACTGCTTCTGCGCAGAGCTGATAAGACGAGCGGACGAGACGACGGTGAGTTAAACAAGGTTTATGTACAGCATATTTACAGAGGCGTTACAATTTCGGCACTGGGGCCGACAGAGACTCGAAGAGCCGAGCTCTTCTCTCTAACACATAGGTCAGTCTTTCGCCTAAGACCACTGACTCACACACATGTCGGCACTCCGACACGGGGACGCCTCTCACATAGGACCGCCGATCGCGACGCGCCGCAGGGCTTCTTTTATTTACACCGGGTCCACCCAAAATGTCCAATCAGAAGCGCCGCTGGTCGTCAGCGCAGATTCTTCCAATGGGGTTGCCGCGCCATGCGTCAGACCACCCGACACGAGAACGCCGGCTCGCTGTCACGTGCGCCGCTGACTCAATGCACGTGGGCGAGAGAGGCGCCGCGCGTGTTCACGCCGATGAGATGTTCGCGTCAGGCAGACTGCGGGCTGGCCTTGACCCAGATTGCCTTTTTCCGAGGCACGGACGTTTGACGGGGACTCGCTGGCATAACAGCACCCCCGCCGCCAGACAATGCACCGGAAAGACGAGCTGCTTCCACGGGGCTCGGATGTCAGGTGCGCTCGTTCGCCAGGTCCCTCCAGGTTCGCCTCCAGGGCCATGGGGAGAATACAGCTCCAGACTGTTCCGGGAACACATCCCATTTTTGGACGACAGATCCCAGCTCCACTGGCTCGTCGTCACAACTTGCTGACCAGCTTCACTCGTCTCTTCTGACCATCTTCGGTTTCAGCACTTGTCGATGGTTCTGCAACTTGCTAAGAACGGTTCGACAACAGACAACACACGACACACGCAAGTGCCCTCGGTCACCCGACAGAACACCAGACAAAGTATAGTACAACATATACCTATCTACGTGTTTATCGGAATTTTGTTCCCTCTACATCAAGAGGCACATGTGGGACACAAGACTCTTAAAGTAAGAACTTGAATTTTTCACAATTACAACAACGCAACGAATTAGAATACCACATAAAGTTGGCCCCTTGAGAGCACTCTGAACGAGAGCGCTCGGCCCAGGTCGTGATGAGGTCAAAATTTTGCCCCGAATCGCCAGCGAGAACCGAAAGGTTGAGAAGTTACTAGCTGGAACGCGCTGCTCAATGCACCTGCATTAGCGTTTGCCTTTCCCTTTTTTTTTTCTTTAGCGTACGTCAAAGTTGCCCTGTGGAGCAACATGCTCCACCTCAGTAACCGGCCACTTTTAGGCGACGATACCTATGCGGCACCAAGAGCGGCTCACACTTGCGACGTTGCACAGGGGAACAACGATACGGCTTGCTACTGATTGACTCCTCACCGCTTAGCTCGATATCGTGTTCGATCACCCTCATGTTTCCGGGGCGGTCCGAAAACACGTCTTCAAACTCGGAAACAATCTTTCTCAGGTCCTCTTTCTCAGGTCCTCCTTCACTTAAGCTAGGCTCTAGGTTTATCTGCTCCCGGATTACTTTCGATCCCCCTTCGATCACCTCACTAGAACTCAAATTTTCTGCTTCCTCTTCCTCTGAAGCCTTCAACAGCTGATTTACGACCGCTTGATGTTGAACATTGGGTTTCATCAAGTTGTAAATTTTGTTCTGCCGCCTTCCTACTTGCACTTCATAAGTTGTATCGCAAGGCTTCGATAATACTTTGGCGGGCCCTTCCCAATCAACCTCAAGCTTGTTCCTTTTGGGTGGCTGCAGCCGCATTACCTGATTATCAACTTCAAAAGCGCGCTTCTTCCCCGATTTCTCGTAGTGCTCCTTCGACAGCACTTTTGCCGCGTTTTTCTGGCTTTCCACTCGCGCTTCAATTTGGCTTTCCACTAGCGCTTCAATCGAGAGATCCTCACGCTGCCCTCGAATGAGCGTCTCTCGATCAACTCTCGGCAGCTCGCTCCAACTTTCCGCTACAGGCGAGAGCGTTGCAACCCTCTCGCTCTGACTCAATGGCGCCACGTCGTCTCCCCCAGCGCATACCGCGCCGGCCGCTCCCGCGACGGGCCGCTCGCGTGACTGCTCACATGACTCATGCGGAAAATTTCCTTTCTGGGGTTCCGTCGACCCGCCGACAAGGTCACTTGAGAGTTCACCGCATGGAACCAAGTCAAGCTTCCGCGAAAGCTTTCGCGCTTGCGATCGCGTGGGAGCCATGCACGCTAAGTTGGGGAAGAACGATTTGCCCTGCTCTTTGAGAAGCTGCTCCGAGTTGTTGGAGAAAAGATAAGGAAAACGATCATTTAGCGCGCAGACACAGCTGCTTCGGTGCGAAGCTTACCGAACGGGCCTTCAATGACAACCGTGGCGATTGGTAAGCGAACACTCTGCTCCTCGGCGACTTGCCTGATCCACGCGCATTCTCCTGTGAAGTCATCCGGAGACACCAATGAAGGATGGACAACGTCCATGGTTGCCGCTGAGTCTCTAAGTGCTCGGCACGTTTTCTCATTGACCCTAATTTCTTGGAGATACGGCTCCAACAACCGCATGTTTTTTTCTGATTCTCGGATCGTTGCGAAGGCAAACTTTTCCTGACAGTTTCTCGCGATGTGCCCTTCCTTTTTACAGTTGTAGCAGATTAGCGGCTTCCGTTTGTTTTCCGGTTCTAATGCCTGTGTGGTAGAAACCTCACTCGATTTCTCCGCTTCTGTTTGCCCTTCCCCTACACTGTCCTTCGTAAGAGACGGGTCCTTCTTGAAATTACGGTGCGGAGCGGGTTTCCGTTGATCAGGTTTCCTTGAAAAGCCCTCTTTCCTTTCATCCTTTTCAACGCGCACTGCCCTGCTATGCAACTTTCGGCGAGTATAATACTCCTCAGCTAACTCAGCTGCCTTATTTAACTGTACTTCCCCAAGTCTGTCCTGCAGCCAAAGTCTGACATTATCCTCGATGCAGCGGTAGAATTGCTCCAATGCAACGCATTCCACCACTTTATCGCGGTCGTCATAAACACCTTCGCCCTTGAGCCATTCAATTAAATCGGCTTTAAGACGAAACGCGAAGTCAACGTGTGACTCATTCCCCTTTTCAGCATACCGGAACCTTTGCCTGAAAGCCTCGGGTGACAACTTATAACGTCTCAAGAGCACTTCCTTAACCTCGTCATAGCTCTCAAACGCTTCCCTAGACAAGCAAGTTAATGCGTCGGACACTTCGCCGGGAAGAAGAGCTAACAGGTTCTGCGCCCAAAGAGACCGCTCCAAAGCGTTTCGCTCACAGACGTGTTCAAACTTGACGAGATACTTCGCCATGTCCTCGCCTACTACGAACGGTGGCAGTTGGTCACGAATTCTAAAACCGCTGACCTGAATCGTCGGAGAAGCTACGCTAGGCGCCTGCGAACACTGTAGGATTGCCAATTCTAGTCGTTTCATCTCTAGGCGCTCTTGTCTCTCGGCCTCCTCGCGCTCGCGACGTTCACGCCTTTCAGCTTCCTCGCGCTCGCGACGTTCACGCCTTTCAGCTTCCTCACGTTCGCGAGCTTCGCGCCTTTCAGCCTCTTCGCGAGCTTCTACTTCTCGCCTTTCAGCCTCCTCACGGCGTGCTTTAATATCCACCCAGGCCTCATCGACTTCCTCAGCCGACACTCCCTCATCCTTCATGATCTCAAGGATCGCTTGCTTTCGTTTCGCACGGCCCAAAGTAATGCCGAGTTCCTCACAAATTTCGATGAGTTCCTTCACCTTAAGGTTCTCCATCGTTCCCACTAGCCTCTTGCTGTTTGCCCCTGTTAACAATTTACTTGCCGTACCCACTATAAGTCAACTAGCAAGACGCGCAAGCAATTTTTCACTCTCCCGTGTTTACCCCCTCCGCATTAACTTTGGTTTCAAAGCGCTTCGACTTGGCTTGAAACGATCAAAGCTCACTTCAATGCTTCACACAGCCCTTCTCTAAACTACTACAACCTGAGCTAGAGAAGTCTGGTGAACTGAGGGGAAAACATCAGGCACTCACCGCATCGATGTCGCTGACGCCGGCCGATCCCGCAGCTGCCAACCACTGTTGAGAAACGGCGGACCGATCCCACCGCTGCCACCACTGTTGAGAAACGGCGGACCGATCCCGCCGAAGCCACCACTGTTGCGAAAGACGGCGACGCCAACACGGCCCCGGAGGCGCCACTGCTTTCAACTCCGCCGGGAAGGTCACCAGCCGTTTGGTAGCGTATGTTTATCAGCTCGCGACTGCTTCTGCGCAGAGCTGATAAGACGAGCGGACGAGACGACGGTGAGTTAAACAAGGTTTATGTACAGCATATTTACAGAGGCGTTACAATTTCGGCACTGGGGCCGACAGAGACTCGAAGAGCCGAGCTCTTCTCTCTAACACATAGGTCAGTCTTTCGCCTAAGACCGCTGACTCACACACATGTCGGCACTCCGACACGGGGACGCCTCTCACATAGGACCGCCGATCGCGACGCGCCGCAGGGCTTCTTTTATTTACACCGGGTCCACCCAAAATGTCCAATCAGAAGCGCCGCTGGTCGTCAGCGCAGATTCTTCCAATGGGGTTGCCGCGCCATGCGTCAGACCACCCGACACGAGAACGCCGGCTCGCTGTCACGTGCGCCGCTGACTCAATGCACGTGGGCGAGAGAGGCGCCGCGCGTGTTCACGCCGATGAGATGTTCGCGTCAGGCAGACTGCGGGCTGGCCTTGACCCAGATTGCCTTTTTCCGAGGCACGGACGTTTGACGGGGACTCGCTGGCATAACAATAGATAGATAGATAGATAGATAGATAGATAGATAGATAGATAGATAGATAGATAGATAGATAGATAGATAGATAGATAGAAAAACGTTTATTTAGAAACTGTTCCGAGCGAGGCCCGATGTCACCCTAAGGTGGGAGGGTTCTTAAGTCCAGGAATCCTCTGGCTTCGACTGCCCTATTGGCCCTGGCGACGAGTTGTCACTGGTATTCTATGTCCTCGAGGACGAGCTTGGCCTCCCACGTTTCCATTTTTTTTTTTTACATCGAACTATATTCGACCACCACAATACCTTAACACAATACACAATACAGCTGATCGGGCGATTTTATGGTTGATGATTGCTTAATATGTGAGCGTGTAAAGTAGACATGGACAGCTGAAACATGTGTGAGTGAGTGAGTGAGTGAGTGAGTGAGTGAGTGAGAACAACTTATTATGGTCCAGTGCAAACGCTGAGGTTGCCACGCGTCTTATAGCGTGTCCGTGTCTTAGCTTTGGGGCTTCTCCACGTTACGCGCTGGTTTTTCAGGCAATCTTAACGTAAACGCCGAGGAAAGTGTACGGCCACTGTGAACCACACAGCCTGGAGTGTGTCGAACATAGGACAGCGTGAAACTACCTGAGAAGTCCGGGTTTTTTTTTTTTTTTTTTTTTTGCTGCGAGAAGCTGGCCTTGTAAAATTATACATAAGTGGGCTGGTTAGTATCGCGTCACCATGCAGAACTCCGAGCGCAAATTAACAACGATGATTTGATTGATTTGTGGGGTTTAACGTCCCAAAACCACCATATGATTATGAGAGACGCCGTAGTGTAGGGCTCCGGAAATTTCGACCACCTGGGGTTCTTTAACGTGCACCCAAATCTGAGCACACGGGCCTACAGCATTTCCACCTCCATCGGAAATGCAGCCGCCACAGCCGGGATCAAATTAACAACGCAAGAGTGCGAAAGCTAACGGGGTTCCTCAGGCATTCACCCAAGACAACTGAAAAGGCGGAAACTAGGCTCGTGTGAATAGCGAATTCGGGGTTCGAAGCGGATTCGAATCGAATAGTGATATTGGTCGAATACTTTCTAATCGAATTCGAATAGTATGTATCACATATCGTAAAAAAATTTTGGCATTCTTGTGACCACCCAACTGGCCTACGAAATAGTAAAAAAAATAAATAAAGGAAAGCTTGTGCAATCACCATTTTTTTTGTTCAAAGTGGAAACAACTTTGAATAGTAGCAGGATTTGAATTTCAGAAGAACTGAATTAAAGTATATATATATATATATATATATATATATATATATATATATATATATATATATATATATATATATATATATATATATATATATATATATATATATATATATAATATATATATATAATATATATATATATATATATATACTTGTCTTGTCTTGAGCAAGTGACAACCCGAAAAGTGTGTCACATTTTATATAAGCCACATAACAAGCTATTAAACGTAAGACATGATGAATCGATGTGAGGGCCAGTAATGTGTTTGCTAAACCTTTAAGTGAGCTAAAGTGGATTTCCCCAGGATAGGTGTTTTCACGACGTAGCAGTCCTTCACTGCAGCAAAACGCCTTTTTTGAATTCCATGTCTGGTCTCACCAAGGACATTATGTGACAGCACTAAGTCAGTGTTTTGGAGGCCACGGGACGGCTTTAAGCTCTCCCATAGTAGAGTACACTGTACTCTAAATCGTTACCCCCTTTTTCTAACCCCCCCCAACCACTTTTACAAGAAGCTACATGCGCGTTAGTATACACTCATTCGTTCATTTCGAATACTTCAAAATTTTCAATAACTTAACCTCAATCGAATCAAATTAGAATAATGTAATATTCGTTGGAATAATCGAAACATTCGAATAACCGCACTAGGCTGCAGTAAACCATCTTTGTTTTCTTCTGAGTCGATGCATTGATCCTGCCCCGCTGCCCTCGGAAAGCTTTATGCAACTAACTCTTTATCCACTTCCTTCAAGATCGGCTTTACCCACTGCCTCCAGGATCAACGTTACTAGAATTATGTCCCGCATCGGCTTTATCCACAGCCTCATGGAGCGACTTCATCCATTGCCTCGCGGATTGGCTTTATCCACTGCTTCCAGGATTGACTTTTTTCACTGCCTCCAGGATCAGCTTTATCCACAGCCTCCGGGATCGGCTTTATCCGTTGCCTTCAGTATCCGTTTTATCTACTGCCTCAAAGATTGCCTTCATCCACTGCCTTCAGAATCAGAAGCATGGTCAAGTTTTTGCACGTCACCTGGTTTCGCACGGCCTCCGTGATCAACCCCCTTTTGAGCGAGATACGATGCCACGTGAAGATGTCATCTTCTGAAGTCACATCACGAGACATCACAGTGACATTATGACGGAGTCATATGGACGAGACAAAGTGTGGCTACCTGTGACGTCATTTAGACGTTATATCGTGACGTAATCACTCGGTTCTGATGAGCTCCGGCCTCACCCGTGTTGTCCCCGACGCCGTGGGACACGGACGGTCAATTTTGGCGTTTGAAGAGGTAGGAATCTAAGGCTTTTGCCTTAGAAGGGAAACACAAATCACGCGGGCCTGCGGGGTAAGCGATCACGTTGTCTGTTTCCTTTTCATCGTCCTGTGTCGTTTAATGCAGGCTCAAAATTTCATATGAAAAGTTCATTTTTCGCTCACGGACGAGAACAGCCCCACATGCATTTCGGAGAGCGAGTGGTGCGATTAGGAGGGTGCTGCGCGCAACCAGTAAAAACTACCGCTCTCCATAACAGGCTTCCTGCCACGATCCCTCCTCATAGCCGCGCCCTCGCTCGGTGGATTTCCTAATCAACGGTTGTGGCGTCCGCGATCTCCCGGTGCCGCGTATGTAGCTTTCGCCGATCGGTGCGCCGTCCTCAAAACTCCACCAAATATCTCCCCATCTTTCTTATCGCTACTTTTTTTAGTCGCTCTTGCGGGGCTCCCTCTTTTTCATCTCTCTACTATTGTTTTTTGTCCCTTTCCCCACTACCCGATAAGGAGCTTAGCCGTGTCGCCCCATTCGGCAGGCAGAAATCAGCTCCTTTCCCAAGAACCACTCATGTATATATAGTCGCGACCTCTGGATCATGGTGCGTGGTTGCCGATTGCTTCTCCATGATCACCTGTACCCTTCGTTAACGCGATGGATGCCGCGAATCGAAGGAAGGTGCTGCTCTCCGCGAAACCGGCGGTAATTGATTGATTGATATGTGGGGTTTAACGTCCCAAAACCACTATATGATTATGAGTGACGCCGTAGTGGAGGGCTCCGGAAATTTAGACCACCTGGGGTTCTTTAAGTGCACCCAAATCTGAGCACACGGGCCTACAACATTTCCGCCTCCATCGGAAATGCAGCCGCCGCAGCCGGGATTTGAACCCGCGACCTGCGGCTCAGCAGCCGAGTACCTTAGCCAGTAGACCACCGCGGCGGGGCGAAACCGGCGGTAATCGCCACAGTCGAACGTACACGGAGAACAAAAAGGCTGACGTCGTCGCGAACCACATCCACAGAGGCACGCTTAGCGCAATATTAGGCCGACATTTGAACCAAGGGAAACTGAGGTTTCTGGAGACCGATTCAGACACTTTCAGATGAACATGTCAAGGTGCTACGTACATTGATACCAGGGGCGTAGCAAAAAATGTTTTTCTGTGGGACCTGATTCAACCTTACACTATGGATATGTTGTTCGTGTGTGCATATTTTTCGAGTCAGGTCAAGTCAAGTTTATTAAATAGTTCAGTTGAGTTACATGGTTAGCGTTATTACAGCAGGAGGTCCCAAAGTTTCAGAGAAACTGACAGGGGGACCTCCTATGGCTACATGGATGGGGCAATTACAAAAAATAAGGCAATAGTATACGGACTTGTGAGTAATAATGCATAATCTTGATTAACAATAAAAATACGATCAATACACAACATAATGGTAATACTCACTATTGAAAAATAACAAGGAAATAGTCAAAAGCAAGTGAAGACAAAAAGAACAATATTAACGATCTCTACGTGACAAATGCAACACGTTTCATTATCAGTGTTATCAATTATACAAAGGCAAATTGAAGTAGTAAAATAGCACAGAACTGTGGAGAGCCATTAACAGTTAATTTCACAAATCGGATGAGTTGATTAATTCCTGAACGTAATATTTCTTACTGCGCGAAGTGAAAATATGGATGTTATGCGATGATTTCAATTCGAAAGACAATCAATTCCAAAGGCTATGCTAGTAAATAAGGTTGAGAACTTGTCGTAGTTTGTCCTTACGGCCAGCGAAAGAAGATTATTGCAATGTTATATATATATATATATATATATATATATATATATATATATATATATATATATATATATATATATATATGCACACACCCACCTTTAACCACCTCAAGTTCATGGTATATACTAGTTCACTGTATTCATGGCACTGCGGCCCAGCGCTCGCTAAGCCTTTCTAAAACCAAGGAGCAAAAAGGTTACGCCCAGCGAGTATAACGTAGCAACCCTTTCTTGTCAGATAGTGCTCAATGTACATGCCAATGACTGCTAATGGGGATCGCAGCGTGCGCGTTAACTAAAAGCCAAATGCTCCTGTCTCTCATTCCCCATTGGCAGTCATTGGCATGTACATTGAGCACTATTTTTTATTGTTAAACAACGCACAGAATAAATCTCTCACCGGCACCACCTTGGAGGTCAAAATGTTATACTTGTTACACACTACAACGGCTACGAGGGACGAACGGGTGTCGCTATAAGGAGCATCGTCCCTAAAACCAGCCGTATATGTATATTAAAGCAAATTTCTTCACTGTAACGTAGTGATGTTAGTCGTGAAATATAGATGTGCCGAAGTGTATGTGCCCTGTTACTGGAATGGTATGAAGCCTTTGTATTCTGTACATGCTGTAAATAAACTTTTTCTAAACAAAACCAGCCGCACACGTCCATTGACCACTGACAGGAAACGGTATAGGACCGCTGCCGCAGAAGTTCCTCTACCGCAAGGAAGAATAATTCCTCCGACAAAAAAACAAACAAACAAGATTTCCGAGTACAAACGTCCCAAAATCGCAAACAAGGCATGGTGACGGTGACACGCTGCAACGGCCTCACACCGATTCCAACTCAAACAAAAAAAAATTGCCCGCAGCTTCCCTCGGGGGAACACTGAGGAGGATGCGGACCATATAATTGGTTAACGGGGTGTTAAAGTGCGACTTACTTGGGTCGATGGCTAAATTGGTTAACGTGGTTGTGAAATGGGGTGTTAAATTGCGACTTACTTGGGTCGATGGCTAAATTGGTTAACGTGGTTGTAGGAGGGGGTGTTAAATGAGTGAACACGTACACACGTATGCGAAAGGGCGGCGCTGGTCGAAGGGACGTCGATCATTGTGTTTGTGGATTCGTTGGAATTCATTTCACCGCGACCTTGGACGTCGACGCGCCGTACAAACCAACCGACGAGCGGCAACTGAGCGAGCGAGCGCCGACCTTGAGTATATATGCAGCACGACGGCGCATGCACTGTCAGCTGTTGAATGTTCTCGAAGCGCGACGCCACATGCGCGTCCACTGGAGAATCAGGAGAATTGTAGATGTCGAACGCGGTGTGTAGAGGAGGAAGGGTGCACAGATGGTGGAGGAGTGGGCGACGGCGCGACGGCGCATGCGCGCGCGTCAGCTGTCGAATGTTCGAGAAGCGGTGCGGACGGCGCGGACGGCGCACTACAAGGCGCGAGTATAAGATGCTCCGCATCTAAAAGCCCCCACATCAATTAGAAGGCGTGCGAAGCGAACTACGCGAGGAACGATCCGAACTGAGAAGACGACTAATTCCTATAGGCCTCTGAAACCAGCGTTAACGGCTATCCAAATACTTTGGCGATTACACATGGCTGCAGCACATGCTGGATTGGCTCTTGTATAGGGAGCAATTAGGGCATGTGGAAGATAGGACCATGCCGAACCTCCCCGTCTATATCGCGTTGGGACCAACTCAAGCGTTACAGAGTCACGGAGGTGGCCAGTCTGAAAATATGCCGTTATACCGCTCCACGAGACACGACTATAACGTGCTATACGGGTTGATGGAACTTGAGGGAACAGCAGGACCACCATTGTATGTGTCTACACCAGGATGAACCTGCTGTACGCGCTGATGAAATGTTACAGTCATGGGCTAAAATGCAGATACGTTAGAAAATTGCGGCGCGGGATGAAGGCGTGCTTCCCGGTAACAAACTGCGTATCATATTGCCCATGAAGTCGAAGTCGTAAGCGGAACACCAATCGCTAC
The DNA here is from genome assembly GCF_013339725.1 of Rhipicephalus microplus. Classification (NCBI taxonomy): domain Eukaryota; kingdom Metazoa; phylum Arthropoda; class Arachnida; order Ixodida; family Ixodidae; genus Rhipicephalus; species Rhipicephalus microplus. The sequence goes on from NC_051168.1 coordinate 55,736,242, forward strand.
ACGTCTAGAAAAAAAAATGTTCTATCGTGGGGCGCTACAAACCCATGAAACCAGCGTCTATATGCAATGTATGTGTGTTTAGAAAAAGTGGTTAATGATTTAGCGTACTTAGTACTCTACTATGAGAGAGCTGAAAGCCGCCCCAGGAAGTTTACAGTGGATGAAGCGGTTGACGCAGCGTCATGTATGCGTGTTTAGAAACAGTGGTTAACGGTTTAGAGTACTATAGGTACTCTACTATGGGAGAACATAAAGCCGTCCCGCACAGGAGCTGCTTGTGTGTTTAGAATAAGTTAACGATTTAGAGTACGAAGTACTCTACTATGGGAGAGCGTAAAGCCGACCCTTGGGCCTCGAGTGCTCAGTAATTGCTTACAGTGTATGCAAGCAAATTGAATAGCAAGTAGTGAATATTTTACATTGCATGCGGTAAACATATAACACTCTCATGAGTAACTTTGAAAAACCTAATCAAGAGCTCTCGTTTTTCGGCCATTTAATCATCACTTTTACGATTACTTACTGTCGTAATTCTTTAAAACAAAAGCAAGAACCACTTCATTACAATAGTTGCTTACGTTCTTTAGTATGTACCTTTGTCTGTGCGTACCGGAAGCGGTGAAGCTCTAAAGGTGTATTGGAAACAAGCAGCAACGGTGACACCGTGTTACCCTTCAGGGCGCGTTGATGAGAAAAGAATTAACGGCAGCAATTATCGGAAAAATTGATCATGGCACCCATGAAAAAAAATCACAGCATATCCAAGGAGTGAACAATGATGAGTGGAGCGAAGCATCCATCCATCCATCCGTCCGTTTGTCCGTCCATCCGTATGTCTGTCCATGCGCCCATCCGTGCTTCTGTCAATCCATCCATGCATCAGTCGATGCGCCCGTGCTTCCGCCCGTCCATCCGTCCGGACGGACAGATAAACAGAGGCACTGGAAATGTCCGTCCGAACTGACAAAATCAGTGGATTCAAACCGGAAGTCGCAAGCGCCCCCTGGATTGGAATGGTGAGAACCATGGGCGCGCCAACGAACACCTGTCACATCGGTTGCGTCTCGCGTCGAAGATCGCGTTTTGCTGTAGCGTAATGTCGCTCGCCTGCAGCGTGCCCTCTCACGCAAAAATTAGAGACTCGCGCATCGCCTTCCATTTTTCGGATGGTGTCGGATGGATCATTTAATCAATACACCTCACAGCTTTTTATTTTAAAATGATTGTGCCTCAACTAGGTTGCAGGCGAACGTGATACACACGATGGTGAAAGGAATGAACGAATGAGTGAATCGATCAATCAACTAATGTCTACAACCTAGGGCTCTTTTTTTTCGCAACGATAGCGCATCAACTATATGTTGCATGAAAACGTTAAGCACAACAAGTCAACTAAATCAGTCAATCAGCACTTGTTTCTCCATTGCGAATCAACTAGGTTGCAAGTGAACGTAAATACAATCAATCAATCAATCAATCAATCAATCAATCAATCAATCAATCAATCTCTTGGCACACTGACGGCACTTTCGCGGTTGAAAACGTTAAGCACAACAAGTCAACTAAATCAGTCAATCAGCACTTGTTTCTCTATTGCGAATCAACTAGGTTGCACGTGAACGTAAATACAATCAATCAATCAATCAATCAATCTCTTGGCACACTGACGGCACTTTCGCGGTTGAAAACGTTAAGCACAACAAGTCAACTAAATCAGTCAATCAGCACTTGTTTCTCTATTGCGAATCAACTAGGTTGCAAGTGAACGTAAATACAATCAATCAATCAATCAATCAATCAATCAATCTCTTGGCACACTGACGGCACTTTCGCGGTTGAAAACGTTAAGCACAACAAGTCAACTAAATCAGTCAATCAGCACTTGTTTCTCTATTGCGAATCAACTAGGTTGCACGTGAACGTAAATACAATCAATCAATCAATCAATCTCTTGTCACATCGACGGCACTGTCGCGGTTCTTTGACCGGCTGCTTCATGAGGCCGTGGCGGCGGCTCTCTTTTCGCAGGCTCCGACGTGGTACAGCGGCTTGGCTCGGCCGGCGTGTCGTGGCGGCGGCGGGGAAGGCGTGACGTGGACGTGACCACCGCGAGGACGGTCAGTCACGCCGGACCACGCCACTGGAATGCAAGGTGAGGCGCTACAGATCGCACCTTCACTCCTGCTGCCGGTGCTGCCCGTTTTTGCTTGTATCTGGATATCGTTCTTTTTTTTATTGTAACTTTCACATCCATGTAACAAAAAACTTCGCAAACACTTGTTTGGTCCCATAGCCTAACTGGCTAGTAGAGGGACCAATTGTGTGACATACCTACATACTTGCGCAAGCGGTTACACAGCGACAAAGGACATGAACCTGGATACAATGTTTAGAACAGAAAAAAGCAAAAAAACATATGATTGAAACGGAGACATATGATTAAAACATACGGATTGAAGCATATGATTGAAACGGATTGAAACATATGATTGAAACTTTCCGGCGCGGCGCCCTCGAAGGTTGCGATCGTCGTACATTCTCAAAGAGAACTGAGTTCATTGACATTCCTGCAAGGGTGCGGGTGGAAATGTAAAAATTCTAGAAGACGTCAGTATACTCATTCGCGAAGCCGAAGAGCAAGGTAAGGTCATCGATCTCGATGTGACCACCTCCTAGTCTGAAGGGATTCCAATGACCGATGGTTACGGGGATCAACGGGGGCCGAAGCGAAAGCCTCCTTCCCGGACATCATCGATGGGTGTAAACAAATTACTTCTGTTTCTCCCTATGGCATGTCATTATCTGAGTATGTAAAAAAAACCAGAAAGCGACAACGCCCCGTTTGCAGCACGAAGTCACAAGAAAATCCATGGCAATTTTTCAGAAAGAAAGCTTCCTATATATATCTGCCAGAAAATTCGTCCTGGTACGAGGACTGAACCCGGAAGCAACGCATTTCCGTGGCGGTCTACTTACTAACTGAGCGAACCAAGAAGCCGGTAGATTGCAGCGCTAAAGGGCGAACTTATCAGCAACTCGAAGAACATGGACTCATAATGTTGTAAATTGATATTTTTAGTGTAATCAATTTTTTATTCATATTCGTTTCGCCACCTTGTAGAATTCAGCCCGAAAAGGGAAGGAAGGTACCCCCTACATGCGGGCGCACATAATCATACTGTAGAGGGACACGTCTTCCGGAAAGACGCCGATGAGCATTGACGCATGAGCCGACAAAGGAGTAAGTGCTTTCCTCGACAGAGAAGAAATGGCAGAGAACGAAAGGCGGGGAAGTTAACCAGTCCAGGAAAGCCGGTTCGCTACCCTACGCGAGGGAACGGGGATACTGAAAGAGGGAGAGGGGGCAGAGAGAAAGATAGCACATCACACAGCACACACATAAAGGCACAGTCAGTCACATGTCCGTCACGCTCTCGTGGTACGCGACATCAGAGCCACTTGGTCAAGTCGGTTTTTCTGAGAAACTTCAGGAGTTTTTTCGGTCGCCTTCCGCTGCGATGTCCTCTGTGGAAGACGTCCGAGAATAGACTCAACCGGCACTCGTCTATTTTTATGGTGCGCTAGAACAGGCGCCAGTTACCGTCTCAGAACATCATAATATACCGGACACTCGCACATGATGTGGAGTTCCTCGACGGCAAAGCACATCCGGCATCCACTTTCTCAACGTCAAGGGCGCTCTCTCACGTACACCGTGCGTAACTTATCAATGCACCTTTGACTCATCCATACACCTTCGGAACAACATTGATCACTGAATTTTTGGGCGCGAAGCTCCTTACGGGTGTAGGTCTGTCCATCCTCCGATGGCGTATGTAGCCACCGGTGGAACATACCCGAAAAAGTGGTCCTTAGAATGTCCGCTGGATGGCGACACTTGTATAGGATGTATACGTGATGAATAGATGTGAGATGGCTGTGCTTGGAGTGTTCACTAGATAGACAGACGGACGAATGGACACACAGATAGACTGACGGACTGGCGGACGCACAGACATAGGAGGGGCGGACGCACGGACGGACAGACTGACATACAGGGGGACGACCACACGAACAGACGCACGGGCAGACGGACGGAAGAACGGACGTACGGATGGACGCATGAAGGGCCGCACGGAAGGACGGATGCACCGACGGTCACAAGGACGGACGCACGGACGGCCGCATGAACGGACGAAAGGAAGAACGAATGGGCGGACGAAAGCACGGACGGACTGACGAAAGCTTCGCCCCACCAATCGTCGTTCACTGCGTGGATATGCTGTGATTTTTTTTTTACGTGCGCATAAATCTAAGTACAACGATGTCAGTTTTCCTATCGTCTTCTTTGAAACAAAACCGCCATGTCTTGGTGTCGTACACGCACCTTCGTGCAACATCATTGCTGCAGTTACAGTGACGGCTAATTAGGAGTTGAATATCTTAACTAACACCTTGGCTGGTTCACCATACACGAGGGCACATCTTTTCATGGCCAACCACGATTTGGGAACGGCAAGCAGCGGTGCCCTGGCCTACCAATTCTTCTACAAATTTGCGCTAGAATACATAATTAGCAATTATCAGTATCAGTGTTACTACAATTAAGTGCTAATTAGTACTAGCTACACTAATAAGCACTGCCTGAAATTGGTTGTTCTCGCCTATATAATAAATTATCGCATACTGTTGGTCAGTGTTGGCTTGCCTTATCATCGGCGTCAACTATATAGGTTGCGATACGTTGACGTGAAGATCTATTTGCTCCTCAACAGGCCGAATTCACTTGACCTGTGCTGCAACGTCAAGCATGACGTCATCAACCGCCATAAAAGTTGAACGAAAAGTGAGGTTTCTGCGGGGCACTGCTTAAGTATCACATTTTGCCCGGCGGTGTCAATGATCGTCCCCCTTTCTGGAGGGCCGATAATCTACGCCGTGCCGCTTCGAAGTTCTCACTATTTTACTAGAAACACTGCTGCCACCAACTTCGTCGACGGCGACGTGCTTTACTACCGTTGAAGTCGCACGTGATTTGTCTGTTCAGTTCATACGATCCTGGACTGTTAAGATGCGAGCGGGCTCTGCCAACCGACCTTTTGAAAGAGAGGAGGATCTTGACCTTTCTGGGCTGGGCTGTTTCGCGGGAGTACAGAAATCCAACTTCACAGCCTAGGCAGTGTATTTTTGGGGTGTACACGTGCTGAGAACAGCCCAGAGAAAGGTATGTGGCAGTGCACAGGGAGCCCTCGCTGAAAAGGTTTGTGTTTGAGTTACCTACACCACGTCACGAGTACATGAAAACACACCGTATACGTCGTTTTGTGCGAAGGAGAAAAAATTGCATGTCACAGCTTGATTAATCTATTCACCCCCCAAAAAAAGAAGCTAAATTGCAAAATTGCAAACTTTTTTCTTATATCCCGAGTAAACTACAAGAAACGCCTATATATGTCGACTGAATGACTGCGAGTTAGGTAATGCCGAGTAATGTCGTATATGTGGTATCCGTTCGTGACATATAATAACTGATGAGGTTTTCACGTCCATAAACCCCGATGTATACGAGAAGGCCTGGTATAGACTACGCGGCACAGTCGAGGAAGGGGGAATAAAAGTTGCAGAGAAGAAGAGAGAAAAGTCATTGCTGTCGTCGACGTAACAGCTGTTCCGCGTTTGATATTCCACAGACGGCGACTCATGTTCCGAGGCTGAACAGAGCAGCCCATTCGTCGCCTTATGCAACTTGAATGCGCTGTCCCATATGCACCCAAAATATGTATACGGTAAATCACTGTGTAGATTACGAGAGACGCCGTGGCGGAGAGCTCCGAAAACTTCGGCATCGTGGGGTTCCTTAAGGTACACATGAACCTAAAACACGAGCCTTAATCGCAATGGGGCCGCCGTGACCGGTATTCGATCCCACGACCTGCGGGTCAGCCGTCGATCACCATAGCCACGAAATAAATAGTCGCAGTGCGTCAGAGCTGTGCTGTCAGCTCTTGTAATACCCAGCTACATAGCCAAATGCATAAAGTACAACATGAACGCTTCTGTTCGCACGCCTGCTGGATTGGGTGGGTAGTTGGTTTGACATGCCTTCGTTGAATTGATCAGAAACATTATGAAGTAAAGAAGTATAGCGAACCACTTCGATCCCAACAAAAAGAGAACAGTTTTTTTTCAGGAAGGGCTTTGCCGCTTTACCTGATCGACGGGGAGTCACCGCCAAAGCAGCACGACATCCCTCCGATAGCCACGGAGCACAACCTAGCCATGGCTTTTTCACCGCATTACCGAATTTTAATCATTTCGCAACCAGTGCGCGCATGTTCACCTTCTTTCCTGTCAATTCAATAGAACCATTTGACAGTCCGCTCCTTTGATGTCGCCTTTTTTTCCGTGCGTCTCTTATGGCACCTATACTGAGCCTTGTAACTGTGCTCTTCCCCGTCTTCCGATTCTTCCTCTTCTCCGAGTAGCAACAACGTGACAACAGTACACCATCGTGCGAACACGTACCGCGAACCCCGCGTGTCTATGCAGCGGATTAAGCCGAGTATGTAGCACAAACTGTTACTGCATAGCGGCTGATCGATCGCACAGCCGACGGACACGGGCTGTGATAGGAGGGGTGCGCGGGTTGCGTCCTCGGCCCATTACGCATTTTTATCCACGCCTTTGTTTTCGTTTCTCCTCCTTCCGGGGAGCGCCCTACGCCATCGACAGCTGACTCGGCCAAGCTGCACAAAAGCGATCCCAGGGTCGCGTGAGTCCGGGTTTCAGAACCACGGGAGAGGGTGGTTCCCAGCTGCGGTCGGTGCAGTGCTGGCCTTGAAACAGGGCGTCCCGCGCACCCCCACCCGCTTACGGCGGAACGATAACGATCCCGACGCTTTTTATTAATCAGTTATGGAAATAAAGTATGGATCTGTATACCCCTCCCTCCTCTTCCCTCAAGTGGTGTGTGTGTGTGCGTGCGTGCGTGCGTGTGTGTGTGTGTGTGTGTGTGTGTGGTGTGTGTGTGTGTGTGTGTGTGTGTGTGTGTGTGAGTGCGTGCGCGCGCGCGTGTTGTGTGTGCGTGCGTGCGTGCGTGCGTGCGTGCACGAAAGCACGTGATTATCCTTCTTATTAGAAGCTACCGTGAAAAGGCTGATGAGTGCTAAAGGTAGGAGGAAATGGTCTAACGTGGTGCGGCGTGAAATAAATGCACGAACAAACGGCAGCCCCACGAAGGGAATGAAGTTAACAAACCACACAGATACGAACCCAGACACGTGCTTCGCAGTGTGGCTGTAGTGTTCGTGTCTGTCCGTGCAGTGCGCTCGTCAGTTCGACAGGCTGAGGAGTTACGGTGAGTTAATGGGAAAAAAAAGGCGTGTGGGAGGGGCGGCTTAACGAGATGGTACGGAAGAGAAACACAGACGGAAGCGTTGAAATAAATGAAGATACCACACTAGTACTGCTCGTGGAAGGCTCAAACGCACACACACGGTGGTCGAGAGGAGGGGAGGAGGCTCGTACGGGAAGCCTTCCCGTCCCTGGCGTTCAGGCCTGATTGGGAGGGCGAGGCGCGACAAAGACCTTCGGCCGTGGGTGGAGATCGGGCCGGACGTCGGAGGTCGCTCCAGGGCCCGAAGTTTTTTTTTTTTTTTACTTTCGGGGTGCCACCGCCGGCGTCGTCGGTTTCGTCGCTCGGAGGGTTTGGTGTCGGCCGACGGCAAACGTATACCCCGACGCCCGGCGGTGTCCTCCGGCATAACGGACACACGGAGGTGTTACGTGAAGTGCTCGAGTGTTACGCGTGTCCCTGTTTTGTGGTCTTCGCGTTGACATCGAGGTGCTCACGAGGTTCGAAAACTCGCTGGAGGGAATGATCTTGGAGGGTGAACTTGTAGTTGGCTGAGACATCTTAAGAGAGCAGCGCAAAGGACGAGGAGAGATAAGGCGCGCACACACAACAGCGATGGAAGATCAATGGATCATCTACGATGGTTGATCTGCGTGGGCAAGGTTCGGACGGAACAACAAGTGCAGGCGGCAGTTCTAAAGAAAGTTCATGTTGCGACTACCAAGGTCCCGTACGAGCAGGATGTGCTGAAGAAGTCGTCCTACCCGTAGACTCCAAGTGAAGACCAAGTATCAATTAGACATTGAAGGGTTCTCAAAAACCGCGGTACTTATTGACATACCAGAGCACTTTGGTGAGTAGCCCGTCGTTGTAGGCTGGAATTCAGGACCCGGTCATCGTGGAGTATCTTGTATAACGTAGAAAGAAGGCGAAGGCTGTCGCTGTTCCCCGTCATAGCTCATCTGGAACACCTTGGAATGTAATTCAACCTTAATTTATAAAGCGAAAGCACAAAATAGTCTTTGTTTGGATATCGTTGAGCGACCGGCAATGCCACCTCTAAGGGGTCAGACCTCCATGGCAAGTCGGGCGACTCGGAAATCACAAGCCAGAGTTCAGCGGAAATGAGGCTTGAGCAGTGCTAAAGGACCACGAAGTGTTCAGCGGTGCAGAAACACATCACCGCGAAGGAGACGAAGAACATCGTTTAGAACTTTAACAAAGGGTATGCCTTAGCGTTATTCATGCATTTCATATCATTACTGTTTGCGCACTACAGCTGGCGCTTCGTTGGCGCTCGCAAGGAATTCGCTTCCGAGCCGAACCAACCAGCCATGGCATACGACGTTCGAGGAAGTATGGAAGTCTCATAGGGCAATCCGTGACCAAAGGCGAAAGTTCCTTCTTGCAGTTCACGCTTTAGTAGCCGGTGCCAGTACACAGTTCACCGTGGCTTTGTGTCGTTTTGCCCCTAGCTGCCGTTCTTTAGCCTCAGAGGGGATTCAGTGGTTAAAACAACCTGCTTTACTCGCGGCGTTCGAAGGTAGATGAGGGGATGTGTTAATGAAACAAGCTAACGCAGACACGAAAGGTTATCAGCTCGTATCCCTGCATCGTACGCCGGCTATATTTTCCGACAATCGCTGGAGCTGGTTATGTAAGGGGAATGAAAGACCACCATTTTTTCGCGCTATAGCTGATGCTAAGTGACTGTCAAAGACTCTCGTGCACTAGACTGTAATAACCCTACTATACTCTACTACTTAATTGCCATTGAACATTATCTCACGAGCGTTGTCATAGCTCTGGAGCATGTTGCTTCTAAGCCTGCTCTTCAAGTACTTTCCGAAGCGGTGGCTGGGAAAGGAGCTTTGTGGAACTAACTTCGCCAAGCTAGTGACAGGAAACGAAGCTGTCCTCTCGTTCAAAAGGTCCTACTTAGCATTTGTTGCAGCTGCGTCAGGCCATTCAGGTCTGTACGGAACGGTGGCAACCTTAAAAGATTCGTGGAGCCTGACGTGGGCAAGCTGCAGCAACTAAAAACGATACTGCCTTCCCCGTTCGACGATAGCATTTAGGCCGTTGTCGTACGTCACTGCCAATAGCACTGCCTTTCATGGTGGAGACGGAGAAGTGGACGGAAAGTAGCGTAGACAACCACCGGAAGTGCGCGGAAAAGTTCGAGATCAACACGGAAGTGGTGCCCGTGGCTACCTGCATCCAAGAAGGCAACGCCGACTCCGGGTGGCTTCGCGGAGGCGAGCCGGAACGCGTCATGCTGGAGTCTCTCTACTGGAAGAGCCCGTCGGCTCTTCTCACCACCACGGGATTTCCGGAGTACGTCTCCGGCGTCGACGGCCACAACGCCTGCCTCTGCGATGGCTGTGAGTTGTGTGTCGCGTACATATATATATGCATTGATCGACTTCGGGTGGTCGGTGCACGTACCGAAAGAATTGGGAAACAGCGCAATGAACGGGGCAAACAGACGCTTACTATCAACAAACCAACTAAGCAAGTGATGGTCAGCACTTCGTTTGCCAGGTGTTTGACTGAGTTTTTTTTATCTCAGTCTGTTTGTCCCGTTCCTTCGGCACTGTTAAATAACTCTTCTACTACCTCCGTAGAATATCGATTCACGTGAGTTCCTCTATGTACAGAGGTTGTCCAAATACATTACAATCAGTGGAATTCATGCGTAGACCTGTCCGAGACTATACCCGATTGCCACCGGGTTTCCACTAGTGCCGGAAGTACCTGTTCTCGGCTAACGTAAATAACAGGCATATTAAGAGGTAAAGACTCATTGGTTATATAAAGCAATACGTTTGGCTGTGCAGCGATAGAATATGTCACTGAAATTTACCACGACTTTTGAGTGTCTGACCACGAACCACCGACACAGATCATAGGAAGTTCATTTATTTGAAACTTTAGAGAAGCGTTTGACGTCACAAAAATTTGGAGACCCTTAAGCTTCGGCTTTACGGATTGAACGCGACAGCGATTTTCTGTTCCTAGTGCGTACTTCAAGTACTTAGTGTATGAATTCTTTTCGAACCTGCTATGCACCCACTATAGTGTGCCTTTCGTAGTGTGCAGTGTGCCTGCAGTGTGCCTTTCGTAGTGGGTGACTGGCTAAGTCATTGTGATAATCAGTAAGTCATTGTGATAATCCCATGTTCTTGTTCTTGTTGACCTTCCCATGTTCTGACGCCCGATGGCAACGGGCGCTTATACCACGCATAATTTCGGCAATATTTCATGTTGTATTGTGAAGCGTGTATACAGGACCTGTGGGTCTTTAAAGTACTCTAGTCACTTTCACTGTATTCACAGGCAGAGGAAGTTCTTTTCACTCTATTCACAAGCAGAGGCGTGGCTGCGGGTTGTTTTAATGTTGCTTCTAGGTCGTTACTGGCTCTAGCTAAGTGATCCTAGGTTGATTGATATGTGGGGTTTAACGTCCCAAAACCACCATATGATTATGAGAGACGCCGTGGTGGAGGACTCCGGAAATTTCGACCACATGGGTTTGTTTAAGGTGCACCCAAATCTGAGAACACGGCTCTACAACATTTCCGCTTCCATAGGAGATGCAGCCGCCGCAGCCGGGATTCGACCCTACACCTGCGGGTCAGCAGCCGAGTACCTTAGAATCGCTGGCCCTACCGCGGTGGGGCCAGCTATTCTAGGTTATTCATATGTTGATTCTCAGCCCGCGAATGTTCAAATTACACCACAGACAGACACGAACACGCCATTCAAACTCCAGAAACATAATGTCGCGCCGAAACCAGGCGTTCGAACCTCTCGCAGATCTACAAGCAGAGGCTACATCGCTGGTGTAGGCATTCCACCCCTTCGGGGTCTTCTGGCGGCCGCCGTTGCCACTTCAGCTATTGTATTCTCTCGTTCAGTGCACGTTCTTGGGGTCAACAAATCACCACCGTCACTTCGCAGTGATTTGCTGCTGAGACAACTGTTACTTTCTACATTTTCAGCGAACCGGTGACGAGCATCTGGGATTTACCCGATTTTGTTGGCACATACAGCCGTGTATGATGTTAATTTTCCTGGGTCGTCGGACAAAGAATCATATGCTGAACGGCTTGGCTGTTAAAAACAAACATCATTCATACAAGACGGCGCTGAGAACAAAACCGATCTATCTATACTTGAAGGCTGACGTAGATCACGTAACAAACCAGAAAGCTCTCTTTAGGAACACTAAACCCTCAAAGATATATTCGCAAGAACAACAGAAGTTGCAGTGCATAAAACAAAAGATGGACACGTGTTGCGCCTTCAAAGTACGCGTGTAAACAGCGCAAAATACCTGAAGGGTTGGAAAGACTATAAGTCTAACCTTGCTGCGTTTAGAAAAAGATATTCGACGACTTAGAGCACGATGTACTCTACTATCGCCGAGCAATAAGCTGTCCCAGTATTTCTTATGAAAATGACAACCAACCATTGTGTGTTTAAACAAACGGTGGAAAATTTAGAGTATATACTGCTGTAGAGCTGTGAGCCGTCCCACGTTCACATTAAAAGAGCGAAATCATTCGCTTACAAATTCAACCGTCATCTCTTCAGCTTGTCACGGGCACAATGCTAGATGTCCACCTATCTATGTCTTCTTGACGTATGTAGCCGTGGATTTCATTACCAAATTCACTGTAGATCACGTCTTCATTGCATCCATGGCGCAAATCAACGCTTCTCACACAAGTGGCTTTTATTCTGTTCTTGGCCCCTGCTTAATGGTGTACTGACACAAAAACTATGGCCTGGCGTTTTTCTGCAGCAATGTGTTGCTGGGGGCCAATTTGTCATGACACGACACATTGTTTGCTCCAGCACGCGACAGATAATAAACTATAAACCCCTCATTGTCGATCAGTTTCATTTTCGGTTTGAGAGAGCTCCAAAAACTGGGTGCAACTGTCGCCACCTAGCGTGTACTGCTTTTGACCACGTCAGCACACAAGAACTGTGACACACTTCCGCACGGTCCGCGTCAAGAATTACATTCAAATAGGAAACGGCACTGCAATACCGCCAAACAGAGAAATTTCTAAGCCTGCGCCACGGCCAAGCACACGCAACCAGCCGCCGAGAAATATAGATTGCGGTAACAATCTCGACAAAAGAACAATGGCGGATATGACGTCACCATAAGTTGTTTTGTTATTACAGCGTGGTGACGTCAGGGAAGTAGGATGTCACCTAGAGTAGAGTGTACTATAAGTGTAGAGTGGCGTGACCGCGCCTCGCCGCCTGATCCTTTCCGCGTTGCCCGTAGCGGCGGCGCTGCAATCGAATAGGACTGAAAGAGCCGCGCGCTGCGTGTAGGAACTGCTATGCGCTTCGGCTCCTCCGTCGCGCTTTTTTGATGAAGATTTCTTCGTACCTGCCCATCATTCATCTGTAGCACACTATGCCATAGCCCTTGAAGTACGACACGTCAATCTAGTGAATTTGAGCTCCATAAGAGCCCTTGTGAGAAATCGAAAATAATTCAGAAAGGGCATATCTTTCACTGATTTCTTCTGTCTTGACTCTTTCTCCTTTGGTTAGGCGTCTAAAATATTCAGAATAACTGAGCCGATTTACTGGAAGTTAGCTGTGCTCAGAAAGCTGTGAGATGAAAAAAAATACCATTTCAAACGCAGGCAGAACTAGGAGGCCATAAGTGAAGAGGGGCGAGGAAGGGAATCTGAACCCCCTACACCACGAAACCTTTTCGTAATTTAGCTTTTTAGGATATCCTAAAATAATTACATGCATTCACAGCGACCACCAATTGCCAAAGTTAGTCATTCTGCTGCACCTCCCCCTTTCAAAAAAATTCTGGGTGCTAGTTTTGCGCTGACCATTTACAGTTGGCGACGCTGAATTTAGCGGGTCTCAGTACAAATTCGCACTATGAATTTCACCTTTTTGACAGTATGACGTCTTAAAGCTAGTTCAAGTCTAACGCAGTCGGACGAGAAATGCACTACCTAAAATTTTAAGTGGCATTTCATGGATGTTGGTAATGGGGCGTAGACGTGTGACTTATATGCGTGTACTTGTGGATATATATATATATATATATATATATATATATATATATATATATATATATATATATATATATATATATATATATATATATATATATATATATATATATATATATATATATGGGTGTGTGTGTGTGTGAGTTTAGTGTGTACATATTTAAGTTAAGTTTCTCAGAACAAAATGCACCATTGCCTGCCTACACTTTTGACACTTAATAATAGAACTACACTTATATAATACAAAACATCATTTGATTTGTGGTGTTTAACGTCCCAAAACCACTATATAATTATGAGAGACGCCGTAGTGGAGGGCTCCGGAAATTTTGACCTATAATACAAAACATCGTCATAAATTTGCTGGCTTCCAATGGCGTTACGCCAATAGAATATTTGAAAAGCAGCACAATTTAAGCTGTGGATACAAAATGAGAACTGGTTACAATGAATTTACGCAGATTAACAGATGGGCTATATAGACGATTGGCACTTTTTAATATGTTTGTGTGTTGTTTTTAATATACTCAATATGTAATAAGCCTTTCAGAAAGCAATAATTATTAGCTTCCGCAAAACTGGCACGACAAAACTGAGTCGTCACCGATATAAATGTTGTAACAACGTTACTTATGCCTGTGTTTCCCATGAAACAATCGAGTGCATGTAGGCTCATATGAAGAACACTGCGCTCTAGATATCGTAGAGACTGCCGACAAAACGAGCGTATGATTTAATCGAGGTTGTCATACTTGTCCTTTCTTTGTAAATCACCAGTAGTCACTTACAATGTAAGGCAGCTCAGAGCGCTGCTTGAGTGAGAAGCTAGGCGGATCTGTGCAAACTTCGATTGACTTTGTGTGTGTGTGTGGGGGGGGGGGGGGGTAGGTCGGCAGGCTCTTGAAACAGTGAATGTATCGACGCAATTTCGGCGTACCTGCATATGCACTCGAGCACCATGGCGCGCAGCAGGTGCGTCCACTGATAAAGGCTCGGAAACGCGTTGAACGCGCTGAAAATGGGCAATTACACGCTTTCGCAGGCTTCGGCGCGCGCGCTCCCAATGCACACGCTCCCGATATCTTCAGTATTATGGGACAACAGCGCCACCGCTACTTTCACCCGCCGGAGAATCAGCCGAGATGCGGCGCGGCCGCTTCGTTCATTCCACTGCCCCATTCTGGTACACTGTACCTAGGGGTCCCCTTCGATGGTGTCAATGGCACGATGGTAGTTATAGCGCGAGAACAAAACGACGACACAGAGACAATAAGGACACGAAAGACTCGTGTCTTTCGTGTCCTTCTTGTCCTATCCTTCGACGACACAGAGACAAGAAAGACACGATAGATACGAGTCTTTCGTGTCCTTCTTGTGTCTGTGTCGTCGTTTTGTTCTCGCGCTATAACTATCGTCATGCCATACCAACTAGCCCAAGCTGCCACACTTTAAGGCACGATCGAGTCGAGGGCTCGCGCAAACTTCAAAATTCTTTTAAGATACCTTCCCAGCTATATTCTCCGTTGATGTTTTGCAGATGATATACGAATGTTCCTGGGAATCAACCCTACAGACTGTGTCGGCCGCGAAATTTCGTGGCAGTGCCCCTTTAAGATGCACGAAACGGAATCTCTCCATCAGCAAATGAATTTCACCAATTCAGTCCGACCCTGTTTTTTTTTTTTTTTTTGCAAACGACCCCTTGCAGTTCGGTACGCGCACAATTTTGCAATAGTGAATTATGAAATCTATCTACGGATTACTGAAAGACGGAGCGCGAAAAGCAAGCTATACGCTGTATTAAACATAACCAAATGAAACTCTAATGATGATGATGAACAAACTTAATTTAATTAGCAACATGTTCTTCCGAATTGACAGTAAGATGTTCCTAATTAGCAGTAAGCTCTTTCTAATTAGCAGCAAAATCGTTCTTAACTTAATTAGCAGCAAGACAAAGGGGGAGGCAACCTAGACGACGGTCATAATCTCGTGGGACTTGGCGGCGTCTTCGGCCTGCCGTATTTCACGGGCTTGTAACTGTGAGTCACAGATTAAGGAGTGCGGTCTTCCATCCACTCCCGTCAGGGAATCCCCTTATCATGGGGGCTTGCGGGCATTTCCATAGAATGTGGCTCAAGTCCGCCCTGTCCTTATAAAGTTTACACTTGTCCGAACCAAGTTCTGTTAAGCAGCGCTGGTCATCGTTACCGGATTATACGGAACGTATGGGTCCGGAGTATACGTGTTACGCCGCCGCCTGTCCTTTGTTCAATGACAAAAGTGCCGGAGGATAATTTTTTTCCTGTTTTGCCTGTAATTCTTCGTATAATATCTCTGTAAGTGGCCATCCGCTCTAACCTCTCATCTTCCTCCCAGCTCGACCAGGGCAATCCAGAGGCCCGGTCTCCGAGTTCTCGAGCTGTCTGCACTCTTAAAAAAAAAAAGCAGTGCCGCTTTATAGCTTTTGAGGTAGTAAATTGTTGTCACAACATTCACTACCTAAGTAGTAACTGCAGGTAGTAGACCACAGACGTTTACTACCGCATAAGCAACCAGAGGTAGTAAATGTCTGCAGTCTACTACCTTCAGTTACTACATAGGTAGTGAATGTTGTGACAACAATTTACTATACCTCAAAGTTAGTAAGTAGCAATGCGTTATTCTAAGAGTGTGCAAGTGTGCTGCCTCGTTGGCGGGTAAAGAAGAGTGGGCGGGTGCCCAGACTATATCTAATGTTCGTTGGTCTTCGTGTCCAGCCGATATCCTTAAAGCTATTTGTGATATCTTCCCTCGTGCAAAGTTTCTCACAGCCGTCTAAACGATTAGTGAAATCGAGGTGGTTGTTATGGCCACTGCAACACCTGCTTCCTCCGCCTCAGCTGCAAAGGTCGTTTTCACCGAGCCGCTGACTTTCCGATTTCCACCGTAGTCCACTACTGCTGTAGTCATATTGTCATTTTCTTTGTATTTGGCCTCGTCTACGTATATTGTTCCCGGTAAATCTTTTACGTTGTTATGCATATTGTTCGCTCTTTCAACTCTCCTTGCCTGATGATGGCCGTTCTGCATGTTTTTTTTTCGTATCGGTAAGATTACTAAAAAGATTTATGATTTCATAAAAGCCATCCTTTTTGGCAACAAATTGATTTGCGTAGTTTACGCGCAGTTCTTCTATAGTATGGCTGTGCTTGTTTTACTGAGCGTTAGTCGTATATTCTGCAGTTCTCTGAGCTTCTATAAGAGCTCTTCTGATGTGCTTGGAAGCCCTAATTCAAATAATGTCTCATTATAGGGTATAGTTATCGAAAGTCCGATCACCTGTTTGAAAACTCGTCTAATAATTCTGCCAATCCTCTCTCTCTCGGCTATACATGCAGTTTAAGGTCCGGAATCACATATACAATACGACTGATAACAAAATCCCGTATTATAGTTATATGATATAATTTTCCTTCATACCATAGTGCCGGTTTGCAATTCCTTTGAGTAGACGCATAATTTACTGCGCACCGGTTTGAAGTAATTTTATCGCCTCTCTGTTATATATGCTCGTTCGAGCTTATTGGGAGTCCCAGAATTCTTATGCTCTCGACCAGGTATTTGCTGTTTTCCAACATAGACTTCAATGTTAGGTGTGACCTGCATAATTTTCCGAACCCCCACATGTCGCGTTGTAGAAAAGGAGTTCCGACTTTTTTCCACACAAGTCATTCATGCCCGTAAATTGGGGCACCTAAATCATGCCGTTCGTGACATGCATGCCATGATATTTATGTTATGACCTGTTAGTTACCTTCACCATGCAGTCATATCATTCCGCGATAAATTCGGTATACATCCAATTAACTAAACAGCCAGGACCACCCAAATATACTGTGCTGCGGGCATTGTCATTCTAAGCCATGCTCGAAATTGTCAGGTACATGAACATGGAGCCGGGGCATCGTCACGAGTCGCACAACTGCGCACAGCTGATAGCTTGACAGATGAGGTGACGTACGTTGGCTAGGCGATCGAGAAGTACGGTACGTGTCGTGTAGGTTGTCGTCGCATATCCTGGCCCCACCCTACGGCCCGACGGGCTCCGCGCGTCAGGCGCCGAAGCTGTCGAGAGCTTCGAGTGTGTGGCCGCTATATAGTTTCATTCATCACGTTCAAACTGTCTGAATTTTTTGCTCGCATTGCCATTTCGCCTTTTTCCGATTTTGGCTGTTCGATGCCCTCTTATCGTTCTCCCACCAACCGACAATTACAACATCTGGAGAATAGTGCGCCTAAACCTCCAGTGTGCCTGTGGAGACATGTCGTAGTGGAGGGCTGTAGAAATTTCGACCCTGTGATGTTCTTTAAAGAGGCACTAAAGATAAACAGTGAGTTGGTTTAGATTGACCACTGACTCCACTATGATAACTCTAATGCCACCTGTTTAACTATCATAAGTTCATTACTAGCGGGCAAAATCGAGGTTGAAGTTTCATTTTTTTTTTTCAATTTCGCGCCAAAATTTCCAACGCGTGACTTCAAAAAATTGAAAATGCGTTATTCGTATTTTCGTCGCATTGGTTCCATAAAATTTTCCGAAAACTTCCTAGGTTAAGCCTATATGTATCAAGTAACAATTCCAAGTTCAAGTGTTGCTGTTTGAATTGCTGTATGATTTGAATGTATTGATGTTTGACATTCTTAGTATGCCCCACCCCTGTAACAGCCGAAAGGCTAACAGTATTTGGAAAATAAATAAATAAATAAATAAATAAATAAATATGGCACCAACACATCACAACGTACTTTATAAGCTACGTATGACCCAGACGCCTTCAAAAATTGACGACGTCACAGTGTTTGATGCGGGAATCTCAGGGTGGCGTCTCCTACCACATTTTCCTTTCGTGCGCTTTCTCGTTACCAGGCAATCGTGTCGCTATAAAAGAGGTGCTTTCAGGATGGTGAAATCGTTCTTTACTAATACACAAATAAAAATCTTGTTCTTTTTTTCTTTCTTTAACGCGTGCTTGATTACAGGTTACAACTTAAGCGGGGGGCATAACGCAAGTGCCGGCCGCAGTCTCATACGTCGCATACAAAAACTCCCTTTCACAAGTCCTCATTAGACTGGCAATCGTCCCAAATTCATCGATTTTAATTTATTTCAAATACTGAAGCCCTGTACAGGGCTGTTGCAGGAGTGGGGTACATTTTCATGAACAAAATACACTGGGGATACATTTTCATGAACGAAACATACTGATTACCAAGTTGACGTTATAGCAAGAAAAAAACTATGACCTATTAGGACAGTGCGTCTACAAACTCCGACAGCAACAATTCACGAATATACTACCGGGAGATTCGTTTCTCCTTTCAATAACTCTAGGAAAATAACTGTTCTTGAAAATGTTCGTACGCGTAAATAAAGGTTTTAAGTTGGGGATTTTCGATTGGGGAATCAAATCCATACTGTCACATTTTTAGTGTTCCCCGAGACCACATCTTGTGCAAATGTGGAGTTTTTCCCCTTTCAAAATCGATCCGACACTCCGTCAAAATGTACACGGGATGCACTCGCCAAAGCTCTCGAAAGGGAGTAAATTTTGGTGTGTCTGTGGATGTTGTGTTTCGTCGCAATGTCCTGTTGGATTGTGATCGATGTTCACTGTTCCTGAGAATGAATTTCTCTAAACAATTTTTGTCGAGGCTGTCTCATGAAGGGTGAAGCCCGCGGGACGGCTTTATGCTCTCCCATAGTAAAGTATACCAAGCACTCAAAATCATAAACCACTTTTTTTTTCTAAACACAACAGTCGTTCACCGTTTCCTGGGCCGAAAAAGTCGCTTATCGCGTGAAGACACCCCGAGGTGCCGGACAGGCGACATTTAGTCAAGTAAAGTCAGTACAACCACTGCAATATGAAGCGCTTGTCCGTATCGTTCCATTTAGTATATCGTCCCAATCCGAAAAAGTCGCGCTGTATCTTGTTTGCTACAATGATGAATTTAAAAACACAAAACATACGTCCCCTCCCAAAAAACACCGTCTTTTCTTCGATTTAGCGGTTAGCGTTTACGGGAGATCAGCATTCGAGTTGGGATTCATATATCAAGACATGCTGTATAGAGTTCAGCTTGGTTTGTGTGTTCGGACATTGGACGTTGGCGTCACGCAGAATTCAAATTTAAATTCAAATTCTTTATTTCTGCCTTTTGGTGATACAAACCGTGCAGGCGCAAAAAAAAAAAGCTGTCAGAGACAGCTTGACAAAGCCACAACCCAACACGAATACTTAACGGAATCCTGGGCTTCAGTGACGCAAGCAGTTTAAGTGCTGTTTGGCTTTCGTAGCTAACTGCCACATGTATACGTTGTCACGCAGTCGTCGATTCACACAGACGTCAACCTCCAATCTTCACTCAACTGAACACCGCCCCGCTCCCTTATGCCCAGCGCCATTCACGCTGAGTATATAAGAATAAAAGGTGCACACTGCCATTTGCACTATTTATAGAATGCCGGTGTCACACGCGGTCACTTTCGATTGCGATCGGTCCTGATCGCGATTGGCTCTGTAAGTTTCAGACGGTAACAAAATCGCCGTAGAAAAATTTGATCCAGAGCGGGCCTGATCGTGAGAAGCAATACACTTTGTGGGGAGGGGGGGGGGAAGGATAAACAACAAGAAGGAAGGCAGGGAGGTTAACCAGGCACATGCCCGGTTTGCTACCCTACGCTGGGGGAATGAGAAGGGGGCATAAAGATCAGAGAGAGACGGGAAAGAGAAGAGAAAGAGAGGGAGAAAAAACAAAAAAAGGAGGATTGTCAGTCAATCGGCTGGTGCGTATGCGGCTGTGGCACTACACAAAAGTTAAAGGTGGTCACGTAGGCATGTAGTCCTCAAAAAGCACAAGACAGCTTTGACTGCTTTTTGAGCCGACGAAAGGCGATGACGGTGTTCCAGTAGCATCTGCACAGAGAGTGGCCGATCGTCCAATTGTCGCAATGCGTCCGAAAGCTTCTGTCTTTCAGTGACACTGCATAACACTCCGAACTCATCTCATGTGGGTATGGCACGGTGCATCGCTTTGATACCGGCAGCGACTTCACTTTGTACCGACAGTGCACACGTTGGTGACTCCTATGAACTCTATGACTGCTATGACTGTGACACTGACTGTGACTGTTCCTCTTCTTCGTATTTATCTCCCTCTCTCTAACTATAGCTTCCGAACTCCCCTTTCCTTTTCTTGAATGCAGAGGAGCCTATCGGTTATTCTGAAACGGCGGGAGAAAGGGGGGGAGGGAGCTACTGCGGACACTCAAATTTCGCCATATTGTCGAATTTCGTAATGGCGTACGTCATTTACAGCCAATCAGACTGGCGGTACAATACCCTACGGAGCAATCACAGCGTGGCAGTACTTGACATAGTCTACAACAAGGAGTTTTTAAAAACCTGCTTGGTTCGGATTAGCAACCCTGGTTTAAATTTCCAGCATTTTTGCCTCCCTCGGGTTTTATCCGCTGCAATGTGGATGGGGCCCCCATTTCACGAACACCAAGGCATGTTCTTAATCCTAGGACCCCACAGAGGCGCTGTACGTGAGTGACTTCGGAAAGCCGTTTTAGACACGATTAATTTCGGGCTAATTAGGTGAAGCGAGGTCCAAAACATTTCGCGCTTGTGCAACTGGCACGCTACATGCACGCCGCATTAGTAATTACAAAGAAAACTGCCATTGTGTGCTTGAACTAGAAACAACATATTCTGACTAAACAGAAAGAAAGGCACAGGAAAGAAAAGAAAAAAAAAGAAACATACGGTCGCAGCTTTCCGCCCTTCTCACTGCGGCATTGGCCCGAAAAAAAAATAAATAGAAAAACTAGCCGTACCGTCACAAGTGGCTGCACCGGACAGTCGAGCATGTTCAATGTCCTTTAAAAAGCCCGGCAATGTAGTAATGGCCTCACAGATGCCCGGCCAAAGCTGCACAGGTACTTCACCCTGTCGGTCATCTGCTCGCTGTGGTCTCATTCTGTCAAGCCTTTTGCGAAAACAACTTCATTTGCTCTTATAGCCACCTCGCTCTCTAAAAAAAACCAGAAAGATTCGCCAGGATATGATGGATAGGAGCACTTAATTTTAATCGGTCTATCGCTCCCACTATTGAGCTCGCAGGAAAGAAGGAAATGACCCGTTTTTAATCACGCGGATACAAATATTTGATGAACCCTCGATTTTCATTATTCGAATTCTTTTGTTACTTCCTTTTTTCACGTCCCTGCTTTTTCATTGTTCATCAATACACTGACCTCCTTTCTGTCTGAGCGCACCACATCAGGCAGATCTGACCCATCTAACAATGAAAGTATGGAAAAAAAAAAACAAAAGAGCCAATTCGTACCGACTTTCAGCTTGCTAAGCGCTGAATTTTTAACAGAATAGTTTAAAAGAATCACCGAATAGCTTTCCTGCATTGGTACTGAGCTTGTGCAGTGGGTGTTCTGGGATCTGTAAGTGCACGTTCGGATAAAATCTGGCACTGATATGTCTGTATATCTATACGTGACTTTCTATACATTGATTATTTCTTTTTCTAAAGGCTTGTCGGTTGTGAAGTATGCGCATGCATGATTCTTTTTTTTATTTAGACAGTCCCTTCCCATATCAATTTGGTTAAGATGTAATATTTAGAAGTTTGACGCAGTCGAGGTATAAGCGCTTGAGAAAATTAAGCAAAAACAAAAAAAGCCAACTGCGGAGACATATAGAAAGAAGAACAAAAACTTCTTGTTCGGAATCAGACTTATCAATCATGAGAAAAGTACGCTCTGCCAAATATCCAGTGCTAAACGATATGAGCCACTCTTTGATGTCAAACTTGCGTGTCATCCCGGGGAACTGGACAACAGACAGATATGGATATCAACAGAATTCGGTCTTGCATCGCAGAGGGGAATTCGGAAGAGGATATTTGCTTGGGTGGAGGGGGGAAGCGAATGCATCTTTAGTACTTTCTGCCGACGACACAAACCACCACAGTCCATATAGACAAGCAGATGCTGTATGATTGGTACAATCGCATGAACTGTATAGATAAAAATTAGCCGACGCTTGTCATGCCATGTGTGTAATGGCAGGATTATTCCGGTTCATGACACCTTAGTCTAAATCGGCAAGAATAAAATGAGCATGGGTAGGACATTTAGCGACAAGGCAGGGCAAAGCACTGGTCATTAAGCGGATATTGCCAACTTAGAACGTGTGCTCTGCCAGTGGCCCGCATTACGCGGTTACGAAACCATCGCGTCATTCAATTGGGAGGATGCTATATCTCTCTTTTCTCTTCTTACATGGGGGCGCGGCCTGCTACGATATATATATATATATTGTACAGAAGCCGCCGAACACTGAAGTGGGTCGAACTCTTGTGTGCTTTCTAGTGGGTCTGCCCAAAGAGAACGCCGCTCGCGCGGAGACCCCGTGTTTTGGCCGTTACTGTCGCCATTGTGTAGACTCGCTGTGTGCCGGCTAATAAACGCCATAACAAATTGGTGGAGAGTGCTACGATCCCCTTCGATGCCCTTGGAACTACGCTCACGTACGCTGCAATCTACCATGTCCCACGACGCCTCTCAGCAAACGCCTCCTCCCATGCCACCCCCATGTCCCGGTGTCCCCAGGATCCGCGATCCACCCATCTTCACGGGCGCCGATGGCACTGACAAGGAGGACTGGCTCGCCATTTACGAGCGCGTGAGCGTCCCCAACAAATGGGACGAGGACGGCAAGTTGACAAACTTGGTGTTCTACCTTGCGGGCGTTGCAAGTTTGTGGTACACCAACCACGCGTCCGAGTTTGCAACCTGGTCCGGTTTCAAGACTGCTATCACCAACGTTTTTGGCCGCCCTGCCGTTCGCAAGCTGCAAGCCGAGCAGCGCTTACGCGAACGCGCTAAGCAGGCCGGTGGGTCATTCACCAGTTACATTGAAGATGTCCTGGACTTGTGCAAGAAGTCGAACGACAGCATGTCCGAATCAGACAAGATCCGGAACGTCATGAAGGGCATTGACGATGATGCCTTCACGATGCTGCTTGCCAAAAACCCAGGCACAGTAGCTGAGGTCATCACGCTGTGCCAGAGCTACGAGGAGCTCCGCCGGCAGCGTTCGATGACCCGTCGCTCCACATCACGAGATGCAGGGCTTGCAGGCTTGGAAGCGAGCTGTGATCAGGTGGCACTGCTGGCAGATCTCAAGTCCTTCATACGTGAGGAAATCGCGCGGCAGTTCTCTCTCCTGCCCTTTGCCCACCCACCGGCTGCTCAACAATCGGCCACTACCATTCTTCCACCCATCCGCCGAACGATTGAGCAGGAAATAGCGGAGGTCATGCCTGCGTACCACCCACAACAACTTCCGGCCCCTGCACCCCCAAGTTACGCCCAAGTGGTCGCAAGGCCGCCTCCAGTCGTTCAAGTGCCTGCACCAGTGACTTACGCCGAAGCTGCCGCACGACCTCCGTCCTTTGCAGCGGGTATGCCGGCTGCATATGTTGGCGCAACCCCTCAGCCTCATTTTCAGCCCACCATGCAGCCTTTCCAGACACCGTTCCGGGCGAGACCCACCCCCGCAAACCGATGGCGCACACCCGACAACCGGCCCATCTGCTTTGCTTGCGGTTACGCCGGTCACGTAGCCCGTTATTGCTCTCGACTACAGCCGGCTCCCACTTCTCCTGTTGCTGGCCACCTTAGCCGTTCGTATAACGAGGAACTGCCGTCTGTGCCACTGTTGTCTCGCCCAGGTCCGTCTGCTCGAAGGTCGCCGTCTCCACGACGTCGGTCTCTGTCCCCCATGCAGCCAAGTTCTTCTGCTCATGAGCGGGAAAACTAGTCGTCGCAGTCCCAGAGGCAAGGACTGCGACGCTATCGCATTGTGAAAGCCCTCAGAGCTGCCCATCTAATGTCATTGACGTGCTTGTGGACGGTGTTCATGCATCTGCTCTTATTGACACTGGAGCTGCGGTATCAGTTATGAGCGAAAACCTTTGCGGCTTGCTTCGAAAAGTGACGACGCCGATTTCTGGACTGTCCCTTCGTACCGCTAGCTCACATCGTATTAATCCTACAGCAGGCTGCACAGCTCGCGTTGTCGTTCAGGACGTTCTGTATGTCGCCCAATTCATCATCATTCCTGCATGCTCTCATGACGTCATCTTGGGATGGGATTTTCTCTCCCGCAACGACGCCGTCATTCATTGTGCCGCCGCCGAAATTGAACTCTCGCCCTTCTCGCATTTGACGCCAGAAGACGGTCCCTCGACACTGAACAAGATTCTTGTGAAAGACGATACTATAGTGCCTCCAAGCTCGACGATGGGCGTATCGGTCTACTGCACCGGTCTCTCCGACACAATTGCACTTGTTTCGCCATCCTACCGTGCTTCCAGGAGGAAAGGGTTGCTAGTACCTTTCGCGACCGTGCAAATCACCCAAGGCAGCGCCGCTATTTTTGTGACCAACCCATCCCCGTACACTGTTACCTTGGTTCAAGGGGAATGTCTCGGCAGAGTGGAAGCAGTCGACGACGCACAAGTCCTGGACGTACCCGAAGACTCGCGTTGTCCCGATTCAGTACCATCAGTGCTGTTTCTACTTCTGACCCATTCATCTCCTGATGTATTTGGCCCATTCATGGATGACAACCTTACGTCAGTGCAGCGTTCCCAGCTTCTAGACCTGTTGCAAGAATACCGTTCTTCTTTCGATGTCGGGCGAAGTTCTCTCGGTCGCGCGTCCACTGTTACGCATCGTATTGACACTGGTGCACATCCACCATTACGGCAACGTCCATACCGCGTGTCGCCTGCTGAACGCCGGCAAATTAACGAGCAGGTTGACGATATGCTCCGACGCGACGTCATTCGGCCCTCGGACAGTGCATGGGCATCTCCTGTTGTTCTTGTTGCGAAGAAAGATGGTTCTGTGCGGTTCTGTGTGGACTACAGACGGCTCAATAAGATCACTCGCAAGGATGTCTACCCACTGCCGCGCATCGACGACGCAATTGACAGCCTTCACGGAGCCCAATTTTTTTCTTCTCTCGATCTGCGCTCGGGGTACTGGCAAGTACCCCTGGCTGATGACGCTCGACCGAAGACTGCCTTCATCACACCCGACGGCTTGTACGAATTCAACGTCATGCCGTTTGGTCTGTGTAATGCACCTGCGACATTTGAGCGCATGATGGACACCGTACTGCGCAACTTGAAATGGCACACGTGCTTGTGTTACCTCGATGACGTTGTTGTCTTCGCTCCAGATTTCTCCACCCATCTCCAACATCTAAAAGAAGTTTTCGCACGTGTGAGCAATGCCGGCTTGCAACTAAATCTGAAGAAGTGCCGCTTTGCAGCACGCCAACTCACCATCCTAGGGTACGTCGTGTCCAAGGATGGCATTCTTCCTGACCCAGCCAAGCTTCGGGCCGTGGCCGAATTCCCAAAACCTGCGTCCGTCAAAGAACTGCGTAGTTTCGTGGGCCTGTGCTCATACTTCCGACGCTTTATACGAAACTTCGCCACGATTATATCACCGCTGACGAAGCTCCTCGGAAGTAACGGGCCCCTCAATTCGTGGTCGTCAGAGTGCGACAACGCGTTCTTGAAGCTCCGCCACTTGTTGACGTCTCCTCCCATCTCCGCCACTATGACCCTACGGCCCCAACAGAAGTGCACACGGACGCCAGTGGTGTAGGCCTCGGCGCTGTCCTGGCGCAGCGCAAACCCGGGTTCCCTGATTATGTTGTGGCATATGCAAGCCGTACGCTCACAAGAGCCGAGACAAACTACACCGTCACGGAAAAAGAGTGCCTGGCAATCGTCTGGGCTCTTACAAAGTTTCGACCTTATTTGTATGGTCGCCCATTCGATGTCGTCACTGACCATCATGCACTATGCTGGCTGTCATCATTGAAGGATCCCTCAGGCCGCCTCGCCCGTTGGGCTCTTCGCTTACAAGACTACGACATCCGCGTCCTCTACCGCAACGGACGCCAGCATGCTGACGCCGACGCCCTCTTGCGCTCCCCTCTGCCTGAAGCTAACGTGCTCTGCTCAGTATCCTCGGTTGTTGTTTCTGCCATTGATGTTGACATCATCGCTACCGAACAGCGAAAGGATAATTGGATCGCCCAACTGATCGACTTGCTCTCTGATCCGTCCGCAACGCCATCCACGCGTGCCTTGCGTCGTCGAGCTCACCATTTCGCCATTCGTGACGGCCTCCTACACCGACGCAATTACGACGCCGATGGCCGGCAGTGGCTACTCGTGATACCCCGCAGTCTGCGGTCGGAGATATGTGAATCCTTCCATTCTGATCCACAGTGCGCGCACTCTGGGGTATTCAAAACCTACCATCGCATTAGACAACGCTACTTCTGGCGCGGGATGTACCGCTACGTCCAGCAGTTCGTTCGCTCCTGTCTCGCTTGCCAACGCCGCAAACCGTCCGCACACATGTCACCAGCCGGTCTGCAACCGCTACCTTGCCCTGACCGTCCGTTTGGGCGCATAGGTATCGATTTGTACGGACCACTTCCTCTGACGTCCACTGGCAACCGCTGGGCCATCGTCGCCGTAGATCATTTAACGCGACACGCCGAAACCGCCGCTCTCCCTGCGGCTACTGCGCGTGATGTTGCGTCCTTCCTACTACATCGATTTATATTGCGCCACGGTCCACCCCAGGAGCTTCTCAGCGATCGAGGCCGTGTCTTCTTGTCAGAAGTCGTCGATGCCATTCTCACTGAGTGCCATTCTGTCCACCGCAAAACTATACTGCTTACCACCCGCAGACGAATGGTCTGACCGAACGCTTTAACCGCACCCTCGGCGACATGCTGTCGATGTACGTCGCCGCCAACCACACGAATTCGGATACCATACTGCCCTTCGTCACTTACGCCTACAACACCGCCCCTCAGAGCACGACTGGTTTTTCACCTTTCTTTTTGCTGTACGGAAGGCACCCGTCACACACCATCGACACGATACTCCCGTACACGCCGGATCCATCTGAGTGTACACCTATTTCCGAGACCGCCAGGCTTGCTGAAGAGTGTCGCGAGCTTGCCAAGACTTTTACGACGCATGAGCAAGAGCGGCAGAACAGTATTCGTGATGGCTCCGCCACTTCTGAGCCCCCCTTCCTTCCTGGTTCCCTTGTATGGCTCTCAATCCCGACCTCTGTAGCTGGCCTTTCTTCCAAACTACTCCCGAAATATGAAGGTCCCTACAGTGTGATCGAGCGCACATCTCCGGTCAACTATCTTATCGAACCAATTGAACAATCTTCGGACATGCGCCCCCGCGGGCGCGACATAGTCAACGTGGAGCGTCTGAAGGCTTACTATGACCCGCTCGTAGTGACAAGCTGTTAGGTCGCCAGGCGGCTCCCTCTTCGACCCCGGGGCAATTGTAGAGAAGCCGCCGAACACTGAAGTGGGTCGAACTCTTGTGTGCTTTCTAGTGGGTCTGCCCAAAGAGAACGCCGCTCGCGCGGAGACCCCGTGTTTTGGCCGTTACTGTCGCCATTGTGTAGACTCGCTGTGTGCCGGCTAATAAACGCCATAACAATATATATATATATATATATATATATATATATATATATATATATATATATATATATATATATATATATATATATATATATATATATATATATATATATATATATATATATATATATAGAAAAAGAGAGAGAGAGAGAGAGAGAGAGAGAGAGCACGCTTCGAAAGGTCTTAATTCAGAAAGTTTTTCCCATACAAGCGGCGGAGAGGCAAGGCCTTCACGTCCCGACATGGGACACCTGAGCCCGGGCCACTGATTTGCCGCACAATAGTTTTTCCACCACCACCACCACCA
The DNA here is from genome assembly GCF_013339725.1 of Rhipicephalus microplus. NCBI lineage: Eukaryota > Metazoa > Arthropoda > Arachnida > Ixodida > Ixodidae > Rhipicephalus > Rhipicephalus microplus. Next base: position 55,764,592 of record NC_051168.1, read on the forward strand.
CCAATAAATAATAACAGGGGATTCCCAGAAGAAAAAAAACAGCAGTGGCTAGAAGGTGGGGGGCTGGAGAGGCAAGGAGTTGTGTGGGTAGATGAAATTTAGAAGTTCGTGGGCATGTGTATACTGCCGTCGCAGGAAGCGCAGGGCCGGTTTTTGATTGAGGAAACGTGGGAGAAGAGAGCGTTGTCGGGACAATGATGGCGGTGATGACTATGATGAAGAAGAAGAAGGAATGATTGGCAAAAACACGCATAGTAGGTCCGCGAACTCACTCATACTCACAGACTAACACGATAATTATAGCGCGAGAACAAAACGACGACACAGAGACAAGAAGGACACGTGTCTCTGTGTCGTCGTTTTGTTCTCGCGCTATAACTATCGTCATGCCATACCAACTAGCCCAAGCTGCCACACTTTTAAGTCACAGACTCAGATCGAGCAGCGAGTGTCAGTCTGAGCGAATCCAGATGAGCAATATTTTTGTCGAGTTTGAGTCCGGGCGAGTTCGACTGATAAAATCTGAGTGAAGTCCGCAATTCTGACGCCCTACGTATACAAACCTACAGAACAGAGCTCGCCCCGCAAGGTTCCCACTTTCTATCGAGTGTCCTCGTTTGTACTGGTGATCGACCTCCGTGTGACACGTCGCACTTCTCGGTACACTTCCAATCTCGCGGACCGCTGCGATGACCCTCACATAGAATTGTATACTAAGATTATTTAAAATATGTACACTAGATTTATTTTGTTCTTGTGTCCTAACTTTGTTATCAGCTAAAATTGATTATTCAGTAAACGTTGAATCCTGTACTCCCCTTTACTCACCTTCTGAATCCATTTTTTGTAAACCCCCTCCCCTCTTCAATGCCTCTGGCCCTGAGGGTACAATAAATAAATAAATAAATAAATAAATAAATAAATAAATAAATAAATAAATAAATAAATAAATAAATAAATAAATAAATGTGCATATAGAAAAGCAGCGCGTTCGGGCGATAATACGGTGCATATCTGTCGGTAAAGGCATCCCTGCAAAGTTGAGGACAAAAAAAATATATAGCAGGATCATGCGCTGTTTGCTTGCAGTGTCCCACCCCCTTGTATGTTACTCCACTTTTTTTGCTATTTATTTCAATAATCAAGAGTCCGACGGACTCCCGTCTGGTCGGGGACAAACATAGTGCAAAGTAACTGCAAAAGGCTCCCGTGCGGGGAGCCGAAACGTCTTTTTAACTTTTGTGTATTTCACCTCGGTCGGCGTTTTTGTTACTTTGCACTATTATTTCAACAAACCTCAGTTGTTAGATGCGCTTTCCCTGTGCCAGTCCAGTTTTTTTTTTTTTTTTTTTGACCTCAACTTCGCAGCGCAGCCTTTTCCTGCAGTATGTTCCAACTACATAGCCCCCACACAAGCTTTCCTGCATATTTTCACGCTGTACTTTGCAATTGTGTACTTTTGCAGCCTTTATGATATCGTAATGTCACTTTTGTTGTGTTGATTCTTTCTTTTTACAATATTGTACGTTGTGTCGGCTTTCAACCCATTCCCCCCCCCTATGTAATGCCCCTGGGCCCTTAGGGTACCTAAATAAATAAATAAATAATAAATAATAAATAAATAAATAAATAAGTAAATAAATAAATAAATAAATCTGTCGCCGAGGACTGTCGCGTCGAAACCACCGGCTCGTACACAAGGCCTGCAGGCGAGCGCGGCAGTGATGGTTTCATTATGCGTTCAGGTCGCGAGGTGCGGGTCAGTACGTCCTTTTTTTTTTTGTCGTTCGCTTTCGTGCATGCCGTTTCGACGCGCGACCCCAATTTGGTGACCCGGATCGGAAACCGCGAGTCGCTCTGGACGATGCGATGGGGCGAGAATATAGAGACGAGAAGAGTGAAATAAAGAGAAAGAATGGGAGGTGTGAGTGGTGAGAAGTGTTTTACGGGATAGAGGCGACATATGTGTCGAGCTGCCCGAAAAGGGGAGCAGGGCACTGACAATTAAGCCAAAAGAGTCCCTAAAATCAGAAAACTAAGACATTAAGGAAGCGCGCGGGGGGGGGGGGGGAGAGAGACCTGACGAAAGGGTATTACGGGAGCACTGCAGGGTTATCAAAGAGAGGTCGTGCCCAGAATCAAGTGAAGAAATTTGTACTTCTAATTAGACAGCATTGAAAAGTACGCCCACATTCCCTTTCTTTCTGTGCTTTAACATTCTAGGGGGTGGGGGAAGGAAGGGCTTTTGTTGGTGTAGAACGAAGTGGCGATAAAAGGTTTCGTAATATATATTGACGAGGTTCTGTCCTCGTCGGAGTTGACCTCTGCGTCGTAATATATGCCTGCGGTTAGAGTTTACTCATCGAGACCGTAGCGCTGAAAAGGCAAGGCGGTGAAAGGACGACACATGCTCTAGTTGAAGCAGTGGTTTTCATTTCGGAAACGTGTGGTACTTATAACAAGAAGGGGGACAGCAAGAAAGAAAGAAAGAAAGAAAGAAACAAAGAAAGAAAGAAAGAAAGAAAGAAATTTCTTCATTGTCTGTACATATTATTACCAAAATGTGCAAAAAATTCCAAATCATATTTTAAAGTTAAATAAAATAAAAATAACAAAATGCAATGAATCAATAAAAGGACTGCTAAAGAAAGAAAGAAGGAAAGAAAACGCGAAATATCCATCTCTTTCGATTACTGCGAGCGCGATAGGGAATCGCCCATATCTGCAAAGTGCACGGTTGCATGTATGATATCTTCCGTGCTGTCAAGGTATTCGTTATACAATACGTTTCCCAATTTACTCATGGGTCTCTCATGCGTTCGACTAAGAATATATATACTGAAAGGCATAAACCACCTTTTGCTTCGCATTCGATGTATTAATTCTTCCCCTTCCCCCTATGGAGGCTTTCTGCATCTAAAATAGTTCTGCACAGCCTCAAGGAACGGAAGCACTTCCTTCGTGATGTACACACAATGTTATGTGATGACGTCATCATGTAACGTTACTACGTTCATGTCATCATGACGCCATGATGCCACAAATGCTAGCTACATTAGATGCCATGATGACACATTGGTGACGTCATTCGAGGTCTTTCTTTCTTGCATATTACTCGTGTTGATGCCTACGTCGCGAGATGCTGACGCCGACGATCAAATTCCACGTTTGATGAAGTATCCAAGGTTTTCGCCTTAAATCTGCTATTAGGAGAGCCAATCTGTCTCATTCCTTTGACCCTGTCTTTGCTGCTCCACGGCCACATTCATGCTTTTCATGCTGGCGCTCGCGGTCGGGTTAGGGTGCGTGTTCTCGGTGAGGCCAAGTTCTGGCAAGTTCCACGATTGCTGCCTGCATGTGCTACGGTTCTGTGATGGAATGATTTCACGGTGTTTCGTCATATCTTTATGCAAGTGAATACGCACACTTCCTCACAAATATATCTGCACGTGCGTGCACGGAATGTTTTTACAAAGACTGCCAAGATATTATCAGAGATAATTAGCTCCTGGCGAAGAAAGTAAACGCCATTAAATACAACCGCGGGGTACGAAGTTTGCGTATACGTAAGTCGTCAGACATTTTCTCTCGGCTTGTTTCACAGGTGCGAACTTGTCACTAATGACCGAGCACATATTACAGGCAGGTTTCAGTATTGGTTTGAGTTAACCAACCACATTACGCACGTTTTCCCGATAATACGTGGTGCTGCAGATACTGCCCCCCCCCCCCCCACTTTACATAACTGCCCATCATCTTCGTTGGACCACCCACCACTCCTGTTGACACCTTTGAAGTGCGCGCCTGCAGAACCGATAAATAGCAACTGTGCGCACGCAATGCCATTGCCCCCACGTATAGGCCTTTTCACGAGAGAGATAAAAAAACACTGTCATGCTGGGCTGCGCGGGACTGCAAAGCCTGAATACACAGCCTCGGCACATCATTTGTTACAATGTATTGGAGGGGGGGTCACGCCTTTTATCGCAGTCTAGACAAGATTATGACGGCACCCAGAGGCTGTGAAAGGGTCTGTGGGCACGCGTGATTATCAAACAACCTTGTAGATTGTAACAGCCACATACAAGCTAGAACTTAATCGATGAAGAGGACGTGGCCATTAAGGGGACTCAATAAACAATTGTATCGGGCCAGTTGGTAAGGCCTTAAGGGTAGCCCCGCTCCTTGTAGATGACACCAGCTTTAATTACTCCTCGCGACGCAACGAATCATCTATGCAATGGAAGCCATAGAAAGAAACGAGACAAACAAAAACACTGTGTGTGACGACAAGCGAAGGTGTACACTAAGCGGAAGTACCTGTAAAAAAAAAAAAAACACAACCTCGTGGCGGACACTGACAGGTGCAAAAAAGTGGGATCGGGTCAGTGGTGATGCACGAGCGACGTACACACCAGATAACACGACAAACGTGGGGAACCGCGCTTGCCGTGGACGTACGGGAATCAAAATGAAGTAGCCCCAGCGAACAATAAAAGGAAAAAAACTGTAACACAAAGAAACAAAAAAAGGCTACGAACGTAGAGCCTGTCCGGGTGACATCGCCGCAGGGACCTGGATGATCCTTCAACCGAAAAGTGAATCACTTGATCGCCTGGCGGTGCGTCGAAAAAAAAGAAACAAAAAAAAACAAATGCGGGGTGGGAAAGGGAGCCAACGTGTGGGAAGACGTGGGATTGGATGAAGGGAAAGGAAGAAGGGAAAGGAAGAAGGGTGAGAGACACGTTCAGGCAGAACAGGGCAGGAAGAGTGGTTTTACGGATGCGTCGTTAGGGTAGTTAGGAAGGAAAGAGTTATGTTGGTTTTAGCAGCATAGATAGAGAGAGGGGGGATGTCTATTCTGGCAGAAAAGGTGACAGGTCAGCATGAATCAATTGTCTAGACTCGAAGCGCAGAAGCATCTTACGCTGCGCCAGCCATATTTTGTAAATGTCTTTGTTTTTCACATACAGAAGATGGAAGGGACCCCAGCTTAAGTGCACCTGAAGCCCAACATAATATAAAAAGACTATACGTAGCAGAAAAAAAAAACTAAAACACAGTAAACGACCAAACATTGAAATGCATTGCACATACAAGGATAACGCAACATACAAGAAATAAAAGAATGGCACTATTCAAATTGCAAAAAAAAAAAAATACTCGGCTAGTATAAGCGTACACACAGCAAAAAACAAGAGACCTATACACTGCACCTTAAAATATTTTTTATACTCTTTGCGTGTTAGGGTGAGTATGCGACGATCAGCTTTTTTACATATTTGTTCAATACCTGTGGTATGGTGGTTTTGGGACGTTAAACCGCGCGTATCAATTAGATCATTGGCGGGAGATTTTTGAGGGTTTGACTTATGTAGCCGGTTCTCGTACAAGGAAAGATCCACTTACCGGCACCCTGGTTGAAACACATTTGTCTTTTTAGGTTAAGCTACCTATAGATATCAAGGACTCTATTACGATATACGGTGAAAACCTAAAGCAACGTAACAGCTAATGTTCCAAAGTAGTGGTAACACGGATAATATTATATTTAAGAAAAGAACTATGCATGGCATCGTAAAAGATTCAGGTCCTGAATATCAACCTTTACGTCGATGCAGGCGGCTCCCACGTTGGGATAGTACTTAAGGTGTAACCCGATGAAAAAAAAAAATACCGAATGATCGCAGCAGGCGCTGCACAGTCTAAGTTTATTTAAAATCCTGTTTTATTTTAGAAACTTAGAAACTGACTGCGTTAATGAAAGGAACTTATGCTTCGCCGCCCCCGGTTATTTTTTTTTCTACAATTGCCGTGACTGAATCCTTGGTCAGCGGTGAGAAAAGAGCAGATTGATTGAAATAACTTTATAATGGTGACAGATGGAACAACATTTATGTTACCTGGTTGTAGAGAGGCCTAAAAACAGCCGCGTGAAATGTACATTAACATTAAATTCACGGTCAGAATACACGGTGTGGTCAATGCGTTTGGGCTGTGCGTGAGGCGATTATTTTGATTGATTGATATGAGTGGTTTAACGTCCCAAAACCACCACATCATTACGAGAGACGCCGTAGTGGAGGGCTCCGGAAATTTCGACCACCCGGGGTTCTCCAACGTGCACCCAAATCTGAGCACACGGGCCTACAACATTCCGGCCTCCATCGGAAACGCAGCCGCCGCAGCCGGGATTCAATCCCGCGAACTACGGGTCAGCAGCAGAGTACCTTAGCCACTAGACCACCGCGATTATATTGAAACGATTGAAGACGATTATATTGAAAAGGGTATAAAATGGGTGCAACTCTAGTGCCTCTAGCGTTGTGCTCATGGCCCGGGAAGCAAGTGCATTGTTTAGAAAAACAAAAACAAAAGAACTATCATAGTAACAGCTTGTCACAAGAGGCTACGCTGCGACCGTGCATGTCGGTATAATTTGCATATATTTCCCACAGACAAAAAGTGGTTAACGATTTTGAGTACTTGGTGCTCTAATAAAGAAGATCATAAAGCCGTTTCATAGACCTCACACTTGATGAAGCCCATGGTGGCAAACGAAAAATGCGGGTTTAGAGAAAGCTGTTAACGACTTTGAGTACTTGGAACTCTACTATGGGAGAGCTTAAAACCATACCGTGAACCTCAAACGGTTTAAGAGAATCTTATTTCCAGATATGTCTTACATATAGCTTATGTGCGCACAGAAAGATGGACAATGATGATGATGTTTATGTACAGTGCAAGCTGTTATATACAGCGAAAATAACTTATTTGTGTAAGCAGTGGTGTACAATGCAAAAATTGCACAAGGATAGAACATTCATGAAGATCGAGATGAGTAAACTTATACAACCAGTAAGGCTATGTATGCACAAACAAGGGGGGTCATTCACAGTGCAAGGTGACGTTTTTTGCATTCTTTTCTGAGGACAATTTGCTCTCGTGCTCAATATTGCACAAGAAAAGACACGTTTTTAAAGAAGGAAAGGAAAATACGCACTGAAATTCACAGTGGTACAAGCTCTAGACCACCTCCTCAGTAGGGGAGGAAAGGCATGGACGCGGACCACCTGCATGACACATCACGATTGCTACGACACGCACGGCTCGCGCAACTCAGATTGTTGACTTTCCCACGTAGACCCACGTTTCTGTCGCCAGTCTTATGTCGGAAACTTGAACGTCATGGTACTTTTCACGACATAGTCCCATATTACTGTTCACTGAAAAGAAAACGTTTTAGGTAAGAGCAAGTAATCTTTAGTTCCCGATACGCCAGGAGCTTACAAAAGCGCAGGATAAGTGCGTGCTGTTCGAAAGGAAACGTGCTTTGACTAGTCTCTTACATATAGTCGATTGACAACTGTGCCGCAGTCCTGCAGATGGAACTTGTATGAATTCTTAGGTGGTAACCGACTTCGATAGCGCACGTGCGGTCAGTCTGTACATGTCGTCGTCGTCGTCATCGTCATCGTCATCATCAGCCTGACTACGTCCACTGCAGGACAAAGGCCTCTCCCATGTTCCGCCAGTGAACTCGGTCCTGTGCTTGCTGCTGCCAATTTATACCCGCAAACTTCTTAATCTCGTCTGCCCACCCAACCTTCTGTCTCCCCCTAACCCGCTTGCCTTCTCTGGGAATCCAGTCAGTTACCCTTAATGACCAGCGGCTATCCTGTATACGCGCTACATGCCCGGCCCATGTCCATTTCCACTTCTTGATTTCAACTATGATATCCTTAATCGCCGTTTGTTCCCTAATCCACTCTGCTCTCTTCTTGTCTCTGAAGGTTACACCTACCATTTTTTTTTTCCATTGCTCGTTGCGTCGTCCTCAATTTAAGCTGAACCCTCTGTGTAAGTCTCCAGGTTTCTGCTCCGTAGCTAAGTACCGGCAAGATACAGCTGTTATATACCTTCCTCTTAAGGGATAGTGGCAATCTAACTGTCATAATTTAAGAGTGCTCGCCAAATGTGCCCCATCCCATTCTTATTCTTCTAGTTACTTCAATCCCATGGTTACGCTCCACGGTTATTACCCTGTCCTAAGTAGACATAGTCTTCTACAACTTGATGCAGTCTGCGGATGTAGTCGGTGAAAAGTGCTGTGCTCTTGCGGCGAGGGGTGGAGAAGGAGGAGAGTGCAGGTCGACGGGAGCGGTAATCCGAGGTTGGGGAGACCTGGGGATCGATTGGACGACGCGCGTACCAGGCCAAGCGCATCCGTGTCACGGTGGTCGTTGCCTCTCGGGCCGGTCGTTCCGAGCAGATGAGTTCGGTCATGTACTACGTCTGGCAACTCGCCCGGGACGTGCGTGCGCCCATCGGATATACCAGGAAGCGGACGTGACGTCAGCGGCAGACGCGGTGGCCCTGCGCCACTTGGTCCTAATGGAGTTTTCTGAAGGGGGGATGCCCCCCGCATTCGACCGCGTTCCACTGAAACGAGCCTGCAGTATCTTCCGAAGCGTTATTCACACGAATTAGTGAAGCCGAAGCAGTGTACACGGGCGAAATACAAAAATTACGCGAAAAAAATAATAGACAAAGAAGAAAAGGTAGAAGAAACACGTAGAGTAAGGCTCGCGAGATGATTTCTCCGTTTGATTACACTCTACTCACAATAAGCAATTGCTTAGGGATGATATGAAAAATCCAAAAAAGTAAGAAAAAAGTTATCTGTGAAACAAGGCGCGCGGGGCAGGTGCATACCGATGACATCGACAAGAAAAAGATATATTAGGCAAATGGAGCGGCGGTTTCCTAGACACGAAACACTCGAAAGGCTGCCACTTTCAACTTGTTCATGGCCCCGGGCCGCAGTGCGGAAGCTATACGGCTCACGGCGCATAATGGCCGAATGGTGTGAGCCCGGACCGGGCCAACAATAATGCAGGCGATTTTTTTTGTTCGTACCTCTAAGAATACGTCAAAGAGACACACTACCCCAGCTTACACTCGCCCAATATCTTTCGAATGTTCAATATTCCAACCACTATAGTTTGTAGGTGGGTTACTACAAACAAAAACAAAATCCAGGGTTCTGCATTTCAACTTTCGCCCCGAAAACGCTCCAACCAAGAAAACGTCCCGAATTGTCAAGGTATATTGTCAGATATTTCGGCCAACGTCGTGCAGTGAAAGAATCCTCTAAGCCTTTTTTTTTTACTTTCAGTTATATGCGCTTCGTTGAGACAATTGCTAGAACCGTATAGGTGCACTGAAGATAACGCGACAAACAAGACACACACACACACACACACACACACACACACACACACACACACACACACACACACACACACACACACACACACACACACACACACACACACACACACACACACACACACACACACACACACACACACACACACACACACACACACACACACACACACACACACACACACACACACAGAGAACGCTTCTTCCAACAGCTCGTTTTAGCGATCGTCACCGTATTTGCGTATATATGTATAGAGAGAGAAATAAAGATGCAAGGAAAGGCAGAGAGGTTAGCCAGACGCACATCCGGTTTGCTACCCTGCAATATGGTCCACATGAGCAAAGGAGGAGGCTGCGAATGCAGGATTTGGCGAGCCAGGGTTGCCATTAAGGAGCCAGCATTCCAGCTAATGATAACCAAACTTGCGAACGTCATTTAGTTTTGTCACCAGATCTGTAGCCAAAGAACATAGTGGCATTATGAGGGACGCTTTTATTGACTGTAAGAATAAGTAATACCATTTCGGATTAAACCAGTAGAAATGAGAGCATGCACAGTTTCTTTTTGCTTTCGCCTAAGTCGTCAAGTCGCAGTATTAATTGCAAATAAATGAATACTATTGAATAAATTGCAGCGTGCTTGCATATAGCTTATATAAAACGGGCACAGATCAATAATAAAACATTCGAGCCAACAGGTAAGTATAAACATTAAATCAGTTTTTTTTTTAAGCTGACCGAAGGAATTCAATTCGTCAAGTTTTGTGAGGCCTAGCAATGAGGCACGCTCTCGGAGATGAACGGACACGGCAAATGCTGTCGAACCACAAACCTCAAATCGTGTACATTTGTTAAATTACTTTTTAAATCGACGATATCGTCAGCCGAATGAAATACCCCGCTAGTAACAGGCTAAAAGAACGTCATACAATAGTCCAAAGCACTCTGTCAACATCACGACAAACACAACTCGAAGGCGTCACGATAATGATGATAGTTATAGCGCGAGAACAAAACGACGACACAGAGACAAGAAGGACACGAAAGACACGAGTGCTAGACCATACTGCGGTCTAGCGCTCGTGTCCATACCAACTAGCCTATACCAACTAGCCCATACCATACCAACTAGCCCAACTAGCCTTTCCTCTGTCGCATTTTTTTTGTAATTTCTCCCTCTCTTCGCAACATTTCTTTTTAACATCTTTCATCCCCCTCACCCCTTTCCCCAGCACAGGGTAGCCAGCCGGTCTAAGAACTGATTGTGTTGTAAATGAATGTTGGGCGATTTCTGTAATGGTTATTCAGTTTTCATTCTTTCATGCATTGCTTTGTTATGAATATTTTTGTATGTATTTTAGAGTTGTGATTCTATTATTTGCTGTCATGGGCCACATGCGTGTTTCTTTTTGTATTGTCGCTTCTCGCTGCCTGTAATGTTTGTTATTTTTTTTTAATTTTGTAGTTCAGATTTTTTTCTGGGTGAAGGGGCCAGTCAAGCTGTGAAATGCAGCTTTTTTCCCTTCGCACCAAACCACGTATACATTGTATTTTCATGTACTTGTCACGTGGTTGAATAAACTCAAACTCAAACTGGCTAACCTCCCTGTCCTTCCGCTTAAACTTTCTTCCTCCTCCTTCTCCAACTTGCCCAACTAGCCCATACCAACTTGCCCAACAAGACCATACCAACTAGCCCAAGCTGCCACATTTCGAAGGCGTCGTCACCGATGTTCGACAGCGAGGGACCCACGAGACACGGCCTGCGCGGTTGTCGTATCCCGTGGAACCCTCCCTCTCAGGAGACCATCAAACACGCCAGCTGCCACACGCCAAAGAGGGTCCAGAATCTTCTCTGTGCGGCCACCAAGCGTCGCCACAGGAGAGCCTGCCAGCGCTACCGCGCTAACCGTGATGATGATGATCATGACAGTGAACTCTCGCGAGCACTGCGCCATCTACCACTCGTCTTATCCGCGATACGCGTGTGTACCACAAGGCGGAAGCGGCATTACAGAGGACGAGATCACCCTCACAGTTTGCATGCCAGTCCAGCTTCAGATATAGAAACTTGATTGTAGATGCACTGTCCAGCTTCATTTTGTTGCGAACCACTTGTTTTTTTTTTTTTTTCTCTAGAGCTAGCACTACAAGATGCGCCGCGACTCAAAATTAAAAAGCTGTGCGTAGCTTCAGCGTGCACGCATGGCAGGGATGGCAGGCAGCGCCACCGTGCATCAGCGTGCATGCATGGCAGGCGGGCAGTGTGCCAGCGACACGTTTGCCGACATGTACGCAACTTCGCCGCTGCGCTTTTGCAGACATGCCTTCAATGTTTTAGATGGCCCCGATGAGCGACAGCCTGTTAGTGTGAGGAAGAATGCCACGTGCTACGGATGACAGGGCTGAAAAGCTCAGAAATTGTGAAGGTTATTGTAAATAATAATAATAAAAAAACGGCTGTTTAACACTACAAAACAAAACTTCAGAAGCAGCCAGAAAGTAGCTATGGCGCCAACCTAAAATGTTTTGTCACTAGGTGGGGTCGTAAAATGGCGAGTTTTCGCAAAATAGCCACCAACGATAACCTTTTTTTTTTTTTTAACCATGACAAGCCTCCGTGGCTGAACGCATCACGAAGGACAGAAAAAGTGCAAACCGTCGAACGGCGGCCTGGACATTTTGGCAAAGGAACCGCATAAGGGGTGAACGTTATTTCATAAAAAAAAAGGCCAAAGACTTGAGAGAAAAGTTTCATGAATTTCTTCACAATTATACTGAAATACAGCCCCGCCGTGGTGGTCTAGTTAGTGGCGCTGCTGGCCCGCAGGTCGCGGGATCGAATCCCGGCTGCGGCGGCTGCATTTCCGATGGAGGCGGAAATGTTGTAGGCCCGTGTGCTCAGATTTCGGTGCACGTTAAAGAACCCCAGGTGGTCGAAATTTCCGGAGCCCTCCACTACGGCGTCTCTCATAATCATATGGCGGTTTTGGGACGTTAAACCCCACATATCTATCAATTATTTTAATGAGTGCGCTTTCACGATTTCACGCGCTAAGGTATCATTACACTTTCCAAGAACGAATGCACTGGAAAACCGATAGGCCCACACTTTCACCAACCAAAATGCGCTGGCAAATGCGCCGAAAGTTTTTTTTTTTTTTTTTTTCACGAAAAGGCCATGCTTGATGGTCTTGATGCGCAACTTTTCTTTCTTCATGGTACGCGTCTTTCTGAATTTCCGTAAGCACGTACCAGCAGCCCAACAAAAAGTTTCGTTAAATTTGTTTAACTAATGTGGTAATGCACGAAAAAAACTTTGAAAACCACGACGCTGCTAACCTCCTTGCGCCGCACCAACATTCTCATGCCCATATCAAAAGTCATGGCCGAAACCTGAATGTTTTATGCTTATTTTCTGTTATAGTCATAAGCCAACGATCTTGGAATCAAAGGGTGTTGAATTTTCTAATTTTAATTTACAGGTCCACACTGATTCATTCTTTTTTTCTCATCATAGTGTTCCTTGTACCCTGCTTCCCGCCACTTGATCCTCCCTGCCGCAGTATACGCTTTCCAATTTCCCGATGATGAAAAGCCACACTAACTTAACCGCTGATCCGATCGCGCCGCGAAACGAGCAGCTAACAGCCAGCAAGGGCGGCGCCTAATTACAGGGAGGCTCCAGCTTCGTTCAGCGAGCGTAGAGCGCCCGTATGAAAGCTCGCTTATCTGCTGCGGCGACAGTGTAGCCAGCAACGTCAGATGGAATGAAGGCACACACACACACACGCTCAATAGTCCCGTTGTGCCGTTCCAGAGGGGAGAGAAGACAGTAATACACTTTCTCTTTTTTTTTTGTCTGCGCTTTTGCGTTGTTTGTGATTGGCGGTCGTTAGCCCGGGATCAGCGAGCCAGGCTTACGCGTGCCACGCCCTCTTTAGCTCGAAAACGTTATAATGGCGTCGCGCCCCTCATCCCTTTTCCATCTCCCCACCAGGCAGAGTCGCTCGTGAACGCGACATCGCTACCGATGGTCGCGCCCCTCAGCGGGCGGCGGCGGCATCGAAGCGGGAGTCACGTGCACGCGGGTCACACTGTGCGACGCGTTCTGTAACGCTCTGCGTACACCACTCTACATGCACTCGTGTAACTCGGTGCATCCGCGTTTGGTGCGTCGTGAGGTATGGGGAGACGCGATCACGAACGAAGCGGATAATTAGCCGCACAATTAAGGAGGCTGTATGACCCCCTAACTTCGTGTTTTGAAACTGGCCAACATTGTTTTTTAGTGACAGCGCTACACACGCTTTCGGTGGTAAGTTTGTCCCGCTGCCCGACATATGAATTCACCGTAGTCTTGTCTTTGTTTTGGCGCTATCAGGCTGCGTATGAAGAGGGGGGAAAAGTAGACTGAAGCTAAGAGAGAAGTCGGGAAGGGGACACAATGAGCGCTTTATTCGACGACATATTATGCTCCTATGACATAATATGCCCCGCTAAAAGCACGATCTTTGTAAGTGGCAAATCAGGTTTCGCAAGAAACGGTATAATGGCACTTCAAGGCCGCACTCGGGAATTTTTTTTCGGGGGGGGGGGCAGGGAGAGGGGGAGTAGCACGGCTAACTCCGGCAACCGGTGGCCGCTCTGAAAGCGCGTAAGTGTTTTAGTACCACCCGAAAAGTCTACACTGTCACACTATCCAGCACAACTGAGCACATCGCCTTTTCGGACGTCCCGGAAAAGTAGTTGCGGTGCCCGTCTCAGACGCTGGCCGAAAACGACGCGGGTTGCATCGCAGCTATAGGCGGCCGCGATGGCCTTGCTTTCGGTGGATACGAATGTTTCATAGTCCCGTGTAGAATGCGATTCCAGTGCACCTTAAAAGACCCCAGTCGATCGAATTTTTTTTTTTCGGAGCCTTCTTCTACACGGCGTAATTCATAATTACGTCACAGTTTCGGCTCGCACAAACCCCAGAAATTATCGAGCCGAGGGCCTTCGATGACTCATCATACGCAAAAATGAGTGACAGCCGGTGGTGCCGTGACGTCAACCCCAATGTTACACAATGAAACGTGATTAGCACTAACGTTGTGGTGACGTTACCCTGTGACGGCATCGGGGCGTCACAGTTTGCCGAAATTTTCGTGGTCACTTGAACACGCCACACACAAGTGAGCAAGTGAGCACGGGGGGGGGGGGGGGCGACATCTGCCTTCAATAGTGACATACCAGGGAGTGGGATCACTGTGACGAACCTTCACCCCCTCCCCTAAACGGGAACCCTGCACGCGCTTATGGTCACGATGGCATCATGGCATGGCGTCACAAGATCGAGTCATTGCGCAATATCGTCACTTGGTCAAAGGTGGACCGACCGATTACGTAGACTGACCGAAACCACGTGAGCTACACAAAGCTTCATGAGGGGGGGGGGGGATAATTTGATAGGCTGTGAAGAACATGAAGTAGGTTTAAGCCATCGAGGCGACTTAGGCTAATGGCATAGGCAACCATGTGACTTTTCCGATCTTTCTAAGTCTCTATAAGGTAGGGGCTCAAACGCGGGGACCACCTAGTTATATATAAGTATACATATGGGATTAACATACATGCTCGACCCATATATGTTCGAGAGGGCCACATGGGGCTCCTGACTGTCACTTGCACTCGCGACGCACTAAAGGATGTGTTTGTCCCCTATAGGTATATATAGACCCTTTCACTGTTTACAAACACTGGCCCTTGACGACATTCGGTTTTGTCCACCCCTGTGCCTTAATAGCATCGGTGGGTAAGAAGAGCGTTAGAAAATAGCCCGCTGATTTTGTACACTTTCCTTGCCCTATTTGCCAAATATATTCAAATAAATGTTCTTTTGGGTTACATAAAAGTTTTAAAAATTCCCTTGAACATTACACGCGTTATTTTTATCTCAACAACTGATAGGAACATTTTTTTTCTCCTTAAGAAACGTGAAAACGTCCTTTCAGTTTCGACTTTAGGAGCTGGTAAATGAGATGACCGGAAGTTCTTTTGGGGCACAACGCTTGCAATCTTGAAACCGTCTATATTTATTTTAATAATAAGCATGCGCGTGAGCCAAGCCGGCATGACAGGGTTGAAGTATTCTTTTCGCGAGGCGCCTCATTTGGTCACCATGTGTTGAAGCGCATCCGTAGAACAAAGACCGCAATTCATAATGGGCATCCAGAATTCATTCATTTGGGAGATCGGTATCGACATGCTGTTAGATGGAATCAAGGAGGTTCAAAAACCTCCTTATATGGAATCCTGCCCTCAAATGTTTTTTTTTTCTTTCACAAGTGAGCCGTAGTAGATAAATGCTTTGTTTTTAATAGCTACCTTTGCTGACAATGTGTACGCCCCCCTCCCCCTCACACACGCGCACCACAACGATGACGATAGTTATAGCGCGAGAACAAAACGACGACACAGAGACAAGAAGGACACGAAAGACACGTCTCTTGTCTCTGTGTCGTCGTTCAGTTCTCCCGCTATAACTATCGTCATGTCATACCACCTAGCCCAAGCTGCCACACCGGAAAGTAGAACTGTGGCAGCTTGGGCTAGTTGGTATGGCATGACGATAGTTATAGCGCGAGAACAAAACGATGACACAGAGACAAGAGACGTGTCTTTCGTGTCCTTCTTGTCTCTGTGTCGTCGTTCAGTTCTCCCGCTATAACTATCGTCATGTCATACCACCTAGCCCAAGCTGCCACACCGGAAAGTAGAAGTGTGGCAGCTTGGGCTAGTTGGTATGGCATGACGATAGTTATAGCGCGAGAACAAAACGACGACACAGAGACAAGAGACGTGTCTTTCGTGTCCTTCTTGTCTCTGTGTCGTCGTTCAGTTCTCCCGCTATAACTATCGTCATGTCATACCACCTAGCCCAAGCTGCCACACCGGAAAGTAGAAGTGTGGCAGCTTGGGCTAGTTGGTATGGCATGACGATAGTTATGGCGCGAGAACAAAACGACGACACAGAGACAAGAAGGACACGAAAGACACGTCTCTTGTCTCTGTGTCGTCGTTTTGTTCTCGCGCTATAACTATCGTAATGCCATACCAACTAGTCCAAGGTGCCACACTTCTAAGCGCACCACAAGCCGCGTTTACTTCCTCCCCTGACCCGGCCCTTCTGGGAACAATTACTGTAGCCTCTGGAGTTTAGGTACTATGGGGCAAGGCGTTCTGAGATAGGTGCAGCGACACGAACGTATTGACGAAAAGCAGAAGCCTTTCAGAATGAGCGAGGGGAAAAAATCTCACAATGCCATTGTTCAAAATAAAAGGTGACTGAAGACGCGGAAAAACAAAAAAAAAAAGCGAAGAACAATGTGATGTTTTAAAAGCATTAGCAAAGATAATGATGCGTCACATTCTTGCGTCAATGCTTGCGCAATGACTACCATCTGTAAAGGTAACTTGCTGAAACCACCAATGAACGATCGCGCTTACATGTATACCGATAACTCGTCCGTGCTCCCAAGTTGAGTACGAAGTACTCAAAATCGTTAAACATTTTTTTTTGTAAACTCTTCTCTAAACACAATTTTCTAAACACATAATCGTCCTCAGAGATCGACTTTTTTTTTTTTAGGAAGACGCCTCAGGAAGACGCCTCAGGAAGACGCCTTCGTACTCTCCCATAGTTGAGTACGAAGTACTCGAAATCGTTAAACGTTTTTTTTAAACACACATAATCGTCCTTTGTGTGTCAGAAGCCCACGGGACGGCCTAGTGCTCTCCCGTTCTAGAGTACCAAGTGCCCTAAATCGTTCACCAGTTTTAAATGCCAAGCATTTCTTAGCGAACTTCGGCGACTTTGATAGTATCTATCTATCTATCTATCTATCTATCTATCTATCTATCTATCTATCTATCTATCTATCTATCTATCTATCTATCTATCTATCTATCTATCTATCTATCTATCTATCTATCTATCTATCTATCTATCTATCTATCTGTCTGTCTGTCTGTCTGTCTGTCTGTCTGTCTGTCTGTCTGTCTATCTATCTATCTATCTATCTATCTATCTATCTATCTATCTATCTATCTATCTATCTATCTATCTATCTATCTATCTGTCTGTCTGTCTGCCTATCTATCTATCTATCTATCTATCTATCTATCTATCTATCTATCTATCTATCTATCTATCTATCTGTCTGTCTGTCTGTCTGTCTGTCTGTCTGTCTGTCTGTCTGTCTGTCTGTCTATCTATCTATCTATCTATCTATCTATCTATCTATCTATCTATCTATCTATCTATCTATCTATCTATCTATCTATCTGTCTGTCTGTCTGCCTATCTATCTATCTATCTATCTATCTATCTATCTATCTATCTATCTATCTATCTATCTGTTGTGTCTCTGTCTGTTGTCTATCTATCTATCTATCTATCTATCTATCTATCTATCTATCTATCTATCTATCTATCTATCTATCTATCTATCTATCTAATCTATCTATCTATCTATATACCTGCCTATTTATCTATATGCCTGCCTATCTATCTATCTATCTATCTATCTATCTATCTATCTATCTATCTATCTATCTATCTATCTATCTATCTATCTATCTATCTGTCTGTCTGTCTGTCTGTCTGTCTGTCTGTCTGTCTGTCTGTCTGTCTGTCTGTCTGTCTGTCTGTCTGTCTGTCTAGCCGCCTGCGACTTTTAGCTCTCTTGGCCGTTTCGATAATGGTATCGATGCCAAACTTGGTATGGCATAACATGACTGTATGAAAAACATATCTGACGTCATAACATGAAAATCATGACATGTATGTCATGATTTACATTTCATGGTCTTGAACCTCTTGCGGTGGTTTCGTTCACATTGCATCTTGCAAAACTGGTAAAGTATGGCATGATTGCATGGCGAACACAAGCGACAGACCCTAACATGAAAATCATGACATGGGTGTCATTTCACAACATGACTACATACCACGCTCATGTTGCGCTGACGGCTGTTTCGCTAGTTTCACTTATACCAAATTTGGTATTACGGGACGTGAATGGATGACGAAGGTATGATACTGGTGAAAACATGATAATCATGGCATGGGTGTCATGTAACAACATGACTACATGCCACGCTAATGACCCATTCGCGGCCGTTTTGATGGCATGATATATACCAAATTCGGTATTACAGTATGTGAATGGATGACGAAGGTATGCGACTGGTGCAAACATGATAATCATGAGATGCGTGTCTTGCACCAACTTGACTACATGCCACGCTCATGATGCGCTGGCGGCTGTTTCGCTAGCTTCACTTATACCAAATTCGGTATTAAGGGACGTGAATGGATTACGAAGGTATGATACTGGTGCAAACATGATAAACATGAGATGCGTGAGACGTAACAACATGACTACATGCTACGCTCATGATGCGCTCGCGGCCGTTTCGATGGCTTCACATGTATCAAACTCGGTATTACGCGACGCGAACGGACGACATAGGTAAATGGCACGTACAAGCATGATAATCACGACATGCGTGTCATGTACCAGCATGACTACATGCCACACTGATGATGTGCTCGCGGCCGTTTCGCTAGCTTCACATATGCCAAATTTGGTATTACTTGACGCCAATGGATGACGAAGGTATGCGACTGGTGCAAACATGATAATCATGAGATGCGTGTCATGTGAGAACATGACTACACGCCACAGTCAAGGCGCCAGTACATTTCGACGTGACGCGGTGCGGGTCCTCGCCGGCGTTCATTTCGTCGCGTCACGCCGGCGTTGCCACGCCAGGCGCCGGTCCTGCCATACACTCGCAGGGGCGCGCCGCGTTGCGTTGCTTTGACGCATGCTCGTTTCGGCGCGTCCGACGTCTCTCCGTCACGAAAAGAGGGAGGCGCAGTGTTGTCTGGATAACGCATCAGCACGAAATGCTGCATGTCACGTTTCGCGCCGGTTGCCATCGGGCCGCGCCGACGGACGCTGGTCGCGCCTGGCGTCAGACTATAGAGTGCTCGCGTTTTGCTAAAGTAGCGTCGCTGTGCCCAGCGTGCGCGCGCGTCAACGCTACAATGGAGTATATTGGGCCCTACATGATGCGCTCGCAGCCCTTTTGCTAGTTTCACATTATATATATGTATATATATATATATATATATATATATATATATATATATATATATATATATATATATATATATATATATATATATATATATATATATATATATATATATATATATATATATATATATATATATATATATATATAGTGGAGTAATAATTCAATGGGCCAGTTAGTTTTTGTGAAGGTATGGGATATGGCACAACGGGAGCGTTGTCAACAAAGATATATATATTTATTTCCCAACAGTTTCGCGAGCGTCCTCCCTTCATCAGGGGATGAGTTAGAACTCATCCCCTGATGATCACTGAGCTGTGATACGGCCGCTGTGATAGCTCAGTGGTTAGAGCATCGAACGCGTTATTCGAAGGTCGTAGGTTCGATTCCTGCTCACAGCTGGTAATTTTTTCATCCACTTTTCTTTCTTCTTTTCTTATTATTTACATTCCATTGGTTCTAATAACTTCGCCTGTACATTCCTTGGCACTACTGTCTGTTATATCTTATATATATATATATATATATATATATATATATATATATATATATATATATATATATATATATATATATGTATATGTATATATATATATATATATATATATATATATATATATATATATATATATACTAAATTTGGTATCACGTGACGTGAATAAATGACGAAGGTAAACGACACATTCAATTATGGTAATCATGAGATGGAAGTCATGTACGGCATCATTTATCTCCACCTCGTAACTTTGTGCTGATTTTAAAGTGACAAATCAACATTTCTCATTCGTGCTTCGCATATCGAGTCCCACTGTACGCGGCATCTGCCAATTTTTAAATGCGAAGCATTTCTCAGCGAACTTCGGTGACTTTGAGCGCATCTATCTATCTATCTATCTATCTATCTATCTATCTATCTATCTATCTATCTATCTATCTATCTATCTATCTATCTATCTATCTATCTATCTATCTATTTAGCCACTTACGTTTAGGTGCTCTCGTGGTCACCCCCTTAACGTGGCGTGAATCAAAATTAGCATGGGAGGGTAAGATAGCTTGACGAATATAAAGCGCTGGTCAAGACACGAATAATGTCACTATCCCGTCGCGTACGTCGTCAAACACTTCCCGCCAGACAGTGGCACATACCCACGGACGGTTATGTGCAGCTTGTATACGGGTATGTGCCACAGGTACTTATAGTATCTACCCAGGAACGACGAGAACACACATGAGCCGTTTTAACGCGTGAGCGTTAAGCAATACCCGCCATAGGTAGCGTTGACCCAACGAAAGCATAGAATAAATGACAATTTAAAAAAAACCGCACACAGGCAGCGTTGATGCCCCAAAAAATGCAAATAATAAATTTCAAGGCCCCAGCAGGAATCGAACCCAAGCATTTTGCGTGGCAGTCAAGCATTCTACCTTATAGCAACGCCAGGTCTCGGAACTACTTTCCAAATAAACGCAAATATTCGTGAAGCGTCCATAGGGGTTGCAGTGCTGCCTACCCAATTTCATAAATATTGCGTATGTACTCCTTCGATACAGCCGTCACGTCGGGTTAACGTCAATTCCGGTTAGTTGTCATGCGCTGAAGTTGATTTGTGTAGCAGTGTCCAGGGCCAGCATCTTCGCGAGCATCAGCGCCTCGTATCAGCTTCTGGTGCTGCTAATATGCATGTTCCAGTTGGCATCGTTGCGCAAGTGCGAACAACTGGTTATATGAACATCTGCAACACTTGTACTTATATATTGCATCATTTTATGACGTGTCACTCAATAAAAAAAATGCAACGCGGTCACCTTCCCTCCACATGCTTCGCATAACGTCGATTTCCAGGTACGTGGGATCTGCCGATTTTTTTAGATGCGGAGCACCTTATACTCGCGCCTTGTAGTGCGCCGTCCGCACCGCTTCTCGAACATTCGACAGCTGACGCGCGCGCATGCGCCGTCGCGCCGTCGCCCACTCTTCCACCATCTGTGCATCCCTTCCTCCTCTACACACCGCGCGCGCTTCACTCCTCCACCATCTGTGCACCCTTCCTCCTCTACACACCGCGTTCGACATCTACAATTCTCCTGATTCTCCAGTGGACGCGCATGTGGCGTCGCGCTTCGAGAACATTCAACAGCTGACAGTGCATGCGCCGTCGTGCTGTATATATACTCAAGGTCGGCGCTCGCTCGCTCAGTTGCCGCTCGTCGGTTGGTTTGTACGGCGCGTCGACGTCCAAGGTCGCGGTGAAATGAATTCCAACGAATCCACAAACACAATGATCGACGTCCCTTCGACCAGCGCCGCCCCTTCGCATACGTGTGTACGTGTTCACTCATTTAACACCCCCTCCTACAACCACGTTAACCAATTTAGCCATCGACCCAAGTAAGTCGCAATTTAACACCCCATTTCACAACCACGTTAACCAATTTTGCCATCGACCCAAGTAAGTCGCACTTTAACACCCCGTTAACCAATTATATGGTCCGCATCCTCCTCAGTGTTCCCCCGAGGGAAGCTGCGGGCAATTTTTTTCTTCAGGAGTTCCTCATGCCCACGTAACGACGAGCTTCGTCAAAGCATGTGAAATCGCACGTCTATCCGGAGCGAAGGCACTGTGGGCCGCTTGGTAATTGGCATTGCACGAAAGCGAGATTAGGGTGTGAATTGGTCGCGGGCTTCCAAAGGGTCATAGCTTGTGGTCTCGTGAGATTTTTGAGTGCGCGCGCATGGGAGTTGCGGGCGGGGCTACTTTCTAGATAAAAGTGTTTCGTCAATTCATTAAGAGTGCACAAAGTGTCTCAGAAACCTTGGATCGCGAAATGGGATAAGGTTTTTTCCTCCGCGCCAAAAATTGGTTTTCGAAACGCATAAGATCTGCGCCTTACCTGCCCCTTCGGTCCTTAAGTCGATACAGACAGGGGTAACGTTGGTGGACCACCACCACCATCACCACCATCATCATCATCACCATAATCATCACCACCATCATCATCATTAGCCGCAGCAGCCTGACTACGCCTTCTGCAGGACAAAGACGTCTCCAATGTTCTGCCAGTAAACTCGCCGGTCCTGTGTTTGTTGCTGCTACTTTACACCCACAAACTTCCTATTCTCATCTGCCCACTTAACTTTCTGCCTCACCCTCACCCGTTTGCCTTCTCTTGGGATGCAGCCTGTGTCTGCTGGAGTGGAACACCCCAAACATAAGACATACGGGACTCTGCCAAATAAACCCTCGACTGGAACTTCAACCTCCACCCGGACTTCATCGACGCGAAGTCTTTGCCACCTTTGGTTGGGGGTTGCATTCACAAAAGCATACACGACCCTCATTGGATTGACAAACAATGCGGAATGCAACGTCTGTGGCACCGAATAAGACATCGACCATCTGCTATGCCGTTGCCCTCGCTTTGCCTCTGAAAGACAGACGCTTTCTGACGCTTTGCGACAATTGGATGATCATGATTGAAAATTTTCGTTGAAGCGCACTGAAGACATTACGGAGCAAGCGCTGTCCTTGTCAGCCTCTTCTGTCCGTCTGTCTTCAGTGCGCTTCAACAAAAATTTCCAATCATGAACGTTATCCAACAAGCCCAACTTGCCACCTTGCTGCAATTGGATGATCAGCCACTTTCTATGCAGATGCTACTGGAGTACCATCCTTGTCTTTCGACGACTCAAAAGGCAATCACAGCCGTCTTGTGCTCTTTGAGGACTACAAGCCTATGTGAAGACCTTCTAACTTTTGTGTAGTGCCATCGCTTCATACGCATCAGCCCATTGACTGACAATCATTTTTTCGTCTCTTTCTTTTCTCTTTCCGCTCTCTCTCATCTTTATACTCCCCTTCCTATTGCCCCAGCGTAGGGTAGCAAACCAGGCATGTGTCTGGTTAACCTCCCTGCCTTCTCTCTTGTTGTTCTTGTCCTCCCAGTCTGTGATCCTTAAAAACCGGCGGTTATCTTGTCTTCGCAATACGTGCCCTGCCCTTGAACATTTCTTCTTGGTTTCGGCTATGACGTCCTTAATACCCGTTTGCTCTCTGATACCCTCTGCTCTCTTCTTCTCCCTTAAAGTCACGCCTATCATTTTCCTTTCCATTGCTCGCTCCGTCTTCAACTTAAGTTGAAGCCTCTTTGTGCCGAATTGGGTACTTTTCGACCCTGTTTGGCGACGAAAATTTCAGCTTGACGTCGTGGCTATTCATGGCTTCGTCCATGTTTCATGTTTGCGCATTCACTGTCATGTCAAAATAAAGCTGCCAGCACGATTGAAGAATAACCATTGTTCGCAAACTTCGCGGCCGTGTAGGCCTGTGCGTGCGCATGCCTTTTCCTGCAGCGGACCAATGCGCATCGAGGTATCCAAGAAGAGTTCCTATTATTTGGCACACGAAGGAAGGACGCACGCATGTAAAGAAACACGTGATGAAGCCAGATCTTACTGCACAAACACGGTGCGTCAAAAAGAAACACGCAACAACTGCCAGTATCGTGGCCAGCAATCTTTTTAGAGCAAAGCTTCTTAAGACTCGTGCCCGGCCATCGCCACCGTCATAGCTCCCCACTGCATTCCCGCTCGCACTCATCTCCTACCTGTCTCTCTCTCTCTCTCTCTCTCTCTCTCTCTCTCTCTCTCTCTCTCTCTCTTTCTCTCTCTTATGCTCTGACCTATCCCCTCCAATCGGCGAAAGCGCGAAACCATCGCTTCACTTTGTCGTATTCAACCATGACATTTTCGGGCTTCCACTCCTTGGTTGCTCCGTTCCCTTCTGAGTGGTTGACCGACCACTCCTCCGAGGACTTACCACTCCTCCCAGTGGTTGATCTGTCTCACTGCGCTGCGCGCGCCGCAAACTCACTCGCTTAGTCGTTCCCGCCACCAGAGAGCGCAGCAGACGCTCGCTGAGTGGTGCCCCGTCCTCGGACTCCTGCGACCGTGTCCATCTTTCCTATGTCCTCTTTACTTCCGTCGTTTTCTGTCGGTCGCTGTCCCTGCGTCTCGCTCTCTCCTTCCTCTATCTATCTCCATAACTTTATTCCTATCCTTTTAATCTCTCCTTACCCCATTCCTTGTGAGCTACTGTTGAGGTGTCGCACTCTGATGCAGACAGTTACGGGGCTCACTTTTCTCTTCTTTTCTCATTGAGAATCACATAAGCCAACAGTGAGATCAGGCGCATAGTCGCTTCCATCCAATCTTCAAGGACCTCCTTTTCCTCCTCCTTCTGCTGCTGCAACCACTACTACTACTAGTACTACTACTACTACTACTCAGACTACTACTACTACTACTACTACTACTACTACTCCGTCTACTACTACTGCTACTGCTGCTGCTGCCGCCACTAATAACTAATTGACTATTTGATTAGCTAACTAATCAATCTACTACACTTCCTGCTACATTATTGGTATAGATATCGATAATACTTGGTACGGAACATATACCAATTAGCCCAACCAGGTAGTTTCCTACTGCAACAACTACTACTACTACAAGGACTACGTCCATGACCACACAGTGCAGACCGAGCTAAACGCTTCAAAAATTCAGTTCTGTTTTTACTGCATGCATGTATCTTTGTCTTCTTTGTTCTTGTGCAGCGGCTTTTTTTTTTTACAAATTTACCATGCGTCGTGCGTGAAGCCTGTGCAACACTGCGCATATATTCTAAAGAAGGCAGTGTTTCTCAGTCGCACGTTGGACACCACAAGCTCGATTTCGCAGCCTTGGTGCCGCAAAGCGAACCCGGGGGAATTCACTCGAAAGGACTGTCCTCAATCGCGAGCGGGTCATTTGGTGGGGCGGGCTTCGGCCGTGCTGCAACCTCGAGAGAACGATCCGCTTGCACGCATGGGGCACGTCTGTATATACACACTGCACTGGAGTACTCGATCACGTGACTACTTCTGAGCAATCGTCGCATGCGGTCACGTACGCACGCTACTATTGGCGCGCGCACGTGTGAACAAATCGAGGTTGTGACAAATACGCGCTAATTGCTACAAACTGAAAAGCGAACGTGTCCGGAATATTTTTTTAAACGTTTGAGTCTAGCCTGTAAAGAGAATTTGGCCTCCTGCAGCTAGTGTTTAATGGTTATAACACGTAATCTAACCGACATCAACCGGGCTGCAAGATTGCGATTGCCCCTGCCTTCTTTCTTTTGTCTCTCAGCCCTCTGGCCAACATTGCGTCCACAGGCTGTTTACGTCAGGCACGCTAATCCCGCACAAGTAAACCCAGACTATAAGAACATACAAAGACATCAGAAGCGCCCTAACAGGTAGTGTGTGTGTGGGGGGGGGGGGGGGGGTACTTTCGGGGATCGCCACCCTTCACTCGCACTGTCACGCTGTTCTCTCCACCGAGAGTACACGACGAATACGCTCAAAGTTCTGTAGACATTGCCGCTGCAATGCGGGAGACGTCTCTATCTACGCAATTTTCCCAATTGACTCTAGAAATGTGTTCCGCCCTTAGAAATGTCACTTTAGAAACTCGAACATCCATTCTTAAACCGAAGAAGACGCTGTTCGTTTAGACGATTTAATAAATATTTTCATTATCCTCTACGCGTTGTTTCTAAACGCCATTTTATTTTCTGTTGGATCACTTCAAAAAAAGCAAGGAAATGGCATATTATACAAAGTGTTAGTTAGCCTCCATTCATCCTGTGTTCCATTCTGGCGTCCCGTCTCTAGCACGGTTGAAGTTTTAACGCGACGGCGTTAAAGAGCTCGTTTCGCAGAAGTTCTGGCGTCGGTGTCGGCGTCGTTGGTTGTGAGCGAGAAGTCATCATCTTATGAGCGACCAAAAAATCGAGAACGATGCAAATAAAATAAATGATAGAAAATGCTGAGTAAGAGTGGGGACCAAACCAGGGTCGTTTGGGTCCAACTAGGGATCGAATCCGGGTCGTTTACGTAGCAAGCAGACGTTCTACCACAGGGCCATCGGTCTGCTTTTGTTTCCTTTCATGACATTCATTATATTGCGCATTCGAAATCGTAATGTTTGCTTTGAAGTATAGTGACATATTGACTCAGTGACAACAATCGCACAAATACTGCACAAGCATTAAAAGGTTTACATACATATACATACCTAGCAAGTCCAGAAAAACAGGGAAAGTTCTTCAAAAGGTTGGTAAGGATGAATACCTCACCAAGATGGGATGCCAGCCTGGTCTGAAATGAAGTTCTTCATGGGTGTCTTTTAGATGAAAAGCCATACGCATGAAATGCACACTTGAAGCAGTCGTTGGCTCTTTACTGCGGTCTTGCATGCGCGTTTTCCAAAGACTGCACAGTACCATTAAAAAGAACATATCCGAAGGGCACTTCAATGAGACATGTTGGGAGAAGGTAACGTGTAGTGTGTGAATAAATATTAAATCTTTTTTAACGGCTTGTTGAAGGATGTCCCAATAAAGAATAGCACCTTTACAGCTAATAAAGCAGTGTTCTATTGTCTTCGGTACACAAAAGTACCCTTCTTTAGCGACCATGGTTTTACCGACAGCGTATCTGTATGAAGTTTATAAAAGGAGGTTTTTCGTATCGGGAGAAATATACATTTTCCGGGCTCGTTTTAGTAAATCATGTCCTGGAAGGTAAGAATATAATGAGCGGCAAAATGTTGGCGGGAAAAGCATGGATAACAAAACTTTATGTAGTTTGCTGCGTGATGCTATGCACTAGTAATCTATGAAAAATCAGAATTTGAGAAACCGGTGTTTGAAGTACGTACTAGGAACAGGATATCACTATCGCGTTCAACTCCTAAAGACAAAGAGTTAGGGTTCCCTAATTTTTTTTTTAGATAGCTTCCCATCTCGAACGTCCCTACGTCTAATCAGAAGATCGGTGTACACAGATCCGCAACATAAATATTTGCGCTTTTGATGCGTGATCCATATTTTTTCAACATGCCTTACCAACTACCCCAAACAAACGCTTCTTGAGTTCATTATACCTGGCGTACGAAGGTCCCAGATTCTGGGACCTTGGGCATCTGCCTCAGTGGCGCAGAAAGCGACTAAAGCACTCGTACTTTACTCAAAGTCAACAAACCTGAGCGACCGCCTGTAGACTGTGTGTGCTCCCCGAGTGTGCTCGTGATTGTGTGTACCTTCTCATCTCTCTGCAACCTCTTTTCTCCCCTTCAGCCCTTCCCCAGTGCAGGGTAGCAAACCGGATGTGCGTCTGGTTAACCTCACTGCCTTTCCTTGCATCTTTATCTCTTTATCTCTCTCTCTCTCTCTCTTACCTACCCACAGCTCCAGCTCCCGTGCTATTCTATGACCATGTGGAGAATTCCGCATTCTGAACCCTTTCCCCTCAACCTCACAGAAATCGTGTGTGCGCTGCTGAGAAATTCGTATCCCGTTGCATTGCGACATGTCTCACTATACACAACATGTGTCCGGCTTCCATTCGCAGGTTGCAGCGAACTGGCGCACGCAGGCAGCAGCAACAACCCCCAGGGCCCGAGAGGGGGCCGCGGGGGCGACGGCTCCCACGGGGGGGCCGCCACAGCCATGGACGCCGAAGGAGAGAAAGTTCTGCAGCGGACCTCGTCCCTGCTCCAGAACAAGGCCTTCACCGATGTCACCTTCATCGTGGGGCCACCGTCGGCCTCGAAGAAGTACGTCGGACACCGGGTCCTGCTGGCCATGACGAGTCCCGTGTTCGAGGCCATGTTCTACGGCGACATGGCCGACAAGTCGAAGGTCATCCGCATCGCCGACATCGCGCCCATCGGCTTTGAGAACCTGCTCAGGTAAGCTACAGAGCAGACAAATATACGCTCTGGGAAAATTGTGATGAGGAGTTTGCAATCATATGGACGAGACTTGTGCCGCGATAACGACTTTTTTTTTTCATTTAAGCCAAGTTCAAGTGAATGGTAATCAGTGCAAAAACGTTTCCTAAAGAAATGAATAGTGGCACGGCTCGGAAGGTAATTGGGTGAAATAATTCCTTAGAAAAACTTACAATACTCAGCCTATATGAGCACATATAAGCCCAGATTTTTCCAATAAACGAAAATTAAATAAAACGGGGTGCATTTAGCCGTGCGGCTTCGAAGCACCGAGAAATCATCCTGAGTAGGCTGCTTCACGGCACAAGGATCTATACTACGGCGAAATGCCCTTTAGAGGCGGGTTACATCGAACGTTCAATTCTTGGATGATCGACCGGAGTGCGTGGAAGCCATCTTGAAAGGATATAATAGCGATGATCATCAGGTGACAAAAATATGATGCTCAGGATAATCATCGTCAGTGCTGCAAACGCTCAACCAGTGAAGTTTGAACGTTGATTCGTAGGCACTGCTGTGCGTGTAGTAGCCACTTGCCGGTTTAAACCAAGTGTCTCAAACTCGTCACCCCGGCTGGTGGGCCGCAGAAACGAAAATTCAGTCTACCGCAAGGGCCCAAAAATGGGAAAAAATGAGAGCACGGAGGTTGAACGAAATTTCACCAAAAGTTGCCATTTTGTGGAACGCATCTACCCTATCTTATATATGGGAAATTTCTGAAACAGTCTTGATGTCTCTATTCGAGATACATGACGATGCTGATCTCTAGAATGATTGAAACCTGGAAGCTGATTCTAAAATGCAGAGTTTTCGTTCCACGGTCAAGTTTTAGCATATAAAAACAGCTTGTGATGCCGCAAGCAACAAATTCTTGAATCCAGTAACATCTGTGCTACCCACGAACTACTCATTAAAAAATTATTAATGGGAATAAAAAATCCAAGCGCAGATTGCGGGCTTGTCGCGGGCCGCTCGCGACAAGCCAGCAATCTGCAAATTTGAGACGCCTAACGATACCCTGTTTTAAATTGACCCACTCCCGCGCAGGTACGCCTACACGGACAACCTCAAGCTGCAGACGGTGGACGACGCGATGCTGACCGCGTACGCTGCCAAGAAGTACATCCTGCCACACCTGCTCAAGGACTGCTTCGCCTTCATCGAGAAACACGTGACGCCGCAGACCGTGTGTCAGGTGTTCGAGTTCGCGCAGGTCATGGAGGCCTACCCTCTCGTGCACCAGTGCCTGAACATCATCGACCGGCAGACGTACCACGTGCTCACGTCCAGCAACTTCCCAAACGTGGCGCTGCACACGTTGGAGACCATCGTGAGACGGAAGTACCTCAACCTGTACTCGGAGTACGCACTCTACTCGGCCGTGGTTCAGTGGGGACAGGAGGAGTGCTCCAGGAGGAACCTGGAGAGGGACATGGACAATGTGCGCGGCGTCATCGAGTCCGTGCTCCCACTCGTTCGTTTCCTGGCGATGAGTCCCGAAGAGTTCTGCAAGGGTCCGGCCAAAAGTGGACTACTGACTAAGGAGGAGTGCTTCTCAGTCTTCATGAACATGGCCATACCGGGAATCGTGCCCCTGCCAAAAGGTAACAAAATGTCGCACATTCCCTGTGCGTTTGGCTGAGTCGACTAGGAGGCGAAAGCCGCCATCTCCCTTTTGTCCTCAGTCAACTGCATCCATACGAAACGTCTCTCCGTCTCGCAGGCGTCAGCATGGAGGGTGCCAAAAGGACGTCACCACCCGAGCACTTCGTGGCGCGACGCTACCAGGCCGTCTCCTTCCACGCGCCGTCGCGGCCGCTGCGGCTGTTCGGCCTCAAGTTCGTGGTGCCCACGCGCGACGTCTTCCTCGTCGGAGTCGGATTTCCCGTGCGCCAGGACCTCGGCTCGTACAGCGTGCGGCAGCCCAAGTTCGACGGCCAGCTACGATGTAGCTACAAGGTTCAGGAGGACCGGCGGGAGAGGGAGGAGCTGGACGTGTCCTTCACCCTGGCCAAGGACAAGGACGTGCGCATCAAGTTCAAGAAGCCCATCTTCATTCGCAAGAGTCTCGAGTACGAGCTGGAGCTGCAGCTCAGCTCGCTCATGAGCGACGACGTGATCGTACCGTCGCTCAAGAACAGGAAAAAAGAGGACACCGTCGAGGGAGTGACGTTCCAGTTCTCGGCATTCCAGAGGCCCCACATGTCCAACGTCCTGGAGATACTAGAGTTTTCGGATTTGCTGTTTACTTCTGAGCACATATGTGCTGTTTCGCCTTTGTTTTAGTGACGTCACCGCAAAAACGTTGTTGCCCCGATGACAAAACAGCCATGACGTCACTGAGTGCTCTGGTATAGTAACCTGAGAAGAAGTACCTAGACCTCGCTTTCACAGTTGTTGTAGCTCGAGGTATTCCTGTGTATTGCCCAGACGATTCTGCGTGTCCAACTGACGCGAATAGCTGTTTTGGTGCGGAACATTGCAGCGTAGGCGATGCAGTGAGCTTTCCCGAAGAGACAGTGCCTCGAAAGCGAACTGGCGCTGCAGTGTTTTCGTTAGCAGCACCGAGCTACGCTCATGTTGTACAATTAGAACAAAGCAAAATGCCTACATTGAAAGCTCTGTGTATATGGCTGTCTAGAGGCCAACACGCCAGACATCACACGATCCTTCGGATTACTGCGTTTTTCTGGTCATGGACATCTACAGGACGTGCGCAGTGCTTTAGTTGTAATGTTTCTATGTGAGACGGCCGCGTGTGCAATCTGAGTCGGTGTGTACCGACGCTTGCCGCCGACTGCGTATCGCATTCATCTCAACGCTATCGTTATACTGTATACAATGCATATATACCACGACGAGTACCAGGTGCAGCTGCGTAGACAGAGTATAGATAGTTAAACCCTGCATATATGACCACATTGAACTGCTGGCAAGATTCAACAGCTTTTAGGTCAACCTGTGAATTATACGAGACGCCCTAAT
Organism: Rhipicephalus microplus; assembly: GCF_013339725.1. NCBI lineage: Eukaryota > Metazoa > Arthropoda > Arachnida > Ixodida > Ixodidae > Rhipicephalus > Rhipicephalus microplus. The sequence continues at coordinate 55,795,799 of NC_051168.1, forward strand.
CAATTAAGGTCGAAGCTATATACAGCACTGCTCGAATAGGCATCGTATATAGATTTGAGGGGGTACTGACACGAAAATTTGCAGTTTGTTGCCTAACGTAAAATGAAATTCCGAGCCCTCAAGAACCTGCAAAAAGATACTGGCAAGCGTAAGTGTGAGTATAAAAATGTGTTGCACTGTGTTTTTTCAACGCTAATTTGTGTTCTGACGGTGACCTGGCGTGAACAACACTGTATGAGCTTCTCGTCAATTGCTCGCTCAAGATATCACGGGCTTTCCAGGGCCACTCCGTTCTTTGTCTCCGTCTGGTGACGCACAAGAGACCACTCCGCGTGTTTTGGCGCCTGAAGTGATCGCAACTAACCATATCCTAGTACTCGAAGTCACCAGAACTGACACGATAACCTAAAGCCACGATAGTGTGAGCATGATTTGCCGTTTTAATTGTCAGAACAAAATACCTCATTAGCATTGCAAGTGGGTCAAGTTTCCTCCACACGGAATGTTTGTACTGCGGAATCGACATCTTCGAAAATTGGTATGTTATATATGTTAAACTTTATTCAGGTCCTGAAAATCAACCCTCACGTTGACGCAGATGGCTCCCGCGTTGGGAAAAGTAATGTTTAACCTGTACCATCGTATCGTGCGCCTTCTGGACGGCATAGTGCTCGATCCACTGTGAAGGACTCTTTGCTATCGGTCTCTTTACTTGTCACAGTATCTGCGGAATTTGGTGTCAGTACCTCTTTCCCGAACCGAGAATGCATGGGTGTCGAAGTTTTCTTTTTCCAGCAGCCATATTTCATAGACTAGAAAACTGTTGTGTTTCGTTTTCTTGCGGCACACATGTTCCTTAGAGTGTACCCGCGATGCGTGCGCAAGGAGGAGGAGGAGGAGGAAGGGAAGAAATGAAAGGCAGGGAGGTCAACCAGACGCACGTCCGGTTTGCTACCCTGCACTGGGGGAAGGGGTGAGGGGACTAAAGGAGAAGAGAGAGAGAAGTGAAGGGCAACGTGCGTGAAGTGAAGGAATGCGTGCGCAAGGAACGCAAAAAGCATAGGTTCTGTACCCATAGAAATGAAATTTGAGCGAGAAACCTGCTTGCACCATTTACCCGGGCTATCATATCTTGAAATCATTTAAATGGTCTCCAAGTATATGGCCTTGGAGCGACGTACACATTTTCTCTCGTTACAAATGACTCTGCAAGAGACCTGAACGTTCAACATTTCCTCGTTTTTGAAGGCAGCATTGCCTTCAAAGCCATCCCGTTGTCATGAATCCGCACGTCATATCAACTACTTTCTAGTCTTTTCTTGCTGCTTGCACTGACAACGACATCATATAGTACATTTCGCAGCATGAAGGTATAGTTTTCATAACACCCATTGAAGGTAATGCGCACCAGCATCCCCGGGTGAGCATTGCACAGTTCATCTGTCCATCTACGTGTCCTTTATATTAAAGACACCACACTTGAATAAAAGCTTCTGTCCTAAAAGCTATTCAACGTCCAAGCAATATATAACGTTAGTTTCAAAGGATTCATCGAATTCATTATGGCATTCACACGTAGATATATAACACAGACAGTGTTGACCATATTACCGCTGTTCAGCCGTGTAGACGTATCATAGCAGATTTCCAGATGAAACACTTCAATGCTGCCATTAACAACGAGCATCTGGAATATTTAAAGCACACCATTTAAGCTGATTGATTACTATATACGTCACCAATATTTTGAAAGAAGAGTTTCTTGTATAGGGCACGTGTGGCGCTACAAGATGTGGTATTACAAGAAGAAAAGTTCGGAGTGACGCGTTGTGGCCCTTCCAAGAACGCTATTCATGTGGCCCTTCTAAGAACGCGATTCATACCTTAAGCCTTCACATCCTGAGAAATAACGAACGCCCCGCACAAAACCCTGAACCCGTACGATGCACGGCGTTTTGATAATCCATGGCCTACGAAATCGGTCCACGGCGCTCACTTCCGCATCTCGGATGCTAAGCATTAACGCTTTCGGCGACTCCTGCAATAGTTACCTGAGAACAATTTGTTCGCTCACATACGCGGTCTAAAATTATCGCTCTTAAAAGTGCCCTACTTTTTCAAGTAGTGATCGTATGGCCCCATTGGAAAAGCTTATTGCCTCACGAATCAAGTGCCACAAAAAAAAAGAAATGTTTAGAATAATTCAAGTACGAGCGGAGCTAGAGGAATTCGTCGCACACTTTCTCCCTTTCCCGTTTCCCCTTTCCCGTTTTCCCCTTTCCCATTTCCCCTTTCCCATTTTCCCCCTTCCCTATGAGGGAGCGCGCTAAGAAGGGGAGGGGGGTGACAAATGGGCAAGAAGATGCATCCGTTCTTTTTTTTTTCCTTAGAACGCGAGGCTTACTTTCAGTGCAATCGCGCGCGTACGCACGGGTGCGTGGCGCCATCTCATGAATGCTTCTGTAACTATGCAGCTCTGGAGGTTCATTCAGCCAATGGCAGTAGACTTTGTGCTAATAACGTGGTCATTTTGATTATATGGCATCATTTGTCGGGATAATAGGGAATGATTTCTAACCTACTATGAGACTTATTCGTAATTTCCAGGTCGTGTGCTTTGCCATAATGTTTGGGTCACGGGTTCTTAGGAGCCTCGACTACTACTAATAATAATATCTCGGTTTTAACGTTCCAAAAACACCATATGATTATGAGAGACGCTGTATTGGAGGTCTCCGGCAATGTCAACCTTCTGGGGTTCTTTAACGTGAAGCCAAATCTGAGCACACGAGCCTACAGCATTTTCGCCTCCATCGGAGCCACGACTACCGATCAGACATGCTTAAAATCGTGTTGCAGTGCATCTTAAAAAATTATGCTAGTAATTACCCTGCTGTGGGTGCACGGTATACTCTGTACCGTTCTGGACGTTTTCAAACTCCGCCATTGGTCCACTCTGACTGGTCCAGATCACTGCCAGGCTTTCTCTGATTGGCCTAGAATGCCGCCATTACAAAATTTGTCAATGTAACTGAACTTGGCTGCGCCCAGAGTAGCACTTCTTGAGGTGCCACTAATTCTCAGTGGCGCCAAATGGCGGCACTGCGATCTACCTTTCGTACCACCTGAAATGTTAACTGGTTTTACACTATATCTGGACTGCTAAAAAAACAATGTCTAGCGTGACCCACTGGTATAATTAACCGATGTTGAGAGTTAAAGATAACAAACTTTGGAGCGTTTATATTGTTATGGGGTGTATTTATTAGGGGGTCATGAATCAGTACCAGAGCAGGATCACACTGCACAGGGCGCACAGAATTCAAGTCAACAGGACAACCCAAACTCAACCCACAACAACGTTATCGTCTTCTTTCACTCGGCGCCATTTCAGCGTCTCTGCCTGAGTGGTATTTCAAGACCCGTGGCAATGTTTAGAGAAGTGTGGTGACCAAATGTTAGCGATCGCGTGCATGCCACCAGTGAGGAGGTCCAAAACACGTGGGTACAGTTACAATGTCACAACCACGACTTCATGGTTACGTAGTTTATATCGCTATTGGACGCGCAATTCGAACAATGCAAGACAGACGTTTATCGTCACCATCATTAATAAGCCATGGTTGAGAAGTCGAGCGGTTGAGAAGTCTCCACCATGGTTGAGCAGTTTCGCCAGAATAGTTTGTTTCATACGAACTTTTCAACATGTGTAAAATGAACTCTTGCGTTTCCAAAGCGGAATTACTATAGTGACAGCGGCCACATAGCCCGGACCGCATGTATGACTGTCGTATATACGATAACATTACATAACATACTCTCCGTTGGTAGTTGCTTCCGAAAGCTCACACAGTTTGAATTGTTGCGCGTGCGGTCGGGTCTAGTTGAGAAGCTTGTAGAATTTAACGGTAAGTGAAATGAGTGTGCAAACGGCAAAACGTCTGTGCAACCCACCTTTGCGAATTCTTACGCGCTTAGCGGTTGAAAGAAGTGTATCCTTTGCACGTGTGTGTTTACAGTAGGGTTCCACTTTAAATAGAACACTCGAGCGTACGTCGAGTCCGCATCCGGTTCTCAAAAAAAGCACAGTGACGAAGACTTTGCAGCGGGGAAAATATTACGTTATTAGTCCTCGCTCTTTTTGACGCATACATTTGCCACGAGCGGACAATGCTCTCGTAGGTTCAGTTGCTGGTACCCCGCAGGGTTCCCGAAACAGGAAAGGCGCTGGCTCGAGTGTCCCCTTTAACAATGTGCCACACTGTACACAAGCCGTCGTCAATTAGGTGACGGCTCATGCAGCCATCACTACCTGTGCACGTCTATAGTATTACAATGATACCGATGACCATTCTGTCAAAATGTTGACCAATAAATTACTCTCAGATCTTTGTTAGTCTGCGTATTGTCTGACTGTCTGATATTCCGGCATATTGATACTATTTTGAAAGTACCAGGAATATTTTTTTTTCAAGCAGGCTTACACGTTTGCATATTGTACTTACACGTTTTATTCATCTATTGCCTAAAAGGATTGTCTACCGTCCTTTACTTCGTTTCTGTTTTGTGTCGCAATAAAAAGCCTCCCATTCGTAGTATCTAACAACGTAGCGCTTTCTCTGCTAAGTGTATAAAATATTTTTAAACAAAAATTTTTCATCTGCTTTTGGTCGGTGGACGCGATGACAATTGTACTGCCAGTGAAAGTATAAAAAAATGAAATCGCGTGCAGTTTTTGCAGGCTTCATCAAGTTTTGCTTATGAATGAAACAAATATATTAATGGTCGTCTAAAACACGCACATACTTTTTTGGTGATCTTATTAGCGGTGGCAGACGCCATGCTAAAGTTTCTCCGCCGCTTGCAGGCAGGCATGCAGGCAAGCGAACACAATGCCGGCAGCGCGACCGGGCGCCTATTCGAACGCGCTAGAAAAACAAAAAAAGCACTTATTTCCTTCTAGCAAAGCCTAAAGCTGCCTGAAGAGTGTAAAATACAATTTCACGTTCTACATATTTGTTTTCCATCAAAGGAAGCCTCTGTGCGAGGGTTTCTTGTGCTACCAGTAGATTGACCACGTCGCTGTTGGGTGGCGCTAGCGGTCATTTTTCGTCGACTTTCAACACCAAGTTATAATTATAATTCTTTTTTTATGGGACAAAAGCATGGTCGTTGCCGCCGTTGTGATGAAGGATCTTCTCGTTAGCGTCACAACCAGAACTTTTTTTTTCCCGAGCGGTAGACAGTTCCTTCAATTTTCAGGTGTATGCGCTTTTACCACTTCTCCACTAGTGTGCTTCTGGCTCAGGGGGAATGTAATAATATAATACGAAATGTATTGTAATAACGCAGTACAAAACGCTGCAACAGAAAAAGGAAGGCAAACTCAGGCCTTCCTGTTATGTCATTTCTTTGCCCTACTTACGAACACTATTACCAAATTTATGCACGGTGCCTGTTATTTTTGATGTGCGTAGTAAAATATTGCCATATAATCAACTTCTTTCTTATGTGATTCTTAAAGGGAAAAGAAGAAAAAAGTGAGCCCCGTAACTGTCTGCATCAGAGTGCGACACCTCAACAGTAGCTTACGAGGGTGGGGGTAAGGAGGGATTAAAAGGATAGGATTAAAAGGTATATAGAGAGGTAGGAAGGAGAGAGCGAGGCGCAGAGACAGCGAGCGACAGAAGTAAAGAGGAGATAGGAAAGATGGACACGGTCACAGGAGTCCGAGGACTGGGTACGACTCTGCGAGAGCTCTTGTTGGCGTCGAGGGATGGCGTAGGGCGAGTCAGTCAGCCATGGAGAGCTGCGCTGTCGTCGGAAATCGCGGGGGCACAACCGGTCGGCATGAAATCCAGCGGGCGAGTCCCATACACTTACGCGAAGAACCGTAAAGAAGCGGTTGAAGGGGTGTTTTCTATTTCTTTTAGGGGATCGGATACCAAATTTTCTATGGCCAGTTGCCGGTCTATTTATCGAATACGGACGCAAGACTGTTGCGTGTACATTTTCAATTGCATTATGAAAGTCACGCCTCCTAAGGCACGCCATTGTCGTCATCGACAAAGAACTACAAGGAAGCGACGGAACTGGTGACGTAGTGTGTATGTTCCGATGTGCCGAGGGGCCGCGTTTTGCATGTGCTTCTTTGCGAGGCACATACTCTCAATGCGACGTTTATCCATGTTGTACAGGTTATATCTGCCCTCGATATCTTGTAGATAATGCGTGTGTGGCTATGTCTACAATGTCTTCAACTGTTTATTTAGCCTTATGAACATCTGTCGGAAAACGTTGAAGAGAGGCGACGCACTGAAAAATCAGTATCTTCCTTGCTATCTAACACGCGCGACAATTAGATTGCAGTGATTTAGTCGGCGTTTTTTTTTTCTATCTTATACACCGCATGAGCAGTGCTTGTCCCGATTAATGTTGACTGATAAGCGGAAGAAGGCCTGTGCACACAGCGTTTGTAAATTTCCTCACGCAAGAAAACAATGTGAACGCTGCCTACGAAAATTTTATTGATATCGTTAACAAAGTTCTCACATTGAACGCAAACTGCACATGTAATAACTGTACTATACACACATTCGGGATGCCACCAACGCCGGCCGAGCTATTCGACATAGAGACAGGAGTAAGACGAGTCAGTATACTGCGACCTTATCTATAAACATTAAGGCGATCGACAACCTGTAGCTCGCGAAGCTATAACAGGCAGCCTCCCCCCCCCCCCCAACCCGCCCTTCAAGGTTCCAACCCTTCTTGCTCTTCCACTTTCTAGAAAGCGACATGGAACTTTTTACTTCAACTGGCTTTGGACGGGAACGAGACGAGATAACACTTGCGTTGCTGACACACCGTTGAACAAGTCCATGACTTTCTGCGCCTGTCGGCGAAACACCTCGATAAAGGTATCCGCGAATTAACTAAGAATGTTCAGTGCCAGGAATCACATTGTAATTGCAACCTCGCGACATGCATGCTACAAAAAAACATGGCGAATCCGCTTCCCACTCCCCCCACCTCCCCACTCTCGATTTGCTATCCGGCACTTGCCGTGTCGTCATTAGGCAACTGATGGATTCTATATTTCCACCTGCGTTGTATACGTAGACGCTAAAAAAATATGTACGCCCTAACATGCACCGTCAAGCTCATGAAACTTGCAGGAAGCGATGCGGTAAGTTTGGTCCAAAATCCACATTAGCCGCATCATACAACAACCCAAGTTATCCACTGCCGTAAAAAAAAATCAAACTTGTAGGGCCTTTGAACAAACAAGATACCGCCAAGCGGTTGGTGCTTAAGAACTCTGCCACCGAATCCGATGCCCCGATCTATTTTTTGCGCTACGGTAGACTGGCCGGTGTCTATCACATAACTTTTTTATAAGTACGCCTTTAAAAGAGCGCCCCTATATATACTGAGACTGCTGCGATCACACTTGGAATAACCCAGCCGTATTAAATCGCCTCGGCCTGCTCGAACACATCGCTGAAATTTCTCACCGTTACCGATGACACGCGACCGTTGATAATCACAAACAGGAATTCGGACACTTCCAATTTTTTGTTTGTTCTTGTTTTGAGAATCTTCTCAGGATCGATTTCTCGGTCGAACCAGTCCGGTGAAACCGTCCACGCAACAAAGCAGGCTTAAGCATGGTCGGTCGTAAACCACAACACCGTTTGCAGATGGCAACACTGGGATGCTCGAATGGCCGGGAATATCGTGCCGACGCCGTCGTAGCCACGTGCGGGCGAGTACGACGCCTTCCTCTCCTGCGTAGTGCACGTGCGCGCAGAGCAGCTCCGGTAGACCACGCTCCAGACGCAACAGGAAGTCCACGACTGCCATGCTGCAGACACTCGCGGTAGTGAGAACGCACACACGACGCAGGCTCTTCACGCGCGACAGAGTCTCAGCCAAGGCGGGACGCAGAGTCGCCCCGCGGGCCACCAGCGTCAGAGAAGAGAGTCGGTGGTTGGACGCGAGAAGCCGGCCGAGAACCTTCGGGCATTGCGTAAAGTCGCCGCACTTCACGTTGTCCACGCTAATGCTGAGTCTCGCAACTCGACACTCGCGGAGGAACCTGAGATTGCTGATCTGGGCCGTCTCGTCGATGGTCAATTGCATCAGCCTGGTTTCTTTGTGGACAAGCTTCAGGCTGCTTGCCGTGAACCGCAGGGGACGCTTACAGGCTTCGCACTTACACCCGGCGTCGTTTACGGTAGGAACGGACCTGACATCGAGGCTCTCGAGCAGCTTGCATCCCTGAGCAAGCCAGGCCAGGGAGCGCTGGAGATTCGCACCACACGGCGGCAGAGACAGGGAGCGTAGCGAGTGCAACGTTGATGCCACGAGGTGGCAGCAGTCGCAACCGATGGAGAAGTGGCTCATGGAAAGGTTAAGTTCAGTTAGACGAGAGACAGACGCGTCGAAGAACTGTCTCATAGGTCTCTCGCTGTTGCGCGGCACGGCCGAAGAAGGAATCGAATTCTCGTTTGGTGTGAGACTGGGCACGTAGACGACAGTCAGGCGTCTCACGTCCTTCCACGACTCTGGTTTGGACGCTGCTTCTTCGAAGAGACTGGCAACTCGCATGTTGCCCCGCACTATCAGCGTGACTTGCTGGCGGCCTCCAAGAGCGACCTCTCCGTTCACCACGTCATCAAGCCTGACTACGTTAAACCAGGGCTCGGGTTCCTGTGGCTGGGAGACAACGCCGTTCCACTGCCAAGCGATGTTGTAGAGTATCACGGGAAGCCGGCTATCCATATTCGGAGACAGTGGCATTTCGAAAGTGCACTGGTAGGTTTGAAGAGTGGGAAGGTGATCGGTGATCGACGAGGCAGCACGTTTATCTGGGACGAAGTTCGCAGAACCATCATCGGCGTCCAGCTCGAGATAGTACTCCGTGCAGACGTTGTGCACGTGCAGGTGACACAGATGCCGGCAACGCTTCAGAAAGCTGTTCAGGAACACGACGGTCGCCTCGCACAGGACCTTCTCGACGTACATTTCGTTTATAGAAGGCCCCATTCCCTCGTGAAGGCGTTCAATGCGCCAAACGTCCAGGCTGTTTTCGTACCTGTAGCGGCTCGTGTCGTACAGCGTCCACTCCACCTTCTTGATGCTCTGCAGTAACCGACACAGGTGGCGGAAGAGTTCGTAAGGCTCCACGACGCAGTTGACGCAGTACAGCTCGCGGAGGTTGTAGCAACGTCGGGTGACGTCGATTATCGCTTTGGAGGGCAGCGCGATACAGTTCGTCAAGCGCAGCTCTCGGACACCCAAAGCGAGTGGTTCGCTCCGAGACCGCTTTTCTGGGACTAGGTTCTCGCGCTCAGTCAGCAGGAACTTCTTGAGAATTCGCTCGTCCGCTCCCTGATTGAAGGTGACACTCCGAATGACGGCGGGGCTGAACGCCAAATGCTTCCACTGCGGCACTGCCTCTGCCAGGTTCAAGAGAGACTCGATGTCCAGGTGCTGAAATATCTTCACCCACAGTTCCGGAGGTAAACATGGGACGAAATCTGAGGGTACACATGTAGCCTGCGACGCCGCTGGAGTCGATGTCGCTTTCCCGTGGCACTTCGGAACCCAATTTGATAAACTTTTAAGCCATGCTCGTATCAGGGCGTAGAAGGTAGCCATAGCTAACGACGCGTCTTCGACAAAGTGGACGGGACGCCTCGTTTGATGCAGGGAAGGCGGCGGAGGTCGAGGTGCACCGACGACTTGACGTTTCTGTCGGCGACAAAACTTTTTGGCAATGAAGATAAAGCTACGGAGGCGGAGCTTCTGCACATGTAGCACTACACAAAGTAGTCCGTCTTGAGGCGCCTCTCGTCACGCCATTGAAAGTGACGGGGGTGCACCATCAGCGTTTCACGTACACGCAGACGTAGCTTAGCGTTTGAGATGCACGTAAACAGGCGGGACTTTCTCGCGCGTTCAAAAAGGCGAAGTCACAACGAATGAATTGAAGTAAATACGACTATCTTAATTGTGGGAGCTGCGTCCTGTCTCAATTAAATAGCTCCACGCAGAAAATAAAGGGGAAACTTCTATATCTCAAGGTGAAAATACGGGCGCTGTTGTGGAACTACATTCACTGGCGGTATAGGATGCCCGCGATTTGGCTCTGTAGCCTTCCCTCCAGTGTCAAGAAAAGTTGTCGCCGAGTTTACAGAGATACGAGAAGTTTTTGCGCCGACTAAGGCGCTTGTTCTTTTCCAAACAGAAAAGATAAGTGGTCAAGGCAGTTAAGATTTAAAAAAAATACACTTTTGTCTGCCACCCATGTAGGCCAGGGGCGAATCCAACCACAGATTTTGGGCGAGGGTGGTGGTAGTCGCTTGAAGCACAACTGGTTAGAAAGAGAGGGGGTTCCTTACTACTGTCTTTAGTAATTCTTTATAGTTTTTAGTAGTTTTTATACGTTTCTTTAGTATTTCTCTATAGTTTATTAGGAAGGGCTCAGGAAATTTCAGCCACTTGGGGTTCCTTAACGCATGCCTAAATCTAAGCACGTGGACATCTATCTATATGTCGAAATGTGACCACCGCGGGCGGGATTCAGTACCGCGACAGCAGTCAGGCGCCGTGACGTCAAAAACCACTTTGTCAGGTGTAGCAGTTAATTCAGAATTCAAAGCATATCTATAGGAGGTAATCAGCAAGTTTACTCTCAACATTCTATACTTCCACGAACACACGCGCACCCACACCTTCGATCTGCTCGAGTTTAGCGTGTTACCGATTTTATAGGCCTTAGTTTAGAGTACAGAGTCCGACACGACGTGCATTTTTATGCTGATGACAAAAAAAAATGGCAGCATATCAACGGGGAGAATGATGGAGAGTGGGGCGAAGCATTCGTCCATCCATTCGTTCTTGCTTCTATACGTCCATGCGTCCGTCTGTGTGACCATCCGTGCGTCCATCCATCCGTCCGTGCGTTCGTCTGTTCGTGCGTCCGCACGTTCATCCCTGCGTTCGTCCATGCATCCGCCCCTGAGTCCGTCCGTGCAGCCATCCGTGCGTCCGTCCATGCATCTGTCTGTGTGTCCGTTCGTCCATCTAGTCAACACTCCAAGTACCACCGTCTCGCAACTTTTCATCATATATTCCGCATATAGAAGCACCGCCATTCAGCGGACATTCAAAGAACTAAACGAGAGGTGGCACACGCACACTTTCTTCCGGCTTGCGCTTCGTGTCTACTTCCCACCTTTAACCACCTCGAGTTCATGGTATATACTAGTTCACTGTATTCATGGCACTGCAGCCCAACACTCGCTAAACCTTTCTAAAACCTAGGAGGTTACGCCCAGCGAGTATAACGTAGCAACCTTTTCCTGTCAGATAGTGCTCAATGTACATGCCAATGGCTGCTAATGGGAACTGAGAGACAGGTGAATTCGGCTTTTAGATAACGCGCACGCTGCGAATTGTTTTTTATTGTTGAACAACGCACAGGAGAAATCTCCCACCGGCACCACCTTGCAGGTCAAAGCGTAAGACATGTTGCGTACTACGACGAGAGACGAACGGGTGCCGCTATAAGGAGCTTCGCCCCTTACAAAAAAAAAAAAAACAAGGCGTGCTCATCCTTGGCTGTTTCGAAAGATTCTTTCTACTCCCGCAGCGCGCGCAGAACGTATCGGGAGACTCTGAGCGTTATTATTATTAATAACATTATTTCTCGCTAAAGGGAAGTATGTATAGATGCGAAGCAGCGGGCGCTCAGGGGCCTGTCCACGCGCTACCCACCCAGCCGCAACGCCCGTGCCGGGACACCACCACCACCACCGACGCCCTATACCATTCTCCTCTGGGTCAGCGCCACACACCAAGGGAAACGGACGGTTGGCACGCTCGTGACAACCACCCGCTCTGCCATTAGAGAGTTTTAGTACTGCGGAATGGTGCTACGTACGCATCACGCAATCGCCTTGCGTCACGTGGCGTCGTTTGCAGCTAATCGGCTTTTAGTACGCCGTAGTACCCGCGTACGTAACGAGCGTGAAGCGTGTTGCGCCATCTGGTATATCAAAATAGAAGCGCGTGTTGTTGACAGCCAATGTGAGCCAATCCAAGTGTTAAGTGTGCGCACAAGGCGCGCACACTAAACACTTTTCCCAGAGCAAGGTTCATGTTCTTCACGATGACTCCCCACCGCGACGGATCTTGAAATGGGTTGTGCGCGTTTACTTCGCGCAGAAGCGCCAAATCATACGCGATGGAAAAGTAGAGCCGGCCGGTGCTTGCCTTCGATGCCGCCATTTTGCAAAACAAAGTCTCGCGCTGCCGCGAACGTGTTCGAGAGCGGCGCGATCACCTCATACGTACGCACGCACGCATCTCATGCGTGCGTACGTAGCGGCTGCGTACGTAACGCGATACGTGCGCGTTGCGGTCTGCGCATGCGCACTACGCAAAACATGGCGTCCTTACGTACGCCACGCCACCGCGTACGCAACGTACGCAGTACTAAAACTCTCTATTGCGGGGAGGCCGGCCACACTCACCGCCGCTCACCGTCAGAAAGAGTGGCAAGAACGAGGACCATACCGTTCAGCGTCGCCCGGGCGGTACAATTTGCCGCTACGCTGGTCGTTTACAGCACAACCCGTAGCGGGTCACCTAGCCCCTGCATCCTTCGGAAAACTGAGGACGGCAACCGATGGAGGTGCGGTCGCTGTACGACGAACTATACCGAATATCCACCGACGACGACGCCACGACGAAACCTTCGGCACACGTCGATATCCCTACGGAACCTTAACATCGAAACCTCACGTACCGAAGACGACCTATATCATGGAAGCATCGGAGCAAGCCGACACAGCCGTGAGCCGACGCCACGACATAGAAACAAGAGTTAATGTGAAACCTGCGAGCCTTTCGAAGTCAGGAAACGGGGCAACTTATCGTGTTTGAGAGAGCCCTCAGTTTTCTTCGCAGAAGAATTTGAGTTTCCAGATAACAGGTATAAGCTTCGCGATGAAAATTTTTTGCTGCTTCACGCGTTTAATGCTCTGTACGGTAAGGTGTGCAAGTTTGACATGGCTCAGACAGCCCGCCCCTCTTTTTTTACGCGTAAAATGATTATGCTGCCAGAGGGTGTCGTGAAAAAACCCAAATCACATTACACTTACTATACGACGTTGTTATCAGCCGATGCCAATTTCGGAAAAAGAAACTCCCGGGAAACTGAGCACGGCACATTGCAATGCGGCCAGCGACTCAACGGGGCAGACGAAAATCAATGCTCTTCACGATAAACTTGGCACCCAAGCGATCGAGAGCCCAGCACGCGAAAAACGTAATGGTTGTCACGACTGCCGCGACGAAAGTGCGTTGTACCGGTAACATAAATTGGCGCAGTCGCCTCACTGTTCACAGAAAGGTGGCCATTCGCCATCGACAGGCCTGGAGCGCTCGCATTGTCCTTGAGGGCCTGCTCGGTCCTCGAAAGGTTGTCGATCGGCCGCTCCCCTCAGGTGAGTTTCATACCGTGAAAATCCCGGTGGTGCCCTCGCGGTCTCTGACGACAGTGCAGGCCTGGCCGACTGGGTTGGTTCTACGCCACCTCCTAACGCCGGTCCCCGATGACGAGGACAGCGCAGCTCTGGCTGACTGGATTAGCCCTACGCCATCTCCTGTTGCGGACAAGAGCTCTCGCCAGTGCTCCCCTGTCCTCGGACTCCTGCGACCGTGTTCATCTTTCCTATCTTCTCTTTACTTCCATCGCTCTCTGTCCCTGCGCCACTATCTCTATATATACCTTTTATTCCTATCCTTTTAATCCCTCCCCACCCCCATCCCATGTGAGCTACTGTTGAGATGCAGACAGCTACGGGACTCCCTTTTCCCTTCTTTTCCCTTTTATAACCACGTAAAATGCAAAGCGAGACGACGACAACGCGTGCAAGGCTCGTGAACGTGCTGAGAGAGCGCCAGCAATGTCCTGCCTGCTCCTAATCTGGACCCCAACAAAGGCCGCCTGAAGGAAGGAGTTGTTCCACACGCAGCTGTCGTTTATTCTTACGGTCCATACGGAATGTAAGATGAACATTGTGGAAAGGCTAAGGTCTCTAAATGAAACAAGTTTCCTTGTTTCATCTAGAGACCTTAGCCTTCAAGAGACCTTAGCCTTCTAGAGACCTTAGCCATCTAGAGACCTTAGCCTAACAAGTTTTCTTGTTTCATCTAGGGACCTTAGGAAAGGCCAGCGTGCAGCGCCTAGCAAGCGTTGTACAGGGGGTTCCACTGGGGCGAGGTCATGGACGTCGCCCGGCATTAGGAGATCGTCTGAGTGAGTGTGCGTCTGCTTTGACGCTTCCCGCATTGTTGAGACCGCGGTCAGAATTCAAGTTAAGCTATTCTTCGCGAACTCGTGAACCACGCGAAAGACATCTGGAAAACACCAGGCGTTCCACAGGGTCACTGGCCTCAAGGTATTTTTGAAAGGTAACTACGGCCTGACCGAGAGCTCTGCAGCGTACTCAGAGCAAGGCAGAAACTTCACTATTTAAAGGAGAAAAAATGGATAAATCTAGCCTTTGATGTTCACTAAGTATTACGCCTAGGCAGCGCTAGCCGCCGCCCGATCTAAAGGGTACAGCCATATCAATCTATCCCTGTCTTTACCACCATCACCCTCTTCACTTCCCACCAGGGCAGCAACTTCTCATCGTCCTGCCGCGGTGGTGGCTAAGGTACTCAGATGTTGACCCGCAGGTTGCTGGATCGAATCCCGGCTGCGGCGGCTGAATTTTCGATGGACGCGGAAATGCTGAGGCCCATGTGCTGAGATTTGGGTGCACGTTAAAGAAGCCCAGGTGGTCGAAATTTCCGGAGCCCTCCACTATACGGCATCTCTCATAATCACATGGTGGTTTTGGGACGTCAGACTCCACATATCATCCGCCGCCATCTTTAGGTACCCAGCGCAGAGAACCTGTTTGTAACGTCACGTGCAAGTTATGTATACTAGACACGTGAGCTTGTAAAGTGAGAGTGTTATTGTCAGTGCATTTCCAAGCAGGATAAATTGTGCTTTCACTGAATTTCCAAGCAGAACACCTGCTTGTCCCACAGTTGGGAGTTCGATCTTTACTCGTACCCGGCAGTTTTAAATGCGAAGCATTTCTTAGCGAACTTCGGTGACTTTGAGCGTATCTATCTATCTATCTATCTATCTATCTATCTATCTATCTATCTATCTATCTATCTATCTATCTATCTATCTATCTATCTATCTATCTATCTATCTATCTATCTATCTATCTATCTGTCTGTCTGTCTGTCTGTCTGTCTGTCTGTCTGTCTGTCTATCTATCTATCTATCTATCTATCTATCTATCTATTTATCTATCTATCTATCTATCTATCTATCTATCTAATCTATCTAATCTATCCGCTTACGTTTTGGTGCTCTCGTGGTCACCCCCTTAACTTGGAGTGAACCAAAATTAGCATGGAAGGGTAAGATGGTTTGCCGAATATCACGCGCTGGTCAGGACATTGTCGCAATCTCGTCACGTACATCGTCAAACACTTCCCACCAGACAGTGGCACATAACCATGGGCGGGTATGTGCCACTGGTATACGGGTATGTGCCTCAGGTAATTGACACTTATCAGTATCTAGCCACGAACGACGAGAATAAACATGGGCAATTTTAACGCGCGAGCATTAAGAAACACCTGACATCAGTAAGGTCAACCCGACGAATGCAAAGAATAAATGTCAGGGTCCCAGCTGGAATCGAACCCAAGCATTCTGCGTGGCAATGAAGCATTTTACCACAGAGCTTACCATTTTACCACAGAACAGATGGCTTACCATTTTACCACAGAACTTACATTTTACCACAGAACAGACGGTAACCTTCGTGAAACGCCTATAGTGGATGCAGTGCTGCCTAGCCAATTTTGTGAGCATTACATATGTACTGCTTTGATACAGCCGTCACGTCGGGTTCACGTCAATTGTGGTTAGTTGCCATGCGCTGAAGTTGATTTATGTATACCAGTATCGAGGGCCAGCATCCTCGCGAGCATCAGCGCTTCGTATCAACTTCTGGTGTTGTTATATAATACGCATGTTCCAGTTGGCGTCCTTGCTCAAGTGCAAAGAACTGGTTATATAAACATCGACCACTCTTCAACATATGTCTGAACGTGCAACATTCGTGCATATATTTAGCGTCATTCATGCTGTGTCACTGAATAAAAAAAGTACAACGGTCTCCTTGCCTCCGCATGCTTCGCACATGGCCGATTTCTAGGTACCTGGAATCTGCTGAACTATTTTATTATTTATATTATTTGTACTTTTCTTCAAGTATTTGGTCCTGAACCAGATGATTTCTCGCTCACAAACAACCACACCATCGCCAGAGTTTACGCGATTAACTCTGTCGCGTTAAAAAAAAATTACCTCCCCCTAGCCTCTTTGCTGATTTCGATCTGTGCATTCGACTATCCACGAGCATCATGGGATTTCCGCTTAAAGCGAGTAGTGAATGACGCATCCTGAAGCGCCGTTATCTATTCGTGGAAAAAAAAGTGGGGGTAGGGGGTAGGGAGGGGACGACAAATAGATGATGGCTCATCGATAAGGGCGACAGTACAACGAAGTCCGTGCCACCAACGTTAATACTAAAAGGGTCAATGGCAATCCAGGAATATTTCAGCCATCTCGGACCAAACAATTGGTGTGTGTGGGGGGGGGGGGGGGGAAGGGTCGAATGGCCACGCTTGAACAACAGTGAACACTGCCAATGACAACGAGAAGCGGTTTTCTTCTTTTCCCTTTCTTCTCAGCATTCCAACAAGTGTTCAACTGATATTGCCTTGCTATGGTTGTGAGCCACTTTTTCTCCTCTTTACTTTAAGCGGCCTAATCAAGGCATCTATATCTTGTTTCCTATCTCCTTGAAAACCCTTCTAAAACTTGCGATGACTCCTCTCAGCAAACACCTGTCTTATTAGTATTTCGGCCCCCGTGAGCTCAGATTTGGGTGCGCACGTTAAAGAACCCTTGTGATCATATGGTGATTTTGGGACGTTAACCTCCACATATCAATCATTAGAATTTCGCCATGTGCATAGATTGAAAGCTGGTTATATAACCGCGATAAGTGTACAGAGAAGTGGTATTTTAACACTGAAACAAGGCTTCCTAATACCCGAAAAGATATCACCGGTTTTGTTTTGTCACTGCCGTTCACGTACCCCTAATAGCATGAAGTGTCCAGTACACATCAGGATGAAGAATGACCCAAGGGGTAGTTTCGCAAGATACAGAAAATCTGTATGTTTTCTAGCAAATTACAACCGAAAGATGGCTGTTCCTGGTACGACAATACGGCCACATGAAGAAGCATGGCGAGGCGTCCGACGATTGAAAACAATGGTCCATCAGAAAAGTAGCTATGAAGACTACAAATGTCCGAATATCTTAGAGATTTTTTTTTCTGCTGAGAGACTTGGGCTCTTACCAAGAACGCTAGGTCAAAGTAGCAGTTCAAGAAACAAGCCGTACCCAAAGTCCTTGCTTGCAGTATTCTTAAAACATTCATTGCCACATTTTTGCTTTCCCTTGGAGATTTTGGCTTTCACCCCCCCCCCCCTCCCGTCCTTGCACACGCTATAGCTCTTTATATTGTTTTTTTTCTCTTTAATAAACCTCTGCCGGGGTACGTCACAGCGTGACGTCACCGGCACACGTGCAAGGCGGTTGGCGAAACATTCCTACTGGTGCCGCAGCATGGTATACAGTCCCGCGATGTTTGTGACAAGTTTGTTCTTCTTTTTTAAACGCTTAACATTCAGGTTACTGTGGCAAGATTAGACGTGGTATCGCCAGAGAATATCTAGGTGTGTGGTGAACTGCGTGACTAAATACTTGCCACGCTGGCTGGCTGTAAGAAGCAGTCACACGTGGCGGCCTGTGCCGAGGAACAGCGGCATCGTCTTCGGAATGTGCAGCGTTGATGGCGTCGTGTAGTGTGCGTTGAAAGGCATCGGGGGTATTTATTGACCTTGACGGACCGTGAAACTGATAATATTGTGTGATGTGTGCAGTTTGAATAACGCTATGCGTCTTGTTTGCGAGAGCATTGGTACTCGTTGCAGGCCGGCCCGCCGCGGTGGTCTAGTGGCTAAGGTACTCGGCTGCTGACCCGCAGGTCACGGGATCGAATCGCGGCTGTGGCGGCTGCATTTCCAATGGAGGCGGAAATGTTGTAGGCCCATGTACTCAGATTTGGGTGCACGTTAAAAAACCGCAGGTGGTCGAAATTTGCGGAGCCCTCCACTACGGCGTCTCTCATGATCATATGGTGGTTTTGGGACGTTAAAACCCACATATCAATCAATCAATTATGAGAGACGCCGTAGTGGAGAGAATGGAATGGAATGGAATGAAAAAAAAACTATTTCAGTCCTGCAGGAGTGGAGAGCTCCGGAAATTTCGACCACCTGGCCAGGGTTAACGTGCACCCAAATCTGAGCACACGGGCCAACAACATTTCCGCCTCCATCGGAAATGCAGCCGCCGCAGCCGGGATTCGAACCCGGCCGCGATGTGTGCGTCAGCAGCCGCATCGTAGCGTACATGTAATGAACCACACAATTTCTACGCCACAGCACTGGTGAAATTGTGGCCGCAGTACTTTCGGAACGCATATATACTTTTCTCAGTTCCAGTGACTTGACATTCCACAAGGCGGGAGCGCCACCATGTGCAACTCCGGCAACGGCGACGCCACAAGTCGCAGACGTCGCATTGCACCGCGAAGTGAAACGCGGTCAGGTTCAGTTCGGTGATCCGGGAGACGCACGCCCTCGAAGAACTTCCGCATCAGGTCCACGTAACCGCGGTGAGCGATCGGGAGAAGCGGGACCTGGCCACTCTGGCGCTTCGTGAGGGCGAGGATGAGGCAGGGGCGTAGCCAGGGTGTGGCACGCAAAGCACGTCACCCTCCCCCCCCCCCCCCCGCATTTTTCTTTCGCCATGGTATAGAGAGCGAAAAGTCGCTATTTAAAGTGGGTGCCTCTCCCGAAATCAAGGTGGTGCCACCCCCGAAAAAAATGTCTGGTTACGCACCTGGGATGCGGCGCGTGATGTCTTTCCAATAGTGGGGGAGTGACCAATAGCGGTCTCTTCGGAAAAAGCAGGCGACCCGAAATTTGGCCTTCAAGCCAAGGGCGGCTTGAGCCGACTACTATCTTCACTGGCAGGAGTGGCTAACTGGGCCGGAACGGTCGTGGCAAGCTTTTGGCCACCACCCTTCGAACCACGGGCAAATTGAATTTACCGACGTTGTTATGCCGTCAATAAAGTTGTTTCTTTCTCTCTCTCTCTCTCTTTCTATCCACGCGAAACTTGTATGTTTTTTTTTCTTGCGTTAGGACGTCAATCAACCAGCCGACGTTCTAAACGCAGACCAGTCCCAACTGTCTGTCAATGTTCCCTGATATCATATCACGACTTAATGAACTAGGTGGTTCTTCCCATTGACCAATCCAGGGTGCCGCCTTTCCGGGCATATCTATTTGACATGTGTATACTTGCAGGTCACCATTCACGTGTTCCGTGCACTCCGCTATTCTGTTCAGAGAAAGTACACGGTTTAAGTAGAAGGTCTTGGGCACGTTCCACTGACTCGGGTGATCTTGTAAAATGACGAGAAGGCGCAGGACGAGGAGGCGCACAGTAGTAAACTTTATTGAGGCAGCTGATGGTTTCTTAAGTGGCGAGGGCTGTCAGGCCATGCCTGATCGCCACCTCGTCAGCGCGTTTGATGGCCCGGATCTGGGTGTCTAGGCTAGTTGGGAGGGAGTAGGCACACAGTAGCGGGCGTACTATCAGCGTCAAATGAAACAGAACAGCGGCAAGCCTTGTCGACAGTGTATAGTGCGTGCCGTTCAGCTATCACCAAGGAAAAGCCCACGTACTTGCGCAGAGTTGCCGAACAGTATGCGCGCGCCTGTCAACGTTGATAACTGGACGGCATGCACTATACACTGTCGACAAGGCTTGCCGCTGTTCTGTTTGCTTTGACACTGATAGTACATGCCGCGTATCTCGCGCCTATTCGAAGTGCTCAACGAGCGACTTACCCCCGCATTCAGAAACGCTCCTGGACTCGAATTCCATCCTTCACTTGACTGAGTTGAGCACTGCGCCGCTGCTCGACTGAAATTGACGCTGCGCTTCTTGAGAATCGCTGCAGAATATTGCCGATATGCAGTGACTTGTTCTGCCAAGAGACGGCGCTCCCATCTACTTTTTCAAGTCGAGGAGAGTTCTTCAGTGAAGGAGCGTTTGTGAATACGGGGGGTTAAAATTGCGTAGCGTGGACTCGTAGTACTTGATGTGGTGCAAGGACCACTCCATCCTGGTTGAAGTGAGTCAGCTTTACATGACAGGGAGCCGAAGAGCTCGACAGGTTCCACAATGCAGTTGGCGCAGTATACCGCTCCCGAAGATTCTGACCCTTCGTGGCGCAGTCGAGCATCACGGGAGATGATGGCCGCACATATGCCGAGGCAGCGTGAGTAAGGCGCGACTTGCCGGAGACATCGAAAACACCCAATGCCCCGCTTATTGAACTTCTTGTTTTCGCTTAATGTGCGATGCTTATCTGTTTCTTGAACACCGTAAGGCGCAAAGCGCTTCTTTGCCTTCCTAACCGTGCGCTAGAAGGGACATGCCAGTGTTGCTACTCCAGCGTTTCAATCTGTGCAGTGAGAGAATCGGCGGAAACTGCCCCGCCGCAGTGGTCTAGTGTTTAAGGTACTCGGCTGCTGACCTGCAGGGCGCGGGATCAAATCCCGGCTGCGGCGGCCGGCGGCTGCATTTCCGATGGAGGCGGAAATGTTGTAGGCCCGTGTACTCAGATTTGGGTGCACGTTAAAGAACCCCAGGTGGTCGAAATTTCCGCAGCACTCCACTACGGCATCTCTCATAATCATATGGTGGTTTTGGGACGTTAAACCACACATATCAATCAATGATATCAATCAATGTCACCGTGTTCCGTGATACTCAACACGAGCCACGCTTAAGGTAAATGCGATCACTCACTTTCGGAAGTGTAAGCTTGTCCTCCGTAGCGCAGCCGAGTTAGCGGAAGCTTGCGACACGCTACTCTGACGTTCGGGTAGCGACCACGCCACAAACAGACCCACCCTGTCTTCCGAACGTGGCGCCGCCACGACACAACGTATAGCACAGCAGCAAGAACGTCTTCACAGTGCTGAGGAACGACGTCCTCTACGCCTTACACAACTCGAACGAGAAAAGCCGAAGAACGTAAGCAACTATTGCGCAGCGTCGACTTGCCAACAGTACGAAAGAGCGCGCAAATTGCGCATCTCGCGAAGTCGCGCAAGGACGAGACGAGCCGAGATTTCACATGGCTGCCTGCTGCAGTCAAACGAAGACTGTCAGTCCGGTAGAGTAGCTGCTGCGCTTCGCCGCCAGTTGGTGACGCTCCATGCCTGGCTTGCGATATTGCGCGTCGGTAGAAAAGCTCGCCTGCGGGCAGTGACGGAAGCCATGCCGCGTCGGTATTTATTCGTTGGTGGGGTGCAACGCGCACATATCCGCAAATGTGGCCGCACTTTCACAGCGCTGTTATTTCAAGGGACATTAAGAGGGAATATCGAACTGTTTTAGGCAGATAAGTTACGCTCTGAAAACTAGACTAGTTAATGTCACCGCCGCATGTTTTAAACGAAATTGTCACAGCTTTGCCGCAAAGGCGCAGCAATGAACGCGATAGCAACAAACCGGAACGTCACGCGAAGTATGACAAGCAGACCGAAACGTGCACCGCGTTGCTCACACACAAACGACGCACGAAACGTGCTCACAGGTTCACATGAACGCGAACAAGTGTCTCACTCGTTACTTCGCTGTGTATGAAAAGCGCGCCCTCTTCGCAAACGGAGACTGTGCGGCGAGCGCAGTGACCTTTTGGGGCCCGGTAACTACAACGCAGTCGTTACGGTGAAAGCCCAAGGCATTCGATTCTCCCCACCGCGAGTTAAACGCGCACAGGCACCGAGAATCTGCACCCCCCCCCCCCCCACGGGGCAAAAGTGTAGATTAGCTTGCCCTTTGCACGTTGCAAGACCTGCGCCTTCGCGATTCAGCGGCTAACGACGCCCGCTCCTAATGTAGATGTCGCACGTTCGATTCAGTGTGCCTAAAAATATTTTTTCTGCATTCTTTCTTTCTCTTTGATGCTTATATATATATACATATATATATATATATATATATATATATATATATATATATATATATATATATATATATATATATATATATATATATATATATATATATATATATATATATATATTCCACCGGGCCCCCTTGTGGAAGAGCTCCACCAGGGGGCCCGGGTTGCTTGAGCGGTTCCACAACAGCTCAGCCTTCGGACCTCAAAATCTCCGTCAAAACTGTGAGTAATAATCTAAATTTCCTCGCATGGTTTTATGAGGCTTTGGAGCACTTCGAGGAGCACGGTTTAGCCACCCAAATCTCTTACAATTTGAGAAATTACCGACTCATACTTCGGTTAGGCCTAACTAGAGCAGCCACTGGCTCCACTTCGATCAAATCAGGAATTCCGCAAAAAAAAGCTACTACGCACCTCTAAAACCACCCTCGATTCTTCTTGGATGTTCCGGAGCCTCGCCGCTACCATCTTATCTTGAATCTGCGGGAAAAAACGGTTTTCTTCACCGAAAATCAACTGTGGGTTACACGTGTATCCGCCCTATGGGGGCTGCCATGTTGACAGGGGACTTTAGCACTTGCCCCGTCGAGGTCAAAGATTGAATGAAAAGGCAAAAGATAAAAACAAATATTGGTAACATTAATTAAATCACGCAGGAGGAGGATTTCGGGCTCTGAGTTCAATCTTACCAGTTTATGACTAGCGAAAACAAACCCACAAGCAATTTTCCCACCTTATGACCTAATGGGGGCCGCCATCTTGTGTGGGACCAAGCCACTTTGAGGACAACGAGTCATATCTCGGCTTTTACACACCCCAGGACGACAAATCAGGTCTCAATTGAGTCGCTTAAAATCCGGAGATAGCCGTAGAAAAAACCGCGAGCGCCCAATTCAACTGAGAGCGTCAAAAAAGACTTATTCAGAAGACACACTCAGTGTTGCCGGACTGCTGTCACTGCTTCGGCTGGGTTTGGCGAAACAGCTTCCACAGCGAATTAAGCCCACCGGAACTGCTCCTCCACCTTTTAGCCAATAAGCAAAGATTATTCCAACTGCGGGAGCGGGAGCGGCCGCGTCAGCAGCACGGGTAAGTGAGCTCTGCACATATCTACCAATAACTTTAGCAATTTTGGTCCTAGGAGGGTCAGAGTGGTGTCTATTTGTTCGTGAAGATACAAGGAGTTCAACCGCTACAAATACTGCTATTACAAACGAAAATTTTAAATTTTAGGAGCGGAAAACAGTGTGAATCTGTGAAAACAACAACAGTCGGACCACGTGCCCGGTGCCGCGCAGTTCCTTACCGAAAAAAAAAAGAAACCCGCGTGTTGATGGAACTGCATTAAGAGGCCTGAGGTGCGGCCTTCACCGGTAACCACCGCCGGGAACGCACTCCCTCACCAGAGAAGGATTGGCCACCCTGGTGCAGTATCTAGCCGCTACCTCCCACATGCATACGCCAAATAACTCACGGCCCTCAGTCCTCAGCAGCTGCGAAGCAACAGACTACGGCAGCGGTCAGATCTGCAACGCAGCAGAGGGTGCTAAGAATCTCTAGACAACAGGTCGCCATTGGAACCTGAACTTGGCAACGCTTAACGCTAGAACCTTATCTAGTGAGGGAAGTCTAGCTGTACTATTCGAGGAGCTCGAGGGCGTTAAATGGGATATAATAGGGCTCAGTGAGGTTAGGAGGACAGATGAGGCCTATACGGTGCTACACAATGGGCACGTCCTTTGCTATCGGGGCTTGGCAGACAGAAGAGAACTGGGAGTGGGGTTCCTAATTCACAGAAACATAGCTGGCAACATAGAGGAATATTATAGCATTAACGAAAGGGTGGTAGGTATTGTAATTAAACTGAATAAAAGATACAAAATGAAGGTAGTACAGGCTTACGCGCCTACATCCAGCCATGATGACGCTTCAGTTGAAAGCTTCTATGAAGACGTGGAATCGGCAATGAGTAAGGTAAAAACACAGTATACCATAGTGATGGGCGACTTTAATGCAAAGGTAGGGAAGAAGCAGGCTGGAGACCAGGCAGTAGGAGATTATGGCATCGGCACTAGAAACGCCAGAGGAAAGTTACTAGTAGAATTCGCAGAACGCAATAATTTGCGGATTTTGAATACCTTCTACCGAAAATGAGAAAACCGCAAGTGGACATAGAGGAGCCCTAATGGCGAAAATAAGAACGAATTAGACTTTATAATGACTGCACGCCCAGGAATCATGCAGTATGTGGAAGTGGTTGGCAAGGTACGATGCAGTGACCATAGAATGGTACGGTCTCGAATTCGCCTAGACTTCAAGAAGGAACGACAGAAACTGATACGCAAGAAGCCAATCAATGAGCTAGCACTGAGAGGGAAAGTACAGGAATTCAGAGTGTCACTGCAGAACAGGTACTCGGCTCTTGGTGAGGAGACCAACCTTAGCGTAGATACAATGAATGATAATCTGACGAGTATCATTACGGAGTGTGCAATGGAAGTTGGAGGCAGGGTAGTTAGACAGGACACTGGCAATCTTTCCCAGGAAACAAAGAACCTAATTAAGAAGCGTCAAATCATGAAAATGTCAAGTACAACAGACGAAGTAGAACTGGCAGAGCTTTCGAAGTTGATTAATAGACGTAAAGTATGCGATGTAAAAAGGTATAACATGGAGAGAATTGAACACGCTCTGAAAAACGGAGGAAGCTTCAAAGCAGTGAAGAGGAAACTTGGGATAGGCAAAAGTCGGATGTATGCACTAAAGGACAGAGAAGGCAAAATAACTACCAATATAGATAGGATAGTTAAAATAGCGGAGGAGTTTTACAGAAATCTGTACAGTAGCCGAGACAAGCCACGACCTTAATACTATAAGAACTAGCAGTAACCCAGATGACACCCCACCAGTAATGGTAGAAGAAGTCAGAAAATCTTTGGAGAGCATGCAAAGAGGCAAAGCTGCTGGTGAGGATCAGGTAACATCAGATCTGCTGAAAGATGGAGGACAGATTGTGTTAGAAAAACTAGCCACCCTGTTTACGAAGTGTCTCCTGACAAGAAGGGTACCAGAGTCTTGGAAGAACGCTAACATCATCTTAATACATAAAAAAGGAGATGACAAGGACTTCAAGAATTACAGGCCGATCAGCTTGATCTCTGTAGTGTACAAGCTATTTACAAAGGTAATTGCTAACAGAGTAAGAAAACATTAGAATTCAATCAACCAAAGGAACGAGCAGGATTTCAAACAGGCTACTCAACAATTGACCACATTCATACTATCAACCAGGTAATAGAGTAATGCTCAGAGTATAACCAACCACTATACATAGCCTTCATAGATTACGAGGCGTTTGATTCAGTAGAAATATCAGCCGTCATGCAGACACTGCGGAATCAGGGCGTAGATGAAGTATATATAAACATTCTGGAAGAAATCTACAGGGGATCAACTGCTACCACAGTGCTTCATAAAGAAAGCAACAGAATACCAGTCAAGAAGGGTGTAAGGCAGGGGGACCCAATCTCCCCAATGCTATTTACCGCGTGCTTACAGGAGGTTTTCAGAAGCCTGGAATGGGAACAGTTAGGGATAAGAGTTAATGAAGAATACCTCAGTAACCTGCGCTTCGCCGATGACATTGCATTGCTGAGTAACTCAGGAGACGAACTGCAACTCATGATTACGGAGTTACACAAGGAGAGCAGAAAGGTGGGTCTTAAAATGAATCTGCAGAAAACGAAAGTAATGTACAACAACCTTGGAAAGGAACAACGCTTCGAGATAGGTAATAGTGCACTTGAAGTTGTAAAATACTATGTCTCCTTAGGGCAGGTAATAACCGCAGAGCCTAACCACGAGTTTGAAGTAACTAGAAGAATAAGAATGGGGTGGAGCACATTCGGCAAGCACTCTCAAATTATGACAGGTAGATTGCCATTATCCCTTAAGAGGAAAATATATAACAGCTGTATCTTGCCGGCACTTAGCTACGGAGCAGAAACCCGGAGACTCGCAAAGAGGGTTCAGCTTAAATTGAGGACGACGCAGCGAGCAATGGAAAGAAAAATGGTAGGTGTAACCTTGAGAGACAAGAAGAGAGCGGAGTGGATTAGGGGACCAACGGGGGTTAAGAGCGCTTGTGCGCTCCTTCATCCAGCGGCCGTGGCAGAGATAAGCGGGCGTATGCAGATGCTGGTCTTCTAAGGTCCACTGGTCACGTGCGTATCTGTACACACCGTTTTCCGATACTTCAGCCGCACTGAGATGCCTGTACCCGTCGCAGGTTTCGAAGTTTTGTAAATAAGAGGGATTGAAGCAGAAAGCCCGTACTATATTGCAACATAATCGAAAGTTGGGCTAGTTCGATATGCATGGTATCGCTTGTCCTCTCTTCCTTCCTGTTTATTCGTGCGCTTGAACTGGCAGTTATACCTGTACTATATCGGTCATAATTCTTTTTTTTTGTTTCAGTGGCTTGCAGGTGTAAATGTTGCAAGACGTCTTTGGCAAGGTGGGGAGTTTCACTTCTGTAGCGATTATCATCATCCCAGCCCTGTGCTAGCAAACGTGATTATCGCAGCTACAGACACTCGCCTGACGATATATGTTTCCATGAGTATAGGTAAATTGAAGCGCACAGAAACATTCACTCAGTTAGAGCAATTGCGAAAGTTGACCAAACAGATAAGAACAATTTACACGTACTATGTGGACGTGGTGCGTACGTATGCGTGTCATGTGTCTGCTTGTAAACAAACAATAATGAAGCTTAGCTTATCTGTTTCCTTACTCTTCTGCCGCATCAGTCTTTACTCGCACACATTGAACACGTGTTTCATTGAGCACATTCTTTTTTTAATTTTTAATTATAATAAAAATTGTTGCGAATGGCTATGCAGACCTAGAGAAATCGTGCATTGACAACGCGAATCAGAAAAAAAATCATAATAAGGCTATTACACATGTAAAACTCGTTGCGATCATTTCTGCCGATACGGAAAGAGATAGC
Source organism: Rhipicephalus microplus (assembly GCF_013339725.1). Taxonomy (NCBI): domain Eukaryota; kingdom Metazoa; phylum Arthropoda; class Arachnida; order Ixodida; family Ixodidae; genus Rhipicephalus; species Rhipicephalus microplus. The sequence goes on from NC_051168.1 coordinate 55,823,099, forward strand.
AATGGCTTCCGTGACAGTCCAGGAGGAAGCCGTGATTTGCATCTTATCTTGCTTTTTATCTGTAGAAAGAATCCCGCAGTACCCAACAGTCACCTTCTGGTCACCAAGTCAGCCCTCTTATTATTTTTTTCCGAAATCTTTGACTTCAGCCAACCCACTGAGTCTCTATCCCGCTGGCACGACTTTGAGATAATTTCGTGACAATCTGCCATACGAGAAGTTTCGGAGTGCCTTACAAAACTACGCTGCCTTATAAAAAGTTCAACAGATAAAGCTCTTTCCCCCGGGCTTCAGCTGTTGACCCGAAAAACCCAAGTCCGCTTCTAGTCAAACTGATCTGGCGGAAATCTCGCATGCTGCCACTGTCGAGCCCTTCACAAGTACTAACAGTAAGCGAGAAGAACCATCGAGAGGGGAACTCAACGAGTCACTCCTGTGTGAGATCGCCTTGATTTGGCGTGCGAGATGCGCTCGGGTCAAAACAAGAGCAGCCACTCCCCCAGAACTCCCCGTACAAAATTGGCCACTGAAAGCGACTTCTTATCTTCGAGAATGCGATCTGTGACATTCGTCGACGATCACCTGCTTGTAAGGACCTTCTCTTGTGTCTCGTCAGAAGAAGTGGCACACTGGTAAGCGATGTGGTCCCAGCCCACACTCGCAATGGAAACTTTATGCAGGCGTTTACCATCCGTAGTAAGCATCGAGATATTTCGTCACCTTGACATCGAGTCTCTCTTGAACCTGGCCGAAGCAGTCCCCGAGTGCAAGTGGTTGGCGTTCAGCCCGACCGTTGTGCGGAACGTGCACTTCGATCAGGGCGCAGACGCCGCAGCCATCGAGAAATTCCTGCAAGCCACTCGAGGGGAGTTGGTCTCCGAGGAATGCGTGGAGAACGACAAGCTCGCCGCACATGTGCGAGAGCTGCGCATGACCAACTGCGTCGCGCTTTCCTCGAGTGCGATCCTGGAGTGCGCCGAGGGCTGCCAAAACCTCCGAGAGCTGCACCTCGTGAACTGCCTCGTCGACCCCGTGAAACTCTTCCACCTCCTTTGTCAACTGGCGTCCGTCAAGAAGCTAGAGTGGTCCCTGCACCACGAGTACTTCTACAAGCCCTGGCTGCATAGCCGCTCCGCTGATGGAATTGAAATCGTCCCCAAGTTGGAAGGGCCGACGTTAAGCGTCATGTACGTCGAGTACGAACCGAGTGACGTGACCATCTCTCTAATGGAAACTTTTGTGACGCGTTGCCCCAGGCTGCATCACCTGCACGTACACCTCGTACGGCACGCGCACTCAGGCGCGGCACTGATCGTAGACTGTTGCAAAAACTTCGTCCCAGACACAAAATACGGCCCCGCGGCGATCATCGATAACATTCCCAGCCTCGAAACCTTCAAGTACACGTGCGAAATGCCCCTGTCTCTGCAGATGCGAACGAGGCTTCCCGTAATACAGAACAACATCTACTGGCAACGCAAGCCCACCCCGTCCTTCAATGTAGCAAGTCTAGACGACGTCTTGAAGCAAAAGGCGGTCACTGAGCCTTTTGAGCAACTTTTGGTCACTGAGGAGGTCAGCTCACAATCTGCCAGGCTGTTAGAAGCAGCCGCTGCCAAGGCGGAGTTGTGGAAGGACACAAAAAGACTGACGCTCGTCTTGAAGCCACTCAGGAAAACCGATGTTCCGATCTCTCCGGCAACGAACAGCGCCCACGAGAAACCATTGGAACGGTTCTTCCGGACATGCGTCCCCCAGCTAACGGAACTGAACCTTTCCACGAGCCACTTTGAGCTCGGAACAGACTGCAGCTTCCTCGTGGCATCGACGTTGCACAAGCTGCGCTCCCTGACGCTCCCTCCGTGCGGAGCGAACCTCAAAAACTGCCTCGAGCACTTGGCGCGTGGCTGTCGGCTGCTCGAACGCCTCGAAGTCCGGTCGACTCCAACCGTAGAATGGGCTGCGCCGTGCGAGGCCTGCAAGCTTCCCCTGTCGTTCACCGCGAGCTGCTTCGAGCTTCTTCACAGGGAGACCAGGCTAAGGCGCCTGATTATCGATGAGACCGCCCGCATCCAGAACCTGACGTTCCTTATCGGTTGCCGAGTCGACGAAATGCAGCTCAGCTTGGACAATGTGGACGAAGCAGAGCTCGAAGCACGAAGAAAAGACCTGGGCCGGCTCCTTGCAGCCAACCCTCGGCTGTGTTCACTGACGCTGAGGGACCGCACGGTGACCTTGGGTGCGGACCTTGCAGATACACTGTCGGAAGTACGAAGCCTGCGCCATTTGTGCGTGATCACAGCTAACACCAACGGCAGCTACAGGATGGTCCAAAGACTTTTTCGTCGTCCTGGAGGACTGCTTACCACGCCTGCAGATGGTTCACGTGCACCACATGTTTCAATCGGACTATGTGCAGTGTAGCACTTGGATACGTCAACGTCGACCTCACTTGTCACTAGATTTGCCCGCTGGAGCGCCGCGATCTCCGAAAGGTGTGGTCTTCTATAGCAGACCCTGCACGCGCCGCCTCTGCTGTGTCGACAGGTTATACCGGACTCGTCCGACCGAGGAATCGGTTCTAAAGATACCTTCATTGAAACGACGAGATCGGTGTTTGTGACGATACACTGAAGTTTTGTGGCATGGTTATACGATTAAACCATGTACGAAAACCCATAGTGAAGAACTCTTTAGAGCTTGCTCGCACCGAAGCCCCTGCATGAAAACGCGGTGTTGGAGCAGCAGGTGAGGTGAAGCGAATGTTGCGATGTGAAACTAATGCGAAAACATCACCTGCATGTTTTTTTAGGGGCGACGCTCTTTATAGCGGCACCCGTTCGTCCCTCGTAGCCATTATAGTAGTGTGTAACAAGTATAACATTTTGACCTCAAAGGTGGTGCCGGTGAGAGATTTCTTCTGTGCGTTGTTGAACAATAAAAGATAGTGCTCAATGTACATGCCAATGGCGGTTAAGGGGAAATTAGAGGAAGGAGAATTTGGCTTTTAGTTAACGCGCACGCAGCGAATTTTTTATTGTTCAACAACGCACAGAACACAAGAAAGGGTTGCTACGTTATGCTCGCTGGGAGTAACCTCCTGGGTTTTAGAAAGGTTTAGCGAGCGTTGGGCCGCAGTGCCGTGAATACAGGGAACTAGTATATACCATGAACTCGAGGTGGTTAAAGGTGGGAAGTAGACACGAAGCGCAAGCCGCAAGAAAGTGTGCGTGTGCCTCCTCTCGTTCAGTCCTTGGAATGTCCGCTGGATGACGGTGCTTGTATATGAGGAATATATGGTGAAAAGATGCGAGATGGTGGTACTTGGAGTGTTGAATAGGTGGACGGACGGACCCACAGACAGATGCATGGACGGACGCACGGGTGGCTGCACGGACGCATGGACGGACGCAGGAGCGGATCCATGGACGAGAGCAGGGACGGACGCACAGATCAACGTGCGGACGCACGAACAGACACACGCACGGACGGGCGGATAGAGGCTCGGGCGGCCACACAGACGCGCGCATGGATGGACGGAAGGATGCTTCGCCCCACTCTCCATCATTCACTCCGTGGATATGCTGCCATTTTTCGTTTTTTTTTTCAAAGAGGAATTCCTGTCATGTAAGTACATAGTAGTAGTTTAACCGCAACTTGTTTGTCATAACTACCACCATCTACGAATACACCAGTACCTTCAGATGCGGCGTCCATGATATCACCTGCAAGCTATCTATAAGGTGAAAGATATAAATGTAAATTTAAGGTCTCGTTGTTTTATTAGACACAATATTAATGACAACTAACCGGCATTGATAGTTTGACTCGGTGGTCTATGCAATATAGCGGGAAAAAACGCCGCGTGTAGCCATTAGCAATCCTTTACGAAAATTCTTATTGAAAAAACAAAGAGAAGTTATTGAGCAATGACAACAGATGGAATCGAAAATACATGACGGTTCAATTAAAATACCTTTGAGGAAATTGTTGACCAGTATTAAAAATTGGCCCATGACTTTCAATTGAACGTCGTCAATGAAGACGATATAGATTTATCATTGAGATAAAATTAAATGGCGATGAAAAATACGTTGTGTATCAATTGAAATATCACAAAGACGACTGTTGACAAGCATTGAAAATTGGCCCTTGACTTTCAATTGAAAGCCATCAATGGTTTATCAAAGCGGCAAAATATCATTTCGCACTCGAGAGAGGTTTTTCGCCCATACTGGGGTAGATATTATGACCGTAGGTAATTAGAAGACCATTAGTATCACAATCACCTACATCTGCAGACCACCCCGGCACTGGAATCAAACTCGTGACCTCATGCACGTGAAGCGAAAGTCTTACCCATTGCACCACAGCGCCACCGCGTGAGGGTGTCTTCTTCAATCAATCAATCAATCAGTTTATTATCATATCATAAAAGGATGTTACAGGAAAAAAATATACTGACGAGGGTCCCAAAGTACAAGACTGCAACGGGACCCTCGATGATGATTACAGATACTAAAAGCACAAGCAGCTGTTAGAATCGTAGAAACAAAAATATGTAAAGCAGAATGAAAACAAAAAGGCATGGAATAAAAAAATAATACAGCATAAAACAACACAAAGTTAGATCAACTATTTAACAGGTACTCTTTTAATGAGTTTTTAAATGAAAATAAAGAAACATTGCATTTTAGCGAAGTGGGAAAATTATTCCATAAGGTGATGGTACATAAGGTGATTCCATGAGGTGATGGTCTTGCGAGGTATATATCTACCAAGTGGCTTTTTGCAAACCGTTGGCGGAACTTTGAACATTTTTTTTGTGCCACACGCATTTGATCAGCGAATAGTTTGTAGGGCTTCATGAACTCGAGACGACAACGGTGAGCGCTTTCGGCTCCGACTTCGGTTCGTGGCGCGCCGTTCTTTCAAGAACGATTAACGTGTGTTGATGCGCCGTTTTAGTGCTTCTCCGCGAACCGCGGTTGTTTCGCTCACCGAAATTCGCGGATACCAGCGCGACGAGGCTGTGTTCGGCTGTGGAAACCTACGGGTTTCTCGCACATGCATGCTATAAGCAATTTCGCTTGCTTGTGTCGCGAGGTACATGCGCATCAGTGACAGCAGCCTATTATCAGCCGTTTGAAGACGATGCGCTTTCGCACGTAAACGTTGCATGGGAATTTTTAGCGTGTTTACTATAACATTTGCATTTCGCACGCGCGAACTGCCACGAGCTGCACCCTGGGGCATGTAGCAATACCTTCTTTAGAATTTCGAAGATTACTCATTTCCCCAATTAGAATTTATTCGCATTAGTTCGCAATATAGAGCGGTTTTTACTCACGTGAGGTCTTCAAATGATCTTATTTATGGGGAGTGGCTACTCTCACATTTATTACACATCACACCGTTGTTCAAGTGAATGCCGAAACGCACGATAAGGTCAAGTATGACGTACACAACAGCGACGTACAGGTACGTCTCCCTCCAAATAAACAATGCTTCTGCACATCTCATTCGTGAACGTCCGCGTGCAGTTGGGGTCAAGCAATGGTGCAGAACAAACCTGAACATTTTTATTGTTACTGAATCCAGTTGCTCTTTAGACAACAGGGACATTTATAGCTGGTACATTGTCTGCACAAAAATACAATGGTTGTCCTGGTCATGGTTCACTGTTCCAAATCCATGCTGGAATATGAGAACTGTACTTAATATTCAAAAGAGGGAGCAAATGTCGCGGTGGCATACGCTCTCCTGCCGACTTCTGCACCTGACTTCTGCACTTGATGTTCAAGTTCATCGTCAAATTGCGCAACCACTAATCAAAAATGAACCAGCCGATTTTCAATTTTGACCTTTTTCTGTCTCGCTGCCTTCCGTTTTTTTTTTTTGCCATGCTTTCTTAAAATTATCAGTTCAACTTATTTTGTAGAACACGAGCATCAAGATACGTAGGCCAGTGTTTCATTAAGCTGTCGCGCGTGCTCTATAGCACGGTCGCAACGCGAACACGAAACTTCTCAGCTTCCGCGGTTCGCGCGCCTCTGTTTTCTTTTTCTTCTTTTTTTTTTCGCCCTCCTTCACGCGCGCGCGCAGGAGAACGTGAGCGGGCGCGCGTCTCAATTTTTCCTATGAAATACTGCTTACGAATTATTTTGTCCACGCTTTTTTTTAATCACAATGAGACAATAAAAATTTATTGCAAAGTGCTCAACAGAAATATTGTTTACGAAATATTTCGTTCGTGGTTTTTTGATAGAAATGAGACAATAAACTGATTGATATGTAGGGTTTAACGTCCCAAAACCACCATATGATTATGCGAGACGCCGTAGTGGAGGGCTCCAGAAATTTCGACCACCTCCATGGGGTTCTTTAACGTGCACCGAAATCTGAGCACACGGGCCTACATGAGACAATAAGCTTTTTATCGCAAATTGCTCAATAGAAATATTGTTTACGAAATACTTCCTCAATATAATTTCAATAAATGGGTCAATGACATTTTTATTGCAAAATACTCACCAGAAATATTGTTGACGAAGTATCGAAGCAAGTCAATGAGTATTGCGGAACCATCGATGATCAATAGATCCAATCATTAGATCACAGTCCGACAATGGAAAATCAACAGTCATTTTCATAAATTATATCTTTGGTATAGCTCTTTGACTGCCAAGGAAAGAATACAAAAGAATGCCGCTTATCTTGTACGCGCTTCTTTGTGTGCAGCACTCGAATGGACAGTGCCTTCCGTCAAGGGTATGATTTTCATAACCGTACAGCGTCTGACCGGTTTCAAACGAAACGAAACGGTCTCGGAGCAGCAATTCTCAGGAACCCATGTCCTGAAAGTACCCAGAAATACGTGGTCCACTTCTTAGTGGTCTTACAGGGGGCGGTGCCTCGGTGTTGCACTCCGAGTTGTCACAAAGGGACGTAATATCCGAAGAATATATATCATCCGTGGTCATAACACGTGATATTCCCCAACAGGTTCCCGTCGGTTTCCTTTTCCAATGATCATGCTTCCTGCACGCATGAACCAAGCTCGCACAAGTAATCCCACCGATCACACAGCACAGTACACCGGTCAACGGGGCGTTTGTTTATTTGTTAGGGTTTTGTACTCCAACACAATAAAATAGCTACACTGCCACAGAATAGGCGCCAGCTTTCAGGCTCGGGTCACTAACCTGTGCCAGGACGGATTACCAGTCTCATTGGCTGAGACGTTCCGTAGAAAATGAAAAGAGCGTTTCCCGGCCACACACAGGCATTGAAGAGCGCGCGGCTCTATACCCTGGGTATGCTATACGACCAATGAGAGACGCTGCAACGTGCTCCCTAACGGGCTGCAGAAATTGGGCGTCTTTTCTTTCCTCTATAATCACAACCACCACTCACCAAAGAGATTTTGACACACCCGGACGACCGCACCTGCATCGTTGCGGAGACAGTCCGCATGACACGTGGAAACTCTTCCTCAGCCTAACTTTAAACCAAGGACGCCAGCATGAACGGTGTGCGATGTGGGGACCTTTCTCTAAGTACCTTTCCGCATTCTTTGTCTGTCTCCCCCCCCCCCCCATTTTTTTTCTTAATCCTGCAAATCTTAATCCTCGTCACGTTGCAGCCGCTCCCACACGCCCCTACAAGCAAGTTTGCAACACCAACAAGAGAACCTGTGGTGCAGAGAAGCGTCCTTTAGCATCAAGTAGCAAGGTAAGGGACAGTGGCCCCCGAAGTTGTTCGAAGATAATCTCGTGGGCTAGGTACGTTTCGTGACAATTTGCAAATGTCTCCCCCACCCCCCCGCAGTGACTCCCAAAAACCACTGCACGCGTAACGTCACCGTCTCGATGCACGTGCAGGCTAGTCTACTGAAAAATGTGCACTGAAAGTATTCTGAAATTTTCGACGTTACAAAAGCACCGTTGTGTGAATCTTTAACCATACGCTGTACTGGACACTGCATGCTGCTAGGAAGACGCAAACTACATAAACAAAACACGTTCGGTGATATATTTTCGAGGATCAAAAAGCTTTGTCTTCGTGTTTAAAGCACTCTTCTCTTTGCACCCATCGTGGTTAGACTAGATTTGATTGATTGATTGATTGAGTGATTGAATCATTGATTGATTGATTGATTGATATGTGGGGTTTAACGTTCCAAAACCACCATATGATTATGAGAGACGCCGTATGTAGTGGAGTGCCCTAGAAATTTTGACCACCCGGGGTTCTTTAACGTGCACCCAAATCTGAGCACACGGGTCTACAGCATTTTCGTTTCCATAATATGCAGCCGCCGAAGCCGGGATTCGATCCCGCGAACTGTGGTATACGACTACTTTTCAAGCAATGCACGCGGTAAAATTCAAATCACACAATTGTTTGCTGAGTTCATTCAACGCAAGTTTTCAAACGATGTTTACGGGTCTATAGGAGACATCCTGATTTAGGCGGCTCGAGATAAAGAAAGAAGTGGCTGAAGAAGTGGATAAAGAAGAAGTGGCATTCTTTTTTCATTGTTTCCGCCTCACACACACGAGCACGTGTATTTGACCCGTGATGTCCTTGAAAGATTCGGCCATGCTCCGTTTTAGTGTAAACGTTGACACTGACTTTGTGTACAGTCACCCTTGCTGACGAGTCATCATATATTTATCATCAGCTTTCATGCGTTTGTCATCTGCTTGCTTTCTTGTTTTCTCTCGCATAGAAAAATATGCGCCACAATGTGTGTCATTAACTACTCGCTTTGAGCGGAAATCACGTGTCGGCCATTGATCGTCACGTGATTGCTGATCTTGATCGCACGAATCAAGATCAGCAAGCAAGGCAGAAGGAGACAATCTTTCATTGTAGATTGACCGACGATTGCCAGTAACCTGATTAATTCGCTATTCCACGTCCTCGACGATAGCAGCCCGTGTGATCTCACCACGCTCCGAACATCCCATCCATGTGGTCTGTGTCTGTCACGCGATAATGATGCCAGCAAAGTACCACAATCGCTGTTTCCTTTTGAGCGTGTCCTGTTTGGGCGAGCTGGTACGACATGACGATTGTTACAGCGCTCGTCTTATTCTTGTCCCCTTTCTCGTCGTTTTGTTCTCGCGCTTTAACAACCGTCTTGTTTCTTTTGAGCTGGCGACGATGTGCGCATCCCTCGAAAAGACTTGGAGCGGTGCCATTAGGAAGCTTATTTTGTTATGTTTCGTCTGTGCACAACACTCTCCCATTAGTTAAGCTCTGATATGCAGCTTCAAAAGCGAAAGAAAGGAGCACGGACGAATTATTATTATTTGATTTGCATACACAGATACACAAGGACACAGAGGAAAGAGGAAGAGAGCAAGCTCGCAAGGGCCACCTGGAGGGGCACAACGCCTGCTCACTCTTTCGGGAGGAGGAGAGAAACAGGGGAAACAAAGATTAGAGAGGAGAAAAAGAAAAGAAGATGAGGAAGGACAAAAAAAAAAGACGAAGACTTCAACGAGTACGAGCAAAAAAAACATAAATAAAAATAATATTAACAAAAAAGAAGACCGTCTATAAACGGGTGACCAGGTCCATTTGGTTCATGAATGTAAGGAGAGCTCGGTGGGCCTGGTCGCGTCGGGAAGCACTAACCACTCGGAAAGAGGTAGTCGTCTAGAGTCGCACACTTGAGTCCTAGGAATTTATATTCCCTAATCAGCCAAACACCGCTGCGTAGCAAATGTGAAACAGTGCACTACACGAGATGCTCGAGTGTTTCGCAGGAGCCACAAGCTACACACAACGGGCTGTCCACACGCCCTTGACGGTGTAATCGTTCACGCACCAGCACAGAGCCCACTCTTATAGTTTGTACAACAGCGCTCGGGAACTACGAGGCAAGCCACGGCCACGAACACGGGGAGGGAACGATCCATTCTCCACACGCTGGTCTGGGTGCTGCTTTAGCAATACGCAAAGACAGGCACTCGCTTCCGTCAGAGAATTTACTGAAAAACGAGCAGGTATATAATATATAGGGGGAAACGGGAGGTTAGGTGGGCAGATGAGATTAAGAAGCTTGCGGGTATAAATTGGCAGCAGCAAGCACAGGACCGAGTTAACTGGCGGAACATGGGAGAGGCCTTTGTCCTGCAGAGGACGTAGTCAGGCTGATGATGATGACATATAATATGGCCGCATACGTCGTGCACGTGAGCACACGTGTAACAACCGTCACGAAGTTCAGTAGAAAAAAGGGTAAAAACTTGATCTTGTTTGCATGGATAAACAAATAGCAACATGCCTTGTCTATAACGGATGCTTAACTAGAGCAATATCGGCTACGGATCCAGATGTTTGCGCACAAATGTTTTGTAAGTAATTTCATTGAAAAATAAAGCATTCTCCTTGTTCATCGCTCTGTCCTTTTGTCGTTCTTCTCTTGTATAATTTCGCTGTTTTTCGTTTTTTTTTTTTACAATGAAGGGCTAAGCAGAAAAACTGTGCCTCTGAATAAAACCTCAGTTGGAAGCGTGATGTAAGAATACTCAGATGCTGATACCGCGCTCCTGAGCGGCCACAGTTGGGTATAAAGGCTGCAGTAACAGTTGTAGGCGGATAAGCAGACGAGCATTGTCAAACGACCTTGATATTTAAAGACGACAGTCTTTTTTGGGATAGTTGAACGCAGAAATTTCTGTCTGTATATCTTTCGCTCTGTCTGTCAAAAATAGTCAAACGGAACGGTTAAGCCGCCTGGCCAAAGTTTAAGCGCTCGCTGAACGTCCATCCTATTTCAGTTGGTGGCTGCGCTCATATTTATCGAGTTAGTCAATCGAAAAGCAAATATTACGCATACCTGAGGCGAGACATCAATACGTTGGTGTCACATGGTGTGTTATTTTACTACAATAGAAAATACATAGGTAGGTAATTATAAACACCCTATAGTGTTTTTTTAGGCTGCGCTGAGAATGTGACGCTATCCACGAAAGAAGGTGGCCAAAGACTATCAGCTATCGGCGACATTTTCAGCGAAGGACGCAGATACGCAGCCAATTTTATTTTATTTCTTCATCATGCACGCACAAGGACACTCTCGCGAGGGAATTACATCGTGGGCGGAGGGGGGGAGGTGCTCACAAGATGAAATCAATATCAGCACACGAAGTACAACGATCCAACATATCCAAAAAAAAAGTAAGATGTAAAAAGCATCAAATTACCTCATCCTAATGACCAGGACATGAAGTGTAACATAAATATGAAGCTCGGATGTACATTATGATTAAAAACTAAATTCATGCTAGTCACGGTATTACATTAATATCAAACTGATGCAAAATATGTCAATGCGTACACAACAACACAGGCAGTAATATCCATCTAAGTGAAATTGTTTTCATGTAACAAAACCTTGCAACGTTATAAGCCAGTCAGGTAATAAACTCAATTATTCTGCGTGGTATAAACGAATGAGAGTAAACTGACAAATCATGCGTACAATATTCTTTGTTGTCATGGCAAGGCTCGGGCTGACCGCAGCGGTTGAACAAGAAAAAAAAAAAAAGCTCTCATGGGCGACGATGGCGCTGCATAATACGAAATAGGTTAGGCGAGCGAAATGAAATCTACGCGATGGCGGTTCCAGCCCGGCTTGTTGTTTTAATGCTGTGATACTCGTGAAGCGCGAGCAATCAAAATAGGTCGAGCGAACAACATGACTTCACGAGGAATCGTTGTTGTTGGAGACGCATGCTCGATAAGGTCCCATGTGGCGGAAGCATATTCAATCATTGGATGGATGAGCCTTTTATTTTTTTTTAAGGTGCAATGGGGAATGCTTGAGGTTGCATTTGGAAGACTGATGCTCACTGTCAATATGGTAATGCTACGTTAAATCAGCTTGAATACGAATGACAAGGTGTTTGCAGGTTGATATAATTTCAAGGAAAGCGTAATCGAGCAAGTAATTTGTGAAAGGTCGAGTGTAATGGTGAATTAGCGACATTAGCTTTGTGTCAGGTGCATTTAGAGACATTGGTCATGAGGAACACTTTGCTATAACTTGATCAAGGTCAGTTTGAAAGCAAGGGAAGTCAGTATTACTATAGCACAGTCGTAGACGATTCTATTTACAAGAGGAAACACATTGCGACGGATCATTACCACTAGAAAAGTAAGAGACTAACTACGCTGCCTTGAGGAACTTCATAAGTTACGGGAAGGGAGTCACTGTCAATCACTATCGTTGCGCTCGAAGGGAGTCAATGAAACTCTTCATTTCCAGCGATGACCACGTGCAAACGAAGAACACCCCGCGTGAAACAATTCCGATGGCACATATTGCACATAAAAGATCGCGCAGATGAATTCCCGATATGTTTCATCAGAGGAGCACCACAGTTTCATCAGGGCCGATTTCTGGGTCCAACCAATCCGATGAAAGTTTCCACGCAACAGAGACGGCCCACGCATGAAGCGTCACACAGGATCTCACCTTTGGCGGTTCGCCGCATCCCAACGGGAGTCGCGTCGCCATACTCGGGTCCCCAATCACGTACCCAGGTGTTGGCTTGCACAAGGTCACTCGAGCCGATGTCGTAATGAACGTGAACCGACAGCAGCCGCGGCAAGCTCGATTCCAGGTACCAGAAGAAGTCTTCCACGTCACCGTGCGTCGCATAAGACGTGGTGAGCACAGCCAGGTGGCGCAAGCTTCGTATCTTCGTCAAGGTCTCGGCGACAGAGTAAGACAGCGTCGCCCTGCTGGCCACGAGTGTCAGAGAAGTCAGGTAAGGGTTGGCTGCGAGGAGATCGCCGACTTCTGAAGGGCACTCCTCTAGCTCCCCGTCGCCCACACGGTCCACGCCTAGTCGAAGTCGCTCGACTCGGCATTCGATCAGGAACGCCAGGTCCTGGACTTTGGCCTCCTCGTCGATGCTTAGACGACGCAGTCTGGTTTTCCGCTGGAATAGCCGGAAACTGGAACGCGTGAAGCACAGAGGCATCTCGCACGCCTCGCACGACGGAATTACACCTCCGAAGGGGTTCGACCTGATGGTCAGATCTTCCAGCAATCTAAAGCCTTCCGCCAGAAATTCGAGGGAGTATACGTGGTTGGCTCCGCAGGGAGTTAGTGCCAGTGACCGTAGCATGGGCAGTGTCCCCGCCAGGAGGACGCAGCAGTTGGATTCGGCATTGAAATGACTCGAGCACAGGTTCAGTTCAGTTATTCGAGGGAAGCACATCTTGAAGAACTGTCGCAACGTGCCTGCGTGGATGAAAGGCACGATCGGTGGAGTCGGTAGCTCCGTACGCTCGGGCGCCGTCAGGGCAAGTGTGAGGTGCGTAATGTTTTCCCAGAGTTGTGGTTGCGAGGCGGCTTTTTCTAAAAGGCTTTCGGCTCGCCAGTTCACCTCCACGGCTAAGATGGCTTGTCGCACACGTACATACAATTTTTGATCCACCACGTCGGCTAAGCTGAGGACGTTAAAAGAGGGTTTAGGTTTCAACTTCCAGGATATGTTTGCCTTCATAACATCAAGACGCGTTTCCAAAGTAGCATAAGTTCGCTGTTCACAGCTGTACTTGAATGTTTGCATGAACGGCAATACCATCCGAAATTCATCTACGGCTAAGGTGCCGTCGTAACAGCGATTCAACCCAACCCCGTGCACCTGCAAGTGTCGAAGTCTACGGCATCGACTCACGAAAAGGCCAACAAGAAACTGAGTCGAATAAGTCAGGAAGACCTCGACGTACATGACTTCAATATTCGGCCGATTCGACTCGGAAATGGCGCAAGCCTCGAGAAGGGTGTCATCACTTAGCATGTCGTAGTGGAATTCGTCGTGCAGAGACCACTCAAGCTTCGTCACGCACCTCAGTGTTTGAGACAGAAGTCCAAGCAGCTGCAGTGGGCTCCACGACGCAGTGGACGATGTACAGCTCTCGGAGGCTGTAGCAGCATTTCGCAATATTGATGATCGCGTGGGAGAACAGCGCGGCGCAGTTGGTGAAGTGCAACTCTCGAACGTGCTCCACCAGGGGCGGCATGTCATCCATACCGTCCGGGTCGACTTGCTCGCCTCTTGACTGCAGGATATTCACGATCGCTTCTTTGTCTGTGGCCGCATTGATGGTGACACTCCGCAAAACCGACCGGCTGAATGCAAGGAACTTCAGCTCGGGTGCTGCCTCGACCATGACTGAGAGAGACACGATGTCGAGGAGTTTCAGTATGTCAGTCCATACGTTGAGCGGTAAATGTTGGACGAAATTTCTGGGCGCATACGTAGGCTGTAACGCTGCAGAAGACGACCACATCGTCTCAGTCCCGTGGCACTTTGGATCCACTTGCGATGAACTTCAGTGTCATTGGTGGTGCCGTATATTTGGCGGGGAATGGCGGCAGGCTCAGAAGGAATGGACCGGTTCTGGCACGTGATGCGCTGAAACCTTGCTCGGCCGGACGCTTCGTCGAGAGTATACCCATAGGTGGCGTGCGCCGGAATATCGTGGGCGTCGGCGAATAACTTGACAGAACTTGGTGCTGACAAAAGCTAACAAAAGGAAAGGCACTCCTTTCTGCAGCGGATCAGCAATCATGTGTGTGACGAATTTCATCAACGAAAAAAAGGGACAGGTATGTGGGAGGAGACAACTTTTTCGGCGAATGTACCCACAGAGCCCCGAGTGCTCAATCAGGAATAAGGTCAACGAACCTCTCTGCCCATCCAAGAAAGTGTCCGAGCGGGCTACTGCTCTGTTTTCAAGATCACAACCCGCCCCACTCCCAATCTCTCCATGCTTGATTTGAACATGCCCAGACTAACAAGGGACGTCTCCCTCCCAAGTTGTCTTCGTAGTGGCGCTGCCGCCATGGTCGCTGCAGTCATCAAATTGACAATCTTAAAAAAATGTTGTTTTGTCCTGTGGCCATCTTTCGCTGTGTCCATCGTTTCCAGGCTGCTACTTCACTTTAGACAAGTAATAAAGACAAAATTATCACCATTGCCGGGAATGCGTGAGTAAAAAAAAAACTTTTTCGAAGAAGTAATTACGACCAGTTAGAAACTTCTTTCAACACTCATGAATGTGGGGTTGAAAGAAAGTAAAAAGTCACTATCTTTTGCATCCCTTGCTGGAGCACAGACTCAGGGCCTTCAGAAAGGGGGTGGTGCTGGGGGGTGGAGTGGAGAAAAAGTCTAGAAGTAGGTAGAAGAGAAGGCTTGGAAGTATGCGACGGCCTAGGCTGGCTAGAAAGAAAGCGGATAGGGGCTGATGGGGCAGCCCGAGTCGTAAGACTTGGAAACGTGGGGATGACATCAAGTGGTCCCACAGCTTGGATGTAGCATGTTGTCCTGGCTTCGTGTCGGAATGCCGAGGGTGTGGCACGCCAGGAGAAATGATCTTGGCTGCCTGATGTGTGTTGGGCCAAGGCCGGGCTAGACTGCACCTGCGCGCTTGCTAAGATGCACGCGCAGGTGCAAGTATCAGGTGTTCCAAGGTCGCGACCTCGCCGCAGGTGGAACAGTCCAGCATAGCTGCTAGCCCGAGTCGGTGCAGGTGAGCTGCTGCCTTGTGGCATCCTATGCGTAGCCACAGCAGGCCACCTTGCTGCCTGGTGAGGCCAGCTGCTGTTGTTGTCGGGATGAATCCAGAGTGGGCTGCGATTCCGCGAAAACTTGCTTGCCTGGGATGCCAATCCCAAGCTTAACAATGCATCAATATGCACAGAATGTGCACTCGGTCAGGCATTCTTTAGGGCCGGGCAAGGCCCATGAAGTCGCACACCTGTGGAACGCTCACTGTTCATAGGGGGCGCGTCTCGGACAACTCCACGCTGGAAAGCCGCTTGGTTTTCTTTCTTCCCGTGGCGATTGTTATGGTCGAGGCTAGAAGCATCCGAGCGGGCCGAACCCCAGGAGGTTTAATTAATTCTTTCTTGGGGTGCAGTGAAGGCGTGGCGGCCATCTTGCCAGGGGCAAGATACTGTAGCCAAAGCGCGCCCGCCGCTTCTTTCCACCGTGGTTTTTAACGGTTATGAAGGCCATTACGCGGTGAATTCTCAAGAATAAGAAGTCAAATGGCAAACAAGAATGCAGTCGAGCTTATTCTGTTTAAGAATTTTCCTTACAAGCATGCACACCGACGAAGGGTACCTAACGCTGGTTTTTAAGCATACTCGTGAGAGTCGAGGTTCTTTTCTCGGCATTTATTTTCTTGTTTATTTTATCCTTAATGTGTCGGAATCTTATGTATAAGTAGATTTCGACCACCTTTTTTTTTTGCGTGGAATATAAAATTGGGTGTCGGAAGCTTCACATGTACAAAAGAATATGCTCATCAAAAAAAAAAAAGATGTATGTATGAGAAAAAGCTGCAGTGAGCCCCTCACCCACTACTCTCAGAATGGGGCTTTAAATTCTTGATTCCTTTTATTTTAGCTTGAGGGTAAAGCCTCGCTCTTTTGGTTTACTGATTTTCTCGG
Source organism: Rhipicephalus microplus (assembly GCF_013339725.1). Classification (NCBI taxonomy): domain Eukaryota; kingdom Metazoa; phylum Arthropoda; class Arachnida; order Ixodida; family Ixodidae; genus Rhipicephalus; species Rhipicephalus microplus. Next base: position 55,839,591 of record NC_051168.1, read on the forward strand.
TCGGTGGTGAAATTTTCTTCTGGAGCTGTTTTAGCTCCCCTTAGGAAATACGAACTTTTTTTTTTTTTTTGTAAGAGCTGCTGTGTAGTCCATGCAACTCTCACATCTTTAAGTTGAATACAAATAATGGCACGAGTATCCCTCGCTTATGATAGTTTTCATTGCAGTTAGTTGAACCACAAACATTGCACAGTTCAGACACTGGTTTTTGCTTGCTGCACTTCAAACAACAAAATAAAAGAGCCGAATGTAAAAAAAAAGACAGGACTCTCTGCACTGCTCAAACATTATTAACTATACCTTGTGGTAGCGAGTTAAGCTCCTAGTTAACACAACTAAGAAACTAAAAAACTGGGGCATAGCCAGGGATTGGCCCACCAGGCCTGTGCTCCCCCCCCCTCCGTTCCCTCTAATTTTTTTTTTTTCGCCATAGCATACAGAGCGAAAAATGATGATTTCGACGGGGTGCCCCTTCCAAAAACAACATTATGCCCCCCCTCCCCCCCCCCCCCCGCACGGAAAAAGCAATGGCTTGGTGGCAAGGTTTTTGACTGGACTAGTTAGTGAGGATACATAATTGGCGAGTTCCGTAGACTGTCACGTCGCCCCGCGGCCACCAGCGTAATTTTTTTTTCTAATAGTATCGGAGTAGCGGCGGGACAGTGGCGCTCCAAGCAAGGGTGCGTTTGCTTTTTTTTTTCTTCGAGTAGTTATTATACCCCCCCCCCCTTCCGAATTGCGGCAGTTGGCATGAAATGACCAAATTTAAAGGCTTCAAAAGCAATTGCACGTGCTGCATGCCGCATTGTACAAACAGGGCGTCGACAAGAGTCAGCCTCCACGCCTTGGACGCAGCGAAGAAAAAAAAAAATTATGGATCGTGAAGTTGAGATTCGGCAAGACACTCACGTCACCGATTTAAGAGTGCAGCGTGCATTTTGTCAACACCGACTACTTCACTTCACTTCTCTTTATTTCCTTGAAGACCCTCGAGGGGGTATTACATAAGGGGTGGGTTAACAAATAATGTTCTGTTATTATTTTTTTTATTGACACGGGTTTTCATTGCGAAAGACGTGCAGACAGTTGGTCGAAAAATGTTGATGGTCAGGAAATGGCCACGACGTCGTGGGGAAGATCATTCCAGTCGTTTGCAGTCCGTACAAGAAAGGACATAGAAAAAGTAGTCGTTCTAATGCGTGGACGGGCAACTTGAAGTGGATGTCTAGTGCGGTGAGATATGCGGGCTGGTGGAACAATGTAGGGATGACGGAATGGGCTGTGAAAAACTTTCTGAAACAGGCAGAGGCTGGAAATGCGACGGCGAACGTCAAGGTTTAAAAGAGCAGATTCTTTTTTGAGGGATCATACACTAATATTATACGAATACGAAAAATGAATGAACCTAGTAGCACGGTTTTGAACTGCCTCAGGTGAGTCGATGAGATATGCTTGGTGTGGGTTCCAGATTGCAGAGGCATATTCCAATTTAAAGCGAATAAGGGATTTGTAGGCCTGTAACTTGACGTCCTGCGGGGCGTGCCGAAGGTGACGTTTCAGAAAACCCAGGGATTTGTTTGCAGATGATATAATGTTGGTAACATGCAGGCGCCAGTTAAGATCACGGCACAGGGTGACACCGAGATACTTATATGATTGCACGTGTTCGAGGGCGACGTTAGCGATTGAGTAAGGGAACAAAGAGGGGTTGCTACGGCGGTGGAAAGAGACTGTTTTACAATTCTTAGGGTTAAGTTTCATAAGTCAGCTTTCACACCAGTCCTGCACGTGGTTAAGGTCATCTTGAATAGCGGCATCAAGGTCATCTTGACTTCTGGAGCAATAGGTGAGAAAATGACAACATCTGATTTGTGTACACGCTTTCATTATTTTTATGAAGACAATTGAGGCGTTCACTAAAAAAAAATGAAGTATAGAGCTTGCAACAGCGCGTTGCAGCAGCACTAACATCATTGTGGTCGTTATATAACATTTCTTACGGTTTTGCTTGTGTCAAGCCCCAGTTTATGGTCGCTGTAACATCTCGTTACCCGTATGCTATCGCTTGAACGAACTCGAGCTGCACAGTTGTGGTTAGCGTAGTGGGAACTGACAGCTTAGGGTATGCTTTAGAAATACCTAACAGTTTGTGAATGACGCACTTTGCGTCTTGAAAGAAATTTATGTAGCGCGAGGCGAAAAAACGAACACAGGAAAGAATAGACTGAGAAGGCATAAGGATGAGATGACTCGGTTGATCATATCATGCTCTTGGAGATGTATGTACTAGCAAGTCTTCAATTGCCTTGTCACCCAAGGAACTGGCGTTCCTGCGTACGCAGTGATACGTGATTTTATCTGTGAGGTTTTTTTGTTGTCCTATTTATCGTTCTTTCTTGTAGGTAGATGGCATTGTCATGCATGTATCTGAATTACACGTGCTTATCTGCTTGCTCGCCTGACGATTATGGCTTAAAAGCGGCTTGGAGGTCGAAAATAAACATGTTGTTGCGAGTAGCGCTCCTTCCTCTCAGTCTATTCTTTCCTGTGTTCGTTTTTTCGCCTCGCTCTACATAAATTTCTTTCAAATGTTTCACCAACAAGCCCCCACCGCCACTCTTGGCGTCTTGTGTTGTGAAAGATAATTAATGAGTTACAGCTATTCCTGGAAGGAATATTTCTTGGTGAAGCTACAATTCGTTTTTTTTTTTTTGTATGCAGACTCGCAGATAAGGAAGTCTGCAAGGAAGCGACTCAGCTGATCCTTCTGAATGTTTGCCTCGGCGACCTCACGACAAGAACTTGTCGCGTACGCAAACCGCAGCGGAACGTAGTGCTCGTGCATCTGTGAGGGATTCTCAAGGTTTGCATGTTTTGAAAATGTGTGCATGTGATAGCGACATTACTGTGTAATATTTAGTTATTCTGGTGGCACATGCTTAATAAAGGTTTTTTTTTTTTTCGAAACTTGCGTGCTGTGATTATTGCACGAAACTTACAAAACAGCTAAGAGCTTGACATGCGAAACCACCATACATTCATGATGCGTGGTGTAGGGGAAGCTCCGTGTTTAGTACGTGAAAAAAAAATCAATGCAGCACCTTCGGCTTGGGTCTAAGCGCACTGATTTAAACTTTGCCTGGGCATGCACATGGGCAGAGTTTTACTGCGTGCAGCAATCAAGAAACATTATTTTAACAAAGTAACATTATATTTAATAATGCAACAGCCTTAGAGCTTGCCTGTTTAAGAGTAGTCGCTGCATGCACATCGCGACGATGTGCTTGAAGCGTCGTGAATCGTCTGCTCTGCGGCTACAACGTAAAGCACTAGCACTGAATTCGTCTCTGAACTCTTCCCATCCAACGACAAGCAGCTGCACTATAGCAAATATAAATTAATGCTACAGTATTGTGGATATATCTTTAATGCGTCAGAAATATCGGCAATGTGACCATATAGCGAAATTTTACATCGGTATAAGTATCCGCTCAAAACTGAGGACGTGAAAGGAAATACAGAAGGTTATACGGGGTTTTGCGTGACAAACCACGTAATGATCGTGAAGCACGCCTTTAGTTGAGGGCAAGGTGCGCGGACATAGCGCGGTAGCCGGCCTCTAGCATTCCACCTACGTCGCAAAGCAACCGCCGCGGCAGGGATCGAACAAGTGACGCTCGGGTGAGAGCAGAACATCGTAACCAACACTTCACCGCACCACACACGTATATGGAGCATTGAAGAACAGTACGATTATACTGGTGTCGCCGAACGTTAGTGAACGAAAGGCACGTTTTGCGGACCGGCACGATTGGCGCAAAGACGAAAAGCGAGCTAACGTTCCTATACAGAACCTTCCCAGTCATACGTGAATTACACTTGGTGTGGCTTCTGGCGGACATAAGACGTCTCTGGGCAGAGTCCCTGCACATCGACAGAACGACTGTAGGCTTTCACGATGCGACAAGTGACGTGTTTGGCAGTCAGGACCTGTTCGCCTTCAATGAGGCATGGTATGCGGGTTTCTGAAACGTCAAGGTGGCTCGTAACATCCGACTGAAAAAAAGGTAGAGCCATCGCGAAGAAAAAAAAAAACACGGTGCAGGCCGCACATGTGTTCAGCGACTCCGATACTCTCTGTGGGCGCCATACTGAACCGCTCTGTGCGCCCCCTATATGCGACGAAACTTGCGCATAGCTCACAGCGCACTCACTTCGTCCCTGTGCCCCGCCGCGGTGGTCTAGTGGCTAAGGTACTCGGCTACTGACCCGCAGGTAGCGGGTTCGAATCCCGGCTGCGGCGGCTGCATTTCCGATGGAGGCGGAAATGTTGTAGGCCCGTGTGCTCAGATTTCGGTGCACGTTAAAGAACCCCAGGTGGTCGAAATTTTCGGAGCCCTCCTCTTCGGCGTCTCTCATAATCATATGGTGGTTTTGGGACGTTAAACCCCACATATCAACCATCAATCAATCACTTCGTCCATGTCGTGCACTGTGAGCGAGCTACTCTGGCTACGCCGCTGCCAGTAATCAAAAACCAAATGACGGAGACGCCTATTTAATTTTAACGATAATAGTTAACGGTGCGTTGCTTTTCCACTCGCTTACCGCTCTAGTGGTATCAACAAGCGCAAGGATGTGTACAGTGGACATCGCAGGTGTTTTATAAACTCGTCTAGCCCCAGTCGGTCAACTTGCGGGTCACAGTCAAGTCCGGTTGTAACAATTCGACAAGTGCCCCTAACATATGCGATCGCTGTATTTTCGCTACCAGTCATCCCGTCATCTGATGACAGAAGTATTCAACAGCATACCCCGAAGTGCTTCGAACATTTTGGTCCTTAAGAAACCCATTAGAAAAATATAAAGAATGAACGTGAGATGTGTGAATACAGGCTGAGAGCTATCAACATGCATCACATCAATATCAACAAGCTCGAAATATGACGCAACTGAAACATTATCCCAGAAAACCTTTTCGCTTGACCTATGTAGCCTTAAGAAAGGCACGATGTATACATTACAACGTCTGGACGCCGTACAACACCGGCGAACATCTGGAACATCTGTGCGGCCGCAGCCGCTTGAGTTGCGGGAAGCGCGTTTTCTGCCCATGGCAAGATGGCGGCACGCTGCTTCATCCGAGGGCCGCCTCCTCCGCTCCAACAAATATTATGTTGGCGTCATTGGCCGAACCCTCATGGAGAGGTGTCAGAATCTGCGCGAGACGGAGCGAGAATTCACCGAGAGACGGCGGCACTGCTGCCAGCTCCAAGCGTGCTTTCTGCCTATGGCAAGATGGCGGCGCACAGCTTCTAGCCACCATACCTGAGGGCCGCCTCCTCGACTCCAGCCCGTATTACTTTAACCTCCTTGGCCGAACCCTCATGGAGAGACGATAGTTATAGCGCGAGAACAAAACGACGACACAGAGACAAGAAGCGCTCGTGTCCTTCGTGTCCTTGTGTATGTGTTGTCGTTCTGTTCTCGCGCTATAACTATCGTCATGTCATACCAACTAGCCCAAGCTGCCACACTGATCGAGAGGTGTCAGAATCGGCGCGAGACGGAGCGAGAATTCACCCGGATGAGGCGGCGCTGCTTCCGGCTCCGAGATTTTCGTTGCAACTAGTCCATGATACCACGCATATTACAACAAATTCTAGATGACAAACTTTTCTCACAGCTCACTGCAAAGCGTGTATAGGTACTCAAAACGAATGTTTTCAACTTGCTTCCCTGACTATTACTGCGTGATCACTCGCACCCGCAAGCAAAAAAGATGCAGAATCAAATGACTTTCCGTGAGATTGTTTGTGTACCACTTGTCCTGTCCTATCTTCACCTTAGTTTCACGCGCATTTCACTCAGTTCATATACATTAGATTGTCAGCAAGAGAACACCCGCGCAATATTCGCTTTGATGCCGGATTGTTCACCGTAACGTCTCAATTCAGGTAGAAGCATAATGCCGCAAATACTTGAGCGTTTCGTTTTGAGGACTAGCTCACGTGACACCTTTTCAAGTTTTCGCGACAGGGGGCCGTCGTATTGAACTGCGCGCCATATAACGGCGAAGTTTGGCGAATTCACCATCTATAGGGCTGCACGCACTCGAACTGGCGCGTTATCTGTTGGGGCGAGATAACGTGCCGGTTGGATTACGCGCAGTGTGGTAGAGCAAGAGGCCGTTCCGTGGGCCTCACATTATTTTTTGAATACCAGCTGTGCGTTTAGAAAAATTGCTTGACGATTTTGAGTACTTGGTACACTACTATGGTACAGAATAAAGACGTCCGGTGGGCCTCACACTTGATCAGGTTGCGTCTAGTCCAAAGAAGCTGAATGTATGTTTAGAAAACGTGGTGAACGATTTAGAGTACTTGGTACTTTACTATGGGAGAGCATAAAGCCGTCCCATGGGCCCCACACTTGATGAGTGTGAGGTTTGTGTTTAAAAAAGTGGTTAACGATTTAGAGTACTTCGTACTCTACTATGGGAGAGCTGAAAGCCGTCCCGTGTTAAATCCGATGAAATGAATGGTGATATACAACCCAGCTAGAATAAGGCTGCGAAACACTGCGCTTGAGATCAACTCCCACGCGTTGCAATAGCGTGATATAAGTCAACGAAACCCCTAAATGATGTACAAGGAGACGCATCTACATAAAACAGTATTCGATGTAAGGTAAATGCTTGTGGGACATACGAATTATCAGTTCATACTTGGAACATCTTCAAGCAGACATATTTTAACTAAAACTATAAATCACACATGTTACGTACCTTGTCACGATCTACACACATAACCTGACGTATACGGTCCTGTATATGGGACACGCAGAGTGATCGCAGATCAAGCTTTTTGCCCAGGTGTCCCTCCAGGTTGTTTTCAGGTAAATAAAATTCAATTGAAATTGAATTGAATTGAAGAAATTGTCTGAGCCACGTGGTTTGACCCATGTATAAAGTTTCGCAACAACTTTCTGAGGCGGCACAGCAAAGCCACGTGAGCGAAACTTCCGCAAGTCCGTCTGCGGGTGATTTAGGTTCCGCTTTCGCAACCGCATAGAACATGCACGTTTTCGCCCGAACTTCCAAGGTTTATGATGTTATTTCCAAAACAGTGCTATAAAGAAGAGGGTATATATAAATTTATTCGAAAGTAATGTCAAGCCTTGATATACTGGTGCCGCACTAATGAAAAAAAAAATGCGTCAAGTCGTAGTTGTGCTCTTTTGCAAATTCCGTAACCTGTCAGTGGTTCAAACCCACATGCAAGAGCGAGAAACATACAATAAATGTTACATTTTCGGGAGGAAATCGATAAAAAAGTTCATCGTTTCGAATGAAAAAAAAAAAGAATCTTTATTGAAGCATTTGATTTTAGTCTAGAAGAAAAGGCAAGGCCAAGCACGAACTGGGAGATTGGAAAACCAACGCAAAGGCAAGAAATGATTTTCTAAATTTCGGTGCATACTGGGTCGGCATCACTGTTTTTCTTCTATTGGGGGAATTCAAGAACGTCCTGGAGACGCTCACGTTATTTTTTTAGGGGATGCAAAGGCACCGACGGATGGCAGAAATCGTGGCCGTGACCCGTCATGGGCGCGTTTCTAACGTTCGTAAATCAACGCGGGTGAATCACAACATCGGCAAGGAACCCTGTTATTGCACGGTCAAGGGCGTAATATACAAAAACGCATACGTTGCCCAGGTGGAGCGTCGCACTGGTAATTTTATTTTCGTAAATAGCTGTCCTCACAAAGGGCCAAAAAACTACTCCCCCCGTAGACGCCGACAGGTACGATGTGACACTACGCGATCTTTGGCGTGATCGTATTAAGATTACTGGGCAGCCGAAATACTGACCTCGTATGCAACGCGATTTAGGAAGAATCATTGCTTTTTACGCAAGTTTCCACGCTCAATTTTACTTTCAAGCAGTTGATCTCGCTGAAGACTGACAGGCCACCATTGTCACTTTAAAAGCGGGTATCACGATGAGAGCCCCACTTTCGCTGATGGTACCAGTCGCACAGGACTTCCAGGTGCTGTCATGTGCCGGAAACAAAATAATCCACCACGCGCAACTGTGTTCGTTTCTATACCCTAACGAACACGCACTCGTGCTCGCACAGAAGCTTCCATGTGGACTTGCTGCAACCAAGCGGCACATGCATCATTATATACCAGGGCGGGAAAGAGGCGAAATGACACCAGAAAACGAGAAACAGCAAAGAACGAAAATTCTGCACGGGGTAAGCTGATTGATTGATATGCGGGGTTTAACATCCCAAAACCACCACATGATTATTTTAGACACCGTAGTGGAGGGCTCCGGAAATTTCGACCACCTATAGGGATACTTCATCACCGTCAGCCTGACTACGTCCACTGCAGGACAAAGGCCTCTCCCGTGTTCCGCCAGCCAACTCGGTCATGTGCTTGCTAACGCCATTCTATACCCACAAACTTCTTAATCTCATTGGCCCACCTAACTTTCTGTCTCGCCCTAAACCACTTGCTTTCTCTTGGAATCCAGTTATAGTTCCACTAATGACCAGCGGTTATCCTGTCAACGCACTATATGCCCGGGTTACTTACTAAGTGGTTCTAAGAGAGAAAGGAAGAGAAAAGTGAGCCCCGTAACTGTGTGCATCAGGGTGCGACACCTCAACAGTAGCTCACAAGGGATGGGGTGAGGATGAATTAAAAGGATAGGAATAAATGTGTAGAGAGAGAGAGAAAGAAAGATGCCCTAAGCCAGCGAGCGAGGACATACCAAAGGGATAGGAGAGATAGGAAAGATGGAAACACGGTCACAGGAGTCCGAGGACGGGGCACCACTTGCGAGACCTTTTGGAGGCGTCAGGAAATGGCGTAGAGCAAGTCCAGTCGGTCAGAGCTAACCTGTCGTCGGAGGCCGGCGCCAGGAGATGACGTAGGGCGAGCCCAGTCGGCCAGAGCTACGCTGACGTCGGAGATCGCGAGGGCACAACCGGTCGGCACGGAATCCAGCGAGCGAGTCATGCCCGGGTTACTTAACGTGCACCCACATCTGAGTACACGGACATACAACTGTAGGCTTATGCCACAGGAGCGAAAGAAAGACACGCCTGAACGGTAACCGATGCCAGCCAGGAACGCGAGCCGTGGCTTCACGTGCCACGGCCTAGCGCCTTCTTTATTTTCTTCTGTCGCCATCGCGTGCTCTGGGGTTTGCGCGCCGCCCGAACGAGGGCGCTACAGGGCCCCCGTGTAGACTGGAAGTCGGAATGTGACATGCCGTTTGTGGTGTTCCAACGGAAGATCAGTCGTAGATGAGAGGCATTCTAGGGCGGTCTCTAGGTACGCCGGCTTGAGTCGGTCCAAGCTGACTGTCTCTTCACGGCCGTTCTGAAGTAGAGTGGCAGTTTTGGGGGTGCGGTGAAGGACGCGGAATGGTCCGTCGTAGGCTGGTGTCAAAGGTGGTCTGACCGCGTCGTGGCGCACGAAAACATGTGTTGCAGTGGCCAGATCAGGGTGGACGAATATGGTCTTGTGTTCGGAAGGTCTGGGTTGAGTGGGCCGGAGGTCTTGAACGCAGTCGAGGAGGCGTTGTAGGAATTGCTGTGGCTGGTCTGGTAGCTTCGTTGACATGAAGAAGTCTCCCGGAAGCCGTAGAGAAGTTCCATACACCAGCTCTGCTGTTGAGCACTGCAGGTCTGCCCGGATGACAGCTCGTAAACCTAAGAGCACCAGTGGCAAGGCATCAACCCAGGTGGCTCTATTGAGGCGGGTAGTCAAGGCGGTGTTCAGTTGTCGGTGAAGGCGTTCCACCATGCCGTTGGCGCAGGGATGATAAGCCGTGGTACGGCAATGTCTGGCTCCGAGGATGCGATTAAGGCAAGTGAACAGCGAGGACTCAAACTGACGTCCACGGTCTGTTGTCACGGTGCCAGGACAGCGAAAACGGGATACCCACGTAGAAATGAAAACGCGGGCAACTGTCTCGGCTGTGATATCTTGAATTGGAACAGCCTCCGGCCAGCGTGTGAAGCGATCGACCATGGTCAATATATAATGGTACCCCTGAGACACTGGTAGAGGGCCCACAATGTCTAGATGAACATGGTCGAAACGACGGCCGGGTAGAAGGAAAGGTTGGGGCGGCGTCTTAGTATGACGGGAGACCTTTGTCATCTGGCAGGGCAGGCACATGCGCGTCCAAGCGCGCACATCACCGTTGATTCCGGGCCAGACATAGCGCTAGGTGAGAAGACGCTGAGTAGCCCGAATGCCAGGGTGACAGATGTCGTGTAAGGAGTGGAAAACGGTGCGTCGTAATGAAGCGGGAACGAAAGGGCGGGGAAGGTCAGCTGAGACATCGCACCACAAGCGCTCAGATGATAATGGATGAGGCACCAGGCGTAGTCGGAGAGAACGGGGGTTCTCCCGAAAAGCGGCAAGCTCTCTATCATCCTGCTGTGCCGAGGAGAATGAGGCCCAGTCGATGGTTGGCGGTGGAGAGTCAACCGCGGCTATACGAGAAAGGGCATCTGCGGCGGTGTTGTCAGCTCCTTTCACGTGGCGGATGTCAGTCGTGAACTCCGATATATAAGCCAGATGGCGGAGTTCACGGGGCACGTACTTGGATGAGTTAGTGCGGAAAACATACGCCAGTGGCTTATGGTCAGTCAGCACGTAAAACGAGCATCCTTCCAGGAAATGCCGAAAGTGCTGTATTGCAGCGTAGATGGCTAGTAGTTCCCGGCCAAAGACGCTGTAGCGGGTCTCAGCAGGAAGTAGCTTCCGAGAGTAAAACGACAAGGGTCTCCACTCGGAGTTAATGCACTGCTGTAAGACGGCTCCGACGGCCACGCTGGATGCGTCCACCATCAACCGAGTAGGGGCGTTGCTGCGTGGATGAATGAGAAGCACGGCGTTAGCGACCGCTTGCTTAGCAGCAGCAAAGGCGGCCTGGGCCTCTGACGACCAAGGAATGGCGGAGGACGGGCCGGCGGTCGACCGAAGGAGGTCGGTGAGCGGTCGTAGCAGTTCGGCACAGTGTGATATGAAGCGCCTGGAAAAATTCACAAGCCCCAGGAATTGGCGTAATTGGCGCAGTGTTGTAGGCTGAGGATAATCCTGAATTGCTTTAACGTGGGACCGGAGAGGGCGTATTCCTTTGGATGATATTATTACGACGTGTATGTGCCGGATTGATAAGAGGGAATAGAAGTGTGGACTTGGGAAGAAGAAGATCTCTCGGCAGTTTTATCCGGTGCGGCCTCGCCATCCCAGCTTCCGTTCAATAAACCCCCGTACCCCTACTTCAGGCGTAACAGAGTGGTGGAAGGTGCTGGGTACAGTATACGTCGACGAACCACGGAGCCACAGCTGTTCGAACTTCGCCGGAGCCGTCGTATTGCCGGTCTGCCACCGACACCAACTGCCATGGCCGAGAGCGAAGGTCACGCCTTCTCAACCACACAAAGGTCAGTGCCAGCTGCACCTCGATATCACTATATGGAACCCCGCCCGTTCGCGGGAAGAGCAGGAGAAGATGTGGATGCGTGGCTGACACAGTACAAAAGGGTGAGCCGGTACAACTGCTGGGATGCCACCGACCAACTGGGAAATGTCGCGCTGTTTCTCACGGAAACAGCTCTGATGTGGTACGAAAACCACGAAGATTCCTTAACAACGTGGGATCGTTTCACTGAAGAGCTCAAGAAATGCTTCGGCGACTCTGATTCAAAAAAGAAGAGCGCGGAGCGCACGTTGGCTCAAAGAGCTCAGACTCCTGGAGAAACGTGTACCACCTACATAGAGGAGGTCCTGATGCTCTGCAAAATCATAGACCCGTACATGACTGAAGAGGACATGGTCGGCCACCTTCTGAAGGGTATAGCAGAGGACGTCTACAACTTTTTGATAGGCAGGGAAGACCTCACTTCCGTCTCCGCCGTCCAACGTCACTGCCGTACTTTTGAGAAGCTAAAGACCCGTCGTATTGCCCCGAAATTTGGTAGGCTGGCAAATGTAACAACGGTCGCCAGCGTCGACGTGAGCCCGCCCGCCGACCTTGCCGCTACTATCCGGACAATAGTGCGGGAAGAACTACAGCGACAAGACACACTGTTCCACGACACCATCCGCCATACGCCTACCTGTTCATCCTACTACCCGGCCCCGTTCGCTCCTCTGCCACCATCAGTATGTGTGACAGACGTTCGCGAAGCTAGGGCTTCGTGGCCACGTCGAGACTCATTCGCGTCTGACCAGCGGTATGACCAACGTCTTCGTCCCGGCCCCGCCCCACAGAGGCGCGCAGCTCCCGTTCAGCAATCTGCTCCACCCCGTTCGGTTAGGCGACCCTACACAGCCCAGCGCTCTCAGCAGTGGTTCGGCGAGCGACCCCTACCCATCTGCTACAACTGTGGCGTCGAAGGCCACATTGCCAGGTACTGTAACTACCGGCAGCCGCCGAGGTACGACTGGCCACCGAGATCCCACCTGTCCGACTTTGCACAAGCACCAACGTTTCCTGGAAGCGCATCTTACGAGACACCAAGGCCGCTGCGAAACCGTTCTCCAGCCTCTGACCGCAGTCTGACACCCCCGCCAGCCCCTCGCTCCAATCGGTCGCCGTCTCCTAGGCGCCGCTACCCTTCGCCGCCTCCGGAAAACTAGGCAGCGCGGCCGCTGGGGGTGAGGTCGCTGGTGATTCGCTGCAAGAAGAGATACCTCCACCGGTGCTTATGTTTAAAAACAAAGTGCAAGTTTTTGTTGATGGTGTACATACGATGGCTTTGGTGGACACTGGAGCCGCCGTGTCGATCATGAGTGCTGCGTTCAAAGCTCGTTTGGGAAGAAAGGTGACCTTTTTGTTGGAGAAAGCGATAACGTTCTGTGGCGTGGGCGGCAACTCGTTGTGTCCGATTGGTGTTTGTACCGCGGCAGTGTTACTGAGTGATCAAGTGTTTGTGACAGAATTCACGGTTCTTCCGCGGAGCACTCATGACATCATTCTAGGCATAGATTTCTTGCGAATGTGCGGAGCCACTGTAGACTGTCGAAATGGCGAAGTTATCATAAGTGACGCTGTTCCTCATGGACTTATCGAGAATTCGGGTACGGAAAGCGGTGCGCTCCGAGTCTATGAAGATACCGTTATCCCGGCCTTCTGTGCTGTGCGCGTTCCAGTAGCTTCTTCGCATATTAACGACAATAAGACCAGTTTCGATGCGCTAGTGGAGCCTTTCCATCTAAGTTGTATAAAGAAGAACACGTTGGTACCCCACAGCATAGTTTCAGTGAGTGAAGGTCGTTCAGACCTTTGGACAACGAATTATTCAAACGAACCGGTGCTGCTACCAGGAGGACTTAAGCTAGCGTCGTTTAAAGAATACTCGCCAACAACAGTAGCTGTCCTCAGTGACGTTCGACGGGATGAACAAGTGACCGCCTGCTCAGACAGTTCGAAAGTTTTACCTATGGTTGATAAGGCGCTGACTGCCGACAAGCGCAGAATGCTTGTGGACGTTTTGTTAAAGTACTTGCAAGTTTTTGATTTCTCCCAGAGTGACCATACGCCTTCCATTCCTCCATTTCGTATACGCCATAGGATAAATACACAAACAGCACAGCCAATCCGACAAAAACCGTACCGAGTATCGCCGTCCGAGCGCAAGATAATAGACAATCAAGTGCGTGAAATGCTCCAAAAGGGCATCATTCAAGAATCATCGAGCCCTTGGGCAGCTCCTGTGATCCTTGTGAAAAAGAAAGACGGTACCTGGAGATTTTGTGTCGACTATCGCCGTTTGAACTCCATCACGAAGAAAGATGTTTATCCTCTTCCACGAATTGATGACGCCTTGGACTGTCTCCATTCGGCGTCATACTTCTCGTCTATCGATTTACGTTCAGGCTACTGGCAGATTCCCATGCATCCAGCGGACAAGGAAAAGACTGCTTTCATAACTCCAGACGGACTTTATGAATTTAACGTGATGCCGTTTGGATTATGTAATGCTCCTGCCACATTCGAAAGGTTCATGGATACCATTCTGCGTGGCCTAAAATGGAACGTCTGTATGTGCTACCTAGATGACATCGTGATCTTTGGGCGCACATTTCGTGAGCACAACGAACGCGTGGACATTGTTCTGGAATGCATTAGAAACGCTGGCCTTGTTCTTAATTCGAAGAAGTGTCATTTCGGCGAGCGACAAACCTTAGTACTTGGGCACCTTGTGAACAAAGATGGGATCAGGCCTGACCCGAGCAAGACAGCAGCTGTGAAAGCGTGCAAACCACCTCGCTCAACGAAAGAGCTTCGCAGCTTCCTAGGCCTGTGCTCGTACTTTCGCCGATTTATTCCCGCATTCGCCGACGTTGCCTTCCCCTTGACCAGTCTGCTACGTCAAGGTACTAGCTTTGAATGGACACATGACTGTGAGACGTCTTTCAACCAACTCAAGTTCTTACTCACATCGCAGCCCATTCTCCGACACTTCGACCCTTCGGCGCCGACCGAAGTTCATACTGACGCCAGTGGCATTGGCATAGGTGCAGTTCTAGTACAACGACACAGTGGAAAGGAACATGTCATTGCGTATGCCAGCAGAACTTTAAGTAAACCAGAACGGAATTACACAGTGACTGAGCAAGAATGTTTGGCACTCGTCTTCGCTGTACAGCGATTCCGTTCATACCTGTACGGTCGTCCCTTCCAAGTGGTCACAGACCATCATTCCTTGTGCTGGCTTGTAAGCCTCCGAGACCCATCTGGCCGCCTGGCACGCTGGGCCCTCCGCTTGCAAGAGTATGACTTCACGGTGTCATACAAGAGTGGCAGGAAGCACGCTGACGCTGACTGCCTTTCGCGGATGCCGCTTACTACAACACTTTGCGATGCCGACAATTTCGATCACCTAATTGCGTCAGTGACTCCAGTATTCCCGGACAAGACCACCTTTGAAAATGAACAGCGGAAGGATGTCAGCTTGGAGCCATTATTTGCTGAAGCACGAGCGTCCACTTTGGCCGGACGCTTTTGCGTTCGTGAAGGATTACTTTACAAGAGGACCTTCTCGGCCACGGGTTCCCGCTTCTTGCTGGTGGTGCCGCACACACTCCGTTCCTCCATTCTGCGCGCCATGCACGACGACGCAACTTCGGGTCACCTGGGAATGACGCGAACACTCCTTCGTACACAGGAGCGATTTTACTGGCCACGCATGCGCCAGTCAGTTGAGCAGTACGTGGCCAGTTGCACTCAATGCCAGACGCACAAATCAGTCACGACTGCTCCGGCTGGACTTCTACAGCCTGTGACGCCTCCCAGCACTCCCTTTGAGCAAGTTGGCATTGACCTCGTGGGCCCTTTTCCACGCTCGGCAAAAGGCAACCGTTGGATTGTAGTGTGCGCCGATTACCTGACCCGCTACTGCGAAACGGCCGCCCTGCCATCTGCGACTGCTGGCGAAGTATCCTCCTTTCTCCTGCACTCTATCATACTGCGCCACGGACCTCCTCGCGTCATAATAAGCGACCGCGGCCGTCAGTTTACGGCAGACGTTGTTGAGGAACTGCTCCGTATGTGTGGCTCGGAACTTCGTCATTCGACACCTTACCATCCACAGACGAATGGCCTTACTGAACGAACGAACCGGACACTGGTGAATATGCTTTCAATGTACGTGGCGTCCAATCACAAGAACTGGGACGACGTCTTACCGTTCATCACGTATGCCTTCAACACTGCCCAACACGAAACCACCGGCCACAGCCCTTTCTTCCTTCTTTACGTTCGACCCCCTCGTTATACCCTGGACACTATCTTTTCGTTTTATGACAATGACGATCCTTCATTAGCTGAAACACTATGCCTGCAGAAGAAACTCGGCGTCTGCCCGCCTGCGTACTATAGCATCGCAAGACCGCTCAAAGCTCCGCTCTACGACAGCAGGCACCGCCACGTCACATATGAACCGGGAGACCTTGTAATGGTGTGGAAGCCTATCCGCAAGCGTGGCGTGTCCACAAAAACTTCTCGCCCCACTACACTGGCCATTCGTGTCCTGAGCGCCTCAGTGCAGTAGATTATAAAATAGCACGGACTGACAGCTAGTGGGAGACGATCAACCAAGACCGAGGTTACCCATGTGGCTCGCCTCAAAGCTTTTAGACTGCGGGACGATGCATGAAACGCGCGGTGCGCTTCGTCTGCGAAGGGGGAAATATTACGACGTGTATGTGCCGGATTGATAGAGGGAATAGAAGTGTGGACTGGGAAGAAGAAGATCTCTCGGCAGTTTTATCCGGTGCGGCCTCGCCATCCCAGCTTCCGTTCAATAAACCCCGTACCCCTACTTCAGGCGTAACAATATGTGGCCAACTCGAGCTCATGATCTTCAGGTGTGTGGCTGGCGATGAGGACATCGTCAAGGTACGCAAAACACAGTAGGAAGACCCGTGTGACCTCAGAAATGAACCGCTGGAAAGTTTGAGCCGAATTGCGGAGTCCAAAAGGCATCCGCACGTATTCAATAACCCAAAGGGCGTCGTGATGGCGGTCTTAGGTATGTCGGCGGGCTCGACAGGAATCTGGTGGTACGCCTTAACAAGGTCCACTTTGCTGAAAATTGTGCAGCCGTCGAGGCGCGATGTAAAATCCTGGATGTGAGGTAGAGGATAGCTGTCGTGGACAGTCTTGGCGTTCAACGCTCGATAGTCCCCCACAAGGACGCCAGTCACCAGGATCACGCTTTGGCACCAAATGCAGCGGGGAAGCCCAAGCGCTTGACGACGGGCGGCTAATGCCGAGCTGCAGCATGTGGTCAAACTCCCGTTAGCAATAGCTAGGCGGTCTCGCACAAGCGGCGTGGTCGAGCGGCTGCCGGTGGACCCCGGTGACGATGTGGTGTGTCACCGTATGTTTAGGCGGCTGAGTGAGGTGCACGGTTTAGTTAACTCCGGGAAACTCGCTAAGATTTTTTCGAACGGTGAGGAAGGTATCAGCATGCGGATGGCCATTGGAGCGATGTCGGACAGGACTCCCGAGATGGAGAGACGAAGTCTTACCATCTATGAGGCGGCGCCGCCGCACGCTGACGTCCAAATCGAAGTATGAGAGGAAGTCCGAGCCGATGATCGGTTTGAACCACGTCTGCGATGACGAAAACCACCGGAAAATGCAGCGAAGGCCGAAGTCGAGGGTTGAGAGATCGGAGCCCATACGTTGCTATAGACGAGGCGTTGGCAGCACGAAGCACTTGCCCCTGTGACTTTGAACGATCAGCCTTAGTCGGGGGCACAACGCTAATTTCCGCGCCCGTATCTATAAGGAACCTGGCGCCTGATAGCTGGTCCGTGACCATGAAAAGGCGGCTAGGACGGGAAGGGAGATCACACGCCGCCGTCAGTGATCCCGGCAGGCGTTTCCCTGCCACGAACATGGGGGTGTACACTTCGTGGCTCGGTGTCGAAAACGCCGATGGTACCAGCAGAGGGGTGGAGGGCTGGGACTCCGAGCATCTCGTGTGCGTGGAAGAGCTCGACGACCGGAACGAGGCGAACGAGTTTCCTGCGGGGGACTCCGGAGTGCGGCAATGGAGGCGGCGAGTTCGTCGATGCGGGCCTCAAGGCGCGAAATCGCTGTGTCTGCTGGTGGTAAGACAGCGTTGACAGATGGGGAGGTCACTTCATGAACCTGATCGGCGAGCTCCGCCAGGCGGTCGAGATTGACGTCGCTGGCCGCCGCGAGGACGAGGCGGATTGGCTGAGAAAGGCGTTGGAGGAAGAGCTCGCGAAGCAACGCTGAGTGGGCAGAGACGTCGTGTTTCCCAAGAGGCTGTCGCATTCGGCGTAGTAGTTGGGAGGAACGCCTGTCACCAAGGTCCCCCTCTGCAAGGAGCTGCTGTAGGCGGACGCGTTCCGAAGGCATGAATCGTTCTAGCACCTTGGTTTTAAGGTGCTGATATGGCGTAGTGTCCGAGGGGTTGGAGAGGACGTCGGAGAGCTCGCTGGCAACGTCAGGAGGAAGGACGGAGGCTACGTGGTAGTAGCGTGTCGTTTCCGAGGCGATGCGGTACAGGGAGAATTGCGCCTCGACCTGAAGAAACCAAACTTGTGGGTCCTGTGGCCAGAAAGATGGAAGACGCAGTTGCACGGCCGAGACGTCCTGCGGACGTGAGGCTTGTTCGGTTGAGGGTGCATTCGAGTCAGTCATTGTCTTCGTCCGAGGTCACCACTTGTAGGCTTATGCCACAGGAGCGAAAGAAAGACACGCCTGAACGGTAACCGATGCCAGCCAGGAACGCGAGCCGTGGCTTCACGTGCCACGGCCTAGCGCCTTCTTTATTTTCTTCTGTCGCCATCGCGTGCTCTCGGGTTTGCGCGCCGCCCGAACGAGGGCGCTACACAACATTTTCCCCTCAATCGAAAATGCAGCCACCACCGCCGGGATTCGATCCTGCGATTCGGTGCGGGTCAACAGCCGAGTGACCACCGAGGCGGGGCCCAATGTAAGCTTCCGAAATAACAATGCCAACAACGTTGAACATATTGGTTATATTTTTTATGTTTTGCTTTTTGCTACACAGCGTATAACAGTTATAGTTCGGGTACTACATGCAAAATCGGCGTAAAAAAAGCGTGCGTCGGCTTCGTAGGGGGACAGAGCTGAAATAAACAACTACCATCCTATAAGAGTGACATCAGTGGTCTACAGGCTGGCGATGCAGATTATAAAGGAAAGACTGCGTGCATGGATAGAGGATGAGGGGGTGCTGGGGGAACTGCAGAATGGGTTTCGGTAACAAAAGAGGTTGTAAGACAATCTGTTCTCACTGACACAGGGCATCGAAATAGCAGAAAAGGAACACAGGCCCCTGTGGCTAGCATTTTTCAATATCAAGGAAGCGTACGATAGCGTGGTTCAAGCGGACTTGTTGGGAATGCTGGACATACTGGGTGAGGAAGATGGAGTCACTAATCTTTCCAAGGATATTTATAAAAGCAACAAGGTTCTTATAAAATGGGAAAAACAGGTATCCAAGCCCACAGAGATAAAACGGGGGCTTAGGCTGGGGTGTCCTCTGTCACCCTTGTTAGCCATAACGTACCTACAAAGACTAGAGGCCAAATTAGAAGGAAGTGGACTTGACTTCAACCACTCTTTCGTCAAAGAAAACTCATTGAACAGGCACTAACAGCGTTGATGTACGCAGATGATGATGTTACGGGGAATAAAGTATACACAATGGATATACTGGCGAGCAAAATGCGTACAACGTTGCTGCAGTCCGAGCACGTTCCCCGGAGCACTTCGTCGTCGTCAACCTCAGGCATCTACTTAGCCCGTGACAATATAGTAGTAATGGCCGACAACAAGGAAGCTTTGCAGAAATTGATGGACATCTGCAGTAATGAGGGAGATAGGTTAGATTTCAGATTAAGTAAGAAAAAATCAGCAGTAATGATTTTTAACGAGAATGAAGGTTGTGAGCTTAGAATACAGGAAGTCACACTAGAGATAACAGATAAATACAAATATCTGGGCGAATGGATAAGCAATGGGACGTAGTACCAAGGGGAATACGAAATATACGTAACGACTAAAAGAAACAGGAATGCAGCTGTGATGAAAAATAGGGCACTGTGGAATTAAAATAGGTATGATGTTGTGAGAGGAATATGGAAAGGGGTCATGGATCCTGGTCTGACGTTCGGCAATGCATTATTGTGCATGAGATCAGGAGTTCAGGCAAGATTAGGAATTAAGCAACGTGGAATAGGTAGGCTTGCTTTAGGAGCTCACGGGAATAGACCAAATCAGGGAGTACAAGCTCATATGGGATGGACATCATTTGAGGGCAGGGAAGCTAGCGCAAAATAAAATTGAGGAGCGATTGAGAGAAATGGGACAGGAGCATTGGGCTAGGAAGGGTTTTAGCTACTAGTACATGAGTATTGTCGAGACAACATGGAGGAAGCGAACCAGAAAATTGACGGGTAAATACTTAGAAAAGAGCAGGGCGCCAAAAAAAAAAATATCGGTTAAGGAGAAGGGAAATGAAACGGAGACCAACACGTGGAAAATTGGCATGATTAAGAAGTCCACACTAGAGATCTATGGAACTTTTAGGCAGGAAATTACCAAGGAAATGGTCTGTGATAATATTCGGGGTAGTTCTATACTGTTTGAGGCCAGGACGGGAGTATTGCGAACCAAGACTTATCGGGCCAAATACGAAGGGGTAGACACGGTATGCAGTGCTTGTGGAGAGGAGGAGGTGGAAACTGCCGAACACTTGATAATGTACTGTAAAGGAGTTCCCCCTACGGTTCAGGATGATGGCACATAGTTTTTCAAAGCACTGGGGTTTAGGGGCAGGGAGGGTAATATAAATAACTAGAATGAGGTTATCTGATTGGTGGCTGCAATCAAGGCACGAGTGAAAGATAAATGCTTGACTGCGTCCTTGACTTCACTGTATAAAGGGGAAAAATATAAATTTAGTTTTTGGTTCACTAAGTATTACGATAGGTGGCGTTAGCTGCCGCCAGATCAAAAGGGTACAGCCTTATCAATCCACCCATCCATCCAGTCTTCGCTGTACAGCCACAGAAAATGTTGTGCATGTCAGTGCACGCGAAGGTACATCAGATGGTTAAAATTCCGAGAAACCTCCAGTACGGCATTCATCATAAGCATATCCTGGTTTTGGAATGTAAAACCCCACATATTAAAAAAATTACATCTACGACGATCGAGTGCAATGGCAGGAGCCACCAGAAATGGCGCCGGATGAATAGGTTAGCGAACGCACAGACTACCATTGAACGACCCAAGAAAGGAGACCTGGCTTTAGTCGTATAGCTCGCAAACATTCTGTAATGTGTGACATTTACAGCCTGGACTATATATTTTTTTTCGGGTTCTCCTAAATGTAGAACGGATCTTTATTGACCTGTTCTGCGAATTGTCTCAGCTATTCTCCACCGACAGTGAGCTTTATGATGTCAAAAAATGTTTATTTTACGCTTTCAGAGCACATAAGTGTTACAGGATTCCGTATGTACGTCCGTGTGTCACAGTTGAATGTATTCTTACACCGAAGACGGCCTTCTCAGCAGCGATTTCTGGGCCGCACGAGTCCGATGAACGTGTCCACGCAGCACAGTCGTCCCAGGCAAGGCTTGTCGTCCAGGTACACACCTTGCGCAGCTCGCGACGTTCCCTCGCTAGGCTCCATGCTGCAGTCACGTCGCCATTGGCGTATCCAGCTACTGCGTACATTCCTGCCATCGCACACGTAGTGGGCGTGGGCCGAAAGCAGCCGCGGCATTCTGCTGCCCAGCGACTCGAAGAAGTCTTTGGCCGCGCTCCGCGTTTGAGAGGCCGCGGTCAGGATGCACAGGTGGCGCAAGCTCTCCACTTGCCACAGGTTCCTCGCAACGCGCTCAGACAGGCTCAGCTGGCAGGCCACGAGAGTAAGGGAAGCCAGTCGCGTGTTCAGGGCGAGTCGATCGCCCAGCTCCGTCGGGAATTCCGCAAGATACTCGTCGATGACCCCGTCGAGACTCAAGCGAAGTTCCTCCACGCGGCACTCGGACAGGAAGGCGAGGTTCGCGACCTTGACAGTCTCGTCAATGGTCAGTCGGCGCAGCCGTGTTCTCTTCTGTAGTAGCTCGAAGCTGCTCCCGGCGAAGCGTACGGGAAGCTGGCACACCGTGCAGGGAGAAGCGGCGCATCTGAATGGGCTAAGCCTGATGTCCAGATGTTCCAGCAGGTGGCAGCCGTCCGCCAGGGATTGCAGGGAGTCTGCCAGGAAGACGCCACACGGCGGGAGGGCCAGCGCTCGCAGCTTGGGCAAGGCGGACGCCACGAGCTTGCAGCCTTCGCAATCGACGCCGAAGTGAAACGCGGTCATGTTCAGTTCGGTGATTTTCGAGACGCACGTGTCGAAGAACCGCCTCATTGGTTCCACGTAGCCTTTATGCATGACCGCGAAGTGCGACGCGCACGTTGCTTTATAGGGATACGACACAGCGAGTGTCAGTCCTCTGATGTGGCTCCAACACTCCGGAGAAGCAGTGGCTTGCACGAAGAGCGAGGGAGCACGAATGTTGGCCTCCAGGCAGACGGTGGCTTGCTCGAAACACCGAAGCGACATGTTTTGGGTCACCACGTCGGACAACCAGACTGGGCTTACATTGGTCTTTGGTTTGTCTGTTACAGCGGCGAAGTTGTAGCGTACGTGGTCTTGCAGGCTGAACATTCGAATTGGCTCGTGTGCCTCTAACAGGGCTGCCAACTTTAGAGGTGTTTCTTGTTGGCAGCTATACTTGAGCGTTGTCAGGTCCTCTATAGAAAATATATTCGCCATCAGGACGAGGAAGGCTGGATTGTGAAGCTCGGGACTCATTGCATCGCACGACGTGCCGGGGGGCTTCTCCAGAACGGCGTGCACATGCAAGTTACGCAAAACAGGGCAGCGGTCGCAGAATGCGAGCAACAGGTCCGCGTTGGCACACGTGACAGCCACTTCAACGTACATGCTGCGCAATCGGGGACCCTCTTTCCTGCGGTACCAACAAATTTCATCAGTGACGTGGGAATCCAACTTGGACACGTAATAGTCTTTCCAGTGGAGTGACCACTCCAGCTTGTCGAGGCCGTGCAATGTCTTGGAGAGGAGGACGAAGAGTTTATCCGGTTCCACGACACAGCCCACACAGTGCAGCTCTCGGATGTTGCAGCAGCTGCGAGCGCAGTGGATTACTACACCAGGCGGCAAGGCGACACAATCGGTGAAGTGCAGCTCTCGAACGTCCACGCTGGTGGACACGACCGTCACGTGCTTCCCAAGGGCAACCCCGACGCGCGTTTGTTCCAGGAACTTTTGGATCGTTCCGAAGTCCGTTTCGGGATCTATTCTCACGATCTTCATCGTGCTGGCGCTGAACGCCAAGCTCGTCAGATCTGGCGCCGCCTCGCACATGTTGAAGAGAGTTTCGATGTCCATGCTCCAAAGTATTTGCCTCCACACTTCGGGCGGGAGCAGCGAGAAGACATTTGAGCTTGGCTGGAATGACCCAGTACTCGAAGACATCTCTTGCTATCGACCGGCTTCTTGTTTGCTAATCCCGGCGACGAACCAAAGACCGCAGGCCGTAGCTGAGAACGCGTTCTAGAGGAATGGAATGGCCGCCTTGTTTGATCGGGTATGAAGGAAGTCTTTCCCTGATGCTGGCTGGCTAGTGTATCTTTAGACGACTTCTGGGCGATTGTGCCGGTGTTTGTGTGCCCCCTCGATGGAGAAGGGCGATTTCAAAAAGTTAAGCGCTTCCAACTCCCCCCCCCCTCGCAACCCTTCCTTTCAGTGGGTGAGGGCTGCATATTTTCGCTTGCTTTTTTTTTGCACACATGAGGAGTTCAAGAGAAGTCGAACGAAAGTAATCTCTAAACACAGCGTGGCAACAATATTGTTGGCGGACCAGTTTGCACATAGTTAACGAGGAAAAAAATCAGTTTCATCTATCATCTGCAACGTTGTGGAAGCTAGCGAGACTTCTTGCAGTCGATGCGTACGCAAAAAAAAATAGTTCAACGTTCTTACCACCAATAGGCGGTATAGCAAACTTTTGTTTCAACACACGGCGAGAATAAATTGAAGACATCGTGTGCCTTACCAACAAGAACATCGTTAAACGTCTCTTATTATGCGGATGGGTAGCTCAGTTTCCGCGTGACGTCACATTCAGGCTCTCCGCTCTGGGTACTTCACGATGGCGGCCAACGTTACTAGATCTAGTAACGCTGATGGTTACTACATCTAGTATCTAAATCTAGATCTAGTAACGTTGAGGATCTAGTAATGTTGATGGCGGCCACCTGGATCCGAGAAAGTGTCAATGCAGGGTGGTAGTGGTTAGAAGATGAGAAAAGGCACCTTTCTGCAACCCGGTCGGGCGCACGGCACAGTGGAGGACACCACAGAGCAGTTCAATCCCCGCATTTTTTTTCTGCTCATCCCATTTTCCTTTGCTCGCCAGTCGCGCCAAGGGTGTGCACAAAGAAACGCGAGGGCGTACCGGCACTAATCAGATGGCACGCGGGCGACCACGAGACGTTCTTGCTGGCCGCACTTGTTGCATGGTTTCCACAGCGTTGCAACTACGTCATACAGGCGGGACAAGAAGTTACAAGAAGCAGACATACACAGCACTACCTGCGTTTACTTCTTGGAACTTTCACACGCATCCAGGCGCGTTGTTCAACGTTCAGCTGGTCCTGCTGACTTGACATCATCCATGAACATCAGCAACCACATTCTCCACCAGCCTGGCAGTTCAACTAAAGGCAAAACAATAAGGCAGATGAGGTGGCCACCTGGTTCAGCCTGGCGGCTTACTTGTACCTCCTTAATTTTGTTCTCTCCCTCTTGTGTTCTCTCCCTCTCTTTAGTGAGGTCAGCGAGGGAATGAACGAACTCCCCTTTGTTTAGGCTGGCATTATTTTGTGTACCTCCTTACGATTTCTTCTCGGGACCTCGTCCTTCTGGTCCCCTTGCCCTACATGCAGTGCACAATGGCTACAGAAATGTCATCTCTTCTTCTGCTCCAACATCTGCGCCTATATTCATTTTTTTACTCGCAGAAAGAAAAAAAACAAAACTACTGGGCGCGAAACCCCACCATTTCTGTCTCCTGGGGCGGCCCTCTCCTGTCAGACAATCAGGCTTTCCGCAACACTCTCTCCTTCGTGTCAGTGCGCCTTGGCACACGCGTACTCAGGGTTCCTTGGTTCCTTTTCAGAAAGAAGCACCCCCCCCCCCCCACTTCTTATTATGTGAACATATGGGGCTGACTGCGCTACGCCGCTCACACCTATGCTTGTCGGAAACTTTAAGCCAGACAAAGTCATCGTCAGCTGCAAGAACTGGTCGTGTAAAATACCGCGAGAGAGGCTCCCAACAGCTACCACAGGTAGCCCTCGTTCATACCAGAGAACGCAAGGAAAACGCCCTTCCTTGCTGCTGGCATGCCATTGACCAAGCTTTGTCACGTCTAACAACACCTTCTTTCCTATATCCACTTTCACCCCACTTCGCCTTCCCAACACACTGCGCTGTGCTTCGTACTGGGCTGCAGAAATTATGTGTCTTTTCTTCCTCGAACCACACATCAATACATTCCTAGAAAACACGTGTAGGGCCTTGGTACGCGGTTTTCGGATTCCTCGCTGGCAAGTAGGGTTCCCCTCCCAAAGATAGGATGCATTGCGTGGTCCGCAGCCGAAAATGGGGTTGTGTTGTTTACGAACAAACACAACAGAGCGTTTTCTGCTTGCTTCCAAAGACCATCCACGGAAAGAGCGAACCTATGGCCTCTTCTACAGAAGTGCTAGTACTGACTGCCACAGGCCAGCTGAATCAGCATAACACGGAACTTGTAAAGAAGACAGGGAAATACCACACACACACACACACACACACACACACACACACACACACACACACACACACACACACACACACACACACACACACACACACACACACACACACACACACACACACACACACACACACATATCCTGTGCGCCATGGAACCTCACCAACTCGCTTGTCTTCTCTTGTTGATGAGACACCCCGTAGTGGAGAGCTCAAATCTACACCATCGCACAGGACACGGGGACACGGGCCCCTAGAATTTTCGCCTGCATCGGCATGCGACCTAAGAGCCTTGGGATCGAACCTGCAACCATCGCGACATGGGGAACTCAACGTTAAGCCAAGAACATTATTTTTATTCCTCGACAAATTGTCGGTTGTGCTGCCGAAGTTCACGACTTCCTTCCATCGAGAAATTACATCGCGTTATAATAATTACAAACGGGCAACGGGTGCAATCGAAGATTTATACGTAGAGTGTTGCCAGTAATGTGTAAGAGTTAGTTCTTTGGGCTAGAACACTCGTCTATTCTCTGAAAAGCGAAATCGGAGGCACAAGGAAGGGAGTCAGAGATGTGAACAGTGCCTACAGGCTGCCTTATTGACATGTAATCGCTTACAGCACAGAGGGCCTGCTCAGGGTATCAGTTATCAAAAAGGACATCACCCCCAAGCTCACCCTTACCATCTCTAACTAAACTTAATCCATTTATTTATTTTTTATCAATTTTATCCCCGTCCCCCTGACGGAGATAAAAGCCAGCTTATCCGAATTGCGCTTACAGATAAAGTGAGGAGGGAACGTCCCCCAGCTTCCAATGATAGCAGTGAACCTATACGCCTTCGAGAAGAAAAAAAACATTCTAACCGGGCTATTCAAAAGACATGCCTTCTCGAAAACTGGAGAACATTTCGCGTGAGGAATAGAGAAAGAAATGCCAAGAATGTCCGTCACGCCCCGCCTTAGAAAAACCAACATGAGAACGAACAGCTGTGCGAGTTCAGTAACCTAGGTGCTCGGCCAGTTTTTGTGCTGGTGTCTACCCGCAAGGCAGTCGCATCGTCTCCAAGAAGCTGGCTCCACTTGTTGTCCTCATCTATCCCGAGTACACAAGGCAAGGCTTCTATTTTTCGAGCACGCATCGTCCGTCACCACTGCGGTGATGGAACTCTTGCCAGCGAGGAGTCCAGAGTTCACTACGGAGAGCAGGACGGGCGAAGCCATGTCGCCGTCAGCTATAGAGCCCCAGCCTGCTACGTACGACCCTGCAGACTTTGCGGCACTCTTGCCGCCCGAAATCTGGACGGAGATATTTCGCCATCTGGACATCGAATCTCTCGTAAACATGGTCAAGGCAGCGCCCGCGCTGAAGTGCTTCGCGCTGAACCGGACAATCCTGCGAAGCGTGACATTCGAACCGGAAGCAGACGAGCGAACCGTCGGACTGTTCCTGCAGGTAACGCGCGAACAGATGGACATTCAGGAACAGGCGAAAGACTTGACACTGTCTGCCCGTGTTGAAGAACTGCGCTTCACAAACTGTCTCCTCCTCCACTCAGTGGTGATCCTCGACTGTGTCCAACACTGCGACAACCTCCGAGAGCTCTACTGCGTCAACTGCGTCGTGGAACCGGATGAGCTCTTCTTCCTGCTGTCTGTGACGCGTGTCGCGAAGCTCGAGTGGTCGTTGCACGACGAGAAATACTACGAGTCCAAGCTGAACCTCGACAAAATCGGGCTAATCAGCAACTTGTCCAAGTCGAATAGACCCAAGCTTGCCACCATGTACGTCGAGATGGTGCCAACAGCAAAGACTGAGTACGTCTTGGATCTGTTCTTGCCCGGCTGCGGTATGTTGCGCCGCCTGCACATACACACCGTCATCAAGGGGCCCTCGCGCTCGTCGAGCATGGCGACGTGCTCTAGAGTTTTCGCTTCGAGCGCCCTTGCGATGTTCGAGCTTACGCGTGACACGTCGGACACGGCAACCTTCAGGTCCAGTTGCGAGCAGGACTTGTCTATAAAAGTGGACTCGCGTGTTGGACGACCACAAGACTTGCACGGTGCCTTTAGCCCCCAAAGCAAGATCCAGTACAACGTCGACCTGCGTTCGAAACCGCCGGCTACTTTCAACGTGCGTGGGATCGGTGAGGTGGTGAAGCAAGGAAACGTTCTACGGGGTTTCCAGCAGGTCAACGTCTGCTTAGATGCCGATCCCAAGGCTACATCTCTCTTTTCTGAAGCCGCGGGCAAGCCGGACTGTTGGAGAGACGTAAAGCGTCTGACATTAACGCTGATGAACCCGGCGGCGACGGAGTTGCCGACTTCACCAACCGCGCACCGCGGATACGAGAAACCGATGGGGCTTTTCTTACGGGCGTGCGTCTCCCGAATAACGGAGCTGAATTTGAGCGCGTTTCACTTTGCGAAGGGATTCAACGGCTGCGACCTCGTGGCATCCGCGTTGCCGAACTTGCGCGAACTGGCGATTCCACCTTGCGCGGCCAACTACGCCGATTCCCTGGAGTCCCTGGCGGGCGGCTGCGCCTGGCTGGAACACCTGGACATCAGGGCCAGCGGCTACATGACCTCCGCTTCATCGTGCGGAGAGTGCCAGCTTCCCTTGGCCATCACCGGGCGAAACCTCGAGTTACTCCACAAGAAGACTAGGCTGCGCAAACTGAGCATCGATGAGACTGCCAAAATTACCAACGTGGAGTTCCTCCTCGGTTGCGAAGTTGCGGAACTTCGCCTAAGCGTGGACGGAGTTTGCGACGAAGAGATTAAGCAGTGTCCCGCGAAACTTTGCCGGCTCCTTGGGACCAATTTTCGCCTGTATTCTCTGACACTCGTGGCTTGCGATGTAACGATGTCTTCTGACTTCGCGACGGCTCTGTCCCAAATACGGAACCTGCGCCACCTGTGCGTGCTCACTACGGCGTCGCACAGTCCCCCTGTGCTGAAGGAGTTTTTCGTAGGACTCGAAAACGGGTTACCGAAGCTACTAACGGCTCACATCCATTACACATGTATGTGCAAGATAATGCAGGTAAGCACGTGGATACGCCATCGGAAGCACAGCGGAGGCATTGACGCTAGCCAGGGAACTTCGCCAACCGAGCAGGGACTGTTTGTGTACGACAAGCCTTGTATGGGCCGATTGTGTTGTATCGACTCTTTCATTGGACTAGTAGGACCCAGAAATCATTTCTGAATAGTTTGCCCTCCATGTAAGATGTGTTCGCATGTGACGTGTTAATGGAACGAATGCTTTTTGATAGTTACACACAATCAAGCGAGAATCATTATTGCCATCTTCACGATATATTCACAGCGCTACCATCGGCGACTGTTTAAGAAAAATTGTCAGCTACGTCTCAGTTGTTGCTATAGCCCTCCCACAGCGAGACTGCATGTAGTGCCTAGTATTTTTCTTGTCATCATCAAGCACACCTTGAATGTTTTCACTGCTGTGCGCACGAGGTTCACGGGCAAGGGAGTTGAGGGGGAGAGGGAGCACCAAATCTGCCAAATCTCCCCTAGTTGCACGGGCCTGTCATGTCATTTTTTTTCGTTGCACAGGGTTACGTATACGCATTTATTTTTGCGATAATAGCGGCCAAGTCCCTCAGATGTTGGATGTCCAGGAACTTCATAATCCACCCCTTTACCACCCATAAAACTGGAGACCACTAACAGGCCTTTGTGAGAAGCACTTCTTTCGTTTTCATTTTCACATACATTCCGGATCTCGTTTTATTCTGCACTTTAGTAAGAAAACGTATGGGGGGGGGGGGCATTCGGTGAAACTTGACCCCACCCGCCCCCTCACCCTTTTGCCGGCAACACTGCGACGTTAACTTTGTTTCAGAGTTTACCATAGAGGTACATACTTGTCTCGCTGGTTTTATGCCGTGAAAATAAACGTCCTCGAGAATTTTAAGAAGTTATTTGACACAGCTGTTCAGCTAAACGTGGTGTCGAAAACATGTTCAGCGCTGGCAAACAAGTACGTAAATGAGGCGACACCACAATCCACTAACTTCAACAATTTAATTTCCTGCAAACGGCATTCTATTCATTCATGCACAGTGGCGCCACCATTGCACACACTATAGCCAACAAAAAACGCTCTATCTATGAGGTCAACTGATAGTGTACTCATACGTGTCACTCTTGCGAGAGATAGCTTGGGCATCGATTATTTTTCACACGTCTTTTGCTTTGTGCTTCGCCTGAGCCGTGCAAGAACCATGCATTGGTGCGCAACCGCAACCCAATAAATGTACAATGACAGTAATTATTCTGCTTAATAAAGTTGTGGGGGTGCTGACACCCCCTGTAAACTTGTTTGCGTCTCATGCCACTCGTGTCTCACGCATAGGCCGCATTTCGGGTTTACAACTACCGGGCGGTAGGTGGCGTTGTGCTCGCGAACAGTTTCGACCACAAAGACAAGGCGCCAACAGTGGTGGAAGTGGTGCCAAAAGTGAACTCCTCTTTGTGCTTTTGATCTTTTTTTCTTTGTTCTTTTCTTTATATACCTAGGCTGGAACACAACATATATGTATTCACCCGTTACAAAGGGCAAAGCCACAAATCATCATCTTATCATCATGCACATAGACCTTAAGCGGGTAGAATTAACTAGAAGGAGGTTATCTGACTGGTGGCTAAAGTCAGCGCACGAGTGAAAATTAAACCCTTCACCGCAAAGTACCAGTCCTCAACTTCACCATTTAAAGGGAAAAAAAAGATAAATCTAGTTTTTGGTTCACTAAGTAATACGGCTAGGTGGCGTTAACCGCCGCCCGATCTAAAGGGCACAGCCATTTCAATCCATCCATTATCACCACCGCTATCATCATCATCATGGTTGTTAGACGAATGGATGGATGGATGTGGCTGTACCCTTTAGCCCGGGCGGCAGCTAACGCCACCTAGCCGTAATACGTAATAAACTAACCATAAACCATAACTAACTAACCGTAAAAAATACTGTACGCAGATGCAGCTTGTGTAACGGTCCATCACTACAACAAAACAGAAATCCCAACAGTCACCAGTAGCAACCTGAAAGGGCCGGTCAACAGGCTTCGACTTTTTTTTTACACCCCCCAAAGAAGCTCGGCAATTCGTAGAGCAGACCACGTCGATCACGTTTCTTCGAATATTTTGAGCGCCGCACAGAGCCTCCATTCCGAAAAACAATTCCCGCCTTCCTTTCCTACGCCTGACCAATCCTTTTTTCGCGCGCAGGGGCGCAACGTCACCCACCGACGACCTGACGTAGCACGCGATTCGTCAATTGGTCTAAACCAGTCACGACGACGCGCTTCTCCTTTCCCTTCCCCGTGAGGGAGAAGGGTAGTGCGGCCGCGCGAAAATTTGAAACCAGCTAGAATCGATGTCATAACCCCTGTAACTTCCTTCATATAGCACGTATTCGCAATATTCTTGCGGCAGCATGTTCGCCTAGTGAAAGTGCACATATTTCTCCACGTAACAGTTTTCCAACCACGGAGTTGTGTACTGGCCATTTGAACAAATGATATGGAACTTTTATTTTGCATAGTATGGTCACGTCGTTGCGAACACCAGCAAACAATGAAGACGTTAGTTCAAAACGAGGCGCCCCGCCGCGGTGGTCTAGTGGCTAAGGCACGCGGCTGCTGACCCGCAGGGCGCGGGTTCGAATCCCGGCTGCGGCTGCTGCATTTCCGATGGAGGCGGAAATGTTGTAGGCCCGTGTGCTCAGATTTGGGCGCACGTTAAAGAACCCCAGGTGGTCTAAATTTCCGGAGCCCTCCACTACGGCGTCTCTCATAATCATATAGTGGTTTTGGGACGTTTAACACCACATATCAATCAGTTTAAAACGAGGCACAAATAACAATGTCGTAATCGTCTTAGGTGATTAAAGAGATAACACGCATTTTGCGCAATTGGTTTTGTGTACTGTGCCGGGAAAATGTGCCAGCTTTCCATTTTTTTGTTAAGCAACGCAAAGACGTAATTTATCTCTAGTGCATTTTGCAGTTCTTATCATCCAGATTTTCCGATAGAACGGTCACAACGCAATCTGGGCGATGTGGTATCTGGCCGATCTGGCTGTCCACTCACCACCAAGTATATCGATGTATACAAAGAGAACTTGTTGTTGGGCTAGTTGGTAGATCATTTCGAAAAGTTAATTAGAGCGCGAAAACTTGACACGATCACTCACACACGCACACACCCATGCATCAAACACACAGCGCTCACTTCCAACTGATTTATTCATAGCTCGAAGGCTTGAATATATACAGAACACGTTGTGCGCACACACACCAAAAGAAGGCCAACAGCAACATTATCAAAACGTACAGTTAATCAATGTCAACGCCTTAGAGCGATAAACTGAAGTTCGCTTGGTAACAACGAAATTGAAGGGGCGCTTACACAGTTATCTTTATTTTTTTTTCAATGAAAAAGGCTTCTAACACTTCACGTGCAGTTTTACTTGCGCTTCTGCCCAGAATTTTCGTTTCAGAAAATCGTGCGTCACAACCACACGAGATGACATGCGCAACCAGGTGCGCATGCTTGTCATCTCTTTTCGTTAATTTTTGGGCGTGTTCCCTTAATCGGTGTATTAATGACCGATTAATAGCCCTCGTTTCTACAACTGGAGTCTGCAGAGTGTCTCCCAGCATGACACATTTCACTTGTCCTAATAATTTTTATCAATTGTCACTGCAGGCAGCTGTTCCACCCCGAGCATCTGATCTCGGGCCAGGAAAACGGGGCAAACAGCTATGCTTGCGGCCACTACACGACAGGCAAGGAGATTGTGGATTCGGTGCTGGACCCGATCAGGACGCTAGCCGACCGGTGCACGGGCCAGCAGGGTTTCCTCGTCTTCCACAGCTTTGTAGGTGGCACCGGTTCGGGCTTCACCTCGATCCTCACAGAGCGCCTCTCGGTGGACTACAGCAAAAAACCCAAGGTCGATTTTGCCTTCTACACAGCGCCGCAGGTACCTTTTTTCCGTATCCTCCCACTATAGTAGTTTCGCATAAACTTAGCGTATCCAGACACTATGCAGGTGTCATTAGCCCGGCTTCCTAGCTCGGCTGCTGGCTAATCCAGTTGGCCCAGGAGCTGTGTCCAACGAACTGTCCAAGCAGCTGACTGTCTGCGAGATCACGAATATCTGCTTCGAGCCCGCCAACCAGATGGTTAAGTGCGACCCTTGCCGCAAAAAGTACATGGCCTGCTGTCTCTTGTACAGAGGAGATGTGCCAAGGGATCTCAACACAGTCATTGCAGCCGTCAAGACTAAGCGCACAACCTAGTTTGTGGACTGGTGCCCCACTGGGTTTAAGGTGAATTTGCTGCTGATTTTAGAGCATCATTGGTACTGTAACTGGGAAGACCAGGAGCTACTGAGGGGACGAAATATTGAGAACTAGCAAACAATGCAAAGAAAAGTAGTGAATGTTATTTGTGAATGACTAATGTAATGTCGAAATCCTACGAGGATTGGTGCATAAATTAAGGAATTAATTGTGGTGCAAACTGAAAACGAGAAGCTCTATCCTGTCTACTACATTTTTTTCTGGGTTGGTTTGACCAAAATCTTGTTCAGTACTATAGCAACCAGAGATCAAACCAGGCATTGACTCAGTGAAACTTCTTAAATTTGTCTTCTTTGAAATTCGGTTATAAAACTTTAGAGCAGAATTTTATTTTTATCATTTTCTAAACTGCCTGCATGCAATCCAGAAATGTACAACAAGACTGGAGACAGAATTCTAACTGGTTTCATATCCCTCGGAAGCGACTGCTGTTAATAAAGCTAGAGTACAAGAAGGCTGCATAGCTTGACTCTGTTATCCTTGCAGTGATTTGTTGTTTCATATCTCCCGGAAGCGACTGCTGTTAAGAAAGCTAGAGTACAAATAGGCTGCATAGCTCGACTCTGTTATTCTTGCAGTGGTCCGTTGTTGTTTTGTGTGTTCTCTGGTGTTAATTCTCAAACCTGGTTTGTATTGCAGGTTGGCATCAACTACCAGCCCCCAACTGTCACACCTGGTGGTGATTTTGCCAAAGTCCTGAGTGCCGTGCGCATGCTGTCAAACACAACAGCCATTGCGAAGGGCTTGGACACGTCTCGACCACAAATTTAACCTCATGTATGCCAAATGGGCCTTCGTCCACTACTACGCCGGCGAAGGCACAGAGGAAGGAGAGCTCTCCGAAGCGAGAAAGAATTTAGCCGCCCTTGAAAAGGACTACGAAGAGGTTGGCATCGATTCTGCAGAGGCTGCCGGAGACGACTTTGGCCAGGAGTTCTAAGAGGTGTTGCTGCCCTCCTGCTAGTGATTATAGAATAATTAGAGATAATTATGAAATAATGAGCAGTTTTTATTGCCGCTCTTCATACTGCTGCACTTGGCCTGTCCAGGCCACTGGCGGCAGCAGTTAAAAACGTTACCATAGGCTTCAGCCGTTCCAAATGCTAGTCGTTAGTGGCCTTGTCAGCCTGAAGCCAGCAGGCATGTTATGTAGTATGCACACAGCATTCATGTTTAATACAAGTGTGGTACATATATGCCAGAAGTGAATAGCATAGTGCAGGGATGCTGTGGCTTGGATGCAGGGAACGAGATTTCACCAGTATGATAGGCACTTACCCAATCTGTAATTGGAGAAGAGTTGGTTGGATCAAAGATTCTATATATATAAGATGTTTACCATAATTTCTCCAACTGAAGTGAAATATCATTTTTAGCAGCCTGCAAAGTTTAAAATGGCATCAGAAGCAGTAGCTTTCAGGACTGCGAACTTGGAATTCAGTCGCTACTGACCTTCAAATAATGGCTTTTGCATGTTTGTAACTATGTAAC
Source organism: Rhipicephalus microplus (assembly GCF_013339725.1). Lineage (NCBI taxonomy): Eukaryota > Metazoa > Arthropoda > Arachnida > Ixodida > Ixodidae > Rhipicephalus > Rhipicephalus microplus. The sequence goes on from NC_051168.1 coordinate 55,873,938, forward strand.
TCATGGCTTTTGTTTTGTAAATATTGCTTCTTGTGGTAGCCTTCCAGACAAGGTAATAAATACTTTATCCTTTCAAAACATCAAAAATAGATCCCTTGAAATGTTTAGAAAGGGCTTGCGTTCGCACTTACTGAATTCATAGTGCTTAATATATACACTTTATTGTATTTTTTGTTCTTTTGTGCTTATCTGCATATATTTTATAACTTGTGCTTATGTATATTCTGTATATCTCAACTTTTCTCTTCTTATCATCACAATGCTTGATATTACACTGGGTGATTGTTATTTCAGTTTTCTGTTAGTTTTTTCGTGCTGATCTACACATTTTGTACGACTTATATTCGCTATTCCATACTTATCTGTACATTTTATATATCTTAATTTTTATACCCTGTTTATACCCTGTTTACTATTGCGTTGCATCTCTGATGAATCTTTTGTGAGCTCTCACTCACAGTCTTGCGACTTTTGAGACCTCCTCCTGTATTTGTATTCATATTCAACACATGCAATTTATCACTTTACTTAGATTTTGAATGAATTTCAACTTTCAAATACATCATTCAACGTGAATTTGGTTAGATGCTGCTTTGTGGTAGCACCACTTTTCATGAATTGAATCCCTCACTCATGAGAGTGTAAGTGGACATTTTTAGTCTAACCTGATGAGGTGATGATGCAAAGTAGCAGCGAATGTGGGAAGAAGCCTTTTGTCCGGTAGCATTGGGCCATCTTTTTCTAAAAGCTAAAACTCCAACTCCGACTGCTCCAACAGTTTGTCACCGACTTCGTGTAGCTTTTCAATAGGCACCTTTGTGTAGTCAGTGATAATTCTGCACCAGAGGAACTTGACTGAATCTAAATGACGGGGGCATTGTTTGCTGTACGACTTCACATGGAAACCAGACCAGGCAACCTTGGTTTCTGCATGTAGCAAATCGTGCAACAGCATGAAACGCGAAAAGCAGCAGCCTGGTGCACGCCGTAGAGTTCGCCAGGAGCCACAAATGTAAGGCCATGCTTTACCTTCATTAAGAAGTGGAGCCCCTGGCTTCCGATTCTGATGTTTGCTCGAGGAAGTCCTAATCTAGATTGTACACAGATTCGATTGACAAGTAAATGGTTACACCTCCAGTACTGCAGAAAATTTATTGACCCCCACATACATGCCCACTTCCTCTTCTTCCACGTTAGCACCGTAGCTGGAAGTTTTGTACGTGGAAACTTCAGATGTAAACCGGCAATGTGAAGGGGTGATGTGCCTTGACACTATCTTGCGCTTGCCACAGCAGCCACATTAAACTTACCCTGTATACGTAGCATCTTAGGCCTAAACACCATGATGAATAAACAATGTAATAACAGTGACTGCGACTTGCAAATACTACATTGCACTCAACCCTTTCAGGCACAATTTATGAAGAACGATAGGTCCATGAAATTCAAAGATATTTATTCCAAGGCATTCAGTATTCAATTGCTGCAAGAACTACACCATAACAAATTGATTTATGCTTTCCAACAATTTTGCAGGTATCTAAATATCTAGTTAGCTTAAAGTCATTTATATTCATTTCTTGATCACCTGAATAGAATTAAACCAGTAATTAGAGTTATAGTAAAATTTTGTATTCAGCAATATTCATTTGAAGAAAATAAACATAATACTTATGACAGGGCTCAATGAAAGCAGCACATTAAACGATTTGTCAAACTTGGCCGTGCGTTCAGCAATAGTTATCATTTGCAGCAACCCACGGCGAAACAAAGTTGAGACGACACATTTACTATGCAGGGCATTCCAATTAATCTTATGCAGATGGTATTTTGCACATCATTTAGCCACTAAAATGAAAAAAGTGTAAATTTAAGGGCTTGTTTTCTTCGTTAAAGACAACATTAATGAGTACTAACAGCAAACAAGGCCAGGGAAAGTATAGGGGATGTTAGCAGAAGTAATTGTGATGCAAATGTGAATAAGCCACTAGCTGACAACTAGAAAAACCAAGTTGCATACAAAAATACAAACAAAGCACTCACATCAAAAGGGTTAAACACCACCACCTTGTCAACGTGGCCTCTTTTGTAAACATCCGAATGACCAGACCTAAACTGCAAGACAAACCGCACGTGTGCATGCAGAGCAGGAACTAGTAACCACACCCGAGATGGTGTTCGAAGAACAATGGGGAAAGCAGGCAGCTGAGGCTCCACAGTCAAGTACTTAAGGAGTTCCCCATTTTTCTCTCCAACAGGGATAGATTCGACTGCAGAAGACTTTTGGGGAGATGTCGTTACAGGTTTGACAGGGACATGACTGCACTACGTGGATGCCTCACTAGCAGAACTGTCTAGTAAGCAGCTCAGTGAAACAAAGAATGCTGACACGAGTGAGCCGCTTTCATATGTCTGCATTGAAACATGTACAAACCAATGAATAGGTTCTGGCATGGATGTGAAGTTTCTCGTACTACACATATTCCTAAGGTTAAAGGAGTCTCAAACACACAGTCTGACTGCTGCATGCAGCCTTCAAAACCTCCAGCTTGACATCAAGCTCGCACATGACTGTCTGCATCCCATAACGTTTGTCTTAGTAGGCACGTTCACAAGCTATACGACTGGCCCCAGTCACTTTTTTCGCAAGGCATCCAATGTGGCCACCATGTGTGAAAACACAACTGTGCCGCAAAGACTAAGTCTCAGAATCATCGTCTAGATTTCAGTCAATCCATAGACCAGATTGATAAGTTTCTCGATACATGACAACAAATTCCCTTCTGAAATAAGCCACACATCAGGTATGAGAAAGGCTTTTTTTTTGTTTTCAAATGGCAACGTTGCACTGACATGGGATTCAACCACCTCCCCTCACTCACAATCTTAGTTACTGCCTCGGCCAATGCAGATAGCTGAATTCATGTATGCGGGTGACCCCGCAACCTGATATGGAACGCCTGCTTTAGGAGTTCACGCTGTAATTCATGCTGCAGACACACGCTGTAATTAAAAAAATTCTGCTACTTACCTCATGCGTTGACAATTGATTTTCATCGCGCAGTGGTGGGGCACCTCGTTTCAACCCGAGCTCTGCACCCTGGTCACATGATGAAATGGTTCTGCTTATATAACTCATCTTCAGATACATCGCCAGGCAAACTGGTGCCGCCTGGATCTGACGGGGTGATTATAATGTCACTCCTTTTCCTACACCTGAGGGAGGGGGAAAGCGGCATTTTTACTTGCTTGAAAGACGAGTGAGTAAGTTTGCGTGAATGAAAAGTAAGCAGCTAGTCATGCTGGATCATAACTCGCAAGTGGCTGCTGTCAACGGCACATTCAGGTATTAAAAGCTTATCACCGACACTATAAGACGTTTTGAAGGGGCACTAAAGAACGAAATGACTTTTCACATGTTATTAAAGTACAATTTCACAATCCCCAAAACACCTTTCTTAGCATGGCATGACGCTTGGTAAGCAAGAAAACATACGAAAATAAAATGCAGAGTGTGATTGAGCTCGATGTCCGCTGGCTACCCTGCAGGCTATCGTGCAGGGACAAGAGACAGCACGTCCCGAAAGAAAGCTCTTTAATGGAACAAAAAGAAAAGAAATACTGATGGCTTCATGCTCTTGGGCTAGCGAGCAGCACTGGGGATGATGATTAATGGCGTCTCTTAGTTGGTGAAGGCGAAGTTCCCACACAGGGGAAATGCCACTGTGAGATTCTCGCATAAAACATTGTGATGTAAATTTTGGAGGTGTCTACTGGGCCATACGTAGCTTTTCCTCATTAAATATGAAGTAAATTGTCTTCTTCTGTGGATGCCCTAGACCTCGCATACGAAGTTCCGGAAAATTTCATTGAGTAACGTCGCGAATACATGAAAAGTACATTTTGAAATTCGATACGTCACGCGCGTAGACTTGGGTGCGACATTTAAAAATGAAACTTCAGCCTTGATTTTCTCCACTAATAATAAGCTAACGACAGTGAAACTTATGACATCAGAGTTCTCAGAGTGCAGTTTATAAATCTAAACCATGTCATTGTTCCTCTTCAGTGTCCTTTTCGGCTATGTTTTGTGGTTTCAGTGAATGTGGTGTGTGCAACAGTGCTATATACCATGAATAGTAAATTGCTAGTCATGCAAGCAGTTCCCCAAAAGTTACATGCCCGATCTAAAATCATGATTCAGCTGCACAGAGCAAAATTTAAGGGAAGACAGAAAAAAAAAGGCTGCACAAAAACAGTTGAGGCTTACTTCTGCTACCTTTCACGTCATGCATTCTATGCGACAGTCCGATATTTTAATACACAAAGTGAGTTTAATGCTTCTATACTTGTGTTCAACATCCATGCTGTTTGCAATGAGCTGGTGTGATGAAATGAGTAAAATATGCAATTTTCTCAAAGATAATTGAAAAAAAATCCTGACAGTTGCATAACTATGCCCTCACTGATGCAACATTCCTACAACTCCAACAGGATGCTATAATAGTTTATAAAGAAACATGGGGTCCCTGTGACCAGGGCCGTGCCCTGGAACTATTTTTCAGAGTGTGTTCATGTGTAGAACAGCTAAATTTGGCAGCTGGTGGTCGATTGGAAAACGTGTAAATACATTAGGATTCTCTAAAAACAAGTTCGTGCATGAAAACATTTCGAGGGCTGTCGGAACCACCTCAACTCCATCCTAGCTGGCCCTGCCTACAAAGGGTTCACCTAAGTGAACCAGTGAACTCTTTGTAGGCAGGGCCAACTTGAGACACTTTGTGTTACACCAACTCTGCCTTTATTACTTTTTTCCCATGCGGTTATTCCATGAAACATCGTAAGAAAATCACATGGAATATTCCACCATGTCATTGTTATGTCAGTTGATAATCATCTTCCCAATCGCTATCATTATCAAATAATACGACAATAGGCGATGATTATTGGTACCAATTGTGTTGATGACAACGACAATCACGACGGTTTCATTAGCATTTGATAAAGCACGGCATTGAACAAAATGGGCTTTAAAGTGCGGACATTGCAACTCTCTGGCTGTTTGTGCAAGAAGGTGACAACTTAGTGCTTCGTAAAAGCAGTTAAGCATGGGATAAACTCAATGACCTCTCATAGCGACGCCTCTTGTCTTCGGCAATGAACGAAGTTTCTCGGTAAGCCGTTCGGAAAAGAGCCGGAGTGTACGAGGGAGAAGCGGGATCCGTCGATTGCGTCCCGCCCACAAAATGTTAACTGCACACTCGAGACCACTTTTCCGGCCGCCGCACGGTTTCCGGCTTCACTGTAAAACAAAATAAGAGGAAGTAAAGAATGCGAGTTGAACAAGAAGGAGGAGAAGAGGAAGGAGGGAGAGAAGAAGAAAGTAGTAGAACAAATCGGGAATAATCTAGAAACTTTAGCTGCCCCGCAAACTCAAACGGACGGAAACTACTCATATAGTCTCGACACCAGCACTTCGCGGGCCGCACGCTATTTCTGATTTTCTGCGGGCGGGCCGCGAACGTGTACGGCGGCTCCCGTACGACGCATGCGCAGTAGCAGCGACCGCACCACAAGGGCTCGCGGTGTGCTATTCTGAACCTCCCTAATTTTCGAATAGCGTACGTCTGCGGTCCACCCGCGAAAAAAAAAAAATCGAAATAGTGCGCGACCCACTAAGCCCATTCGTCGTGAGATCACGCGTCGCGGGGGACGAACTTCGTTCGAAATTCATTCAAAAGCTCATAAGGCGCCCATACGCAAACGCTAAGGCACTGCACCATGCTCCCGATAAGGCTGCAGAAATTAGGTGCCTTTCTCCTCTTCTAACCACCACTACCACCACCAAACGTTACGCCCGCTAACTTAGCGTACGCCGTTGCTCACTTCACACGGCGTACGCTGCGAATCTAGCGGTGTGTGAAGCATGGTCGCGTTGGAAAACCGCAGAACTTCGTTCCTGGTGGGCACTTCTTGAAACTATTGGGACAGCCAACGACACAGCAATTCATTCGCGCCACAAGTCGACTCTGCACGGATCACGCGAGACGCTTTCGCTCACAACCGCATCACATCGCCACTATCGTGTTTCTCAAGAACGTTGCACAAATGGTAGTATACACGCATGTAAGTATGTTTCTCTGTGGTATACAGGTCAGGTGTTCTGTGTTTGCACTTAAGAACGTTCGTAGCTACTGCCGCACGCAATCCGTACTAGCCGACTAGCCGTACACTGCTTGTAGCGTATGAGTAGTTTTGAGAACAGCCACATCGCACGCATATATTACGCAACTGTCAAGACGCGAGGGGCCAGCTAGTGCGTGGCTAGTACGTGATGACAGCGACAGCATCCTGTGCAGCTAACCCAACGCATCAATAAAATGTCACGAATGTAAAACAAGTAACTCAGTGGTGATAAATAGCTTCTAAAACTTCAGGCCTACCAGTCCGGCGTGGTCTAGTGGCTAGGATATCTGGCTTTCACCCAGAAGGCCCGGGTTCGATTCCCGGCGTCGGAATATTCTTTTTTCAACACGCAGTTATTTTTTTTTTTTTTAAAGGTATTGCAATAAATTGATTTTCAGTATCCTACAAAGTACTTGCAAACCAACACGTAGTCTTTTTTGAGGCGCGCACGCGTTCATTGAACAAAGATAAAAGTGAGCCCCGTAACTGTCTCTCAGGAGCAGGACACTTCAACAGTAGCTCACGAGGGATGGGGGTAAGGAGGGATTAAAAAAATAGGATTCAAAGGTATGAAGATAGAGAGAGGTGAAGGAGAGAGCGTGGCGCAGGGGCAGCGACACCCAGAAGCAAGGAGAAGATAGGAAAGATGGACACGGTCGCAGGAGTCCGAGGACGGGGCACCATTCGGCGAGAGCTCTTGTCGTCGACAGGAGATGGCGTAGGGCCAGCCGGTCGGCCAAAGCTGCGCTGTCGTCGGAAATCGCTGGAGCACTACTGGTCGGCACGAAATCCAGCGAGCGAGTCTCATTGAAAACCATTCGGAAGAGCTACTCATTGAAGGAACCGGTTTTATACTTATTTCGCGTTCTCTGAACGGTGTCGATATGTACAGGTAGCTAATTTGTATGTATTTATGTCATCTTATTTCTAACAGCAAACCATGCGAATGCATTTTTCGCCCTCGGATCCGCACGCAATGGGCGCGCAGGAATCGGGAAATGTCACAAAGCAGGCCGCGTTAGTTCATTTCTAAATTTCAAGGCGTGTGGTCCCCATGTTTCGAACTAGCCATAGACGCTAGCCACGCGGCCTGAGCTGTGCCAACGATTACAGAACTTATTCTGTAAACGTTCGAGTTGCACGAACACTGATGCTGTACTGGAGTCCAGGAGGCTATGCATCGCCTACGCCTTATTTGACGAGTAGTACAACGGCCTCAAGATCTGTATTATATTTTTGGTAAGCGCTCAACCGTGCGTTAGAAAACTGTTTTGTTTGAAATTTACAATTTTAGCCATGTTTTTTTTTTACTCACTCACTTTCTTTTAGCTAAATTTTCAACTATTTACCTAAGATACAAATAACTGACGTTTCCACTACGGCGACTGTGACGTATTACAGGTTTAGAAAATTAAATTGGGCTTGCAGTATTTTTATGACAATTGTAAGTATTACCCAGACGAATTCAGAATCCTTTTTATGGCGTTTATCAAAAGGGAAAGTGCAGTCGTCTTGGTGGTTCATTTCTTTTTTAGATGTCCAATCAGCAGACGGAGCAGAGGGGCGCGACTTTCAAACTCACACTGCGATGAGGCGTAGCATTCTCGCTAAACACACGCGCGCATATGTTCTTCCTAAGGTCGAATTATTTACATGTGGACCTCTATAATCACTCATTTAACATATACGGCTGACGCAACAGTCTTGAGGTAGATATAAAGGCTAGTTTTAAAAGCGACATGGGCACACTGTCCCAGCACATATATAAAAGACTTCCCACATGTATACGCCTTCGCTGGAATGAACTTTGACTTGTATCTGGACAATTAGCGGTTTCTCACGCCTGATTACGCCGTCGAAATCCGCAACTGAGTTTTTGCTCCCAAAAAGCTGCTCTCAAGGCGTCTCCGTTGTACCAATTTTACAATGATGCTGAAAATTATATAACATTTCGTTTTGTTGTACCGCGGGTATTTCCGTCAAACAAAAAGACACTGCTACACTTCAGAGCACAGGATCAGCAATAAGTGTTCCAGTGGCTTTATTATATGGTGCCATTAGGTTAGGTTAATTATAGCATAGTCTTTATAATTATAGTCACAGGGACGTCTGATCTACTTTGTTCGACTACATAAATGATAAAAAAGATTAACGTATTAGTCTTTCTTTTATTTACTTCTTCATTTCCTTAGTCCAAAATTCATTTCGTCTAAATCGATTCTTTACATAGATTTATCGCCAGGTCTTTACCAGCGCGTGGGTTTTGATCACTTACATAAATTCCAACTGGTAGCCTGACTGCTTGCTCGTTTAGTGTTTTAATTTATTCAACGTCTCATTTTCCTTTGATCGACGAGTTTGAGCGTGACAGATCGATTGCGAATCTCCTGCCACTCGTTCCTTTGCTCAATCGCCCTCAGTGGGAAAGCGGCATAATAAATCGAACGATAATCATCATCATTATAATCAGTAGCTCTCTGCGAATTCCTATGTAACACAGGAAGATTATCTTGCTGAGCCATTGATCAGCCCTCGATTTTTACTAGCCAATCTAACATTTATTATTTAGCTATCACACTGAAATGATTTAACATTCAAAAGAATGTTATATGTGACGATTACACCTGAGATATTCAACAAATTCTATTATTTCTCTTCTTTCCTTTTTTTTTCACATTGTGCCAAATTAATCCCACAAAGTCAAAACAAAGTAACCCTATTCCCCTGGCCTGGAAAAGCTAAAGGTATTGACTTGCATTAACCACCCCCCGGACCTCTACTCAGACAGATGTAAACACTGCAATCAGCGGGCGGACCTCAAACACATTATCTGGGCTTGCCCCAACATCGTTAAGGGGCCAAACACATACATGAATACGGAGCAGTGGGAGACCGCGCTGCTAAGCTCAAGCATCGAGGACCAACTACAGGTCATCAGGCAAGCCGAAGATGCCGCTAGGGCCCAAGGACTCCTAGCTGCCATCTAAGGGAGGGGAGTCAACTCCTCTAACACTTGCCGTTTCAATAAAGTTGTTTCTCTCTCTCTCTCTTGCATTAACCATCGGCTTCTTGGCCAATCCCCCTTAGTGGGTGAGAGCCACAAAAGAAAGGATCAAGCAAGCAAGCAAACGCCCGATTGAAGAGTCTTCTCTGGCGAAAGATCGATCCAGTCCTGCAGGCTATTGAACTCCCATCACGCGTCTCCCAAAGGTACGAACAATACGATGATTCAGGTACGGTGCCATTTATACCCACCGCATATGAGAGACGGCGCAACGCTGTCCTTAACCGAATCTGTCGTTCGCCCGAGTGGAACAGCGGCTGCGGGGCTCAGCTGCCGACCCCAAGGTTGCGGGTACGATCGCACCCCGCGGCGGTCACATTTCGACGGAGGAGAAATTGTAGAGGCCGGCGTACTGAGCAATGTCAATGCAAGCCAAAGAACACTAGATAACCAAAATTTCCAGAGCCTTCCACTACAGCGTCTCTCATAAAGATATCGTGGTTTTGGGACGCAAAACCCCAGATATTACTATCAACTGTATCTGTCAGTGACCTGCATACTAGTGCGCAGAACATGCGTAGAAGCAGCAATCACCGCCTTCAGCCTTAGTAACGCCAGGCCTGCGCGGAAGGCGCAGCAACATGTAGTCACAGCGACAGCTAGAAGAGCGGCCTTTCAGAGCCCTTTCTAAGCACTCTTTGGGTAACTGCTGCAATCACACTTGCTGGGTACCCACTACGGCATTAATAATGATAATTTCTGGGTAGTAGACCAGCGTTCGCTATGGTATTTTTTTTCCATTTTTTTGGGAAGCGTTGTATCCGCTAAACGCTTGCAAGAAATATTGTGCCAATTGTTCATGCAGTGGCTACGACGACGATGAGGAAGTATGCCTTAAGTGGGTGTGCGCCACAGTTAATAGGTGATCGAAAACAAGCTTTTGCAATGGGTTGGAGCATCAGACGACCCGCTCGTTAGGCTATTCGCATTGCATGATGCCTTGTTGTTCGTTTGCTGTTCTAAAACGCCTTCTTACTCATATTAACTCGATTCCTTTCCTGACATCAAGCCTGCCTAATGCAAGTTTGCGATGAAGACCTAAGCACCGGCGTGTCTCAGTGGTAAAATAATACTGGGCTGGCACGCAGTGGACCCGGATTCGAGTCCCACTGTGTCCTTGGTACTAGTTTTTTTTTTTTTAATCCGTGCGATAGTGGTTACGGACATCGGCGGCGGCGGCGGACAACTACGGCGCCGCGCGTGACTTGAGATCTCATAACAGCTTTCGCTGTAAAAGAAAGAAAGAAATTGTGTCCATTGCTTCATGTTCACTCTCTTTCAGGTTCCACAACCGGTACTGTCGTAAGTGGAACAGTGTTCTCCTAAAATAAACTGTTCATATCGTTTGTTTCCCTAACCGCGTGTTTTGTTCCGTTCGCTGCAAATCGTTACTAACGCTGCAGTCTGATCAAGAGCACAAAACCGCAGAAGCTCGCCGCGGCATAGCCAAGTGATGCGCATTTACAGTTGTGCTAACCCGTTCTGTACTTCATGCAAAACGATTGGACAGCGTGGTGCTCAAAGGCGATACAGCACGGGTGTGTTTTGCGATGTGCTCTTTTTGTGCCAGCTTCCAACCCTCCGTGACAAACGGTAAAACATGACGCTAACACTTCTGGTAGAAGGGTGTCCTACGTAAGTACACACAACCACCTTCGTTGTGGTGGAGGGGTGTCCTATACGTAAGTACAACCACATTTGTTGTGTGTGCGTGAGTGGGTGTAGCAGGGCTTCAATACGTTCAGCGTTTCAGCACGCTGCTCGTAAGTATAGCCTTATAACAAATGCCGAACGCCCGTTAAGAAGCAACTAACGAACCATTATTTCAGGGAACCAACCTTCGTAAGTATAACCTCGTTTAAACAGAAAGTTTTATGCATTATTAGTGATGCCCACGCAATGTTTTCTATAAAAGTATGAAACTTGGGTGGCGCTTGGACTGTAGCGTCTCGCGAATTGATAGTTCGCGCATTGTTGCAAGTTGAAAGGTGGCTCAATCGAAGCTTGTCACTTAGGCTCAATCCAAGATGCATACTGTGACCGAGCGTACAACTGTGGATGTATTCCAGCAAAGACACAATACACACCAAGATACCAAACCAACATTTACTATTACCACTTGTCGTTACGTGCTTTCGCGCGCGCCCTCGGGAGTTCGAACTTCGTACGCTTTTACAAGCGCCATGGCCTCCGTGATTAGCTCCGGCAGCACGAGCTGATCACGGAGGCCACGCATTCGCGGTCACCCGTGCGTTGTCGGCGAAGTTCTCCTCGAGCCAACGACTGTTGTTTTGCATCCTTCGATGGACTTCACATCGATGCGGTAAGTTTACAGCATTCATTTTCTTTTTCTTCTTTCTCGCTATGTATCGTCAGTAGCGATCACCGTTGTTACGTACGCTCATTTGAATTGCTGTGACGATGACACACATTCATTGACAAGCGTACAAAAGTATTTAATTTATTTTAATTTACGTCACTATTACTACGCTATTGGTAAAGAGAGCAACTGATGGCCCCTGTATATTCAAATGATTTATCTTGTTGTGTCTAGCAAGAAAACTAGCCCCTCGAAAAAATCCCCCTTGTTTTGTTAAATTTTAGCTTTGCAGACTACTATCACCTTATATTCATAACCCCTTATCTGTCGCCTCCACCCCCTCCCTGAATAAAAGAAAAAAAAAAGGTGGGGGTGGCCCCGGGTGAGGGCTAATTGCATATGCCACAGTTTAAGGAACCTATACTGGTCGCGCTGGCGGGGCTAAATCCGCTAATGACGATGCGATAGCGAAACAACATATATAAAACGACGTCCGGGAAACCAGAAAGCGTTCTTCTACGCAGGAATCCGTAAAGGTGTCTCCGAGCGTCGGTGTTTCCTGGGGCGGCCGCTTCATTTCCATCAACTGTCAAGGGGACGCATGGCGGGCAAAATGCGTTCAGAGAATCACTCGCTCATTTCATCAATTTAATTAATTAATTCCTTAGCTTTATTGCCCTCAAGTCCATACGGCGTTAAACGTGGTAGTGGGTACAATCTTAAAATTTTCGCGCACACAACAACAGTACAGCAAACAGAGTTCAGACCACAATCTCTGTAGGCGGTTACAACTAAAGAATAAGTGCTGGCTTCACCCGCAAAAAATTCGGCGCGCATGTCAATCTCCTATGCAAGAGAGTTGTGTAGGCCGGTTTCCTTTCGAACCATTTATCGTCTGTGGCGCTCTGCGCTAACGTGAATACCACACATATCGAAATGTAAAGGTTCCTCATTACCCTACCTAAAATATGACCCTTGGCTAAGCAGTGACGTCAGAATACCGGACGAAATTTGATTGGACGGAACGCCTACGCAAAATAGCTGATTTACACCGAGTGGGACAGCGAAGTCGGTGGGCGGAGCTTGTATTTGTTCTCAGGTTGTAACCGACTAGCTAATGCAACTATTATTGAAAATTTTTAAACATTCCATGATAAATCACGTCTGCTCGAGCATTTCGAAAGGAAAGGCATGCCCGCAATGCAGAAGTGCTTTGTAAGCACGCCCTAGGTAAGTCACTTGACGGACCGGAAGTAACATCGCGGAAGTTACAGGTACAACCAGGACGTCACGTTCCGGAAGTGGTAACTATGTGTATTGTCGAATACAACCTAACAAGTCCGGAGGAAACCGAACTCTCGTCCAGACAACCGAAGCGCGACATAAAGCACCCGACAATGTTCATACGAAGGCGGGGTCGCCTGCCGTCGGGTTCGTGACGTCATTGTGGAATGCGCGCCCATTGGTGCAGGCACTGTGTTCATCCGCCTCCGAGGAGGGAATGACGCGGGCTTCTAAAGTTGTACCAGACTATAAGTGTGACGTCATGAGAATGAGAGATGCAACTCTGCGGTGCATGAGAATAGTATTATAATGTTATTCCGGCATTTTTTCTAGCATGTGCATTGTGTGCAACACCGTCGGCTTTGTGATTATCGGTTGTGACAACTACATATCGCTGCATTATGTATGGCGTTATCTTTGCGAGTATAGCTGTGTGTATACCTTTTCCGTGCTTTCATTCCATTTTTCGTAATCACTGGCCATCTCTGTACTGTGGCGTTTACGCGTTCTTCTTATTATTTTTTTAATCGCAGTCATTGGAACAGACACGGCAAAGCCTGATACACCCCGACCGATCGGTGAGTTTTCTTGTGCCGTTTTGTGATGCGAATATTTTATAGGCAGTAAGCAAGCATTCGTTTGGATTGCCTTTGGGTATCTTTAAAAAAAAAAGACATCTGCTGAGCTAAATATATGTCAAAAGACTTCTAGAAACATCAAGTATAGGCACTAAAAAACAAGAACAAAATAAACAAGACGATAAACTGAATAGACCAGAAGAAATATACAGAGAAAGATTGGATGCCCGATTCCCTCACCACGCGGAGAAGGGCGAGAAGAATGAAGAGAAAAGAATAAATCCAGTGCAGAGTTGGTATTCCCGATGTCCGATCATCTTTATTACCGGGCGTAGACGCGCCTCAATACACTAAATGGTGTAAGGCTGTATCGGAGAGGAGGGTAATTCTGTATCGGGGAGGAGGGTGCAAAGTCAGCCCTATGCCACTTCTCACTCGGACCCGCTCCGTCATTGTTCAATGTGCAAGGCTATGGGCATGCACGTTTTTGACTATGGGCATGCATTGGGCATGCCCAGGCTATGGGCATGCATGTTTTGGCATGTTCAATTCCAAAAACTCCTCCCTCCCGACCTCTACCCTGCAGAAAGTAGGAGACCAGAAGCACGTCATTTTGGGAAGACGTCCCAGCTTCAGTTTGATCTTGGTATCCACCTTGATTCCTTTTATTTTCGGCCCTACAACACTTTCATTTCAGCCTGGTCGGAAAACGCTGCCTATGGCTAGTCGAGGCTCCTCAGAACACTCGAGCCAAACATTATAGCGAAGTACGCACGGCCTGATATTACTCGCTCTCTGGATTTCGCGCCGATCGGTTGTGCCCCCGCGATCTCCGACGACAGCGCAGCTTTGGCTGACTGGGCTCGCCCTACGCCATCTCCTGCCGCCATGAGCTCTCGCTGAGTGGTGCCCCGTACTCAGACTCCTGCGACGGGGTCCATCTTTCCTATCTCCTCTTTACTTCCGTCGCTCGCTTTCCCTGCGCCTCGCTCTCTCCTTCCTCTCCCTATATATACCTTTTTAATCCTATCCTCTTAATCCCTCTTTACCCCCATCCCTTGTGAGCTACTGTTGAGGTGTCGCACTCTGACGCAAACAGTTACGGGGCTCACTTTTCTCTTTTCCCTATAAGAATCACGTCAGAAAAAAAAGACCCGAGATTTACAATCAGTTATTTAGGTCAGTTAGAAATCTGTAGTAAAACTGTAGTCAGAAATCATTCCCTCTTATTTCTAAAAATGATACCATACACACAAATTACCGCGCCATGAGCCCAAATCTACGACCACTGACTGATTTGAGCATAGTAAGCTGCATAGTGACTGTGGCCGCCACGAGAGGTCGCCACATGCCTGTGCGCCCCTTTTCCCCCCTCCCCACGCGTTCGCCTATGGGCCTACACAAGAACGGCATTAGACAACGCGCCTTCAACTTTTCTCTCATATAACGCCTCCTATAGAGCATGGCGTTGCATTACATTAGAGCAGGATTTAGCACGGGATTTCAAACTAAAGCGCCTACGAAAGAACTAAATTAGCACTACAGATATCGCGCGGGATCAAGAGTCACAACTACACCAAGACGGGCCCAAGAGCTGCATTAGAGTGCGATATTCACAGCAAAACTAGAGCTACATTAGAGTATATTTGCATATATATTTATAATCATGCTAACTTGTTGCCCGTGCAGGTTTCTGCGATCCGCCGCCAGGTGTCCTGTGTCCCGGCAAGGTGGGGCCCACCGACGTCGACAAATCGCTGATACTGTTCCACCCGAGCGACCACTCGTGCCGCAGCTACCGGCACGGCCCGAACTGCCTCGTTGGCGAGAACCGCTTCCGCGACATGGATTCCTGCAGAGCTGCCTGCAGTAAGCGCCAACCACCACTTCTCCCGCCGAATGTTGACTGAATCGTACAGGACAAACCAGTGTCGATGTTGCTCGTTTCCTGCTTGTAACCTCCTCCTCATCATCAGCCTGACTATGTTCACTGAGTGGTAAAAGCCCGCCCCTCCCGCGTTTCGCCTGTTAACCTGATCCTGTGCCAGCTTCTATGATCTCATCAGTCCGCCTAACTTTCTGCCTCACGCGCTTGCCTTCTCTTGGAATCCAGTGAGTCCTATTAATGATCAGCAATCAGGCGCGTAGCCAGAAACGTTTTTCGGGGCGGGGGCACCCCCTTGATATGGTCCCTTGATATGGTAATTTTTTTTCGCTTTCTATGCAATGGCGAACAAAACTTCGGGGAGGAGAAGGAGGAGGAGGGGCACGGATCTGGTGTGCCACTTCCCGGCTACGCATCTGCCAGCAGTTAATAAGAAAAAAAATGACAGGTAGAACTTGAAGGGACCGGAGAGCAGACTGGAGCAGGAAACAAAGGAATGCTGAAATTTTAGCCGAGATCAACAAGAAATCGCAATGGACATGCAGCGCAAAGGCAAGATGGTTAGTATTAAATAAATAAATAAATCATTAATGCAATAACACTTAAGAGGCCGTGTTGCAAAAAAAAAAAAAGGTGTCAGCGGCATCGCACGTAAGCGATAAATATCGGCGGATGCTGAAAATTCAAGTCAGGATACGAGCCCGAATCGAACCGAACCTGGGCGACAGATAACCACAGGCGCGAAGCTTAATTTCTGCAACAACACACTTGATAAGCGCCAAAACTCGCCACAGAGTGCGAGGAGCGACGCCATATTAAACTTCCCGCACCAGACGTCGTGGCGTCATACGATTTTAACGGTGTCCGCTAGAGTGCCTCAATGCGCGCGGGCATCGAGGCACTCTAGCGCGGACGATTCAGGGCTGCCATCTAGTTTGGTGGTATACTATGCTCTCAGCCATGTCTCCGGTGACGGCACAGACGTTTTGAGACACCTTCTGAAAAAAGAGTGAGATAAGTCCCTTACAGGACATCTAGATACATGTATCATAATTATTCTCAATACAGTTACAATAGGTACTGGCACCACTTTTCGAGGTTTAGTTTACTGTGCCATACAAGCCTCCTGTATACCGAGACGAGCCTCAAGTGTGAGGCTCAGTAAACGTTGAAGTCGGTTTACGTATGACGCACCCACTGGCATCAACACCAGCGTGACGTCATATTTGCTTATGCGTCATAAACGGTGTGCATGGAAACAAGTGGCCGAAGAAACGAAACAGCACCTTGCGCAAGAAGCTCATACCGTGTCGTGACGTCAGGGTACAGTAGGAACCAAGTGGCCAGTGGAACCAATTACTTAATTTTAATAAAAACAGACAAATTACTCTTTCTATGACTTCCTAATGTTTACCAGTACATTTCTGGGCTCTCGAGGGGTTTAGCCTTTGACCCTAGGTAAGAAAAAAAGAACACTAAACAATTTTGTATCACTACCAAGGGGGTCCGTCACACTTTTTGCAGGGGGGGGGGCAGTCATCTATAGTCTGGGGGGGCAGGGGGGGTCATCTGGGAGGGGGGGGGGGGCATTTGTTTCACTTGAGATTAGTCGATAGCGCGTAAAGTGAGAAATTGAATGGAATTTTTGAAGGCCAGACAGGGGCAGATTCATATCGTCATTTTAGGGGGGAAGGGGGCACCGGAGAGGGCGCGGGGTCCTGGCTAATTCGTTTTTAGAAGCACAAAAGCCATTCCATAGCATAAAAGGCACTGTTATGCGTGCCCAATGCTGTCCAACTCGTTTCTCTTAATTGGATATAGGAGGTGGAAGACAATAACTGGAAAGAGGAAGGCAATCTCCCCCCCCCCCCCCTGGATTCGCTTTTGAGGCCAGGACCGCGGTGTGCTAAGCAAGCTATGTCAAGCTATTGCTCCTGCACAGGAAATTATCTATGAATACGAGAGGGAGGGCACCGCTCCCCCTTGCACCCCCTTGTGGATGCTCGTGACCAATGCCCCTTTATATACATCTATCGGGGGGGCCCGTTCGCAGCTGGCCCGCATCCCCAACCTGCTTGTTCGGCGCCTGTGCATTTCCGCTTCTGCGTTCCGGGCAACGACACCAACAGCTCGCAGTACTACAACTACGCCGACTACTGCCTCGATGTGGCCAAGGGATCGTGCCTACGCGGCAATGGCTTCGGATCCAAGGCCGAGTGCGAAGACAAGTGCAAAGGTGAGCACGCTGCGGACATTCTCGAACTGCTTTTCTTATTAGTAAATTAATGTTTCATTAAATCGAAAAGGCCAAGCTTAATTGCTGCGACAACACACTTGATAAGCGCCAAAACGCGCCAGAAAGTGCGGGTGGCGACGCCACATTAAACTTCCCGCACCAGACGTCGTGACGTCATAAGATTTTCACGGTGTCCGCTAGGCCTACATAACTCCTAATCATCAGAAGTGAAATACATGGTCTTCTGATCAATTCAGACATACAGCACCAAACTTCAAAAAAATTTTGTCGAGCCATTGCGGTCAACATACGTGCTAAACACTTAGAAACCCGCAACGTCACCATCACAGGTTTCGGCAGGAAGTTGAAACTGAAACATTCGACATCAGCTCCCTCATGAAATCATCGATACTAAAGTTATCATGGTATAATTCATCAAACTAATTTAATATTTCGTTTTAGCGTCCTTTAACCTCCTTTTCGGGACTCATGAAGCGGATGTATTGTACGCGTCAGTTTATCTCTATATTCGTTTGATCATCCTGCACAACTATACAAAACCAACATACGTCGATATAACGTACACACGTACGACAAAAGTGAAACGTGTTGCTTGTCTATAGTCGGTTCATACTTACTAATACTGTACAGTGCAACTTTCAAGACAAAGAAGCGCTGTTCTGCGTGTTGATGTTCTTGCTTTGTCTCTCTTTTTTTTTTAAGCTGATAACCAGTATTCGGAAGTATACAATCTGAGAAATCAAGATAGGCCCAGTCAGACGAGCGAAGCACGGCAGCCGATACCTCAGCGAATGAGGAATATTCCCGCTCTTGCTCTCGGTAACGTTCGCTGCAGGCGGGGTCAAAGGCCGTCATTACGTCCACTGTGCGAGCTTGGGTGCATCCGCCTTGAACATATGTACATCAAATCAACAAGTTTAATCGAAATCATTCCAGAATTGAAACAAAAAAAAATTAGAGCCCATCTCTCTCCTTAATTATTGACGATGCCTCAGTGGCCACAGCAGCCTTTCTCTTTAAACAATGGCGGGACAGGTCCGACCGAATAAAGGAGTACATGTGGCAGACTATATAGACCTTTTTAACGGAGAGGAGGATCCCCTCCTTTCTGGGATGTTGCATGCGAGTACAAAAGCTAACGTCACAGCTTCGGCCCTGCATTTCTTGGGGGTCATGCACGTTAATAGCCCAGAGGGGCTAGTGGTCGCACCAAGGAAGCCTTCGTTGACAAGGTGTATATGCGCTCCCGCCTTAGATGAGGGAAGGGGTACCCCCTGTCCCCTCTCCCCTGTTTGCACTCCCCACTCGCGGCCTCCGCGATTAGCTCCAACAACGCGCATCGTTGTAACGGCACGTTGCAGAAACCAATCTCGGAAGCCACGCTCCCCTAGCGGAGGTCAGTGCTATAGTGGCTAGATAGGTAGGGCAGTGCTGCCGACAGCAGACAGCTCGCCACTAGACGGCGCAGGCAGCACTATCGCCCCACGCTCGCATGGTGGGTATTATTTTGTGACCTACTGTACGTCATCTCTATGTGCAGGGGAGGACAATGATCCGGCCCAGTGCTACAACAACGACGTAAGCCTGTGCACCATATCGGAGCATTTGTACCCCATTGCTTTCATCGGGGGACGCTGCGAGCAGCGGGTCAACATTTGCCCACAGTCCGTTGGCTTCACTAGCATCAACCACTGCGTCAAGATGTGCCGAAGGTCAGATGCATTCCGCGTATATGCATGCGTCTGTTTCGCTAGCAGTGACGTCACTGAAACCGCCATGTTGGTGCATCAACATGGTGGGGCTTGAGATTGTGGCGTCTAAAGTGCCTGGATATTTTAGCACTACTAAGCCAGGGTGTACCACGGCTCCACTGACGTACTTCCGTCACGGAAGTGACGTTGTAAAAATGCTTGACTTATGGTTTTTTTTCTTTCCTATTCCTTAGTATATAAGTCAAGCACTTTTTGCGCGGAATCGAACCAGGAACCACCAGATTCTCAGCGCGCGGCAGCTATCCACTACGCCACGAAGCGCACGTCGTTTGGAATGCTACATGCAAACCATTTATATGCACCTTACCCCGTTTGGCAGTCCGACGAGCTTTGAAACTTTTGCGCGTTTTTGTTAGCTGTGGCGAGACGGCGTAATGGGCGCATGTTGGACGCACCCTAAAAGTCGTCGCCTCCACTGGTCTCTCCTGCGCCCGCGCTTATCAAAATCGTAATTCAGGAGAGAACGAAGGTCACTTCGCACGCTACCGCAGCCGCGTTTACAAAAGGAGCGCGCTGCTCAACACGACGCAGGAAGAATGGGGACAGTTGTTCGCGCTTGTCCTGTGTATACTTGTGCGCTCGTTTCGTGCGCATTTCTTGCCATTTGAACGGCGTGTTTTAAGTGTCGAGCTGTGACAGTTGTCCCTCATCCTGTGTATGCTGATTTCGTGCGTGCGCTACAAGTTCCGAGCTGCTTGCCGTTCTTAACATGACTTGAGGCTCGACCTGGTGCGAGAGGATATATAGGAGGAAAGCGTCGGAGTGCAGGAGGGTGTCGCCACTTTCTATGTCCCTTTCATGCCCGAATTGAGATGAACTGTCCGTGAATGGCTACATTTTGCTCGATGTTACCATTCCAAAAAAAGAAAATTAGGAAAAGCCCTGTTCTTAGGTAAGCTTTGCTAATTATTCCTAATTTGAATATATTTACATATTTAATTATTCTGCAGTCAGTCATGTTCAATGTTTACAGATAAAAATGGATATCTTAGGCCCAAATTTCGTTTTTGGTTGTGTTCATTTTGAGCAAAGAAATATAATACTTATGAAGTTGGTCCTGGAACGCGGCACTACAGGCGACCCGTCGAACATTGCAGTGCTTTCACTAAAACAATCAGCTGCAGAATTACGCAGCACATTGGGTTGAATCAAGACGCGTTGTCTACGTAGAAGGTTCGATTGATCTTGTGCGCAGTGTATCTTGCCCTTCCTTTCTCACTGGTTCGAGAAACTGGCAAAATAAAGTTGCGTTCACATATGTGGACACTGCCCCTGAAGGGGATATCAAGGGGTTTTAGTGGTGTCACGTTAAAAGGGCCCTGCAGCACTTTTTCAGAATCGTCACAAAAAGCTGCCGATCGGGAGTTGGGCTCCTGAGAACACACGAATTAAACATTCCAGCGCAGCACGCGGCCTAGAATGCGCCATTGATTATCAAAGACAGCTTGGAATCGTTCCCGCTCTTCTCGACAAACCATGCCATAAACCCGAATGGCCACGCCATAAACCCAAAGTCTACAGCCATTGGCTGATTTGAGCGTAGCGGGTTGCATAGTTACAGCAGCCACCACGAAATGGAGCAACATGCTCGTGACCACACTGAAAGTAAATCACATGTTCGCAAAAAAAAAAAAAAAAGAGTGCTCAAGGCCATAACGTGCGCTGAACAAGGCACGCATTTCCTCGCTCACTTGTAATTACTCCCCTTTCCCTTCACGTACCTTTCTATGCGCTCGCTACGAAAAGGAAAAGGGCGATAAATGTCCGTGACACCTGCTGGCGAATTATTGCGACAGTCGATTCGCAGGGCAATAAAGCTCTGTAATGAAAGCATTCGATGATTGCTTAGCAGCTGTGAATGCTACGCGGTGTGGCGGCTTAACTGCCACACCTTAAAGTCACAAAAGCCACCATTTCGAAGCAGCAAAGCCACCATTAAGGATCTGGGTGCATGGCGTTGCGTGCAAGCTGCAATAACTAACAGTGTAAATAATCAGCTCATTTGAACAAAGTCTAGAGCAGTAAAC
Organism: Rhipicephalus microplus; assembly: GCF_013339725.1. Lineage (NCBI taxonomy): Eukaryota > Metazoa > Arthropoda > Arachnida > Ixodida > Ixodidae > Rhipicephalus > Rhipicephalus microplus. The sequence goes on from NC_051168.1 coordinate 55,895,311, forward strand.
TCACATCGCTATAACTGTAATTATGAGAACTAACAGACAATGATACAAAGTGAAGTACAAATGAAGAAAAGTGGACTCAAAGATAACTTTTTGTCCACTTTTCAAAACATAAAAGACAAGTGGGCAAAAAGATAACGAAATTAACTGAACAGCCAATTCACCTCCTTATATGAGCTATATTTCCTTAAAGTAGTGCTGACACAGATTTGAAATATTTTTTGGTAGTTGCTCTAAATAGAAACACTAGTGTTAGGAAACTCTACTAAGTGTATTGTGGTACCTGGGAATTCATCCAACACATTGTTCATTTCGCTACCCTCAAAAAACACTTTCGGTGTCAATATCGAGGCGGCGACTTCTCAGTGACGTGCCACTGCAGCGTGACGTCACTGGGCGACAGAAAACAATTCGAGACTTATTAGCGGATGATTCGTCATCTGCCCGTAGTGCACGTAGACGATGAGTGATTCGTTGTCTAGTGGCCCTGACAGTGACTTCTGCTATTCAAGCGGCATGCAGGACGCAGAGTTCACAAAGTCAGTGGAACTGTGCTGACTTGTCGTCAGGATAATAGTCATTGCAGTGTGACTGGCTTGTCTATTCTTGGGACTGAAAACTTGAAAATCAAATACCTCGAGTGTTTGGCCGAGTAGGTAGCTCACTGTCACAAAAATTTCCCTAGGGCAAGAAAGAGCACGACTGGATCGAGAAAGAACTGAGACCAACAGTGTTTGTCCACGCCAGCTCTCTTTTCATCTGCTAAGGGTTGTTTTCCGTGTTGTTGAAATGTTGCTGACGTCAAACATCAAAGTAAGCTATTTTATACATGCTCCAGCACCTGGAGAGAGCTAACAGTGCATAGCAAGGAAACAAAAAAACGTCCCTTTTACGATGTCTTTAATTGGTGTCAGCACTCCATAAATAAGAGCGATATACTGTGGCTTGTAGGGGGGGGGGGGGGGTCAAATGTTTCAATTTTGCATGTGTATACAAACACGCGCTCACACAGATGCACGTTAATATAAAGTGATTGAAACCCCTCCCCTCTACCCCCTAAAATTCTGGCCAAGTCCGCGAGGGCAATGAGTGTTCATAGCTACCAGTGCACGCGGTTCAAGTCCGCCCTGTGGTAATGTAAGTGCAAGATGGGTGCTAGTCTGTAATGATTGATTTTGAGTCTTACCGTGAAAAATTATTGGATGAGAGATGCAGAAGGCACGAGACATTAGTACAAGCTTTTAGTTTCAACGTTTACGTGCAAACTCCTGGGCATATACATATATGAACATATGAGAATGCACGTGTCGGCGAGCTGCACACTGTTCCTTTGGATTTCTGTCTACAGAGATGTTCTGCCACGGCTGTGGAACAGCCGTCTGAGCGTTCAAGCGTCCTATATAGACTGCTAAGCAGGGACCCAATTGGCATCTCTTTTGCATATACTTTCAGTTACTATCATTTGAACCAACAATTTTCGTTTTTACTGCGTCTGGTGTTTTATTCAGAAGACGCCACACTCAGCAGTTGCTAAAGTTACGTTTGGCATGTATTGAAACCTTTCTCTCTCGCAACTTTTCCAATGCCACTAACTGGTCTGTGTTACCTTGGGGGGCCAGTAAATACAAGTTAATGTCAGCTGATTTGCAGTGAACCCATGAGCCAACATTGCTCTTAGCACTATAATCTTCTAGGAGAAAGTTATTGCTACTTTAGAGTTGTAATGTTCGTATTAAATGGATATCTTTAAGAAGACTGATATGAGCGAGACCAATGCAGCGTCAAGAGTAGTGCATTGTACATCACCCACAAAAGCTGATAGAGGAGCCGCGTTTGCTACCATTTGGACATAACTTGAAGGGGCCCTGCAACACTATTTGAGCATGGTCAGAAAACGCTGCCGATCGGTACTAGAGACTCCCGACAACACGCGGGCCAAATATTATAGCACAGCACGCGGCCTGGAACTCACAACAAATTATCAAAGTCAGCTGAAAATTGCTTTCTCTTCTCTCAACAAATGGCGGAATATGCCCAAAAATCACACGTAGTAAACCCATCTATCAGCCATTGGCTGATTTGAACATGGCACGCTCGCTTGTTACAGAGATTGGCGCTAAAGGCCGCTACTTGTGCGCGCACGCGGGACCACACTGAAAAAGATGCGCATTCTAAGAAAAAAAAATGAAAAAAGTGCTCAAGGCCATGAGGCGCGTGTGAACTTTTTCTGTGGCCCTGCCATCTCTCCCTGCTTAGCTTCCAGCGCTTTCGTCGAACGAGAGAAGAGAGAATGCATTGCAGCATGTGACAAACTTTTGTAACTCCAGTCACACTGGGGGGGATTCTTAAAATGTTTGCGGTGTTGAATTCGTGAGGCAGTAAGCTCTTCCGAATTCATCCCATAGTTACTTGAAAAAGTGTTGCAGGGCCCCTTTAAGTTACTGCTGACATAACATTAGAAATTAGACATAATATAGAAACATGCCTTTCCTTTCTCGTATCGAAGGTTATTGCAAACTGGACATAACTTTGGAGACTGCTGATATAACATTAGGCATTTCCTTTTTCGTATAGAAACTTATTGTGAAAATTGAGCGGTGAGCGATTACATTGTGTGGCATAACAAGTACTGCCGCTACTTTCAATTGCAGAATAACCCCCGTGGTCCCCAGTGTCGAACCGGTCCTGTGAAGTGCCGCATTTGTCGCACGAACTCGCGCGCACTCATCGGTGTGGTGCCAAGCAATGACCTTCAGTGCAACACTGAACGTCCATTTCTCACTTCTTTTTTTTTTTCTCTGCAGTATATATCCGTGTACATTTTGAAATTGTCAGTTTGTGCTGGTATATACATAAAAAACTGATATGAACACTAACACTGCACACCAACCCCTTAGCACATAACAATAAAACACTCAGTTAGGAAATCCCTAAAGTTAGTTGAAAGTAACCTCCTAATATACATTTCTGTGTCCATACTGCAAGATCCTCACATTTCCAAAAGCATGAATTCAAAACTTAACATAACAATCGTAGATTCAACACAGTGAAACAAATATCATGCATTTAATTTCTAAAGTTGCAAGATGTACTCAATAAACCTAACTACTCAATAAACCTAACTATCTCTCAACAAATGTGACTGCTATGCTTTTTCTGTCATATCCGAATCGTTCGTCAGATAACGTCCACAGGGTTTCAGTGTGTGCTCCCTTCAGTGAAACTATAAGCCATAGCATAGTGCATTCCACCTTTGCCATACATGAAACGGTATACTATGTCTACTTGCCGTTTCAAGTCTCTTAATTATAAGCATAAAAGATTTCCCATAATCGCGCATAGAGCTGGAAGTGTACATACTTCCACGATTTTCGTTGCGTAAAGAGGCCAGTTATTTTTTTCTTTTTTTTTTTTGTTTTGCCGAGATTTACCTCTTGAACTTTGAGCACTGCTCAGGTAACAAGATTTCAGTATGTTCCAGTGAACACAAGACTTTTATTGTTAATTTAGAGACCTTCACTGTAACGACTCTACTACGCATAGCTTGCCAAATGCTGCACAACCAATCAACGAATCAGTAGTTGCCACACAGGTGAGCCACCGCCAGTATTTTAGTATAACAGCAGCCAGGGCTTTATGCAAGAGGTCCTTTCAGCAAAATGTACAAGTCCACACGTCTTGCACTTTGATTTCGTTGTTGTAAACGTTTGCTCAATGAATGGCTCCACCCCACAACCTATTGACATGTGTATAACTAACAGGCCCTGTTTATTTCCAAGGCACACAGCATCTACATTTATTACTCAGTCTAAAAGCAGAAAAAATTTGAAATAGCATTGAAGTAATAAAATCACTGAACTATTTCTTGGTGCAAATTCAGCAAGAAGTCTCACTAGCTTCCACAGCCTTGCACCTGATGCGTGAAATGAAGTTCGTAGTGAAATGTACAACCTGGATGGCTGTCTCCCCATTTCAGCGAGAACCAATACCCCTGGTGGGCCAGCTCATGTGACCTGTTCGACATCGGCGACGCCGCGGACTTGAACTCTATGACCGTATACAAGTTGCTCAATTCCATAGCCCTTCTTTCACTGTCCGCCAGTGAACACGCTGACAACGTGAGGCGCAGGTTTGTCGAAGTCGTCTTCTCAGACTCCGAGTTCGAGGAGTCCGTGGCCCATTTTAGACAGCCGTGGCTGCCGGAAATTCCAACGGATCAGTTGGATGAGTCCACAATGCCAGAGGAGGCCTACCGAACGGTGTTCCACACGGCGTACAACTGCTTGCAGTATTACGAGCTAGCCGTGGGTCAAGCTGCGTTGGAACAGATCAGATTCCACAAGCCCTTCCAGGAGATGTTTGGTGAGCTGCACCAGGAGATGATTCAGCTTCTCTGCAAGGTGCTGCTCGGCATGGAGCACTTCGGAGTGGAGTTGGGGCCAGAGGTGGAGCGGAACGCGATGCCCGCTGAGTTGAAGAACCTGGAGCACGACAACCAGCGCAACCTGCGTGACTACCTCACCCTGCGCGACTACCCGCAGCTCGCGCGGCGCCTCTCCGAACTTTTTGTTCACCTTCGCGACCGTTACTGACGGTTCTTTCACGGACACTTGCACCAAATGCAACGTGCCACGTTCCGATTCCTCTCTGCTTATGCACTTCTTGATGGGCTGTGGCAGAACTCTATCCACATTGCGACTTGTACACTTTCCCAGATTCGGAATCCTTCAAGATTACTCCGGCCCTTCAGAATTATTGCTAGTTCTGCACATTCATGACTTTTTTTTTGTACCTGTCCCTTGAAAGAAGCTTAGCATACTGGCAGGTGCTATCTAAATACGTGGCATTAGAAAAAAAGAAGGTAATTTGCCCAGTGTTCACTGCTTCGAAAATGAAGCTGCATTGAGCACAAAGAAAAATTCAGGCTTCATACAGAAAAAACCAGGTTTGAAGCTTAAAAAAAAAAAGGTCATTTACAAGCCTGCCATTAGGGATAGGAACCCAGTGAATGACGCCCGTTTGATGACTGGACATGCCAAAGTCGATCTCGTGCGTCAGGCTTTGAAATGTGTCACCAGTACTCCAAAAGCGCCACGTTTACAAAGGCTTGTGCAGTAAACGAAATGATTTTATAATTAGTACTATGTATCTTGTGTCAAATTTCTGTTAGAGCTGAGCAAATAGCAAAATTTTGGGTGCAAAGTGAATTCGAATAATAAAGTTTGAGTGCAAATCAAATCTAATCATTTTTTAATATTTCTCAAATACTACTTCGAAGCAAAAGTTGCTGAGGATCTTTAAGCATACTCTTATGTAGGATAGGAACACTAAAGTGTTTGTTTTGGCTAGGTCGATCAAGTACTGGAGGGGTACTATGTCACGTTCCCCAAGTGGCTTATAAAGATAGACAAAATGCTGATGCCAATCATTCTATAACCCGTTTACCGATACCAGAATATCTTTAGTGAAAACCGTGTGGAAGTGCGGTAAGAATTTGTTGTGCCTGACACGGTGGCAAGAATTATTACGAAAATTGCAACAAAACACAACCAAAAAAAAAAATCGCTCCGCAATAGTAATACGGGGCACTGCCATTTTGAGCCTCGTCGAAAAGAGCATCTTTCTGTCTTCAGACTTCCCGCCTCAGCTGGGTGTTCCATCTTGAAACAAGCGCACAATAAGGAAATGTTTCGAGCTCATTTCAAGGCTTCTGATTGGCTGCATTGGCATTGTTGCTCCAGCACGAGTCTCCATTGGCCCAATACTCGCTCCGGGGGAGTGTCGTCTGCTTGCTCGTTGCGAGGTCGTGGCTGCCGAAAATTGCGCTACTGAGTAACGCGTTTGCAGTCTTCTTGTTTTGTTCACGGGTCAACGATAATTTAGAATATAATTACACTTAAGTTTTGCAGCTGCAAGCAGAAGCTCAATTCTCAGATTATGATAGCGTGATGTGTTCATCGCAAACATCGGAGATGCACATCTCTCTGACTCATCGGACTCGTGATTAGATTGACCTTCAAGACGGGGCCATCGTGAGACGACTGTTTGTACTTGTGATTGAATGTGACGTACTACTTTGAAACACTGGACACCACAACCACCAAAAGGACTTGTTTTTGGGCTAGTTGGTGCATACTTGGTGCAGAAGACTTTCTTCTTCTCTTCTGCTCTTCCTTCTTCACGAAATGTTTTTGCGCCTCAGTCTTCTGCACCACAACCGCGCATACCGAAGCTGAGCTTACTACTAAGAGTCCTAGCTAGGCCTAACTCCCCTCACAGCACTGACGCACGAGACGAATCTGAACTTTGCGGGCAAGAACATCACACTAGCAGACATGCAAAGGCGAAGGAGCCACAGTGGGCTTTGTCGCAAGCAACGAATTGCAGTTCTAGCAGACTCCTTGAAACTGTGAACGGGCATTTCACTCATTGGCAGCAGACCTCGTGCCAGGACCATCGCGCAGTGACTGCTCGAAGCACCGATGGAAATGGTTTTGCATGTCAGCATCCCTAAACACAAGAACAAGCACAATGCATGCCGACTTATCATTTCCTTAAGTTTCCAGAAGTTTGAATACCTACTCCGAATGGTCACATTCCGGTGCGAATCAAAAGCAAACACTATTAAAAAAACACCCGCACACCCCTGCTCCGCACAAAAATCCACACACCCCTGCTCTCATTGTTCCTCAGATGTAGTTTAACGAACTGCAGGACCTGCTTCTGTTCAGACATAGTATAAGCCATGCCACCTCTAATTTTGCACACAGAACTTTATTTGAATTGCCTCAATGAGTAAGTTTATTTTGATTCCTATAGGGTTTTAATCCTGAGCATTACATTTCATGTAATCATGCATAATGAAGCGTATTTGCATATTTTACTCCTTATATTTGATAAATAACTTTCTAGCTGCTACTTTCGGTTTACAGTAAGATTTACCTCTCGAGATCTAAGCAAAAACAGGTACCAAGATCTAAATGCAAGTTAAAGCCTTCGAATCAAACAAAATTAATTCAGACCTTCATACAGTGTACGAGAGTATGGCTAATCCCTAAAGATAAATCAGTGGGTGTTTTTCACACAACTTAGCTCCCAACAGAGCTTTATTAATGCATCAAAGGTAGTTATGTTTCGGTACTAGCAAGCACATTGTCGGGTTAGTCTTCACAACCCCAGACAGCTCAGCACACGCAAAAGGATTCATGAGACAAACATACATACGGAAACACCTAGAAGTGACTATACAAGTACCTAACAATTGGAAGTGCTTATCTAAGGGTCGTCCTGACTATCCAGGGCTTTCACTTAACGCACTGCGACATGCTTCCAGCTGAACTTCTTCCTTGGTCTTCATCACCTTTTGAAGCTCCATCGCTTTTTCGCGAGCACGGCCAACGACATGCTCTGGAATCTTTGCGAGTCTGGCAACATTGAGTCCATAACTCTTCTCAGCTGCGCCGGGCTGTAGGCTGTACAGAAACGTCACTGCCTCTGAAAAAAAAAAAAAGAAACGTAAACAAAAATTTGACGAACCAGCTGTACTACCGCCAATACAACTTGGGAATATTACGGGATACTGAAAGGAAGCTTTCAGCTTGGGAGCTCTCAATTAAATCGTTGGCTGACCGCTTATCCCTAACCATCCTGAATATAGGGCACGACCTAACGAAACCAACACACTACAAAGCTAACTATAGGCATTACTTGTATACAACCACCTGTTTGTGGCACGAAGCCACAAGAAAATTAGTACGGATTTCCTTGTAGGTCTCTGCAGATCTCTTTTGCATCGCATTACTTGTATATTTCACTGTAGCATAGTAATTGTGACATAAATGGAGAAAAATTAAGATGAACAGGCAAACCAATTCACGCTCAAAAGCAGTCGCACCAATTTCAAACAGCTCCACATTGCATACGAATTTCGTCAAGCCCTACGACAACATGCGAGAAAATGGCATTCGCCTACTACTCACCTTCATGATCAACATCAAAGGCCGTGTGGCAGTTCACGACATTGTTAGGATGGAGATTTTTCATCCGAGTGACCGGTGGGTAGTGCGTCACGAACAAGGCCATGCACCGTTTCTTTGAACCAAATGAAGAAACAGACTTGCTCTTAGTTGTAGCACAGTTGAACCCAACTATATTTGGCTCAGGCAAATTGAACTATCCTTGATATCAAACGATTTTTGTCACAACAATGCTTTAACGTAAGTGCATAGAAAAATCTAAACAGACATCAAACGAAAAATCACGTTATATCACCGGAGTCAATAACGATGAGCGGGAGAAGCAGTGGGATCGTTCGGTGTTGCCGTAAACCACCCACGACATTGACCACTCACACATGTAAATGAGTGCCGAACGGTATACAGTCATCATCATCATCGTCGTCGTCGTCGTCGTCATCAGTCTGACTACGTCCACTGCAGGACAAAGGCGAAGGCCTCTCCCACGTTCCGCCAGTCAACTCGGTCCTGTGCTTGCAGCTGCCAATTTATACGCGCAAACTTCTTAATCTCATCTGCCCCGCCAACCTTCTGTCTCCTTCTAACCCGCTTGCCTTCTCTGGGAATCCAGTTAGTTACCCTTGATGACCAGCAGTTATCCTGTGTACGCGCTACATGCCCGGCCCATGTCAATTCTCCACTCTTGATTTCAACTATGATATCCTTAAGCCCGGTTTGCTCCCTAATCCACTACTATATATATATATATATATATTGAGCAGGACTGATAGTTGGGTGTACAAACTCACGGGACGAAGAAAAGAGACAGAAAAAGGCTGCGCTTGGTTGTGTCTCTTTTCTTTGTTCCGTGAGTTTGTGCGCTGGTACTGCCCGTAATATATATATTGTTTTGCCTTCATGATTACTACTTTGCGGTATCGTATCCAGCCTGAAGTAGGCAAAGACGAGGTCTAAGCACATTCCCTGGTGGTTGTTGGTTGCTTGCAGTTAAACGAAAGGCATCATACAGCAAAGCAAGACATCATCTACTGCACAAGACAGTCATTGTCCATGATCATCATCTTCACTGTCATCAGCATCATTGTTGCCATGTATAAACAAATTCTACTGAACTTACATCACGAAAATGCGGTGGCACTGTCTTGGTAGGCAAAAGACGCTCTGCTTACCACAGTTTCTGCTGTGTTTTCAATGGAGCATGTGGTATGTGTCAAGCAACGAGAAAAAGCGACATCAAGCAGCGAGAAAAAAAAAAAAAGAAACAGTATGCCGACGAGCTGCGTTGCAGTTGGATGTGAGTCGCGTCTCACAACTTCGTTTTGTTCGTTGGCACACATCGCAGCCCTCAGCGCTTATGGCGGAAGCTATGTGCGGATGTCGCTATAATTTTACATATAATGTCGACGTTGGACTACCTGTGTTCACAAACATGGAATGGGTCTATAGTAGACACCCTGCGTGTGCTGTGCGGTGATGGTAAAAAGATAATGTGCCGTCTGGAACATGCTTTTTGTTCATTGTCATCATCGACATCGTCAGCGGTGGCCACAGCACGACAAGAGGACAGGCCTCGTTTGAAAGCTGCTTTAAATCTAAAGAGCAGTCGGTACACTTGACATGTCGAATAATGGGGGAAACGGCCCAAGAAGTTGGCTTTTCCTCAGAATTTTTTTTAATGCATTAATTCAGGAGACTGAAGAAGACACTGCACAAAGTGAGCAGAAGCTACCACTTGGCATCATATGCTTTCCACACTGATGATTTCCTGTCGTTGCACCCCTGTCTTGCAGGGTCGACATTTACTTCTCCACTGGTTTGTTAGCACGATACACTCTAACATTATTTCAAGAAAGTTGCATATTACATAAAAATAAGTTCATTATTTTTCTAACCTTTTTCTTAACACTATGTCTATTGCAAGGCTATTCCTGATTTGACTTTGTTATAACCGATATTTCGTTATATGCAGGTTAGTTATATTGAGGTCTGAGCGTGGACGCCATAAAACAAAAGAACCTGCTATGCTCCACCCAGCTGGCAATAAATGACCCAGTCGAACTTAGAATAACAGAAGCCTTACGTTGCGGCAGAACACAGCAACCCAAAAAGCAGCTCGGCGAGATATTGAAAAACGACGCTGACATCAAGGCTACGGCAGACTAGACACTTTGACCACCCGATGGGTACACGCAAGTATGTATAAAGATTTTGACATGCTATTTTACACTGATACTATGTTCTCTCACGTATAACCTGCCCCCGCACATAGCCCAACATCCCCAATACAAACTGCAGAAAAACTCCAAAATCAAAAAAAAAAAATTGTCACGAAGGTATTTTTCATATGATATCATAAGGCGGTGCCATGACACCAACTTGTGCTTTAGGATCCACACACCAAGCACAATACTTTCAATTAAAAGTTGTAGTATATCAAATTATCTGATACCTATACCAAACTAGTTCACAATATTCAGTAAGTTTGACATATGCACTTTCGAGCACAGCAGCAGTAGCAAAAAGTGATAGTAAATAAAAGTATAAAGTACGAGTACTACGACTAGTTGTGTACGTGTCTCAACAAACAATTGCAGAACGCTTTCGCTGTAGCAGTAACTCATTCACATTCGATCCAGGACCAAATGCAAAGTATTTACACTATGAATGCAATAAAGAATGCCGAGTTCTCCCAATCTATGTAATTAAAGCTGGTTTGTTAAGTTACAAAAGAACAGTCACCGTGTTCCACACTCGGTCATGTCGTAGGCTATATTGTTTTTCATTTTACTCGTGGCTCAACTAGGCTCACGTTCAACAGCTATGACAAATTGCACAAAATGGCCAAGCAGATACAGGCGGCAATTATTTCAAAGATATTGACATGTTTTGCAAGCCTTGTTTGCTTCTCCCCTTAATGTAATCACACAGGTGGCTAACGTCAGGGTCATCATTTCTAAATGAAGTTAGTTGTGATTTGCGTGACAGCATGCCAGGAAAATTATATTTAATGCCATTCAATGAAAACCACGTTACCTTTGTCGTTTTCACGAGTCAGAAGGCGCTCGCTGTTGAACCAAACTGATTGTAATACTATATCCGCCATTAACCGAAGTGTTTCCCTCGAATCTTAGGATCACAAAGACATGACAATGGCAAAAAAATATGCAAAATATCTTGTCGTACTAAAGCGTTTCAACCGTCTTCCTTTTCCCCACAACACGAAAAAATGAATTGAACTATCTCATGTGGTGGCGTTGAATAAATAATGAAGAGTTCGTAAGCATCTTACCGCAACAGATTTGTGAAAGCGCGTAGTACGTATTCTGACTTTCAAAACCTGCACTCTTGGTGTGATTACTTCGTGCCTTGATTATTCGTGTGTTTAGATTGTAACAATTATTCGACTTTTTCTTCTCCTCTGTTAAATACCCCTAGAACAATGCCTTCGGGCAATTGTAGTATCATACAAAACAAACAAATACACAAATAAATAAAAGGTAGAATGCGGTAACCGACCTCTTCCACGATGTGGCGAAGCGTAGCCCAAGCAATGGCGGTGCCGTCGTGCGTGGCGGTGCCTCGGCCCAGCTCGTCCACGATGACGAGCGAGTGGTCGGTGCATCTGTCCAGGATCTCTGTGGTCTCCAACATTTCGCTGAGGAACGTGCTTCGCCAGCGAGTGATGTCGTCCTCAGCACCCATCCTGTTTCAGTCGCAAAAGCGCGGAAAAAAAATAGCAAAAGTTATGCCAGGCGAAGGACATGAGCAGAAGTAAATATGCGTAAGAACCATTTCAGTACTATGTTCAACTACTCCGAATGTCTGTTGGAGTCTTAAACTAAATGATACCACCTGTACACAATGGATTAACTGGTATATGAAAGTTTGATGGCGTATCGTCCTGTGAATTAATGTTCTTGTTTCAAAAAATGGAATGGAGGTTTCATCATTAGGGTATTTTTGCAAGTGTCCAGAAACTAATATTTTGCCTTTCGCTTTGTTTTAACTCTCAGCCGACTGCTTCAAATTTTGAGAAGGTACAACACCAAACAAATTATTTTATAACCTACACTCAAACCTCATTATAACAGTCACATCTGCTCCCAAAATAACTTCATTATATCCGAAAATTCAAAACTTTATCTGTAACACTGTAACACAAGACTTCTTCACTTGCTTCATTATAACCGATGATTCGATACATCCGCATTCGTTATTTGAGGTTTGAGCATAATATATTGTTCTTTTCTGGTGTTCCCACTAACTATAAAAAGATGAGATTACCTGTCATGCCTGCTCAATATCTTGTCATTTTCCTAAGGATGTATTCTGCTACCCTGTCAATAAACGCTAGATCGAAGTGGTGCTGCATTTGCTGCATTCCATCGCTTGATTTCACAAGTTTAGGATCAATTATGCACTAACTCATGCTCACAACCAAATTAAGCACAATGCGAAGTGCGCACATCACTTGAAATGACTTGCACATTAATAAATTACTCAATTGAAGTTCAGCACCTGCGCTGTATGTATCGTAGTCTGCTTGTCCGTGTTGCTTAAATATTGCACTGCTGTTCAGAAGATGATTCAAGATCACATAAATGATAAAACAGATTTTTTTTTTTTTTTCACTTTATCAGACTATCAAGATGCACATTTCAAGCAGCGTTCTTTCCCACTTCCAATCTACTCTTCATTTCCCCGCATGATATTTCTCAATACAAAAATGTTATTTAATCATCCCTTCTTGAAACTTTTGATTCTGTCCTGCTATGATGATAACGGGAAAATCAAAGGAAAGCGAAAAGAAAAGATTAGGAGAAAGCGTCTGAACAGGTCTATCTTGCATGGCTGTACTTGAAAACATCAAGGTACGCCAACTTTTATACAAACACAAAAGTGTTAAGTATTTTAGATGAGACACTCAACGCTCCCATTTATCAAACACTCATACTTGAACAGAAAACTTCCCCACTGCAACAGCCAAATTAAGATTCGGAACGCCCTATGGTGAATCTCGCATAGCTGACCTGATGTAGACGCCGTCGATCAGGCTGATGGCTGCTGATTCGGCCGGCACGTAGGAGCCGAGATGCGCCATGATGACAACAAGGGCCACTTGCCGCATGTACGAGCTCTTGCCGCCCATGTTGGGGCCGGTGATGATGCAACAGCGCATGGTTCCCTGGGACGGCGCGACCGAGTGTTGCGATCACTATGAGAATTATCACTACACAAATGATGAGAAGTTGACTAAGTGCAGAAAAAGTGCTTCAGAGTCTCCTTTCTCCTTGAATGATGATATAAAACATCGTCGCTAACTAGTTCTACACTGAAGTTGTTTTAAGTCTACCTTGCCCCATTGTTGTAGTAGTGGTGATGCTAGTAATAGTAGTATGCATCGGGCAGTCCACATGACTAAAAGAGAGAGCAAATAAAGAAATAAATGAAATAAATGAAGTGTAATAATAGTGAGAATGATGATGCTGACTTTCAAAAGTGTACAATATACCGAGAAAGTAATTCACACTTTCATGAGTTACATTATTAGAAATTCAAAATAATTGTGCATTTTCATTAAATACATTAGTTATAGACTTACACTAACTGTAATAAACCCCAGAAGACAAGGCACCTCGGTGCACAAGATAGTCATAGAGATGACGGGGAACTAGGCAGGATCGCGCCTGCGCAGGTGGAAAATCATGTGACGCGGGCGGCTCAATGAAACGCTATTGCAAGAGCCAGCAGGTCACGTGATCGCGCTAAAAATTATGTGGCACAACACATTTGCTGAAATGCAATTGCTCGAGGCTGCAGGTCACGTGACCTCGTCTTGTGCAATCAAGTGTAGGCATGAATATTCCAAATATAGCAGTAGGTTTACAAAACCGCACAATTTCGAAACCCATATGCTCCTGTTTCATGGTGCTCACGGCGTCAAACTGGCTTAATTCTTTGCTGAATGGTTCTTTTTTCCTGCACCTACAGAGTCTGATAACCCGCCTCAAGACACCGTCACCATCGCTTCATCATCAGCTTTTGAAGACAGCATTGGCGATCACCTTCAATACATATACACTCAAACCTCTATATTATGAACCTAGACATAACAAAATATTGGTAATAATGAAGTAAATGAAAATAGTCTTGCAACAAACATAGTGTTTGCAATATACCTTTGTAACGAATTTTCGGATATAACGAACTTAGTTTCGTGTAAGATTCAACTTTGATATAATGAGATTTGAGGGTACGGTTTTTGCGGTTTGTTCGTTATTCTAAGCCCTACTGCTTCAGTAATATCCCCGAGAAATGGACCTTCAGGGCAGTACACTCAGCTAATTGAACAAAATAAAAAAACTTGCAGAAAGAGCGGTTCCACAACTGAAAAATAATTAAGTTCTTGCAAGTTGCGTCCCCTGCAGTCACAACTGACAAAACCGAACTGTGTATGCAAATGCATATGCAGCAAGCACTTCATGTACGTGCAAAGTAGAGCCTGTTACGTACAAAAACAAGAAAGAAAAAATAACTATTTGAAACAGCGATTTCCCGTACCGCCCCATACCATCACGAGTCGTCCTCGGAAACATGCTGCATCCGCCCTAATAATATGAAGCCAGCTCACTTGATCGTGCAATGCCGCGGTCTGCTTACATTGAGGTCAGTGTCGTTGCTCACGTACTGCTGCTGCGCACAACTCAGCTCCAGCACTGGATGCCTTCCCTGGACAATCCGGATCGTAGGCGGGTCTTTAGGCAGCATCTGCGGCCTGAGGCAGTGTTCAGTTTTGCACATTAATAGCAGCACGTGCGCTGATACCAACAAAAAGAAAAATCATGCATAATCTCCGTCAGGAGTTATCTAAGCAATGGTAATGATCACGTTTTAATGCATGCAGCAGCAGTCTTTGAAATGCCATTTTTGAGCAGCACCAGCACGGCGTTGTTCATTTTCTCTGTAGCCCTCGTAAGCTCTTCATCTTCTATCTATCACTCATGCGTGCACTATGGGATGTTGTGCTGTAACACAAGCAATACTCCCCTTTGTAGTGTGAGGTCCCTGGTACAAGCACAAGCGCCGTAGTTAAAAACTATTCTCTTTTCTCCATTTGTGGCTGAGCGACACATTAGTGGCAAAGCAACATGCACAACAAAAAGCACACGGGACGGATTTCAACAGGGCAAATACGATGCAGATCGCTAAGCCGTCATGAATCAACTAGCCCCATTCATCGAATCTGTTCATTTATTCACAGCAATCCTTTCATGTGACTGATGGACGAATGGACGGTTTTCTCATTGAGTTGGCATAGAAATGCTTACAGATTTCAAAGGACACAAAAGAGAAATAATGAGTTGGTTTAGATTGATAAACATTCCTCTCAGATCTCTTATGTCACAAGTTTCACTGTGATAGCCCATAAGTTCATTATTAGCGGAGAAATCAAAGCTGAAGTTTCTTATTAGATTTCATGCAGAAACTTCCGTGCATGAGATCACTAAATTCGAATTTGATTTTTTTTAACTTTCACGACATGGGCTGGATGAATTTCACTGAAACTTGGTACGTTAGGTCTATGGCATCCACAGATGACAGCGTACAGTCAACCAAATATTTAGCTATCGTGCATGAGTGGCAGTTTTTTTTCCGTGTATCTTTGCCGTACGACTGAATTAAGTTTAAAAAAAAAGCGTGGACGATTGTATGCCCACAAAGCACATGTCCACAAAGCAATTTTTTTGTAACTTCGCTCCATAATACAGTGCTGAGAGACAAAATAGTAGGCGCTGCGCGCAATGACTAAAGTTCTGGTCGGCTGTACTTGATTTTTACCAGTTAGATAGAAATTACGTATGATGCAGTAGAATCCGTCAGAATCTATGAAGTCACTGTCTCTGGTGCAGGAATCTCCAGGTGCTGTCTCCACCGCTTTTTCTTTTTGAATGTTATCTCGCTTACCAAGTGCCGTGTCAAGGTAAGATAGGTGTTTCCGGGAATGTGAAACTGTACTTTACTAATACGTGACAAATCTCTTTAGCTTCCCTGTAGTGAGGCCTAAAAACACTTTTCCAAGTAACCATCGAATGGGTTTCTTGGAGTTACGAATGAACTGTCACAAAAATATTTAGAAAACGTCAAGAACGAGCGGGGTCGCAGAAATTTGTTGAACGCTGTGCTTGCTTTCTCTCTTCCCTCAACCCGACAGGCCTGCTAGAAACTAAGCAGAAAGAGATTGCCCAGGAGAAAAAAAGACAAAGGGAAGCACTGTGACCTTGAGCACACTGTCTTTTTTTCCTTCAAACAAGTGGCTTACTTCCTGAGTGATCGAGAGCGTGAGCATGTGGCGACCGTGGTAACTGTGCAGGTCGCAATGCTCAAGTTAGCCAATGGTTACCAAGTTGGGTATATGGTGCAGTTATTTGGGTACATGGCATCATTTGTAGAAAGAAGAGTGACGAATTTCTAGCTGAGCCTGAGAATTGTGTATTTTAGGCCACAGGCAGCGCCATAACGTTCTGCCCGCGTGCTCTCGGAAGGCTCGACTACCCATCGGCGCTGTTTTCTGACCGCGCAGAAAGAAAAGTTTTGTGGGCGCCGTTTGTGCCGAGACAGCGGTGAAAATGGAAATTCGGATTAGAAGCTTGAGAATCTACAAGAAAGTATGAAACATAAACGTGCACTTGACAATCGGAGATTCAGCTCTCGTCAGTCTGACCTGCAATATCCGGCCTGGGAGGCGGTCTCGGCCAGCGAGAGGAAGCAGTCCACAGTGGCGATGCTCCTCACGGCCTGTTGGTAGTCCGTGTACCTCGTACTGAGCTTCCTGCAATGACGAGTCCTATAGTCACACTTCTCTGATGATCATACATTAAAGGGCCCCTAAACCCCCTCCGATATTTTCCCAAACGTTTCAAGTAAACAAGTGCATCACGTGCAGAATGCCGTCGCGATCAACGATGCCACGCGCTGCAGCGCTACAGGTAGTGGGCACGCCACAATTTCGAAAAAACAATGGCTTCTCCTTTCCGGTCCCCGCCACTCCCGCCACTGACATGTGTGACATCACCAGTGAAACTCGATGACGTCATCACTTTCGACGCTTGCGATTGGCCAACGACAACTGGCGACTTCCGGTCACTCTGCAAACAGCTGTTCGCGCGCATTTTGCTGTTCTTGGTCGTGTTGCCGCTTGCGAATCGACATCTGCGGCCCGTGACGCAACCGCCAAGTCGCTAGCATAGGGGCACAGGCCGGCACGACAGCAACAGTGGTTAGTCAACGATCAGTGCACCCAGATGACACACACAACACAGTCGACGCTGAGCTGGGGCGTCGGAGTGGCTGATTGCAGCAACCGGAAGTAGACGCTGTCTCGAACAGCGCGTGAGCGGTGACGCATACCATGCGAGGTGAGGAGGGGCACTCAGCTGACACAGCGAGGAGGGGCCAAGCGGTTTTGAAAGAGGGTAGCATAGGAAAGAGGGAATGAAGCGATCGTCGCGTTTCGATCATCTAACGCGTGTAACTCCGCTATTACGGCATCGTTACAAAAAATTCTCACGGCTACCTGTTCGCTGTAAACTCGAGCACAACTTCCTCACCTCAACTAAATTTCGACCGCTGCGTGGTTTAGGGGCCCTTTAGAGGGACACCAAAGAGCAAAGCAATTTTTCACATATTAGGGAAGTAAAGTTTCACAATCCCGACAACACCACTCTTACCGCGACACGACGCTTGGTAACCGAGAAAACCCTTGAAAAGATAATGCGAGTGGCGACACCCCCGTGAGATTCCCACACCAAACACTGTGACGTAGTAAATTTTGAAGGTGTCTAGTTCGTCCTTCATAACTTCTACCTGATAAAAATGTAGGTAATTGTCATCTATAGGTGCCATAGACCTAGACTATGAAGTTTCAAAAACTTTCACCGAGTCGATGTCGCGAAAGTAAGAAAAATATGTTCTGAAATTCGTTACCTCACGCAGGGAGTTTTCAGCGCAAAATTTTGAAATGAATCTTCAGCCTTGACCTTCTCTGCTAATAATGAACTTATGACCATAAAATTTATGGCATTAGAGTTCTCAGAATGCAGTTGATCTATCGAAACTAAATCACTGTTTCTCTTTAGAGTTCGTTTAACTTCCACGAAAAAAAACAACGAAAAGGTGGTTATCCCTGAATGCTGTAAAGAGACTAAAATGACAACATTGCATAAAAGGGATATGTCGGGACTGAAGCCTACCGTGTACCGGAGCTCGACAAAGCCACGAAATCAGAGAGCGATGTGTTTCGCAGCTACGAATACAAAGCATACATGAAACCTGTGGCAGTCTGATGAAGTCAATCAATGCACGCAATACATGACGAAATCGAACTATTTATTTTTTACACCGGATTCGTAAATTCATGAGGGAAAGTGAACAGAGAGACAAATTATTAAAATTCATGCCTACATTTGCCACATTGTCTGTTAATCTATTGCCCTCGCATCCACTTCCTCTTTTGTTTTGCTTGAAAATTCTAAACATCAATTAAAATGATAACTCACATCTGCCCCGCTTTTCCCTGGGCAATTAGCTCTGTGTCGTCGCAACAAATGAAAGTCTGTCTCCTCAATACACACACGTATCACACTGCACGAAGGGTACACACATCATGCGAATTCAAGTGCAACATCCTTACTCAAGGAAAGTAAGCCAGGACTTGCGGCTTTGCATAAGCGCCACTTCCTTGGCAACGCAAAGGTCCTTGTAGAGGGACTCGACCGCAGGCGGCCGGAACCGGCTCACAGTCTTGGTCCTAAATGAAATTACAGGCAAACCAAACAGTCAGAAACTGCATTCAAACCTCGAAATAAAGAACCCAAATATAACAAAATATTGGTTATAATGAAGTAAACTAAGAACAGTCTGGCAATGAATATAGTGTTGGGAATATACTTTCATGACAAATTTTCGGATGAAACGAACTTATTTTGCTGCAAGATGCAACATTGTTATGATGAGGTTTGAGTGTACGGCAGTAATTTACAGTTACTCGGGTGAATGATACACAGTAGAACACCATTTGTCAAGTTCATTAATTATGTTTTCAGGGCATAATCTCTGGCGCCCTGCCACAGCGAATGATCTACATTTATAAGGATCTCCATTCCACACGGCATCCCCACAATGTTCCTGCCCGACAAGCCATCAACTGTGGCTGCCCCGGATGTGACGAGGAGTTGTTGCATCGTTGAGTTTTGCGATGCGGACAGTGACAATGTGATCCAACGGCTCAAGAAGAGTCCAGCTATGGCAGACGCACGAAAGGAACGTCAGGCTTCGATCTATGACTTCTTTTTAAGCCATGAATTGATGTATAAGTTCTGAGGTAGAACTGTGTGTAATGCACCTGTTTTATTATTTAGAAGCACTTCTCCCCAATTTTTACCGCACATCTGCATTATGTGTTTACTGCCTGCAGCTTATCGTTTTTCGTGGTGCCGTGAAAAACATGGAGTACTTCCATGTATTTTTAGATGAACGTTAGTTGCATCAATGACAAGGGTCTGTGAAAGGAGACTAGGCGAGTGCAGTATTTTATAAATTGGAGCATTAGACCACATAATAGCCTTACATAGAATATGAACTATATTTGTAGTTCCCAAACCGAAAACGTAGCAAAAAGTAAAACTCCAGAGACACGTTTTTTAAAACGTGAAGTTTCAGGCCTCTGAACTTATTGTTAGTTGCATTACCTCATGTTAATCTCTAATGCATTGCCACAAACCAATCAGTATACTGTTACGGGGTCGTGATGCGGATGAAAGGAGCAGACTGGATTTTCAGACTAAACTGTTTATTTGGCCAAACTTGTGGCCACGTAAAAGGAAGATCACATTACAGCAAGAAGCTGGCACCGACAGCGGCGAACAGAGCGTCAGCCGTTGACCAACCGCCAAGCGCTGCAGCGCGTCGGCATTTATGCGCGTGCCGTCGAATAATCTAGCATTATCGCTAGCGGTCACGTAGGTTCGAGAATAATGTTCGCGAAGTGCGCGTGACCTTAACAAGGTGATCTACTGCAGTCCTGAAGCTTCTCAAACGCTGCAGGTGTGGTTAGTGCTGAGAATTACTGACAGTCAAATGGGGCGATAACAAAACTTTAGGAGGGAATGTGGAATTATTTTCTCAGACAGTATAAAATATTTTTTGACTCATTTCATCAGCATGGAACGATTATATGCTTATATAATATTTGTTATAAGACATTATATAGTAAATACTATAGTAAACCCACGATAATTTGTACTTCGGGTGAACTAAAAAAAATTAAAATTAAAAGAATTAAAATCAAGTTTTGGGTTGGCCCGCTATCCTTTCAGTTTATTCAAAAGCTGGTTGATTCAAACTCCATCATTCAGTTCAACCGTCCTTTTTGCGAGTCCATACAGAATATATTTATTGCTTTCCAACTACTATTTAAAAATTAACACGCTTATACAACCAGAACTGTCAAAAAATCAATAAGGGCCTCATGCCATCAAAAAAAAAAAAGGTTTTGCTACTAAACAAATGTATGAAACGAAGCACAAGCATGGTAGACTATGGTACTTCTCAACTGGAATTGAGAGCGTTGTGTTAACAGCACATACTATAGAAAAGAAGCAAATGACAATTCAGGATTCCTTTGAAAAGTCTGGTGTGCAGCAAGTGTCCCACAAACTTATAAATCTTACGCACGCCCCCCTGCTTTTCTGTTTATATTGTGCAGTTAGGGTTCAAAAATGCTTAAAAATTTAGAAATGCGATAAAATCCACCCCTAGACATGATTTCTGGTGTCACGTTACTGAAAGTCATATATGTGAGAACTTCTTAATAATCAAAACAAAACCTGGAGGTCCCTTCGAGTCTGAATTCACGATTGATCAGTAGTTAATACCATGCATTACAGTAGACACATTACATGTAAAACAGCGTTCGATGTACCTTGCATAATTTACAGTTAGAATTAATGGACATTTATTTATATAGGGCCCAGCACATTTTCACTCGTCTTTGTGGATTACAGAAACATTTCCAAGTCAAACATGCATCTCTATCAATCTCAAAAGAATGCGTAAGGATACGTACGAGCTTATTTTGAACCAGTCCCGAGGCAGCATGGATGTTTTCTGGATGGGAACTTCAACGAGGAACTGAAAATAATGCGTGAAACGAGTGGATATGCCACGTTATACACACATCGTACCAAGTGGCGGCTACATTACATTGAGAATATAATCACCAAATCCATGAAACTTGTTTCACAAGTTCTACTAGAACGTTTACACTAATATATTGAGATAACTGCACATCAGCAAATGCTTAGACACTCAAATTGTGATATAACGAGCTTGGATGTAACAAATTATCGGTTACAACGAAGTACGTGAGGGATAGCTCTCATAGATACATCACTACAGATAAACTTTTATAACAAATTTTCGGATATAACGAAGTATTTTTGTGCTTGATGTGACTATGTTATATTGGCACAAGGTAGGCTGGCAACTATAGAAGCCAGCCTCTGAGGAGGACAACGAAGTAGTTCGGTGTGCGCGTGCTCTGGTGTTCGCGTTTCTGGCCCTTGGGTTACGAAAGTAAACGCCCTGTTTTGTACCTGCGTACCTGTGTCTTTGTGACATTTTCTGGTGGAGGTGCGAGGAACGGCAGATGATACGGTCCTCTGAGAGCACCCCTGACGCGAGTCCATCGAGAAGCTCAGCCGAGCTTACCCCTGTGCGCGTACGTTCCAGCCGTCGTCTCCAGAGACTCGAGCCACAGCACGGTTTGCTGCCTGAACGTCAGAGGACTATGAATCAAACACCGCCTAACGTCACCGCGCCAGAACCAGCGCACCTGGTTATCAACCAGCCCAAGACGCCGAAGACATTTCACAGAGCAGCTTTTGAACATGCCGACGACTGGCTCGAGCATTTTGACCGGGTCGCCGTCATCAACGATTGGACCCCAGAGCGTAAGCTACGCTATGTGTACTGCTTCCTGGAGGACTCCGCGAAAATGTGGTTTGAGGACCATGAAGCAGCGCTTGCATCATGGGATGAGTTTCACCAGCAGTTCCTCAAGGTCTTTGCCCGAGAGGACAGGAAAGAGACAGCGGAGCGTGGTATAGAGGCAAGGGTTCAAGGCCCTAACGAAAGGGTGACGACTTACATAGAGGACATGGATCGGCTTTTCAGGCGTGCGGAGCCCTCTATGTCCGAATCCAAGAAAGTTCGACACCTAATGCGTGGTGTTAAAGAAGAGGTTTTTGCCGGCCTGATTCGAAACCCGCCTGCGACACTTGCGGAGTTCCATGAGGAAGCCACTGCCATGGAGAGGGCCCTTCAACAGCGTGCCAGGCAGTATAACCGTGGTGTACACGCAAGTGAGGTCACTTCTGTCACTCTCGGCAATGACATCAGCGCGTTGCGAGAGCTTATCAGAGCTCT
Source organism: Rhipicephalus microplus (assembly GCF_013339725.1). Taxonomy (NCBI): domain Eukaryota; kingdom Metazoa; phylum Arthropoda; class Arachnida; order Ixodida; family Ixodidae; genus Rhipicephalus; species Rhipicephalus microplus. Next base: position 55,917,768 of record NC_051168.1, read on the forward strand.
CATTAACGAAGAGCTACAAAAGATGCAGGTGACTGCTTCACCTGTAGAGCAGCTCTCCATTGCGGAGATGGTACGCGCCGAGCTACGGCAAGCCGTTCACGCTCCCCAACCGTCCGAGGCGCCACAACAGAGGCACTGCATCGAGATGAGCTACGCGGAAGCAGTGCGACGTCCTCCATCGTGCAGTTCAACTAGCGTATTTTACCCCAATGAGCGACACGCTTAGCAAATGGAGGTAGGCTTCCATCCTTGCAGCTCGCCGTTGATCGCCGAAGCAAGACCGAGAAAGAGTGACATCTGGCGTACACCCAACCACAGGCCATTTTGTTTCCACTGCGGGGAAGCCGGACACATCTACCGAACATGTCCATACCGTCATGTGGGTCTCCGTGGATTTTCGCCTAATGCCCCTCGTCCACAACCTGGCGAGCGACCACTGGAAATAGAGAGTTTCGTCTCGAATCGTCCCAGTATCGAACATCGGTCGCAAGAGCCTCGCTCGTCGTCGCCTGCTCGCTACAGGTCACCGAGCCCAGCCTATTCACGTGGCGCTCCGAGACGCCGTTCACCCAGTCCTGCAAGTCGGAAAAACTGAGTTCAGCGACCTCCGGAGGTGAGGCCGCTGACGCTGACTCTACGGATGATCCTCCACTAGGACGACAGCGACGACAGCAAAAAGATGTACAGACGCAGTCAAACGTGGTACGAAGAGTGGTGAGATCAAACATTGCCGTAACTGTGGACGACGAAAAAGTAATGGCGCTAATTGACACTGGAGCAGACACTTCCATTATGAGCATGGGTCTTGCCTGCAGGCTGAAGAAGGTTTCTACCCAGTGGGCTGGGTCGCAGATACGTACGGCAAGAGGCCATCTTCTCACTCCGGTGGGACGGTGCACAGCGCGAGTCAGTATTCACGGATTTACGTATCTCGGAGGTTTTGTACTACTGCCGAGTTGCTCGAGGGACTTAATTCTTAGACTGGACTTTCTGCATGATAATGAAGCCGTGATTGATTTGCAAGAGTCGCAGGTGACGTTTCCTACGGCACACGCTTTAGCGCGCAACCCTCACGGCAGTTACATCAATGCTTTGAGAATTGTTGACGATGACGTCACGTTACCGCCGAAGAGTAGCGTGTTGACCTTGGTAACCTGCGACGTTTTTGATGAATTCAACGACTATGAAGGTATTGCAGCGGCAAATATCCCGCTGCTGCTCAAACGAAACATCTGCATAGCCCGATGCCTTGATCGGTTAGAGAATAAACACTCTCGAGTTCTGCTGACCAACTTCAGCAATGAGTTTCAGCACGTCCCTAGAGGCACTACTGTCGCTTTCCTCAGTGAAATCGCCGACTTTTCCGATATATGCACATTGGATACAACTTCACCGCATGCAAAAGCTTGTGCTGACCTGGGAAGCCGCATTCACGTTAATCCAGACTTGCCAGATTCACGAAAAGAGCGGCTGCTAAACCTTGTAAGGGAATTCTCGGACTGCTTCTCCACAGCATCGAAAGTTCAGCGTACCACCGTTACAAAACACCGCATTGTTACTGAGGAGTCGGCGCGGCCTCTTCGCCAACATCCATACCGTGTGTCCCCGAAGAAAAGAGAGGTGATTAAGCGTCAAGTTCAAGAAATGCTGAATGATGACGTCATTCAACCCTCAACAAGTCCGTGGCCGTCACCTGTTGTCTTAGTAAAGAAAAAAGACAACACACTATGCTTCTGCGTCGACTATCGACGGCTTAACAATGTCACAAAATGCGACGTTTACCCCCTGCCACGAATTAATGACGCCTTAGACCGTCTACGCCACGCCCAGTTTTTTACATCATTAGATCATAAGTCAGGATACTGGCAAATTGAAGTTGACGAGGGCGACAGTGAGAAAACCACGTTCGTGACTCTGGACGGACTCTACGAATTTAAAGTGCTGCCTTTCAGTCTCTGTTCCGCTCCCGCCACACTTCAACGCATGATGGATACTGTTCTAGCTGGACTAAAGTGGCAGACATTTCTTGTATACTTGGATGATGTGGTTGTGTTTTCAAGCACATTTGACGAGCATCTTTCAAGGCTTAAAAGTGTCCTCACTGCAATAAGGAGAGCAAACCTTACTATCAAGCCCGAAAAGTGCTACTTCGGCTATCAGGAACTCAAGTTTCTCGGTCACGTGGTAAGCCCAGGGGCTGTTTGACCAGATCCGGAGAAGTTGGCTGCCGTTGCCGATTTTCTTCGTCCTGGAGACAAGAAGGCTGTTCAGCGATTCCTCGAACTCTGTGCGTAGTACTGCCGTTTTGCCGAAGGAGTTTCGAAAATTGCGGAACTTCTTACAAGACTGACACGGCCAGATGGGCCTTTCGTATGGACTGAAGAACAACAACAAGCCTTTGTAGAGCTACGCAATCGACTGCAGACAGCTCCAGTGCTGGCACATTTTGACGACACTGCCGACACCGAGATCCACACAGACGCCAGCAACGTAGGAATCGGAGCCATTCTAGTTCAATGGCAGAACAGCGCAGAGCGTGTGATTGCTTACGCGAGCCGTAGTCTCACAAAAGCGGAGGCTAATTACTCTACCACCGAAAAAGACGCAGTCGTTTGGGACATTAGCAAGTTTTGACCCTACCTATACGGCCGGCCATTTCGAGCGGTCAGTGACCACCATTCGCCCTGTTGGCTTGCCAATCTACGGGATCTATCAGGCCGCCTCGCCCGCTGGAGCCTCCGCCTTCAAGAGTACGACATAACAGTGGTCTACTGATCAAGACATAAGCATACAGATGCTGACTGCCTCTCTCGTGCTCCTATTTCCCCGACGTCATCTGACACTGAACAAGATTTACCGGTTCTTGGCATCGTCGATGTGGTGCGGATGGCTGAGCTTCAACGTGAGGACACTTCCTGTCATCCAGCATCTTCAAGAAGAAGACGTTATCGTCCCATGCCGGCTCTCGCCTGGTTTAAGAACATATTGCCTGCGGACCAATGTTATCTACAAGAGAAATCTTGAGAGCAGCCAGGAAACTTTCCTCCTCGCCATTTCAACGGCACTGCGTGAGGAAGTTTTGCAGGCGTGCCACGGCGATCCTTCGGCCGGTCACTTAGGCTTTGCTAGGACATTAGCGCGCATCCGACAGAAGTACTACTGGCCACAGCTGTATTCGTCCGTTCAGCGCTATGTCCGCACCTGCCGTGAGTGTCAGAGGCGTAAAGTTCCACCCGCAAAGCCCGCCGGTTTCCTCCAACCTTTAGATGCACCTCGAGCACCATTTCAGCAAGTGGGAATGGATCTTCTTGGTCCATTCCCTACGTGATCCTCAGAAAATAAGTGGATAATCGTCGCAACCGACTATCTGACTCGCTATGCAGAAACCAAAGCTGTGCCTAAGGGAACTGCAATTGAAGTCGCCAGATTTTTTGTCCACGACATTGTTTTGCGTCATGGTGCGCCTGCTGTTCTCATAACCGATCGCGGAGCAGCATTTACGGCAGAGTTATTGCAACAAGTCACCAAGCTGACGCACACCAACCACCGGAAAACAACAGCTTATCATCCCCAAACGAACGGCTTGATGGAAAGGTTAAACAAAACACTAGCCAACATGCTATCTATGTATATTGATGTAGAGCACAAAACCTGAGATGAAATTTTGCCGTATGTCACATTTGCTCATAACACCGCTGTGCAAGAGACCACAGACCTAACACCATTCGAGCTTGTTTATGGCCGTCGCGTCACAACACCGTTAGACGCTATGCTACCCGTAGAACAGGACACCAGCGGAAATGACAGCGTTGGCAACTTCGTCGAGAAAGCCGAGAGAGCCCGCCAGCTTGCACGGAACCGCATTCGCGCGCAGCAAGATATCGACGCTCGCCGTTACAACTAAGGCTGAAGGAACGTCCACTATCAACCAGGTGACTATGTATGGGTGTGGACCTCAGTTCGACATCGTGGGCTTTCAGAGAAGCTATTGCGACGCTACTTTGGCCCTTACGAAGTTGTGCGCTGCCTCAGTGACGTGAATTACGAGGTAGTTCCCCAAAGCTCCGACACTAGTTTAAACCAAAGATGTCCACGTCCAGAAGTAGTCCATGTAGTACGGATGAAACCGTACCACGCCCGCGAGTTATGAACACTTCGAACTTTTTCCTTATTATCCACAACAGCGTGGGCTTTTTTTTTTTCCGTTGACGTGATCATTTTCTTTTTTTTTTCATGGCCACCTCTAGCATCTCAGTCAATCGACCGGGACAGTCGCTCTTGAAAAGGGGAAATTGACGCAAGGTACGCTGGCAACTATAGTAGCCAGCCTTTGAGGAGGACAACGAAGTAAATCAGTGTGCGTGTGCTCTGGTGTTCACATTTCTGGCTCTTGGGTTACGAAAGTAAACGCCCTATTTTGTACCTGCGTACCTGTGTCGTGACAATATCAAGGTTTTGAGTGCGACAGGGGAAGTGCAACACTTTTCGAACAAAAGCGCACACTGAGTTCAGAATGCTATCACGATCAACAACGAAGGCCCGCAAGTTTCAAGAAACCATTCCTTCTTCTCTCCATGCTTTTCGGTATTCCTAATCACTTCAGTGTTCACATTGACCTTAACACGTCATCCGCTTGTCATCCACAAAACCTGCTGGGAGGTACACACGACAATAAATCGGTGCGTTCTATCTGGTCCATGTTTACTAGTACACTCGAACCTCATTATAACAAACTTGTATGTTATATGAAAATAGGTTCGTTATATTGGGAAATTTGTTATAATGGTTTTTACTTAACACTAAATCAATCGCAAGATAATTTTTCATTTACTTCGTTATAACCAATATTTCATTATATCCGGATTCGTTATATCGAGGTTTGAGTGTAGTCTTTCATAACGAAAGTCAGTTAGAGACACTCGGTCGATAAGTAGGACCGTAACAAAATAGTTACCGGGAGTCCATTGACTGTCTTGTAGTCAAATGTGGCCACTCCGAGTTGCACGGCAATATCCTTGCGAAGTGAAAGAAGCATCTGCTCAATGTTGAAGACGTCTTCGTAGCATTTCAGAAGATCGGGGTAGTCGGATAAGTCCTTGAAAAGTGTGGCCATGTCATCGCGTCTGCAACAACATGACAGAGATAACTTATACCTCGTTTTCTCACCTATAAGCTGCACACACAAAAAAATAATGACGAAATGTCAAACTGCAAACCTATATTCGAAATTCTCGTATGCCGGCTGTGGGTGCTGCGTTTTCGATAAGGTAGAAATGCTTGGGGTTCGTGTGCTTGGTCTTCGATTGCAGTGCACGATAAAGAACCCTAGGTGGTCAAAATTTCTGGAGCCCTCTGCTACAGTGTCTCCCGTAATCATATCGTAATTTTGGGATGTTATGCCCCAAATATTATTATTATATACGCGACAGTTGGTGGGCAAAAGAGGCCTCTCAGCAATGTATGATGGCTGTAAAACGAAGGGGGCATGAATGCAATACGTGGAGCTTTTTTTTAGTTTTGTGTGTTACGCACGAGAAATAGTGCTATTTTTCCTCTAGCTAGTGAACAAAAAAAAAAAGCACATCCCTTCACTTTATTATACTTCGCAGGCCTCCAAGCACCACAACCAAGCACTCGAACAACGTCATAATCCCTAGTTCCCGTCAATTTCAGCCACAAAGAATTTGGTTATAGGTTACAGGGTAACACACTTTTCAGAAGTTCACCAGAGTGTCAACCATCCATTTGTAGCATGTGGTTACAAAGAAAATCGTCCTAGATCTCTCAGAAACGAGGCCTCCGGGATGACGAAACATTTCTCCTGGTTCGGTATTCAAATTCCGGATCATTGCCTTTCTGGGGCAATCTAGCAATTGAGCTAAGTAGAAGGCTAAGAAAATGCAATGCCAGGGTTAATTATAAATAAAGCAGAGGTTACAAAGCCACTACTCCGAAAAGGCATAGGTACTAGGGTCGAATCCCCGACCCAGAAAAATTTTTTTTTTTTCTCAACTGGGAAACTTTTCTTCTCAGCAATCTACATGTCTTAAACCTCAATATAACGAACACAAATATATTGAGTTATCGGTTATAACAAACTAAGTGACGAATAGTTGTGTCATAGGTGCATTGTTACGAATATACATTTATGATAAATTTTGGGATAGTACAACAAAGTATTTTTGTGGCAAGTGTGGCTGTTATAATGAGGCTTGAGGGCAAATCATTGCCCCGCCGCGGTGGTCTAGTGGCTAAGGTACTCGGCTGCTGACCCACAGGTCGCGGGTTCGTATCCCGGCTGCGGCGGCTGCATTTCCGATGGAGGCGGAAATGTTGTAGGCTCGTGTGCTCAGATTTGGGTGCACGTTAAAGAAACCCCAGGTGGTCAAAATTTCGGGAGCCCTCCACTACGGCGTCTCTCATAATCATATGGTGGTTTTGGGACGTTAAACCCCACATATCAATGAATCAATCATCGAGGGAAAATCATTATGTAAACTCACGTGTACTTTGTATCTGATACATCCGGATTATATACTTCAATCTGTATGTAAATTGGTATCCAAGATCATCCTGTATTGAAGTATGAAATCTGTATCTGAGAAATCGTAAGCATTTCTTATGTGACACAAACATATTGATGACAAAGTTCCTTTCTGTGTACCTTCTTCCAGCTTGAGGGCTTCCGCTGAGCTTATTTGCCGTATTACGCTTTTCTCAACGTACAAGAATGCGCTTACATACTTGGCGGCACTGATGTCCAGGCAGTCCAGATGACCTTCCACATCTCTCAAGAGCCTCGCGACATTGGCAAAGCAGTTCTTCAATGCTGTGCTCGTGATGCCGAGAGAAAAATTGGTGCAGAGTGCTGAAAAGAGGCTCTGTGCACGGGACAACGCAGACAATATTTCCACGAGGTCAGACGGCTTCACCTGCACAAAGGTGTGAGAAGGAGCAACAATAGTAACAATAATCTCTGCCAAGCAAAGCTATTACCATATAAACTCGTTATCATGGCAACATGTCAACATTCATTGCAATGAAGCTGCGGTATGAACTCATGTAAGGGGTGCCCCAAGCTTGGTAGCCCAAAATTTGGAAGAAAAACACCTCCAACAGAGAAACATTTTTTTTTTGTTTTTTATGTCACCAAGAAGCAAATGGGCATGCAATCTTGAAATGTTTTTGCCAAATCATCCCCATGAATAACGAATCCTGAAAACGTGTGGACAGTTCAATATGAATGAGTGGTTATTTTGCTCCCTGAAGCTAAACCATCATCATCATCATCATTTATTTTTCCCTTAAAGGCCCCTCTCGGGGTATTAGATAGGGGGGGGGGGGGGGAAGGTTACATAAAGAGTTACAAAACATATCGGATCACAATACTGAAACATAACACATAGAAATGCAGACTTATTTAAGAGCACAAAAAAAAAAAATGTTACAATTAGAATCAGGCATATAAAGGCGAAAAGAAAGAACAGTGTAAAAGAATTTTACAGCGTAAGATGATCAGTGAGCAACTGCTTAAACGCAACAGGGTTTCGCTCAACAACACAATCTGGCAAAGTGTTCCATTCTGCAATGGCTGTTGGCAAAAAAGATTGATTAAAAGAAGACGTAGAACCGTGCAAACGCTGGACGCTGCACGAGTTAAAAAGGCGACGAGATGTACGGCTTGGCGGGATAAAGAGTTTACCGTGAAGATGTGGGAAGTTATAGTAAAGCCTATGGAACAAGCACAGCCCTGCAATCTTCCGACGGAACGACAATGACTCGAGTCCCAATGATGACTTTATGGCACTGATGCTTTCATCACGGCCCCTACCTAGAAGAGATGAATCTGGCCGCACGGTGCTGTATAGATTCTAAAGTGTTAATGAGGTATGCTTGATGAGGGCTCCAAATAGCTGAGGCATATTCAAGCTTACTTCGTATAAATGTTTCATAAGCCAGTTTTCGCGTGGATGAGGGACACAAGGAAAGGGAACGTCTGATGTAACCAAGTGATTTAGTAGTGTCGGCTGCTAATTTGGTGATATGATCGGACCATGTCAATTTTTTGTTTATTGTGACACCAAGATAACGATAAGATTCGACGAGGGACAAAGCTATCGAGTTTAAGGAATACGTGTAATTACTGTTGGAGCGCTTACGGGATATCTGCATAACTTTACATTTCGAAATATTGAGTTTCATAAATGAATTGGAACACCAGGATTCGATTTGATGTAAGTCGCTTTGAATTATTTCATGGTCAGTTCGATGTGCGATGCGACAATAAAGAACGCAGTCATCTGCAAAAAGTCGAATAGAAGATGAAATGCCATAAGGAAGGTCGTTTATGAAGATGAGAAAGAGCAGAGGACCAAGAACGGATCCCTGTGGTACTCCAGAAATCACGTTAGTAGTGGCTGAACAGTGATTACCGACAACCGTGTATTGGAGACGATTGGTCAGGAAGCACCGGATCCATGACAACGCTAGGGGGTCCAGCTGTAGGCATGAGAGCTTGGCCAGAAGTCGCTGGTGGGGGACACAGTCAAAAGCTTTCGCAAAATCAAGATAAATGACGTCAGTTTGAAAGGATGAGTCTAAGTTTAAGTGAAGCTCAGTAACAAATTCAAAGAGCTGAGTATCACATGATAGGTTAGGCCGAAAACCATGTTGATTGGGGAAAAAGAAGGAATGATTACCTAGATGACATGCTATTTGTGAGTATATTATATGTTCTAGGAGTTTGCAGGCAATGCTTGTAAGCGAAATGGGACGATAGTTGGAGGGATCCGAGCGGCTGCCAGACTTGTATACAGGTACTACTTTATTAATTTTCGAGTTCGTCGGAAGTGAACTGTCAGTGATTGACTGCGTGAAAATTATTTCTAATTAGGAACTGGAGAACACTTTCGTGCCTTTTAGTATTTTGGCTGTAATACCATCATGTCCTGGGGCACTAGAAATCTTCATTTTTTCAATGAGCTTCAAGATTCCTTGAGAAGTAATGATTATAGGAGGCATATCGGAAAGAGAAAGGTTGGGCGGATCAAAGTCGTTTAGTGTGGGTTCATTAGTGAAAACAGATGAAAAGTACGAGTTGATTACATCTGATCGCTCATCAATTGGTACATTGGAACCATCAGGGTAACTCAAAGAAATGTTATTGGAGCTTTTACTAGGTGTGAGGATTATCCAAAATTTTTTAGGGTTGACACGCATAATGGTCTGCAAGTCGTGAAGGAAGAACTTCTTTTTGGATTGTCTCAAAGCAGAAGTATATTGACGCAGACTCGTAAAATACTTTTCCCACTTTGAGGAAGTTACCGATTGCTTCGCATCGCGGAAAAGACGCTTTTTTTTCTCTAACAACCTCTTTAGTGTGTTCGAAAACCAGGGTTTTCCCAGGTCACCGCGAATGCGTACAAGGGGTACATGTAACTCTACAAGCGATGTTAACTTATTCTTAAATAACAGCCAATTATCGTCTACTGAACGAAGAGAAGCAGACCGACGGAAGTAATCAAGGAACTCACTTAATTCTGAGTTTATTTTTGTGAAATTGGCTTTGTTATAATCCCTGATGTGTTTTATTGAGCGCTGTCGTACAGGACGTGGGATGCTTAGGTTAAATAGCACTAAATTGTGGTCACTTAGACCTTCAACGGATGATACCGATTTAACTGTATCAGGGTTGGAAACAAGTACGAGGTCTAAGATATTTGCCCCACGGGTTGGTGTATTAACCATCTGAGTAAGGTTAAACGTCAGGGTCATTTCAAGAAAATCTTTGGACTGGCGGTTATCTGACTCAAAATTTGTCCAGTTAATATCTGGAAAATTAAAGTCACCACAGAGCATGAAATTAACAAAAGAAAAACGAGAGTAAAGATGTACTAGAACTGTATTTAGTTCATAAATGAAGGAGGCATCATAATTAGGAGCACGGTAACAAGCAATAATCACAGTCATTTTCGAAGCTAGTGAAATGTTCACACAGAAAATTTCGTGTTGACAGTTCATTTTGATGACATAAGAAGGAACACTTTCTTTAACAAAAATCAATATTCCGCCCCCCCTCCGCCCCTCCCTGTCAAGCCGGTGAACAGCGTACGCTTGGTCGTCTTGTAATAGCTCGTGGTCAGCAATGTGCGGCTGAAGCCAAGATTCCGTAAATATTGCAACGTCAGTGTTGTTGTCATTCAGAAGGGATTCAACAGCGTCTTTCTTAGGCAGGTAACTACGCACATTAGCGATTAAAACTGCCATACATTAACAAACGGGATCATTCATAGGGGCGAGGCAAGGTTGGGGGGGAAGTGGGCGACGCGCATGCCTGAGATATAGAAATGACTGCCACGACTGCAATTCAACAGCGCTATCAGATTCTGCATGGTACGAAAATTGCTTGTTTTCAAGTAGTAACTTGTCAAAGCATAGCTTGAAGGGTTTGCCGCTCAGCATGCCATGGTCATATAGTTTCCTTCGTGCCTGTCGAACTCTAGCTGAGTAGTCTTCGCGAATTGAAAAAGTCGTGCCCTTGAGCTTGGACGCAACTGCAAGAATTTTTGATTTATCTTTAAATCTTGCATATTTTACTATGATAGGTCTACTTATGTTTTGCTGGTATCGACCAAGCCGATGTGCACGCTCCAAGTCGTCTTCTGGTATGGAGATACCGAATAATAAATGATTCACGACTAATACATCCTGATAGTCTACTGTAAATACATACAGCACATTAACTGACAATAAGTGAGGTAGTTAGCTTGCTCAAACGAAACACCGATGCAGCCCTCGCAAGCCTATCAACAAATTCATGGTTTGGCGCGCATTACAGTTTACCACTGGGCAAATGGGACGCTTGCCTTCTTGTGCAAGATTGCGCAAAGGCCGCGCTGAACATCTGGCATTCTTGAGAGAAACTTTCGAAGTTCGGGGAGGCTCTTGGCTCCAAGCGAGAGTATGTCTGCAACAGCCTGCTGGCGTTCTTCTATCAACCTGCGTGGAAACAAAATGCTCTCGATGCTTCTTTCAGTATAATAACCGTATACCCCTTAGGCATAAATTACAATGAACTGTCGATGAATGCACCAAGTACTTATCTACAAGCTGCTAGACACTGCACCACATGTTGCCGTGCACATACTGCCACGTTCGTATCGTTCCACGGTTTATCAAGTGATAAGGACTATCTCTTTCCCTTGCCTTTTTTGTGCTTGTTTGGGGTAGCTGCCATAAATTATGATGTGCACGTCTTATCGAATTTCGCGATATAGGGTAGGTGGGCGGTGGGCGGTCTCACGCAACTCCTTTTAAAAATGAGGTGCTGGTAGTGAATGGGGTTTACTTTTTTTTTTTTAGACGGTCGCTCGTCACCACGGGCGCGCTTGCGTGGAAAGCTTTGGACCGTGCTTTTTGCTTTTCGTTGGGAGAGCACAAGTTGGTTCCAAATAAAGTATCTTGTTTTCTTGTGCCTGCATCGTCCGTGGACTTCACGTGCATACCGTACGTGACGATTCTATCATAGTGAGCTGTGATAATTATGCAGTAAGTAGGTATCCATTCATCATGCAGTCAACAATAACAATGATAATTGTAAGGGGCTTACATCCTAAAGTCACGGTATAATTGTAAGAGATGCCAAAGTGGAGGACCCTGAAACTTTGGACCACTTAGGGTTTCTAAACATGAACAAGTAGAAGTACTGTAGACTCATCAAATGGAACTTAAAGGGACCAGAAAAATATCTTTCATTTAACAGGAACCTTCTTTACTTAGAGATGAACAGGGGTGCACAATAGAAGTACTAAACCAGCCATATTAGAGACAGTTGATACATTTAAGCAGCAATTCGGTTTATCTCATTTTCATTTACTAAGGGTCTACAGTCTACGAGCATCTAGCCACACGCCTCCATGAAAATGCAGCCCCTGCATCCAGGATTCAATTCCGCAACTTTTGTTCCCTCAGTAATAATGTATTTTTACCTAAGAACTTCGTCACAACGAACTCATAGTAGTGCATGAGCTAGTTCACAACTGGCTTCAAGGAAGCATTAAAAATACTTAATTGCTCCTTCACCATCTGTCATCAGCAGTGCTAGGAAAAATGGTACACGGTGGCAGAAAACGCCAGCCTCTCTCCAAAAGCTACCATTTTTAACTACGCTAAGGGCATACTGCCAGTTCAATGAACCCAACTTGAGCATGAAAAGGGTCCAATTTAATTCAAGGCTTGATATCTGTGTCTTTTCCATCACCACCACTCCTCACACCTGACGAAAAACCTTGCACACGTGGTTCACGAAGGAGATATTGCAAGAGTAACACGACATTGATACGTTTTAAAAATACACGCATCTCCTAGAAGCGAATGAAGATTAGTGGGCGAAGCCAGGTCCTGAGGTTCATAATCTCTATGTTGAAGTCACTGACCAGTATAAAGGACAGACTGATAGATGTACGTATGGACGGATGGGACAGACATACGAACAGACCAGGTGATCGCGTATTGTGCTATCATACACTTGATTGATGTACACATAAAGTTGGTTTTTTCGGCAGATGTTCTCGTTTTTCGTTGTGCAGGTGTTCAGTTTTGATTTCGATTTTTATTGAGTGTGACGGACGCAGAAAAAAACAAGGCTCAGCCAGAAGGGGGTTTTTCCTCAAATAGAAATAGAAAATAGAAAAACGGCACCGGCACATTCGAAATGCTTGCCAAATATTTCAGCATTTCAGTTCTCATTTCAGCTTACTACATTCCGACACTGCACTTGCCCACAACCATGGACAAGTTAAGGTCGTCCGTGAAATACTGCCGCAATATAGCTTACTAAAAACCATGCAGCTAATTCTTCTTTGTCGCACACAGAATGTGCTACAAACCGTATCATTTTTCGCAGCAATGCCGAGACGAAAACTGACTGCAAATGATGCAGGAAAGCCAAGCCTTTTCTAATCGACTTCGATATAACAAACATGAATATAATGACTTATTGGTTGTGACAAAGTAAATGACGAACAGTCTTGCCATACAGTAACAAATATATGCTTACAACGACTGTCCAGGTATAATGAAGTTATATTCATGTCATATGCAACCTTGTTCTAGTGAGGTCTGAGGGTTAAAAACTAAGTTCTTTCTTGACGTTCTCCAATAAAGAGCATTGTTTCAAACCAATGCCTTCTGGTAATTTAATACTCTTTTATAAATAGAGTAATAAGAAAAGAATTGGTAATTTTTATTGCTCTATCAAAAGTAACTTTATAAATAAAGGATTCAAATGCAATTGCTGTCTCCAGAGTTCACAGTATCAAACAAAGTAAATACTACATCACGGTGAAAAAGCGTCCTATCATTTACAGTTTTTCACTACAGTACAATGTGTGTAAAGCAACCAGCACAGCTAAAACCTTACGCAAAATGTTTACACGTTCTTTCATCGATAGCACCACTCACTCCAAGTCGGCCAATGGTTGACCAATCCACGAGAAAAGTAAGCGGCGACCGAAGGCCGTCAGTGCATGGTCCAAGTGACCGAAGAGGCTGCCTTTTACGGATCCATCCGTCGAGTTCCGAAACACGTCCAGCCGCCGCAGCGTCGCCGCTGTGAGATCCATTTTGCGACATCCACCAGATATAGGAGTGAAATTACTGGAAACAAGAGAAAGCCACCAAATCAGGTCACAACGTAGGCACGTCCATAAAACAGTTGCGAAACCTTCCGCGACAACTTCACCGTACTACATAAATTTATACACAGATCTTCCGACCTTGGTACAACTGTTATATGCGGTGTTGCGTTATATGTACTTGGCCAACACGCAGGCAGGCATGCTGGGCTAATGCCCGAGAATGGATCAATAGCAAATATGGTGACCCATATAAAGTATTGCAGAGCTCCTACGAGTTGTACAACACTTGCCCTACACCTGCCCGAATTTCACCAATTCTGAACACGTTCACAACTTTGGTTATTTTGCAATGAAGATATTTCGATTCGTGAGTAAAAAGTAAAGTTCGAGAGCTTTAAAATCATTTGCCTGATGTCTCTGAGAATTTCCTCCAGTTTGAATGCTTTGAGGTATTCCAGGAGCGAGCCAACGCAGCAGATGATGACCGGCGGGATTGCCATCAGCTGGGCGATACTCGACGAATTCTTGTCGGCCGAGTAGAAGGCAGTCAGAGTGTCTAGGCTGGGAGATAGTTTGAAGTGATCTGGCAGAAGCCGCTCCACACGCACACCTTCACGACTGCAACAAGCAATGCAGACAAGTACTTGCAGCACGTACAACATAACAAGGCATTTCAAGCAAACCAAATTCCTAGTTTTTGTGTATCCCTTTATGACACAGCATTATCATGTGGAGATGTGACTTACATTTACTGTTTCTATGTAGTATTGGAAACAAACAAACCACTAATGCTGAGATAATGGTAAATTAAGCAATCTCGTTGCCTTAAAGGGTTGCTAAACCAGCCAAAGGTCCAAATTCAGCTGTGGTGTTGCAGACTGGCACAAGTCTACAACAAACACGTCGCTGTTATGGCGCCTTTCAAACGGCGCCATAACAGCGCATGTACATGTAGGTACATGCGTTCGATGATTTGAAATAGGCCCCCACTCGTTTCACTCTTTCCTTCACTACACTCTACTAATTGACCCATCCCTCCTCCTGCTCACCTCACAAAAAGGAAAATCTGAGAGCGTGTGTTCCTTCGAGCAGACCAACACGTGATTTGTCGTGACTGACACGACAGGATGACAATACTAATACCGGGGCGAGTCCCGACAATTACTGAGAGGCCTGGAGAGAAGAAGCAAAAGTTTCTCGCAATTTGTGGGACACTTACAGCTCGCAGCGCCGTCGTGTTTGGCATTGCTGATTGTGACGGCATTCTGAACTCGATGCGCCCGTTTACATGAAGCGCTAAACAACTTACGGGGCGGTCTAGGGGCCGTTCAAGTTCCAGTACATCACTCCCGGTCAAAATATCTTGCCAAACACAACTGCTCTGCTAAAAGCAGTACAGCGTTTAACTACGTACGCGCTGAACATGGGACAATTCGGAAGGAATTTCAAAATATTTTTTTACCCTTTTTGGAATGCTTGTTGCATGCACATCGGTATCACACGTCATTTGAATGGACTGTTGAATTCAGTTTATGAAGGAATAGAGCATGAAATGACTGCCTAAAAATTGGATAATTATTTATGTTGTAATTATAATTAATTGCCATAACATAAACTGTAAGCTATTCTAACACTTAGACATGCCTTTGTTTTGACATCCAGAACCTTGGCATCAAATTATGTATGCATTTAATGGCTAAATAATTATCCAAAAATTAAATAATTATTTCCAAAAACTGGATAATTATTTACATTGTAATTATAATTATTTGTCATAATATAAACTGTAACCTATTCTAACACTTAAAAATGCCTTTATTCAAACATCCAGAGTTTTGGCATCAAATTATGTACACATTTAATGCATTTACAGACCGTAATTCGTAATGTACGTCGGAAAGGAGCAAACAAATACACGCACATTCATGCATATATACATACATATTCCCACATACAAATAAATGCACAGGAACACATAGCATTGGAGTGTACAGTGAGGATGAAAAGTAATGCAAACAGCGCAGAGTCTACATTCTCAGCCGCCACACATTTCTTTTTAAACAGACGCAGCCTGGGAAGGCAATAAAAGGCCACTAGAGTCATCCACAATACTACAACCAAGGACCCTTTTAGAATATTCTTCATTGCCCTGAGGGTCAGAACATGATCAAAACAGCTTGCCGCACTGCTCGTGTTTCTTTTCATCTAACTTGTACCTAACTGTGCACATCAAAAAATTACATAACATGATCGCCACTGCGCTCTGTCAATTCCATGTGTACCACCGCGAGATAAAGGTGCGCGTGTAAGCGTTCACCTCCTCCTCTCCGCGGGCAATACACGCATGAGAAATAAGAGCACGTGCCGCCGTGTCGTGACGATGTGGCGATGCGCACTCATTGTGCCATTTTGCTGGTAATGCTGAAAACAATCTTTAGGGGCACCTAAACAGCCTCCAGTATTTCTTTAGCAGTTCAACTAAACACACACATTGAGTTCATAGTGCCACAGCGACCAACAGCACCAAACGCGACAGTGCTACGAGACACGGGTGCACCACGACATAGAAAAAAAAAAAAATTCCGCACACCCTTCCGAGCTATTCGTTTCCCTAGCATTGACTGCGACGTCGGCACACATGTTTTGACATCTGAGCACTAACAGAAACCTGTTTGTCTACAGCAGTTATGTAGTCGAGCACACTTGCAACGATACCCAAGTGCCATGAAAATTTCATTGTTATAACCGATAATTGGTGTAGATGAATACACAGGAAGAAACAAAATAGGGAGACTGAAGGCTGTTGTGAGAAAACCGTGATATGGGATGGGATATGCCAAAAGACATCAGTGATAAGAATGAAACAAAGCAGGCAATTTTTCAGACATGCTTGAAAATACGGATGCTGTCACAGGACTGCCACAAGCTCCGTAAGGCCAATGTATCAAGTCCGAAATTTCGAATGCTGAAATTCTTCAAAGAAGCAACTTTTTATTCAATTTGCATGTTTTAACCAAGGCCACTACCCCTCCCACGCTGCAGTGGATTTCAAAAGTCAGCTTTATCGCAAAGTCACGGCGCTATACAGTGAAGCATACCATAAAAATACCTCTACTGCTTTTGTTTTCTCCCCCCCCCCCCCCCCCCATGTGATACCCTGAAAAGGGCCTTTAAGGGTACAATAAATGATGACGATGATAACTAAATCTGGAAGGGCCGAGGAATTGAAGGCAGAGGTTAACCTTCTTGAATTTCCCATATTCTCCTTTTTTTTTTGTTTTTTTTTTTTTCAGGGATTTCACGTACCGTTTTTTATCGGCACAGTCACCCTGCAGAGAAAATTAATTGTAATCGATGATGCAGCGTGCATTTCTGTAAGCAGGCGATTTCACCATATGAAACGTACAAATGCCGACCATGCAGCAGCTTCTCATTGTTATAAACGATATATTGTTAAAACCGATATCATTACAAGTGTGTTCAATAGTACACTCGTTGTGTGCTTCTGTCTTTGCATGGTGAGAAGAGAGCGACAAATATATGAATGACGCGCATCGAAGGAAACAGCAAAACAAGCTAGGGCTGTTTTTAAATTATCAAAGAACTCAAACGTCGATATAATGAACCCAGATATAACAAAATATCGGCTATAACGAAGTGAATGAAGAACAGTCTTGCTATAGATATAGTGCTAAAATTGTACCTTTATAATGAATTTTCGGGTATAATGAAATCTTCTTTGTGTAAGATACAAAATTGTGCTAATGAGGTTTGAGTGTATGTGTAAATCATCTATTGCGGCACCGTTTGGGAAAACTTCCACAGCACCATAGTCATTACAGACTTGCGCACAACTTCAATACTGCAACATAATTTTGACATTCGTGGCAGGCGTGAAGCCAGAAATTGTTTTTCTTCTGAGGGGTGGGGCACCTCCTTGATTTCGGGGAGGACACTCCTTTGAAATGGCGGATTTCGCTCTCTGTGCCATGACACAAAAAAATTTCGGGTGGAGGGGGCACAGGGGCAGTGTGCCACCCCCTGGCTGTGCCGTAGCTCCGTGGTGGTTTACAGGGCCACTCACCAGGTTTGACAATTTTAAATTTTAAGCTGACAAGTGCAATGCGTAGACGAGGCGCTCATGATCACGTCTGCCAAACTTTCCAACGCTACGCGCCGCGAAAATGGGTCAAATTTCAAGATGAAAGCTGCTCCCCCTCCCCTCTGCCGGCGCACCCGTAGAGAATGAAGGCATGACGTAGGCGTAGGAATAGCCCTACGTACACGGCAATGCAGTGACGTTGATGATTGATTTGTGGGGTTTAACATCCCAAAACCACCATATGATTATGAGAGACGCCGTAGTGGAGGGCTCCGGAAATTTTGACCACCTGGGGTTCTTTAACGTGCACCCAAATCTGAGCACACGGGCCTACGACATTTCCGCCTCCATCGGAAATGCAGCCGCCGCAGCCGGGATTTGAACCCGCGACCTGCGGGTCAGCAGCCGAGTACCTTAGCCACTAGACCACCGCGGCGGGGCAATGCAGTGACGTTGGTCCTCTACGTAGATGAGTCTGCTCTGACGTTGTCAACAGTATACGACGTGACATGGCAAAAATTATTTAACACAACATGCGTAGTTTTTGTATTTGTTGCTTTAAAAGATTAATAAAACTTGAAATAAATAATGAGACGCAATAAAAATTGTGCGCATTTTTCTTTTATTTTTTTTCCCTGTGAAATTCTACGAGATGCGAGGCTAATGTGCCAGCGTTTCGTATGCGTTCGTGTCCCCGCGGTCAGCGCATTGAGCAGACGACAGCTGTGGAACGCTGCTACGCGTTCGCGCACTCATTGTGCTCATCTATTCCACCGCATCTAAGCAAGCGTTTCCAAACCATCCCGCAGAAACAGGCAGAAGACCACAAAATAACGCTGGTCAACAAAGCAACGCTGCTCGCGTTCTCGGGAGTTGGACTTGTTTGGGCACGTCATGTGCACGTCACCTCATGGTCGGATGCTGGAGAGGGTGGAGAAGAGGTTTGGCCTGCAAAGGCTGCGCGGAGGAGCGGCAAGGGTTTCGAGCTCGCCTCCTCTCATCCTCGTTTTGCACCGCTTCAAAAAACCTGTTTTCTCCTCTCGTGATGAACCGATTCAAAAAATTTTTGTGGCAAAATGTTCCTCATCGAACACCCAACTACTTCCACTGTCTAGCTAAAATTCAGTATGGGACCTGGTGAGTGGCCCTTTAAGGGCCCTTTCAGAAACTAGCGTCCACTTACCTTGAGCTTGTGAAATTGCACACGGTTTTCTCCAACATAGAGTGACACTTCTCAGATAGAAGAATCTCGACCGGTTGAAGGCTCTCGAGTCTCTGTTCTAGTTCACAGGACGATGCGCTCTCCTCGAACGTGTCGTAGAGAACTGCTCCCGTGGTCGGCTGGGCCGCCTGCAACCACGCGCGTTTGGACGGGGACCAAAGCGAAGGTCTTAGGGGAAACGCTAATCTGGTAACGTGTTCTCTGTCGCTAATTATGAAATAAAGAAGAAAGAATAACATGAGTGGAACGCTAATCCAATGTTCTTCTCTCATTTCTTTTGCTCTCCCATTCTTGTTCCTTTCTGCGTTAAGCTGTTAAGCAGACTAGGCCGCCAACTAGCGCTACAAAGAGTACTATTGTTAACAGGTAGAGCAAACGTACGCACCACAACCCCGACGAGTATGTGATTTGGCGTCGCGCAGTCAGCCTCGCATATGGATATCAAGTAGCCTCCCTTGTTTGAGTCTTCACAACCGGCTGAGAGTTCTGGGGGGCAAGGAAGAAAAAGCACTGAGTAATAACAAAAACCAAAACAACAACAATGCCAATAACATCTGTACTATACTTCAAAGCTTTGTTTTTTTTACACGAAGTTGAACAATGGGAATTTTCGATGAGGAGGATAATTACTCTTCTGACAGCTGCTGGAACATAGCATGAACAGGGCTGTGCATTCAACAAAGCGATCATCTGTAGCAATATCTAGCACATTGAAGGTAAGTGAACATTAAATGTGCAGAGGATTCGATTTCCTGATAGCTCATCTGCTGCTTTTCTTGGTTGCTGAGCTGCTGAAAAACAACCTGCATGCACAAAAGTGCGCACTGTGCCTGAAAAGATGAAGCAATTGAGTGGGAATGCTCCCCGTCATCACATAATCAGCGGCACTACAGAATAATCAGTATACCTTCTCCGATCAATGTCGACTTGGTGAACAACGCCGTCAATTCACGGGTGAAGACGGTAGACTTTGATGTCCCGACCGACTTGAGCGCTGCCGACTCGGTCTGCCGGACTATGCCCACTTTGTGGCCGCGGGAAACGAGCCGCTCCACGTGGAAGCCCAAGCGGTGAACTGGAACACTGGCCGTCATGAAGTTGTGGTCGCGGTTGCACATGATGGAAAGCTCACGAGAAGCCAGCTGCGTGCACAACGGTGAGTTGCCGCATCAAAAAACTACAGTTATATAATACACCATGCACGAATGCAGTTTGTCAGAAGCAGGTATTAATTAAGTCAGAATTATTCAATCACACTAGTTGCGAAACTGCATTCCAAAATCCGGACATCAAATTGGCCGATTCTGTGGGAATTAGCAAACGGTTGCCCCATCTGGGAATGGTAACGCACAATACAAATTAAAGCGTTTAGTAGTTAGTGTGCTGATCACCAGGTGGCGCGACAATTTAACACTTTCACCATCTGGTCTAATAGCGTGTCCGAATTTTGATACATGGAGCCTATGGGGAGTTTTGCAACTTGTATGATTGAATAACTCTGGTATAACATAGGCAGCTTAATAGTGAACAGGAGTTTGAGACACAACAAACAAGAAGGCACAAGAAAAACAACTTGTTGCAAAATGTGTCGTTTCCCTTATGCCTTTTTTTATGTTCCATTTCTAGCAATGTTGCTAAATTTGAAATAAGCAACCAGCTAGCCAATGATTCCTCATTAGCTACGAAGTCGACAACACACGCAATTTCATACTACATAGTCAAGATCACTTGTAGGATGCATTACACAGCCAGTTTTCCTTTAAATTAAGTCAATACAAATATGCATATCATACGTGGCTAAAAAAATTCAGACTCTGGTAAGCTGCATATGACATGAATCACACCTTTCTAACTGAAGCAACCTTGTTATTGAAGCCCCTTTCTGGGTGAAGCAAGATATTCGTCAAGTATTAAGCCTGACTTTAACAAGGCATTAACTCGGTACCTGCATCAGATTACATACAGTACTTTTACAACGGATCAATGCACGTGTTGTGCCTTGTGTTTTTTTCTAACATACAGAACTCTCTCCATACAGATAAGATACCAGTGAAAGGGCAATAAATGCAAGGTTACCTCCGCATCTTCTCCGAAAAAGCGGAAGCGATATCCGCATTCAACCAGCAAAACGGTGTTGGGGTGTCGCTGCTTGATGGCCACAACTTGGCTCTCAAGTGGCGTGTAGCTGTAAAAAGAATCAATAAATTGCAAAAGAAAAGAACAGCACAACGTGAGAGTTTTTTAAATATCACATGAACACATCTGTTGGAAAGACGGTCTCTCATCATGACACCGTGCAGCAGACCTGCAGCCCTGATGTAGTCACCAAAAGCATCGAGATTACAGTCTCAAAAGCTCATTACTCTAGATTGTTAGTATGACATCATGCATGTTTCATAGTATCAAATGCAAGTCAGTTTTCAGGATCTCCTGCATTTACGTAACTGCACAAAGAATCAATATGATAGCTCCTAAAGCTCATTACTCCAGCCACTCATGACCTTATGAGTGCTTCACGGTATCAAACGCAAGCCGGTTTACAAGATCTGCATTTATGTAATCAATACAGAATCGACATGACAACGTCCAATCTATATTAGCTTAGCCTCCTATCTTGACATTGTGCTTATTTCACTCCATTAAATAAAGGCCAGTTTACATGACTTTCTGCCCTGAGGTGACCACAGCAGAAAGAATGGCGATGAAAGCCACCAATGCTCATTACTGCGGTGTCTTTACCATGGCATTGGGAGTGTTTCGTAGTATCAAAAACAATATGTTTGTGGGATCTTCTGCCCAAGGAATCAAGATGACAGCTTCTAACTCTCATTACTATAGCATTTAATGATGCCATCGTGCATGCTCCTTAGTATCAAATGAAAGTCCATGTACAGGATGTGTGATTCATACCAAGAATCTAGATGGCCGATCTCCAATGCTCATTACTCAAGCCTCTTAACACAACATCTCGCATGCTTCATTGTACAAAATGCGGGTATGTTTTACTGCATCTTATCACGTATGTCATCGCACAAGTGGTTATACTGGGCAGCTTCTGAAGCCACGCAACTCTTTATTGTCACTATTCTCGAAGATGTATTCTCAAACTCACGTGCTTCAATACAATTGGCTAGTTTATTATTAATGCTAAACTGCAAAGCCCGAATTCGGGACAAAAAAAAAAGAATGCAAAGAGCACAGGACGAGCGCTAAAGATTGGCGTTTCGCAGCACGACTTCCCAGGTCGTGATTCCCAGCACCAAAACTGACCTTGTTGTTTTGTGGTTTCCGGCATCATCGGCGCTTTCGGCAAGCGAGTCGCAGTTCTCGCTGTTCGCCGTGGTGCAGTTCGTCTGACGTGACGCCACGCCGAAACGTGAACACAGCCTGTTCTTGATGTTGGTGAAGTCGCCGCCTGCGAGTCCCTTTCTTTTGCCCGAAGCCGGTGTCCTCGAAGATGATGCATCGCCCGCACTCTGCTTCGAGTCTCTTTTCCGGGTCTTGCCGCCACTTCCATCTTTCCGCGACTTCGACGCAGCCCGGCGCCTGATTATAGCGCGTAGCTGCGCCGGGGGAACCATATCCTATTTTATTGACAGCGCCTGTATTGCCCTTATTTAGGTTCCTGAGGATCACTCGTTGATCGTGCGTTCACAGTCCATACGAAAGAACGAATATTGAATAGCTGCTACTAGTTTCTGGGTAAGTTAACGTCCGTGTCATCACGTACAGTCGTGATGTTCGCTAAAGAAGTAATTGCGCGCTCTATGAAATTCAATCACTTTGGGAACACCCCGTCTTGAGAACACAGATACCGCCATTACGTCGAAACCAAACCGAAACCAACGTTTCCGTGGTTTGCAACATAATTTATGATTTCTCGTGGGAAAAGTTGAATGCGATGCATGAACAAAACAACGCTATTATTACTTTGTCATCTCTGCATCTCCTTCAACTAATCATTTACGTTGAAGTGTACATAGATGTTTGCAATTTCTTGATCAAGTTGCAGTAACTATTCTCAAAAACATAAAGTTTCATAGAGGTGATCTGCGGTTTCATTATGAAACCCTATACCCATGGAGTTTCATACAATAATAGTTGTATGCACGGAAGGCTTTTTGCTATGCGTCAAAATTAGTTTGAGTAGTAGTAGTAGTAGGCACGTTCGAGGTAAAAGCAATCAATGGCCGTTATCATTCATTCATTATTACTTAATCTGTCAATCAGGGACCACGCACACAACAGCGACTATACGAGTTATATTGCCAACAAATACTTGAACGCATGCGGCCTTCACATCTCGAAGGCCACGCGCTATTTATTGCGTCTTGCGTTAAAGCCGCTCGATGGCAGCAGTTGCTAAGCCACCGATAGGCGCGGGAAAACTGAACAACGTAAAATGCGACCTTCGGCAGTGATGTTCTGTACTACGCCGAAGAATTCCCATTCAGCGACATGAAAATTTTCTATTTCGACGTTTTTTTTCCTGTCCCAGAAAACTTCTTTACACAACAGTACTAATTTCCGACCCCATCGACGCACACACATACTATAATTACACGTGTCTCACGCACTGGCGACTTTTGAAATCATGACTAACCCCTTCACTGCCGCACAACAAAAGCAGGACTATTATTTCATATACTGTTAGTACACTGCAGATTGTGGGCTTCAAGGATAACACCACTAGTGAACTAGAAATCGCTCCGCGTAAATATCGGAAACAAATCACAAAGGCCATGCTTGCGTGGTGCACACGTCAGAACCGATTACAGCAGACGAAGGCGCACTGTGACCGCTGATTATCGGCCGTCATCGGATAATTTAACCATTCCTGAAATTCCCTGAAATGTCACGAAGATTCCCTGTTTTCCCTTTGGCTCAAAACGACAGACAAAAAATTCCCCGAAAAGGGGAAAATTCCCTGCACGGAACATCACTGACCTTTGGACGTCTTATGGGGTTTGGCGGCAGCCCGTTTGAACCAGGTATTTCTCAGAGTCCTTTTTAACGCCACGTAGTTATAGTAAGTTCGATATGTTTATCAGGCACAGCCGTTTTCGGTGCGTGGCCCTGTCATTACAGACGGGCGACTATATAAGGAGCTAAGGCTGGCCGCTGTGAGAAGAAGAGCAAAGTTATTCAATCATACCAGTTGCGAAACTGCATTCCAAAACCTGAACACGCGATTGGTCAATTTTGCGGGAATTAGGAGAGTGTCAAGCCACCTTGGAGCAGCCACACAAAACAGGATGCGTTTAATAGTGAGTGTGACAGTAGGACGATTAAGGGAAAAAATAGAGGGACTTTAGGACGATTCGCTCACTGCCGACTTCTGGACCGGATTTCGATGCATGAAGCCTGTGGGGAGTTTTGCGATGAGTATGATTAAATAACTCTGATGAGAAGAACGTCATCACTCCACTTTGGTATTGTTCATTCATTTTTAAGCACGTTGTCCTTTAAAGTCGACTCCCCTTAGTTGAAAACAGCGCGAAGCAAACACGGGCAAGAATTCACACAGAACCAGGGTACTACCGGTTCGAGGCCTCGCCTCTCCGCTGGTTTCGCGGTGGTCCAGGGAGTGTGCTGTTCTTCTGCGACCCGTTTGTAACCGCTTCTCTGGTGACTGTGTTCTTGAATTATTCGCAAACGGATACACATTTCACATTTTAAAGAACAGAGCGAGAAGTGGAAAATGGTCAAACACGGGCAACAGTGAGACTACGAGGTGCCCCGGGTCGAATCTCGAATGCAGCGTGCGAATGTAGATATGCCGTTATGCTTTGAACAGGCAGTAATCTTTCGCCAAAATCGATTGACTAATTATCTTCCAGGACAAACGGTGCCTACCTCTGAAATCACTCACACGCGTATGGGCGTAGGCAGAATTTTTTTTTTTTTTTTTCAGGTAGTGCACCACCTTGTTTTCGGGGGGGGGGGGGGGGGGGTGGGGGGGCACCAGCACGGTGGGCCATCCTTTGGCTTCACCACTGCACACGAGCGCATGGTGCCACATGTTAACATACGTACAGGGCGGCGTCAAAAGTTCCCAGGCCACGCTATCACAGGGATACATGGTATTCGACCATTTCAGTGACCATAGGCGGAGCAGCGGAAGGTCAAAATGGCGGACGAGACGGCGATGTCGCGAGTGTTTACGTCAGCGTTGCAGAGCGTGAAGGCGCGTTCATTGGTTCATCACTACTGAGAGACTGAACTGCATCGCAGTTTTACCACCGTGTGACAGCTTCGGAGCGCGGCCACGTGGCGCCGCCTGCGTCGCTGGAATGACTGAATAGTGGCCTGGGAACTCTTGACCATCCCTGTACATTCCCAAATCGCAAAAAGTACGTGTCCGATCAAGTGCGCCGATTCCGTATTCTTGTAATTGCATATATCGCATTTTCTCTTTTTTTTTTTGTTACACTTGTGGTAAACTGCAGAGGGCGTGAAGGGTCAACAAAAATAAACGAAAAACTACTCGTTAAAGTATTTCAGGACGCGATGCGATCGACGTTGCTTTCGAAACAAGGAGTTCCGTGTAATGGAGTCTTCAGTATGTCAGACTTGTAAGCGCGATAGTGTCGACACCTATACCAGTAAAACTTCAAAAAAAAAAAAAACAAATCTACATCGAGTGAGCAGGATTTCACGCGCATGGAAACAGGACGTGAGAGTATACGCGGCGGAACGGCATCTCACTTAAAGTAAGTTCAGGGACGCAAAATAAAAACCAGAAAATTGCTAGAGTTGTTTACTTTTAAAGTAACAAATATTTTACAAATTACGTTCATTATGTCGACCCCGAGATGACATCTTTGCAGCAGAAATAAATGAATTTAGAAATTCGCAACAAGAAAACAGACTGCACAAATATTTCAAAACACTATGATGTGGTGGTGGTAACAACTTCATTAATAACTCGGGCAAATTCGTGGCCTGGGCCGCCCCCGTGGAAGACCGGAGACCCTTTTTCCTCGCCTTCTCGCGGTCTTGCTGGATGGCCCCGCAGTTGATCCTGGAGGTTAGAGCTGCGCAGCGCGGCTGTCCACCGCGCCGCAGCCTCGTCTGGGGAGAGTGCGCAGCAAATCTTCTTACGTCCCAAAACATGTGCAAAACACCCTTTGCTGAAAAACAACGTGCTCGTGTCTGGAGGTGCATGCCACTTGAATGAAGCAGCGGGGTACCTGGAAGGTTCATGGCGTCCTTTGTCAATTAAAAGCGCGCCAAATTTGTTTGCGCGCGTTTTTTTTTTTTTTATACGTCAGGGTTATCTGATTATGTGGTAGCGCGCGTACCAGCCATTCAGCGCGGCGAGAGTCATACAGTGCGGTGCCGCGAAAGAGGGGGTGAAAAAAAAAAGAGACATAAGGTCGAGGGTGCGGCGACAGTTTGGCCGCGTAGATAAATCAGTGCTCCTACCAGTGACCTCCACTAGGTTTTTTTTCTTCTTATGTGACTCTTAACCAGAAAAGAAGAGAAAAGTGAGTCCCGTAACTGTCTGCATCAGAGTTCGACACCTCAACAGTAGCTCACGAGGTATGGGGGTAAGGAGGGATTTAAAAAATATGATTGAAAGGTAGAGAGAGAGAGAGAGAGAGATGCGCAGGGACAGCGAGCGACGACAGAAGAGAGATAGGAAAGATGAAACACGTCACAGGAGTCCGACGACGGGGCACCACTCAGCGAGAGCTCTTGTCGGCGTCAGGAGATGGCGCAGGGCGAGCCCAGTCGGCCAGAGCTGCGCTGTCGTGGGAGATCGCGGGGGCACAACCGTTCGGCACGATATCCAGAGAGCGAGTCCCCATCTCTACTAGGTTTAAACCTAGTGGAGATCAGTGGCTCCTACTTTCATAACCTCGGGGTTTTACGCTTGGCAGGGCGGTGGCGCCCTCTCTCGTGTGCGGCTGGAGTCAGCCCTATGTTTGCGAAAAGTTGTAGCGGTTTTACGTTAGTTAACGCGATTACTTATTGGCTATTCCTGTTAATTATAATATTTTACAACTCGCTCGTTCATTTTAACCTGGGCTTGAGCACTGATAGCGTTTTAACGGCCTGTACTGAGCACTTTACTGTGAGCATGATCACCCCAAATGAGGTGTATGAATGAACGAGAAGCCACACTCCTGCAGGGACGTAGGCAGAATTTTTTTTTTTTTTTGGGGGGGGGGGGGGGGGCTCGTTGGAAAGCATCATTTTTCGCTCTGTATGTCAAGGCGAATACATTTCGGTGGCGGGTGGGGGGGGGGGGCGCTGTGCCAGCCCTTTGCAACGCCACTGGGACAACTCAAGTGAAAAAGTAAGCAGTACAGAACGTTCTCAGGTATATAACACTTTATTAGACGTGCTGCGTTGCATCAAGCACCTGTCAGCCAGAGTATCGAGTCCAAAGTGCGACAGATGACGGTCGAAGACTAGAAAACCACTCGTCTATGTACAAAGTCAGAAGCGTTTTTTTTTTTTCTACTGCTGTTGGTGCACACGTGTGTAAAAATATCATTCTAGCTGAGAGAACATTTGTGCGTGTGAGAGAGGGAGACAGGTGCTGCATTCTCGTCCGCTTCCCACGTTTGGCGCCATATGAAAAGACAATAAACAATATAGAGAAATAAAAATGAAAACCATGATGCGTAAGTAGCAGACGCGGACAAAATAAAATAAAATCTCGAGACTAAAACTACTAATGTGTGTTTAAAACAAATGTTAAACAATTTGGAGCACGATGTACTTTACTATGAGAGAGCTGTCCCGGCACAATGGCTTCGCAATAACCTAATAAAAATTCCTGTGATCTAAGGTCCCAAAACCACGTTGCGATTACGAGAGACGCCGTAGCAGAGGGCACCGTATATTTCAACCACCCGGTGTTCTCGTCTACCAAAATTTAGGCACACAAGTCCCGAGCATTTTCACCTCCATTAAAAAAAAAATCAGAATCAGCGTTCTAATTGCGCACGACTGCGTGTCACGTTCATGCACGGAAGCCACACAGATATTCGTGGCTTCAGACAAACATCATTTTGGTTGTGGAGTTGTAATACGTCTCGTATTGTGAGATGATTTATAACGAATACAATATATTTGATCTTCATTTAGGTAACAAGTATAGCAAAGGCATAGCCAGAATTTTTTTTTTTTGGGGGGGGGGGGTCAATCAATTTTTACTTGTGTTTGTTGCATATATATATATATATATATATATATATATATATATATATATATATATATATATATATATATATATATATATATATATATGTGCAAGACGGGTAGGACTCTAGCACAGATAGACGGATAGACTGTAGGACGGATAGACGGATAGGACGGGTAGGAACAGTAAGGACTTTCCTCGAAATCACGTTGCATATGTAACTCTAAAAAATGAAAAAAAAAAAACAGAAACGAACAATTCGATGAGGTTTAAAATGTCCTACTTGTCTGGCCTCAACGACACGACATGAAAAAACAAAAGAAACCGATACCGGTGATTCACAATGAACATCTCCTGTCAGTTGAAAGCCTACACAGGATGACTTTGCGACTTGCTTGCCAAATGACATCTGGCAAGCCTTCGATACAAAAAGCGAGATTCTACGATGAATTTCGCCTTACACACCCAATATAGTACCACAATGACGTAGTTATGAGTACAGACCTTTGGTTCCCTTATCGAAGATTCACATGTCTTAAACGCACCATAACCGCTTGCGGTCCTAAATAGCCACTGCTGAGTTTCGATACTGCATCCCATATGGACGTACGTGATTATGGATTAAATATGCCCGGAGTTGGCGCACCAGGATAACGTTTAGATTATGAAACACGCAGTGAGGATAGAGCCCAGATGAAGCTTCACAACCTAGAGTTATACAATGCGTACTAGAATAACAGCACGTGCACGAAAATCAAAGATTTTTTGCTTTTTTCCCACATCCAATTCCGGCTTGGAGTCAAACCCAAAACCTCGTTGAAGGACGTCGTGATATTCGTTAGCCACCAATATAATTATAATGACGGATACAGCATAGTCCCACTTTGTTTACATTAGGGCGGAATGTACTGGTAACACGTTAATTCGTGCGTAATATCAGCGAAATATGGGGAATATAATAAGGGCTCGTTTGCCTTGTTATAGACGACACAACTTGATTGAACCAACAGACATCTTACTCTTAAATACATTCACCAGACATCGAACAACAAGAGACGGCAAAAAAACATCCGGTTAACGGTGGGATGTAGTCAGTAACAACCGAGCGCTACAGCATACCATGATCCACGGTGCACTTCGTCAATGAGTCGTCAGCTCATGCGTGAATCCGCCTATACGTGGAGCTATACCATGAGCCAGACGTGACGACCCAGTTGCGCATGCGCAAGATTCTTAACGCAGCAACGATAAGCGGAGATATCGCGCCCGAGCAGTTATTGGCTGAGAGGTGGTACCGGGTAGGAATTTCACCGGTAGGCGGAGTCACACTTGCGCGGAACGCGACATCCAAGTAGTGGACCGGGGAAAGCTACAACGGCGATACGTCTACGACGTGACGAGAACATGAAGTCCCTATACTGCAGAGTAGGAACTAATGTCATGTCGCGCTCTTCGTGCATTGATGAACGCATTAGCTTATTCTTTCCGCGAAACTATAGCGTACACTCGCAGAAAATGTAAACTGATTCATACGCGGTAGATGTGATTTCACCATGGATGACGCATGGCGCGCACTGCGCACAGTTTCCCAAAATACATTTTTTTAAAGACAAAAAAAATATAGTAAGCATACTACAGCATTGAGGCATATTTGGCACTGACGCATGCACCGATCGATCACTGTTTTCTTTCTAACACTGAATCGATAAGACGCATCAATATCAAGTCCGGCCACATGACCATGTGCGATGTCGCCTTGTCTCTTCAGGCGATCGTTCATAGTGAGAATGCTGGTACAGTTTCCGTCACAGACGCGAATCTCCGACTTTCGATATAAACATTCACACGATCGGGCGGGCTACAGCATCCAGGTGACGTAACAATGACGTCAGCTTAAAACTGATGCGGTAAGTCCTGAATACACCATTGCTCAAACGTAAAACTCCACTGGGTACTTAGAGGGACGTCCACAAAGGTACCAACATAAAACACAGCCACTATTGCCGAGCCAACGAATCTCGTTCGGTCCCCACAAAAGGGTGACGTTGCAGTCGGACACAGACCATTCGTCCTTCACTGCTCGGAAATGTGACGTCGCAAAGAGGTGCCACCTAGGTATCATGTTCCGGCGCCACGAGGTACTGACGTCACAGAATCACGGATCGGCCTTAGTATCCTACACTGGTAGCAGTGCAGCATTGGAAGCGACGTCACAAAGTCACAAATGATACGGCAGTCGTGTTTCGGAGAAATGACGTCATAGCTTCCCCCCCGTCGCCCATTCGTCCTTCATTGCTGACGGCGCAAGTGACGTCACGAAGTCGCATCGGCCGCCAGGCAGCGGCACCTGTGCACCCGCTGCAGCGTCCTCTTGCGGAGAGCTGGCTTTTGACCGGGACACACGAACGTCACACGCACCGGCCGGAACTTGACAGGCTTGCAGGCGGCGCACGACACGAACGCCCCGACGCCGCCGCGCCCGATGCCGATCGCTTTCAGGGACGTGCCGTTGTTGTCGTCGTCCGAGGCGCCAGCAACGGCGACGTTGTAGCCGTGCGGAACGTAAAAGGACTTGCACTGCCCGTAGCAGTAGCGGTTGCGCAGCAACGCCGAATGGCAGCCTCGTTCCCAGACGCGCTGCATCAGAGGCGCCGTGCGACACCAGTCGCGTCGGGGTCTCTGGTCGTCGGCGTCATCGACGACGACCTGTTTCTTGTTGTGCTGTCGTCGGTGGTGGTGGTTCTTGCGGAAGTCCCCGACCAATATGGCGCGACCCAGGACGAGTCCCGGACCGCCATCGGAGCGCAGCACGCGCTCGACGGGCGATCCGTTGCCGAAGGTGTGCTGCAACTGCTGCAGCCGCGTGCGCCGAGGGTGGTGCGCCGACGCCGGCGAAGATGCGGCCGTTGATTGGCGAGGAGCTGGCGATGACGTCATAAGGGGCACGCTGGCAAAGAAGAGCAGCAGCCCCTCTGCAATCCGCATTGTTTTCGCTGTTTCCGGGTGGTCTCGTGTAAGCCTGCGGATGAAGTCAAATAATAAAATAGGTTTCAGAGTCAAACAAAAGGGACATAACGGCTGACTGACATAAAGTACAAGTCTGTCTGTTTCTGTTTCTTTATTTTTTTCTTTTTTTTCTTTCTTTCTTTCTTTCTTTCTTGTCTACGTCGTGAGAACACGCTAACTTCCACCACTATGTTGAACCAAGGCCGATTGGGCTTTTAGTGTCTCTAAATATCGCTGTTGGAAGCTGCTCTAGTAGTCAGGTTTTTTGTTTGTTCTCGTTCCATTTGTCCATAACTGTACTACACGAAACCATGAGGACGTAAATTGCACTATATACGCTGCTAAAGTTGGCGCGCCAATGTGCGCCGTGTCGCAGGATGGCGTGGTAGCGTCCACGTCAGCGTTACTTCGTACGAAAGAGAGCTGGTAAGCGTGTACACCACGCTTCTGTTTCGCCCGGGAATTCGGTCTAATTTAATTTTTCCGCAATTATTACCAGTGTCCGCTTCGAAATCTCGGTGCTGGATTTTTTTTCGCACGAATAATTTCATTTCCCCCTTTTAACATGACCGCCGGCCTCCACAACTTAAGCGTTCTAATTCCTTTATTTAGCGTTCTAGATGATGTTATTGGCCATTTTAATGACTTCTACGGAAATGTTTAGAGCACGGTGTATTTCCGCAATTTATTTTTGGAATTTTCCGCTCACATTCCTTAACCATTCTGCGGGTGACAAGAGCCTTCGCCTGTCACTAACGCACTGCGTTGTGCCCCGCCGCGGTGGTCTATAGTGGCTAAGGTACTCGGGTGCTGATCCGCTGGTCGCGGGATCAAATCCCGGCTGTGACGCGGGATCAAATCCCGGCATTTCCGATGGAGGCGGAAATGTTGTAGGCCCGTGTGCTCAGATTTGGGTGCACGTTAAAGAACCCCAGGTGGTCTAAATTTCCGGAGCCCTCCACTACGGCGTCTCTCATAATCATATGGTGGTTTTGGGACGTTAAACCCCACAAATCAATCAACCAACGCACTGCGTTGTGTCTCGAAAAAAATGGTTGACGAGCTGGCACGAGACGCGAGCATGCGCAGTAGGCGTGTAGACGACACCGCCTACGCCGCACTTGCGAGTAGGTGAGGCTAGAAAATGCTGATCGACTGATGTGTGAGGCTTAACGTTCCAAAACCATATACCACACGATTGTGAGAGACGCCGTATAGTGGAGGGATCTGGAAATTTCGGCCACCTGGGGTTCTTTAACGTGCACCCAAATCCGAGAACACGGGCGTAGAGCATTTTCGCCTTCATCGAAAATGCAGCCGCCGCCGCCGGAAGTTCGATCCACCAACCTGCCACTATACTATTCTCCGCAATTAAAAAGCGGTTAACGATTTACAGCGCTCAATATCGTACTATGCGAGAGCATAATGACGTCCCAGTCAACGAACGTGTGCGTGCTCAGAACAAATGTTACACAATTCAGAGTACAAAGTACCCTACTAGGGGGGGGGGGGGGTTAGAAATATATTTAAAAAAGCGTTTAACGACTTCGAGTACTTCGTACTTAACTCATGGGAGAGCAGTGCACCGTTCCTAGCTAAAACCAATGGCGTACATTCCGAGAGCGTCTGTGTGTTTAGAAAAAGTCTATTCTATCATGGGACGCAACAAACCTATGGAACGAGCGTCTGTACAACAAGTACAATAAGAAACAAATTCCAAAGCACAACAAACATGACACATTTAAACAAAAGTGTCCAAGTCCGTAGGGTGCCCATAGTCCATGGTACATACGCTACATGTATACACTAATCTCAATATGGACAGTGTACATGATGATATATGTGCATAATTTACAAGACTTGGTGAAGATGTTAGGTAATATGTACAACAGGTATCGATATTCGTAAACATTACATAACTTACAGCGTTAGAATGAAGAGAATATATACTAGAGAACTGACACCCATGCGGGGCATACTCAAACACATAGAAATAGTAAACACATAAGAATTACATGCACTAATCAGACATTGACAGGAGAGCGCCTGTGTTTAGAAAAAAGGGGTAACGATTTAGAGTACTTGGTACTCTATTATGGGAGAGCATGAAGCCGTCGCGTGGGTGTATGGTTTGAGCTCTATATTATGACAAACTCTTCTCCAACATGAATTTACTAGCAATGGGGGCGTAAGCACCAAGTACTAAACACTGACATTTGATTGCACCTTACAAAGATACGCTGATAACGCACGGTTTTAGGCCTCGAACTACAAGTCCCGGAATGTTTGGTGAAATATTCTGAAATCAGCTATGAGCCAAACGAAATATTTTAAACGGGAGCGTTGAATTTTTAGTTTCAAACGTGCCTGGAATTCACGTTGGTACAGAGAGAAGGAAAAAATAGCATTTCGCAGGGATACCTGATACCTATACTAGTATAAACCAAAACCCAACGATATGAATGTGTGTGCCACGTGGGCAAAAAGGCAACCCACAGCAACCCAACCTCAACGAAATGGCTCACGATCGAGCGCGAGAACTGACCCACCGCGACAATCAATTAGCCACCGAAGAGCTGGTGGGCTCAGACGTATACAGTCTAATGGTCCTTTACTCACATTTCACGAAATTACCTCCTACCGGAACGATAGAAGCCAATACCCTTTACCACGTGCAAAGCTCGAAGACTCGCTCGCTGGATTTCGTGCCGACCGGCTGTGCCCCCGCGATCTCCGACGACAGCGCAGCTCTGGCCGACTGGGCTCGCCCTACGCCATCTCCTGCCGCCGACAAGAGCTCTCCTCGGACTCCTGTGACCGTGTCCATCTTTCCTATCTCCTCTTTCCTTCCGTCGTTTTTTGTCGTTCGCTGTCCCTGTGCCTCGCTCTCTCCTTCCCCATCTCTATCTCTATACCGAGCTGTATTCCTATCCTTTTGATCCCTACTTACCCCATCTCTCGTGAGCTACTGTTGAGGTGTCGCACTCTGATGCAGACAGTTACGGGGCTCACTTTTCTCTCTTTTTTTTTCTCTTTAAGAACCACATAAGAAAGAAGAAAGCTCAAACGCGCGCAAGAGGTAGCTTTTCGCATGCTACAAACGAGTTCGTACCCATCACGGGGCCGACTCGGCCGTTACAACTCAGACATAGATTCACAATGCCCATGGACTGCTCAGAAGTGTTCACTCGAACACATGCTCTGGCAATGTCCCGCGTTATCTCGAGGGCCTCTCACCAGTGAGTCCGACTGGAAGGAGGCCCTCAGGAGCCCCAGTCTCAGAAACCGACAAGAGGCAGTCCAGAGGGCCCAAGAACTGGCGGAACTCCACCGCGTTTTCGCCCCGACTCGGGCGTCACCTACAGTAGCGGCTGCTGGAATGTCCCTTCTGGACACCCTGGTGGCCCGAACTCCTCAGGACCATTGAATAACGTTCTTGACTGACTGACTGACTGACTGACTGACTGACTGACTGACTGACTGACTGACTGACTGACTGACTGACTGACTGACTGACTGACTGGCTGACCTGACCTGACTGACTGACTGACTGACTGACTGACTGACTGACTGACTGACTGACTGACTGACTGACTGACTGACTGACTGACTGACTGACTGAGTGTAATGCGCGATCAGTGCACGACGTCACAAAATGAAACAGATGCAATGGGATGGCCATTTCCACACGTTTTCTCAGAGTGGGGCAGCGACGGTAGGGGGCGGAACTTCCGTGTATTCTATACGTTGTAACTTACTGTATAGGAGGCATGTTTACTGAGTCCATTATGACGAATGTAAAAAAAAACTAAGGAAAACCACGTGAACTACATTCTAGGCTCTAATGTGAATGATATATGCATACAAACAATGCATCCAATCATTCAGGGTGCGAGCGAAGAAAGGCGAAAAAAAAAAACGAACAGCTTGCAGTAAACTTCTCCGACGACTGGTGCAACAAATAAGCAATCAATTATCGGAGCAGTCAATTCATCTATTTGGCAATGTATAATCGCTTGTCAGAGGCCAGTGTGATGTGAAACTGCCCTTCCTATAGTGGGTATACACAGTCCTTACAAACGTGTGCGTCTTGTATCGTGAAAGAAGCCGCTGTTAAACAAAACATTTTGTATCGCGATAAGAAACTTTCTTATTTTCAAGTAGATAGCTTGAACTCCGGGATGGTGTTCAAGCTATTTACTTGAAAATAGAATGGGCAAGCCAAATTTAAGTGATAAAGAATATAAAGAATTTGGACGAAATTCGAAAACGAAGCAATCCGGTGCGAATATTTGAAAATTGTTGACTTTTTAAAAAAGCTTTTCAGCACACCCAGCACATCGATTGACGTTGCATCTATACGATTCACATATGCTTCATCACAGAATGACGTAACGTCGAACTGCGACTTTTTCGTGACTTCGTTGCTACGAAAACGATGGGGTGCACATAACGATATGTTGACCGAACGTCCGGATTGTTGTTAATCATTTTCATAGAGCTCGGTATATAGGAAAACTTCGTTTGCTGTGTTTTCAGAAAGCCAGAAACGCTGATTTACTCGCTTTGCGGTACCTTAATGACGTCATTGCCATGTAACCACGTGACTAGGTCACTTGAGTGTGGTGGTAACGCTTATCAACAAAGCCGGTTCAGTCGCAATGCACATTGGTGAAATACTCGAGTAAGTATTAAATGTCGTTGCAATAGTTTGAACTATTGCTGAAGGTGTAGGTCTATAATCTAACCTAACCCGTGCACTGTGCCCAATTTTTAAAGTACGAGAAGCCACCCCGTTGTTCTAGTGCCTTAGCGCTCTACTGTTCAACGGAAGGTTGCGGGGTCGAATCCTGGCTGCAGCGGTGGCATTTCGATAAACGCAGAAAGCTAGAAGTCCGTGTGCTCATATTAAGGTGCCCGCTAAAAATTTCCCTTCGTCGAAATTTCGGAACCGTCTATCACAAGCTAATCGCGGTTTTGGGGACGTAAGAACCGTGTAATTAAAAAATTCTCCGTCAGATCCTACGAACAATGTTTTAGCTATAATAAACGCCTGATGAAGCTAAGGAGCTTTTGTTTATCATTATAATTTACCTGCAGTGCTTACGCCAGGATTTGAAGTCGGAATCGTAATCGGTGAAACTTATGATGCGAGCTATGCACGATATGCTTTTAGAATGTCCATGACTGCGACACCGCAAATTACGCAATTTTCGGAACGTGATAAACTTATCTGTTCACGCGACCTTCAGTGAGTGCACCATTTCTATTACTTGCGTAGAAGTATAGCAGTTCTAGTAGTGGTATAAGGTCTTGTGAAGTGTTAAAAAGACACCTTATTCCTTTGGTATAGCGTTCTCCGTTCGTTGATAATTACAAATACCATTGCTAATAAAGCAAATAATAGAATGCTAACAAAATTTATAATTGACAGAGATAATTTTAGCAGTTTGCTTTTATATACGATGTCCCCATTGATCAAACTATACAGCAACTGCTCAACAAAGGTCTGAGAAGTTGCACTGACCTCAGCATGCAGATTCGTTTGTTCTAGCACCCCACATTGTGCAATATGCACCTGCTGTCACGGCCTCAAAAGTTTAGATATATCCAGGCTCGTAGTTTGGCGAGACCACAGTTGAAACCGCTTCAGAATGCACACTAAAGCGAATCAAGCAAACTACAAAACAGGATAGTTCCAGTTACAAACAATAATGGCAACGACACAGTGACCTGCGTCACAGAGATTTACTGCTTTTTGGTTTTTTAAGGAAATTATATTGCGTATGGTTGCGTATTGCGTATTATACTGCGATGTGTCTGCACTCTGTCAAGTGTCTCCTCGGTCTGTTATTAATTTGTGCTGTCATACCTATAAACTATGCTTCACCAACAAGCCTGCCAGCAACTGTCACGGAAGATCACATTTTCTTTTTTGCCAAGAAGTGAATAGGGGCGAAAATATTGTGCGCGAAACCACTCACCACAGAAGTCGTGTCGGGCGTCACTTCGGTGCTACTCTTGAAAGTTTCACATCTTGTGTGCTGGTCCTAGTACCACGCAACTCTCCCACAACGGCAGCAGAACACACACTGATCAATCCAATAGTTACTGTCGTAGCTCGAAGTTACCACACGTCACAACGTCAATAATTGGACAAACAGAAAGAAATGTTTGCAGGGAAAGGAAACCAACGCTGATAGATTGCCAAGTAGAGAGCCAACTAAAAGCGAAGCGAGGCTGGGAGCATCAGCATCTCATCTTCTTGAACAACAGTTTTTCCCAGAAGTAGGCCGGCCAACACACGGCGAACGCTGGGAATCGAATGGAGCAGACGACGCGGCAAAGTGCGGCGCGTCTCGTCGTCTGCTCGCTCGTGGATCAACCAATACCATCGTGGCGCCCCGAAGGAGAGGGGTCGCGTGGCGCCCTCTCCGAGAGGGCGTGGCGAAGTCGCCGCCGACGTTCAAGTTCACTTGGCGCCAGTCGGCCAAATGGCGTCGTCTACCTTGGCGTGGCGCGGCCCGCCGTCTCCCACGGGCCGTTCAAAACCCCGTTGCAAATCAAAAACGCTTTCTTGCGCCCCCCTCCCTCCACCTCCCTCCTCACAGCGGGGGATCAGTCGCACACCTTCTCTATCCACTATTACCTTCTCTTTCTTGAATCCCTCTTCCTCCATCGCTACGTGTATCTTTCGATGATTCTATGCTTGTCAAGGAAGGAGGAGCAGGGGGGGAGGGGGGGTTGCCTGGTTTTTTTGTAGGTATGTTACTGCGTTCCGCAAGCAAGCGTACCTGTGAGGATCCCTCCTTTTGTTGTTGATGTTGTTGTTGTGACGCGCTTATTTCGCGGTCATTTCTGTTGCGCTCTTTTGTAGATGCTCTGTTACCCTCTCTCGCTTCATTTACCGAGTTCCTTCCTGGACGGCCCCCAATTAGTTGCGTGCAGTAAAGGCGACAATGCTCCCTGCGACATCAATTCATTGACCTGATGC
This sequence comes from Rhipicephalus microplus, assembly GCF_013339725.1. Taxonomy (NCBI): domain Eukaryota; kingdom Metazoa; phylum Arthropoda; class Arachnida; order Ixodida; family Ixodidae; genus Rhipicephalus; species Rhipicephalus microplus. Next base: position 55,955,886 of record NC_051168.1, read on the forward strand.
CATGGACCTTTGTGCTTTCTCGATACAGATAACTTCAAGTATTGCAGTAGCAGAGTAAAAGCGACCATAACCTTCTTCAACAGTGCTCCCTTAAATTAATTTAAAAAAAATCATTGAACATTATTTCTCGTTATTTAACGTTACACGCATTTTATTGGTTTCAGCAAGAGCCCTCTTGACACAGTCGCACTGATTTCGCACACTGTCTACAATATTGAACCGCCGTAGCAACAGAACAGTTGAGATTACTTTTTTTTAGAACTGCCGACGTTTTTAGGGCGGATTAGGCAAACGAAAAGGGAGCAATTGGAATTCCGTTGCCCCCAGTCGCTTCCTCGTGGTTTTACTTTGTTAGTTAGTACGGTGGTTAGCTAGCGAGTTTGTTTTTGACGAGGCGGAAGAACGGAAGAACTGCCGTTTACCTGTGCAAGAAAAGACACGATGTTGAGAGTAGTCTAAATACGCATACAATAAATGAATAAATAAATAATAATAAAATAGCTATGATCGTGGCGAAATTGGAAGGGAAAGCGAGAGAAGTGATTGAGTACTCCTTGGCAGGTGAAGTTTCTTGCGGCTTCCCCGATGAAACTGACAGAAAAATGAACGAAGACTGTACGACTGGAAATGAAGTTAGCTGTCAACAGCAGCCCATACCGTTAAACAGCACTGACTAAAGATATGTGGTGAAGGAACAAGTAAGGAAGGGTGCTTCAACCTCACTGGCGCGGAAACCTGGGGGGGTGGGGGTGAAACTTGCATTGTGCACTGTTGTTTCTGACAGCAAAAGCTTCACTCCTGAATAGCACCATCACTTTGCAGACATGTTTTCAAGAAGCCGTGCCTAAAATAGATTACTTTACCGCGTAGAGATGCACCTTTGATGTCTCCGATGTTGGGTACGAAAGTTCAGTGCCTCGGTAAATTTCGCCGGGGATTCTTACACCGCTGCCAAGCCAGACGACTCGTTTCAGGCAGCAACGAGGTAAAAACGAACCTTCAATTCATGCGATGCATATTGTGAACAGGTGGCGAGTAGTATTTACCTATTTTTTTTTCTTTTCTCGTGCATTGACGTTTGTAGTGTAATGTGAATACGACATGGCACGAAGACAAGCCGATGCTCTAAGGTGCTCCAATTCCTACAAATACACAAATAGAGCAGAACTAGAAAGGACGAGCTTGGCCTAACTAGATTTTAAAAAATTAAGTTGTTAATATGTCTAAGATTTACTTAATAAATCCAGTTATTAGCACGAGCTTGTCCTGTCTCCTTCTACTGGTCTTCTTCTACACGTATACGGTCCCTTCGTGTGTTTGACGAAGTTTCTATACGATTATGTCATAAACGTCAAAAATTACTTGAATGTAAAGATACCCCCCCCCCTTCCCCACCGGTTTATGTTTGGGCGTAGCTTATGGGGCAATCCTTGCGTTTCATGCGGCGCCCCGAATCGTTAAAAGTGCCGATTATTGTAATCAATCGCATTTTCTCGTAATTTTGTAATATAAGCGATTACGCTACCGATTACTTCGGGTAATTAAATTACATACTCTTGTAGTCAACTGCCGGTAACAAATTACTTATTTTCAAAATTGAGTTGCGATCATTCTGCTACGGTTGTTCTCACAGAAAAAAAAGTGCGACCGTTCCGTAGTGGAACCTATAGGGAACTCCGCTCCTTGTAAGACGGGGATTCCCTAGACAGCCTTTTTTTTTCTCACCCTTTCTTTGGCCTTGCCTGTACCATGCGTCGCTGTTGCAGCGCGTCAGCGCATATGTCCTTCTGACGCGGCACCACGTGCCCTTTTTCTCTCCTAAGAGAGAGAGAGGGAACGGCGCTGTGTCAGAAAGCCACGCGATGATGCGCTGCAAAAGCTACATGGGGTTAAAGGCCTCACAACACGCACCTGTTGCAGAGCGTCAGCGCGTCGAATTCTGACGCAGTGGCGCGCCGTCTCCCTATTAGGAGCGAGAAGCCACGTGCCCTCTCTCCATATGGCGCGGCAGTGCGTCAGAATTCGACGCGCCGCTATCTCCCTATTAGAAGCGAGGAGCTACATGCCCTCTCTCCATATGGCACGGCACTGCGTCAGAATTCAACGCACCGCCGTCTCCCTATTAGGAGCGAGCAGTCACATGCCATAAAGAGAGGGCATGTGGCTGATCGCTCCTAATAGGGAGATGGCGATGCGTTGAATTCTGACGCAGTGAATTCTGACGCAGTGCCGCGCCATCTGGGTCAGAAATCCCCCCGCCGACGTGCTGCCCCGGGTACGTGCGGTTAGGCCTTCAGGCCTATCCACATGTATCCGTTGCAGTGCGTCAGCGGAGAGATTTATTGCACGGAGATAAAATTCCCGCGACCACAGCGTCAGAAGTTGAGCACCCCAGCCCCTATACCTCCCCCCCCCCCGGCTCCCGAATTTGATTACAGTACTATCAAAAAATGCCGAGCAGAAAAGGGGGGGGCGGTCAAGTTAAAATGTGTGCGCAGTAAGTGAAACGCTGCGATCATGGAGGTGACCTTAGTCGATAAAATGAATTCGGTGAGCTTAAAATCGACACCATGAGCCGCAAAGGTGGCTTAAAATGACATGAATAGACCGAATTTAAAACATTAGGTGACCTTTCACTAGTTGGTAGTTGTTGATGTATAATGTTGTTGGAATATTTTAACGTCCTATATAATGTGAGGCCCACCGGACGGCTTTAGGCTCTCCCATTGTCGAGTACTAAGTACTCGAAACCATTAACCACTTTTTCCAAACGCACCTCCTTTTTTAATCTGGGACGGCTTTATGCTCTTCCATAGTAGAATACCAAGTACTCAAAATCGTTCACCGCTTTTTAAGACACAGATATTAGTGAAAATTACGTTTTCCTAAACACACAGATAACGATATATCGTGTCGGAATCGTCCAGTGAAGATGTACCCTGACTGGCTGTTCTGCTCCACTCATGTTGGCTTGTGAACTCGTTCACGGTGTAATTTTAGGTGCGAAGCTTCTTAAAGGGATACTGAACAAAATTTTTGCCGCCAAGATTTTCAGCCAGATCGATGCGCTTTTCACAAACCGTCGCGTCTAGCGGCAGGGCCGTGAACTAGATGATGTGACGTTTGGTGACGTCAGACTCACCGGAAGCTGGCAAGCCAACAATGCCAGCCATCGCCTGCGTCTCTCGGCTCGCTCATATTCGACTTCGGTTCCTACAGTCGGTATGAACAGCAACAGCCGCGAACAATGCTTTCGTCTGGGTATGGTGGCTAGAAGAACCATAGTCTGGGGCAAAGCGCCAGCGCTTTTGTGGAAGGAAATGAGTTGGATGAGAGCAGAGGTGGAGAAAAGGAAGAGGAAGACAAGAACACGTGCAACCTGCATGCGCCTCAGTCAGTTTGACGTCACTGCTCGCGCTCGGGAACAGCCGCCGCGCGCTCACAATCCATCAAAAATGCAACCAACTATTCAAAAATACGGGAAATAAACTCCGTTTATCAGAACAGTGGCATCTTCTGAGTAGCATTTCAAAGTTTGGTCAGTTTTTAAAATTTTTGTCCAGTATCCATTTAAGCCGTGGGTCATGCGTCCACGATGTATGTAGTAGTAGTAGAAGTAGTCCACGATGTGTGTAGTAGTAGTAGTAGAAGTAGTAGCATTAGTAGTAGTAGTCGTTGGAAGCCACCTCTCGTTTATTTCTTCGAATGTCCGCTGGATGGCGTACTTCTGTATGATGAGTGAGACTGAGACTTTGAGCGGGTAGACTTAACTAGAAGGAGGTTATCTGATTGGTGGCTAAAGTCAAGGCACGAGTGAAAATCAAACCCTTCACTGCAAAGTACGAATACTCAAACTCACTTTTTAAAGAAAAAAAATAAATGTAGTTTTTGGTTCATTAAGTATTAAGGCTTGGTGGCGCTAGCCACCACCCGATCTAAAGGGTACAGCCATATCCATCCATCCATCGAATACATGATGAAAAGATGCGAGATGGCGGTATTTGGAGTGTTCACTAGATGGACGGACGGACAGACAGACATATCCGCGGACGGAGGGAAGCGCGGACGGCCTGACGGACGCTTCGCCCCACTCATCATCATTCACTCCGTGGATATGCTGTGATTTTTTTTTGTCAACACGGTCTCATCGAGTGTGAGGCCGACGGGACGGCCTTACGCTCTCCCATGGTCGAGTACAAAGTACTCTAAATTCTTAACAACTTTTTTATAAACACATCGGTTAGCCTATTGTCCTCTCGTAGAGATGAACACAAATTGCACTCTGAAGCCAATTCATCAATTCCGTTCGAATGCACATGTCTTCTTCCACCGAGTTTCAGTGCCGGGATAGCATTCTCCCATAGATGAGTGCATCGCACTCAACTATGCGATACGATTATGACGCATGGCTTCGTTCAGTGCTTCGGAAATTGCGAATATCTGGTATTTTGCAGAGTGCCTTGACATCGCACAATAGATAGGCATTTAGCAATTTGGCCTCCGTCGAGAACAAGACGACATCGTCGCTTGGTCAGCAGTGGGCCGATCTCGGAGGCGCAGTAGCTATACGGAGGGGCAGAGAGCTGCCGATGACTGTGATCACGGAGGAAGTGTGAAATCACGCTGTGTTTAGGTTTGAGGTACAATCAGCTGAGAAGGAAAAAAAAAATCACAGCATATCCACGGAGTGAACGATGATTAGTGAGGCGGAGCGAGTCTGTCTGTCTGTCTGTCCCAAGGAGGATTAAAAAAATTCCTGGAGTGGAAATGATTGCGCAGAAGTGAAGCCGTTCCTCTGGCAAGATGGCGGTTGTGGCGGCCATCTTACTAGGGGCATGATAAAGCATCACCGTTCAGCGATTAAAAACGAAGCGTTTCCCTCGCACGCCCAACGAGTTTAATGTGGGAACTTTTTCGGGCCACATAGTGCTCCAAGTTCCTCTTAAAGTTACTAGTTTTCCGTAGTGAGCCTCTAATTAGAGGCAAGGTTCTTTGAAGATTCAGTCATCCATACTTATTTCTGTATGTTATTTCGTCGGGAACAACTATCCTTTAATATAGAACTAACGTAGCATTTACATAACGTATCAAATACACTTGATCTTTAAGTGGGCACTATCAGAAAAGAGCATGTTTCCGCCATCTTGGCAGTGGCAAAAGGTGGCTTTACTTCTGCTGGCAAGGCATTGCAGGAGCTTCCACTCCAGCAATTTTGCTTTAATCCTCCTTCGTCCGTCCATCCGTCTGTTCGTTCGTCCATCCGTCGTCTGTCTGAGCGCAAAAATAGAAAGACAGAAAAAGAAACACCAAAGGAAAAAGAAATAAAAGCAGAGATGAAGACAGAAATTGGAGAAAAGAATAGAAACTGAGACAAGAAGAGATAGAGAAAGAGAAATCAAGAGTGCCGACAAGAAACAAAGCACGAGAAAGAGAAACAAGATACAGGCTTCCCAGCTCCACTGTTCTTCGAAGCTTGCGCACCACTAGTGGTAAGCTCTCATAATTATTTTTTTCTTTTGCCTATAACATCCCATTCCCCACATCTCATCGCTTTCGTGGTGATACAGGCGTTTACAGATGCACAAATGTATGCGTTGACCTTCACGGAACAACGCTATCGAAAAGCATTATGGGATGCGTCCGCAGATACTGCCGCCTTTCCGAGATATACATACCGGTACTACAAAGAAGAAAGTGATAGCCAGACATGTCTTTCATTGCCATCTCTTACCTTCCCTCCGAATCGGGTGAGCCTCTTGCCAATGCGGTCGGTGACACCATGGTCGACCCAAGGTCTTATCCACGTATGCATAGGCAAAACCCAAACGACGCTTTGCGTTTGCCGTAGCTGTAGACTCCGTACCGATGCTGCGTCACAGACTACAAGAAAAAAAAGCACAATAAAATGTTAGCTGGACGGAAAGTACAAGGTATACACCACAAGGCTACCTAGATTGTGCTGTGCGGTTTCTACGCGTGTAGGGAGGAGGGGGGGGGGAGACAAGCGGGGGCACCGATGGGGGGTTTAAGAGGTCGCGGTTGTCGCCGTGATGACCCACGGGAGGTCCTACTGTCTGGCCCCCTTCCACCACCCGACATCTTGTTTGTACTCGTATGCTACTTGTAACTACCCACTCCACCCCGCCCAGTCCCCCTTCCCCACGTCTTGCTGTACTCTTGTGCTACCTCCGCCTCCCCTCCCCATTACTTCTTTGCTATAGGCGACAAGACTACAATGGCTCTTGTTAAGAGGTCGAGACGGCGGTAACTTTTTTTTTTTTTTTTGCGCGCCGCTGTAAGATGTTACCGCTGGGGGCGCTGGCGTCGGAGAGACAGCATCTCGGAAAGCAAGCCTCGTAGAGCCTCGAGGCCTACCTTCCCCTACTTCGTTGTCGAACAATAGAAGTAGTGGCATTCTTTCATACCGTCCGAGATCGGTGGTGGCGCCGTGCATAGTGTCGCATGATCCTGACCCTGCTATTCACGGGACTTATTGTGTGGGCCGCTATACCCCATTTGCCTCCTTGTCCTCCCTCCTTCGCTCGATCGCTCTCGAGGGCTATAAAAGGTCGTGGGCGCGCTGGATATACGCGCATATTATATATATATATATATATATATATATATATATATATATATATATATATATATATATATATATATATATATATATATATATATATATATATATATATATATACGCTCGCACGTCGTGGTGAACGCTGATTCTGGCGTGTGGCGAAGCGCAGACGATTAAAGGCCTCTTCGTCGAATACTTTCTTTCTTTTATTTTTTTACGGAAATCTTTGCGCGATAGATTTTTTGGCAGCCTTTACGCAAAAAAAAAAAGTCTGGCGGTGTCTGGCCAGTTTATCTCTTTTTTTTACATATATCAAAGACACACAAAACTGGAATCGTTATACGTATAGCTACGCGTTAGGAAAAAAGATTACCGATGATACTATTTTAGCGAGTAGTTTGGACGCTTCCTCCGTTCTTTAGAGCATATTCAATTCTCTCCATGTTATACCTTCTTACATGGGGCACCTTACGCTTATAAATCAACTTCGAAAGCTGTGCCATGCAGTTCTATTTCGTTTGTTGTGTTTGAGGCCTGCATGCTCTGACGCCTCTTAATAACGTTCGTCTCCTGGGACAGCTTGATAGTGTCCTGTCAAACTGCCGCACCTCCAACTACCACTGCACACTCCGTAATGACACTCGTCAGATTATCATTCATCGCGTCAAAGCTAAGGCCGGTGTCCTCCATAAGAGCCGAGTATCTCCCCTGAAGCGAGACGGAATTCCTGTACTTTTCCTCTCTGCGCTAGCTCATTGATAGGATTCTTGCGTATCAGTTTCTGCCGTTCCCTCTATAACTCTTGGCGAATTCAAAACCTAACCATTCTATGGTCACTCACTGCATCGTACCTTGCCGATCACTTCCACATACTGCACGATGCCTGTGTGTGGACTCAGTGTAAAGTATATTTCGTTCTTATTTTCTCCGATAGGGCTCCTTCATGTCCGCTTACGGTTCACTCGTTTTATGTAGAAGGTATTGAATATCCATTAATTATTGCGTTCAGCGAATTCTGCTAATAACTCCCCTCGGGCATTTCTAGAACCAATGCCATTATCTCCTACTACGTGGTCTCCAGCCTGCTCCTTCCCTACCTTGCAAGCATTGCAGTCGCCCATCAGTATAGTATACTGTGTTTTCACCTTAATTATTGCACATTCCATGTCTTGATAGAAGCTTTCAAATAAATGTTATCATGGCTGGATGTAGGTGCGTTTAGGCCTGTACCACCCGGTGGTACAGGCCTATACGCACCTACATCCAACCTTGATTACAACGTCTCTTTTCTCTCATCCTTTATCCCCCTTACCCCCTTCCCCAGTACAGGGTAGCCAGCCGGTCTGAGAACTGGCTAACCTCCCTGTCCTTCCTCATTTATTCCTCCTCCTCCTCCTTAATGACGTTCATCTTGTACATAGTATTGAGTTTAATTACCATTCCTGCCTCGCTTTTATTAATGGTTGAGGACGACGCAGCGAGCAATAATAAGGGAAAAAATGATACGTGTAGCCCTACGGGACAAAAAAAAAAAGAAAGAGAGCAGAGCGTATATGAGGGAACAAACGGGTGTTTAGGACATCATAGTCGAAATCAAGAAAAAGAATTGATCACGGGCAGGGCAAGTAGCGCGAAGGAAAAATAACTGGTCCTCAAAGATCACAGACTGGATTCCAACAGAAGGAAAGCGGTTGAAGGGGACACCGAAAGTAAGGTAGGCAGATGAAATTAGGAAGTTTGCGGGCATAAAGTGGCAGCATCAAGCACAGGATTGACTGGCGGAACATGGGAGATGTCTTTGTCCTGCAGCGTGCGTGGTCAGGCTGATGATGATGATTACTCTATTTTACCAGCTATATTTCTGTCGATAAAAACCCCACCCGCGTTCTCTGCTGTCAGCCAAGCCACGATAGCAAAGGACGTGCCCCTTCTGTAGCACTGCCCATTCTGGACTTGCCCGTTCTGTAGCACTGCCCATTCTGGACGTGCCCATTCTGTAGCACTGCCCATTCTGGACGTGCCCATTCTTTACATGTACAGGCTTCATCTGTCCTAAACTCACTGAGCATATTACATCCCACTTAAGACTCTATAGTTCCTCGAATAGCACAGCTAGACTTGCCTCACTATAAATATGGTTCTAGAGTTAAAGCGTTGCCAAGTTCAGGTTCCAACGGCGGCCTGTCCTGAACCAGAGATTCTTAGCACCCTATGCTGCATCGCAGATCTGACCGCTGACGTGGTCAATTATTGCTCCGCAGCCGCTGGGAACTGAGGGGCGAGGATTAATTGGCGCATCCATGTGGGAGGTTATAGTGGCCAGACGCTACACCAGGGTGGCCAACCATTCTCTGATGAGGAAGTGATATTTATTGAAATTCCATCATATTTCACACCACCTGAAAGTATATACACTAGTATAAAATGGGCTTGCACTTATTAGCACATGCCCTACAGTGAACAGGCAGTTTCACTCTCCACTGTGATCTCCAAGTGAACTTGGGCGCTACATTAAACGCCAACTGATAGATATCCCGATCACTCCGACAAACCACTGCACAGGTTAGGGAATATTGATCAACCACTTCCGTTCTGCAAGGTATACCTATATAAACACATGTCTATTTTACACATCAATCGTTATATCGTTTACCGCCATTATAAATGGCGCTTAAACGCGACGACTTGCAGGACACTGAAGAAGTCGTGTCAGTTTCGACTCGCGTCAACCCCGACTTCCATTAGACCCGCGCGTTGTTCCACGAGGGAAGTTCGTGCGCTTTCAATAAATCAGCAAATCTGTGCTCGTCTACTGTCTGCTTCGATTCTTGTGCCTCGTCCTAAGCGCCGTTTGAGGTTCCATAAATATTTGAAAAGAGTTTACGTACGTGGCAATTTGGAATTCGGCAGAAGACCAGTTTAACAGTCAAGGTCCACTTTATGTAGAGTGCACGCCTGAGCAACTTCCTTGTGTGTGCTGTTTTGATGACTCCATTCTCTCGGCCCCATAACGACGCAGTAAAAACGCCAAACGACATCGACTATACCCTCGGACGCAATAAACATTTCCAATGAAGTAGCCCAATGTTTTTCGTTAACAAAGCCAACCTCTCCATGCCTGTGTTTCAGAAAGTCTGCAATGAACTGGTGCCTCAAGATTCTCGGTCTATCCCTCGTCTACCTACGAAGAGCTTTGAAAAAGAACAGTGACGTACACGAGGTGCGGTTCGCGTTTATGACGGACGTGAACAAAGAACACATCGCTCCTGTTGCCTTTTCCCCAGTCCGTGCCCATACTTCCGTGCTTCGCCTTGGCTAAGGCACTAGGCTACTTACCAGCAAGTCGCAGGATCGAATCCCGGCTGTATTTCTGATGGAGGAAAAATTGCTGTTTAGGCCCATGTGCTCAGTTTGGGTTAAAGAACCCCTGCAGGTCGTCGAAATCTCCGGAGCCCGTCTCTCATAATCATATGGTGGTTTTGGGAGGTTAAACCACACATATGATTATATTATTACTTCCGCGCTTCGCGATGTGAATGTTCACAACAAATACCGCCGCACCCGTTGAGTGCTCTATTGTGATGTGCTCAGCGTATACACCCGCAAGGACGGTTAGCGTTGCTCAACGCAAAACACGTCGCAATGCTTCACAACCTTCGCGATTGTGCAAGATAATTCTGTCAAGCATGCGCACAGGACGCGCATAGTCAAGTTCATTCGAGAGCGCGAAGCGAGCCCCAGAGATAAGGGGTCGGAAGCTGAATGCATGCAACATGTATAAACGCCGACGCACGTCATCGGAGATTCGAGCGGCCGACGACTGTTGTTCATGCCGTTATCATGGTGCAGTGAGAATCGTTTAGCGCTGGTACTGCATGCGCTGATAAGTACGGCCGTTAACTAGCTGCAAGGAAGGCCTCTATACCCGTCGCCAAGCTTGAATTCGGCAAGATATTATCGACCTGCAGCGTGCACGTAAAGGCGCAATGAAATCTCCACTGAGCGCGTAATACGCGAATGTTTACTGCTATGAAGAATATAGCCATGGCCCACCGTGCCCTGGCCTCAGCACTATTGTTATAGCCCATATATTATATAGCCGTGCCATTGTACCGCTGTGTCGTTTCGCGTAATGTAAAAGCTGTATACAAAACGAAGGAGCGTGGATTGATCGAGGGTTCGCATCTTTCGTTAGACGCACCTTAATGAAACCGACTCGCAATGAAGCTGAGGAAGGTTTAGTTGACATTACTTGCACGTTTAAACTGTAGCGTTATGATTATGGTACAAATGGAAATGCATTAAAGCGGATGAGAAATAAACTTGCTGCATGTACCGCCAACCTTCGCATAACGCAGTCGATGTTCTAGCAATGCAGCTACAGCCGCTTGGTATCGAGTGGTAGGTCATCGCGCTCGTCCTCGAAAGGCTGTAAGTTCGATTCTTCATCCGCTTTGACTGCTGGGTGGGCACCAACCGGACCAATCATCAACACCGCATGCGCTCATTGATTTATCTTTATATGGAGTGGACTCAACCGAATAGAGGCCATCCTGCTTTGTCGTATCTGGTTAGGAAAATGGTTGTCAATGCTCTCTGCGATGCCTCTAATTGTGAGGAGACGCCACGCCGCAGACTGTGTGACTGCCCTGTATCTACAATGTGCAGATACAATCACTGGCGTTCATTATAGAGCGCCTCGACAATAGACAAATGTCTGTTGAATCTGTTTTAGCATGACGTCGACAAAAGACATTGCAGAAGAGCACGGAACTGCTGAGGCTTTTTAGGAAGACGGACCTGGTCAAGCGGCTGTGAGTGGTGTTCCGTGCACGTCAAATTGATGGACCCTTACTTACCTGGTGCTTGTGCACGTCCTTTGGTATACGCTATCTTTCTGTCTCTTTCCTCTCCATCTTTCCATCTCCCCCATTCCTTTCTCACATGTAGGGTAGCAAACAGGTTATCCAGGACTGGCTTACCTCCCTGCCTTTGCTTCTTAACCATGAATATTTTATTCCATCCACTTTAATGCTTTTACATTTAACAGAAGATTACTAAAATACAGCCAAAACGTGGAGGTAATGTCCCATACACCTTCCTCAGCCTCATTGTCCCTCACCCTCACCAGATCAAACCTGCCCAGATTATTCGCCAACAACCACGCACACTGCAATCCCCGACAGTATAACGCGAAGTACAACTAAACTTTAGAGTTCATAAAATCTGCGGGTGGGGTAATTGGATCGCTGCAACACCAGGAATCACAGTGAGACCGTCAATCCGCGTATATATGTAAGTTTACAGATGCTTGAATGCTGCGCGCGTACTTTTAAAGGGTCGTATTAGAAAGATTACGTAAACGTCCGAACGCCATAACTTGGTCCATATGAACGAGCAAATTCTGTAAAAAAAAAAAAAAAAAACACCCGGGACGTCGCAGTGAGCGCAGATGGAGCTGAAAAAGAAACGTTTAGGAATAGTCTTTATTTTGTGGGAAAAGGCAACGTGTCTGCCTATACCAGGCTGCGCGCAATCGTAAATGGTGCAGACGGAGGAAACGTAAAGCGCCCTTAAACACGGTAACTCGAATTCGTTTACGAAGTCGTTGCCTCTATATAGGGTGCCACTCAAACTGTGGGATATCGCGGCTCGATCGGGTAGCAAGGGAAAGAATGAGCGTCTTCTATTTAGAAGGTCTTTATTTAGAAGGTCCTTATTTAGGAGGTAGCTCAGGAGAGGCGCCTTTAGTACGGGATCCAACAGCAACAAACAGGTATGACTTGCATATACTGCTTCAGAACGAAGACGTTGGGAGGTTGCGTCGATCTAATCGCATCGATTTACAATCTTCAATAATCCGTCGCGGGCGGCGAAGTCCGCCATCACCGGAGTCGTCAGCGAGGCACGGGTGATGTGCTTGATGGCGCCAGTCCGGGGTTGGCGTTGCAGCGCGCGGGAAGAATAAGATCGCATCAGCTGCACAAGCGTGTTTGCGAGCGCGTGAGAGAGGTAGAGACAGGACAGCCGCCGATACACGGCGCCTCGCCGTTTGTGTACTGCACGGTATTATTACCTCGTCTGTATCGAACGTGCGCGCCCGCTTTGATGGAAACGAACACTGCAGCGCGGCCGTGGCACGCATGCCTCGGATCAGTGGTCCATTTAAAAGCGTGCACCGAGCACACTCCGAAAACGTGGGCCTCGCGACCGCTGAGTGGTTTTCATTAGGGCGGAGCGAACGCGTCTAAACAAAAGGTGACGCTTCGGTATAGGCAATTGCAAGTACATAAGGGCCGTTTACAGCAGAGAGCCACGCCAGACGAGCACATTCGCACGTTTTCTTAAATGACGTACTGATGCGCCTCCGTTGTCATAAGGCTAATAAATATAGACCTTTCACCTCCTTTGTTGCGAAAAAAAAGATTAAAAAAAACACAAGAATATATACGCTCAGTTAATTTTTTCTTTCATCAATGCCGTACTTGGCAACTCTAGCCTTCAAAAATAACTCTCTTCAACTTTCACTAGACTCTCGAGTGTCTTGCCATCTGTAATAGCTACCTGCACACCGCAGCGGTACGGTAATACCACTCTTGATACACGATAGAGCGTCATTTTTAAAACACCGCAATAATGGCCGCAAACTGTGGCACTGAGGCTTTTTTTTTTTTTTATGTCGGCGGGGCAGGCCCTACGCCAACATCCCTACTGAAACATTCCGTATGCGAGTCCAATAATTCCATATGTTTCCATACAGAATACATATGTTTCCCATATATTTTCTATATATTTCCGTAAGAATCTTACGGAAACATACGGAATTATTGGACATCGCATACGGAACAGTTTCAGTAGGAATCGGCTAGCTTACTTAGAAACTGTTCTATAAACGTTGGTTGAGGTTCTATAAACGTTAGTCTCAATGGCGGCTGGCCAACGTCGGCACGACGCCGGTTAGCTGACAAAGTACCGATCACCATGGTATACCGATGTGGGCGAAAGTTGCGCAAGAGTAATTTCCGCCATTGGACTAAGACACTCCACATTCGGTCATCACATGGTCTGACCATGTAACCGAACAAATTGCTTCCCTGAATTCTGCTTGCGGTGTCTTGAAGTAGCCTCGACGAAATGGATATGCGCCTTAAAGTCTATTCCACATGATAAGCTACTGTCACGAAAACGCTATGTAACCAAATTCAATCACAAAATTGCTTTTAGAAACACTTGTAGTGTTGCTGCGGAGGTTTCTTTAACTTAAATACAGTGCTTTTTATCTTATAGGTATGTATGTAACTTGTGAAGGTGCCCGACATACTCAAAACGGTCGGGTATTATGCATTGGTTTGAAAGTGGCACCTGTTTTGAGTGACGTGTTCCTGACGGGTGTGCATGGCATTGTAGCAATTTCCACGCAAGGTATGGCGATGACAATGACTTCATCACTCCCTTTGCCCGCACAATAGAGAAAGCAGTGTGCGATCACAGTGTCAACAACTGCTACAAGGACACTTGTAGAGTATAGTGGGCAGTATACACTGTAGCGATACCACTCTGTTACGCAGTTACTGTATGTACAAATTACTCATTCCTCTCGCCACCATTACTTTTCATCACTCTCCTTTTTCCCCACTTGCCTCTTTTCTTGTGCAGTGTAGCAGGCTGGAGTGCTAACTCAAGATTACCTCTCTGCCTTCCAATAATTTTTTTTCTCGCACACTTAAAACCAAAATAAATTTTGAATTGTCATTGTTGTGATCAAGATTGCGATGTTTGAGCAAGGTTCATCTAAAATGTCGAGCATAAAGCCCAAACTCCATAAGCGCGAAAATGCACGCGACAGCGACGAGCGACGCTATGAGCGACGAAACAGGGCGTTCGCGCGACGTGTCGCGTGCTCGTTTTCGCGCGATCGCTCGGTTCTCCAGATTTGGAAACCGTCGCTCATCGCCCGGAAGTGCTGGGCTCAAGCAGCCAATAGCGAAAAACCGGAAAAGACGAAGACTACATAGGTGCACGTGACCCTGCCCGAGTCACGTATGCGCAACAAGAAATAACGCAATGTTTATTACGCATGTACATATAAAAAAGTGCTGCAAGGCCATAATAAACACTTTCCGTTCCATTACACAACAATATATCTTATTTTTAAATTGGAAACCGCTCGCTACGCGGTTTTTTTGGTGCGAGTTGACGGCCTCATGCCAGCAACAGTGGAATTCGCTCGCCGAAGCCGTCGCGTGAATGAGGTTTGCCTGCGCTAGCGACTGATCGCGCGACGCCGATCTACGTCGCGTCGCTCGTCGCTGTCGCGTGCATTTTCGCGCTTATGGAGTTTGGGCTTAATTTGCTCCCTCTATCAGGCTGCTAGCGTATGTCTCCCGCAATAGTGGTGTCCCAGTTCGTTTTAACCTCTTTGGACAAAACCTCTTCCAGTGGACAAGTTAGGAGGGGAGGGGGCTAGAAAAGGTCGCGGGTGGGCTGTATATGTGTATATGTGCGATTTTTATACATATATGCTGTATATATGTGTAGCATACGAGGCATAAACGCACACGCATACACTTAACACACTCGCACGTTGCGGTGAACGCCGATCCTAGCATGTGGCAAAGCGCTGACGACTAGACCCCGAGTCTGCTTTCTGCCATATCTTGTTTTTTTAGGGGCGAAGCTCCTTATAGCGGCACCCGTTCGTCCCTCTGAGCCGTTGAAGTAGTGCGTAACAAGTATAACACTTTGACCTCCAAGGTGGTGCCGGTGAGAGATTTCTTCTGTGCGTTGTTGAACAATAAAAGATAGTGCTCAATGTACATGCCAATGGCTGCTAAGGGGAAGTGAGAGACAGGAAAATTCGGCTTTTAGTTAACGCGCACGCTGCTAATTTTTTATTGTTCAACAACGCACAGGAGACAAGAAAGGGTTGCTACGTTATACTCGCTGGGCGTAACCTCCTAGGTTTTAGAAAGGTTTAGCGAGCGTTGGACCACAGTGCCATGAATACATTGAACTATATAGTATATACCATGAACTCGAGGTGGTTAAAGGTGGGAAGTAGACACGAAGCGCAAGCCGTAAGAAAGTGTGCGTGTGCCTCCTCTAGTTCAGTCCTTGGAATGTCCGCTGGATGGCGGTGCTTCTATATGAGGAATATATGATGAAAAGATGCGAGATGGGGGTACATGGAGTGTTGAATAGGTGGACGAACGGACACACAGACAGATGCATGGACGGACGCACGGATGGCTGCACGGATGGATGGATGCATGGACGGACGCAGGAGAGGATTCATGGACGAAAGCAGGGACGGACGCACAGATCAACGTGTGGACGCACGAACAGACGCACGCACGGACGGGCGGATGGACGCACGGGCGGTCACACAGACGCACGCATGGATGGACGGGAGCAAGAACGAATGGACGGACGGATGCTTCGCCCCACTATCCATCATTCGCTCCGTGGATATGCTGCCATGTTTTTTATTGCGATAGCAATTATATGCAGACTCTCGGCTGTATCTTGCCCCTGGCGTCGGCATTGACGTCACTTACCGTATATGTATACGTATCTATATATATGAAAACGCAAGAAAAATCAGTTGGAAATATACTCCAGCACGCGGAATCGAACGTGGGACCTCTGAGGTGTGAGTGCGAGGCGTTAACTAATGAGCCACGAAGGAGCACCACCTTGTACGTTCAAACGTCAAGCTATTTATATCTACCACTTACCGCTGGTGACGAGCATCTCGGGGAAAACTATCGTGTTTTCAACATTACTAGTAAGATGGCGCAATGAGCGCGCGTCGCCAGCTTGTCACGACGTGGCAACGCGCGCTCATCTACCGTGCGTACTTTGCCCCGCTGACGAGAGGGGGGGGGGAGGGTGAACGCTCACGCGTGCGCGCCCGTATCTCGCGGTGGGGAGAATCATACGCCTTGGGCTTTCACCGAAACGATTATGTTGTAGTTCCCGGGCGCACAAAGGTCACTGCACTCGCTGCACCGTCTCCGTTTACGAAAATGGCGCGCTTTTCAGACACAGCGAAGTACCAACTGAGACGCTTATTCGCGTTCATCTGTACCCGTGAGTACGTTTCTTGCGTCGTTTGAGCGTGAGAAACGCAGGGCACGTTTCGATCTGCTTGCCATTCTGCGCGTAACCTTCCAATTTGTTGATATCGCGTTTATTGCTTCGCATTTGCTGCAAAGCTGTTACTTTTTTTTTAATTTCTTGCGGGTGACAAATCTTTACGCGATGGATCCCTTGGCAACCTGCACCCAAGGTCTCACGACATCTGGCCAGTTTATCGCGGCTCATTTCTCACTAAAATCGAAGAGATATATAAAACATTACCGCACTTCTGTTGCTCAGCATTGGTGCTAAACGTGTAGACATCGAACTGCATCATACACTTCTGCCACCACTCAAATTATGCTACCATCCCCATTTTACCCCACTCCAACCAATCTCCCATCTCTTGCTACATGGACCTTCTTTCACGTCCCGCTCTGACGCATATGCATACGTCGGCGTGTACGACGACTCGGAGCCAAGCCAAGACAAATGGTTGCACGCGGGACCATACAAGCGGTGAGCAGACGATAATAGATGGGCACGTTGCATTATCGTCTGCTACAGGTTCGCAGCGTCTTGTCATGTAGAGAAAGAAAAATGTGAGGAGCATGCGCAAACTCGTACTTCTACTTTACGTGCAGGTTTTTTTTTGTTTTTTTTTTTTGCGTTTGATGAGAGCTAATGTTGCTCACCTAGCATACGCACACGTTATCGTTGTTTCAAAAGGGGGCAGGTTATGACGACGACGAGAACGCTTCCCCGCGCACCCTCTACCGGCGCATTCAGCGGCGAGCAACGCCTCTGTCGGCGGCGAGGAAAAAACAGCAACGTAAACGCAAGGGTCGACCTCTTGGTACGCCGCCGTCGCCGCCACTCCGGCGCCAATGCCCAACCCCTCGGCGCGAACACAGCTTCTTTGCGCCAGCGACGGTATTGCGTGGTATCGTCCATATTGCCGAAGCACCGCCGCCGACGCTACGCCCCGCCCACCGACGCAATCAGTCTCGCTAATGCGATCTTCTCGGCTTTGCCCCCAACCGCCGCCAGCCGGCGGCGAAACGCAGCTCAACGGGGCTGCTGCACGCAACTTTTCAGCGCTGCACAAGCGGTCTTGCGATGCCGACATATTCGGGTGCCCGCGGCTGCGTAAGAACAACTCACACGGCCACTTATGCATTTGCCTTAAGACGGCTCCAAGGCGGAAGACGTCTTTTATTTCTTGTCAGTCGATTGTATGGATCCCTCCACTCCCTAAAGTTGTCTTTTCCCAGCGTGGTTTAGTACAGTCACCGCGCATGGCCCACTTTTGAAACAATCGACGGCGTCTTCTGATGACGTCACGAAACTAGGTACCAGTGAGGTCATCACATGATTTTCGCATCAATGGTGTCGACCAAGCAGACGGTCACGAATCTCAATACGCGGCGCGAGCTACTTTTCTTGCGGGCGATTCAAACTTCAAACGTCGGTACTTGCCCAGTGTCCATTGTTTATCAAAAGTGTGAGCGAATGCACATCTAAGAGAGCCTAGAACACTTTGTTCTGGGTCGTGTCTTTGTCTCTGTGTCATCGTTTTGTCCTCGCGCTATAAATATCGTCATGCCATACCAACTAGCCCAAGCTGCCACACTTCTAAGAACATCTGCGGTGGCGGTGCGGCGAAGACATAAAGCATAGAGTGTCTTTCTTTCACTGTCATGTCACGGTCGGCAAAGTTAGTCAAAAGATAGTAACGTGCAATGTGTGCCGCCGGTAAAACTGAAGACTGTTTCATGCAGATACGCTGGACCTTTGAGGACTAATTAAGCTGCGCACTTTATTGATACTGCATAGAAATGTATTAGCCGAAATTCTAGAACAAAATGAGCACGAGGGGGGGGGGGGGGGGAGTCCTGCACGCGCCTTTAGATGTCCATGTGCGTCTCCATGACGAGCGGAAGAACACGTCGACCCCCGTGAACAGACGAGCCTTGGGGCAGGCGCACAAACCGACAAGTGCAGACGGATCGCATTGACACTCGTTTCTTCCTTCACACTTGCGGTGCCGCTCCCACAAGCAACATACCGTGTCCAGGGCCACATTACCCCGACTAACCAGCGCTGCACGCAACTTACTCGCAAAAGCAGGCCGGGCACGCACTGCACGGAAGTTATTATGTACACCCGAAGGGTGCACAGGAGGCGACGGGGCCGGCGGCTTTAACGCTTCCTATACAGCCAATGCAAGCGGACGCCGAACGTTCTCATAGAGTGTGCGCGCGTGTTTCATGTCTGATCGAGGCGTACACAATGCGTATCCCCTCTACTTGTAACCCAGCCCCTTCTTCCCCCTCCTCCTTGTGTTCGACATCTCCCCCCCCCCCCTTGAATGCAGCCCCTCACCCTATATACCACGACACCATCCTCCCCCTTAGCTCCCCCCACCCTTCCTCTTGATCTGCCTCGGCGTAGAAGAGCATGCATGCTTACACGCCCAAATGCGGACCAAAGCGTGGGAAGCGAATCTCTTTTAAGACCCGCGGCGCCAGGCGCCGTCTACCTTGCCGGCGCCTTATGGTCAGTGGCGCCACCACCATGTGTGGATATTAGAGAATCGATGTTGGCCGGGCCATAGAGAGCTGGGGCGACAGGCCCTACCAACCCGGCACTTCTTGAGAGGGGCGGAAGACGTGGCATCGAGATGATCTACGCATGCGCGCGCCTCACGTATACGCTGATCGGCTGGCACAACATCGCTTTGCTCACAATCGTTTATCAAAATTTCTTCATGGACGAGTTATTTCATTACAGAGCGATGTGTATCAGTGTCGTCAGCCTTGTGGGAGTGTGTTGGCGCTGTTTCATTCTTTTTTTTTCATGGCAAATCGGGGTAAGAGACAAATTATTGTCACACTTTCTTAGTTCTTAGACAAAACCAATGGAGCATGCACCTGACTGAGGCCCTGACCCCTGTATATTCGGTGCTCGGCGAAGCAATATAAGAAAAACAACAACATACGTGCACATTAAACACATTATCGAGAAACAAACAAATTCAACGTCACTCGCATCAGTAGAGTGAATAGCATAAGTAACGCATAAGAAACAATACAACATGTTATTGAGTCTGCAGATGTTCGCACTAAGAACACAACATTGTTCAACACACTTCCTTGCTTCATACATTAAAGTAGTAGCCATGTGCACTGCTCTTTTTAGTCCTTGGAATGTCCGCTGTACGGCGCTACTTGTATATGACAAATATATGATGAAAGTATGCGAGATGACGGTACTTGGAGTGTTCACTAGATGGACGGACGGCCGAATGGACAGAGAGACAGCTGAACATGCGGATTGACAGACAGACGGACGGACAGACACACAGAGAGACAGATGAACGGACGGACAGACAGCCAGAAAGACAAACGAACGGACATACAGACAGACTGACAGACAGACGGGCGGATGGACGGGCGCGGCCAGCGGATGATTCCCAGTTGTCCGATAAAACTCTTCGAAGCTTCGTTCCACTCATCATCTTTCACTCCGCGTGTATATGCAGTGAATTTATTTATGACAATTTATTTATGACACATTTATGACACTTGACCAAAAAAATGAAGCATTCAACTATTTAGTCAAATGTCTGACAAAATCATAAAGTAAATTTTCAGGCTTTGGCATAAAATTATGGACCACCTCCCCGAAGGAAACCCTGATAAGATGCGAACCAGAAGCGTTGCACATGGCGTTGACCCGGTTGAAACCGTTCTTCCAGCACTCGCGTGCTAGAAGAACGGTTTGAAGAGAAACTCGGTGTAGCGTTTACTCGAGTAATCGTTTGTTTGAAACACATGGGCACGGGAGGCGTGTTGGGTTTCGCGTAAGTTTCATCGCAGATAAACGAGCCGGAAGAGTGTTTCCACTCGACGTGCGGCCGAGCGTTGCGGCCGGTGGAGAGGGTGAAGAGACGTAGAAGTGTGTTGCGAGCGGGCGGAGGCACTGCGCCGATTCGCCTGTAGGCAGACAGAATTATTAGGCGCCTTCTTCCTTTTCCTCATGAACCACAAACAACAGGAGCCGGCAGCGGCGGGCGCTGCGGCAGCCATGCTGCCGGCCCGAAGCAATGCTGCGGGTGAGGGAGAGAGTGACGTCAGCGAGCACCTGCAAGGGAAGCGTGACGTCAGCGCACAGATGCGGCTTGACCTACTTGGCACCACTCCAACACCTTCGACAAAGGGAACACGTTGCGGCGCGTTCGTACGCACGTACGGCGTTACGCACGTGAGTCAAAGAGATGCTTCACATCAAATAAAAAAATTACGACTATTCGGGAAAAATTTAATCGTGTTTTCGGTTATTTGTTCCTTCCTAACGCAGTCCCGTTGCAATACGGCGGACGTTAATACCCGTGTCAGTTGGTTTTCGGCTGCTCTTCGTTCGATTTCGCGATACGTATAATTAGACCTTGGGCTTGGACCAGTCTCCACAACATCCACAATTAGAACTCTACTGTGAATGAATGGTGAACATTAACTCAGCGTCCTGTGAAACGCGACCAGCGGGCAGTGGGCCTCTCCCACGTAGTTATGGGCAAGCCACGGCCGCTGAATGAAAAAAGAAGTAGCCGCGGAAAGGCCAGAGCCTAAAAACGTATTTTAGAACAAATGTTCGACGATTTGAAGTACGATGCACTCTACAATGAGAGAGTGATTAGCTATTCCAGATCCATGTATGTTTAGAACAAATGTTCGACCATTTCGAGTACGGTGTACACCGGTGTGGGTGAGCTGTTCCGGTATATCGAAAGAGATCGTGAAATCGCGCGTTCAACGATTTCGAGTACTTCGTACTCGACTGTGTTTAGAAAAATGTTTAACGATTTTCAGTACTTGGTACTCAACTACGGGAGATCAGTCAGCTTTCCCTAAAGAAAATCAACCCAGACCTGTAGGAGAGTGTGGGAGAGGGGGAGGCAGGAAAAGTGGGTAACCAATTAGAGTACAGGGGTACACTCTACTGTGGGAGAGCTTAAAGCCGTCCCGTGGGCGAAAATTGAGATTGAGGTATAACGGATAACCATCCATCTCCACATTGGCAGAGCGCATAGTTTAACATACATCAGTGAGCCCTAAAGAAAATGTACAAGGATGCGTATTTGCAAAAAAAAAAAACATTATTTATTTTAAGAAAACGCTTGTGGGACGAAAAGGTATACTTATTCTACTTGAGATTCTTCGAAGCAAGTATCTTCTAACTAAAAATTTAAAGTGCAGCCGCTTCCTTGTCGAGAAGGAGCCTATTCCACAGGGTACACGGAGTGATTTGCGGTTCGAGAAAGTGTCTCAGCGTGGCCTTCTCGATTGGCACCGGCAGCGCCCCGTTCGCGGAGCACGTGGTCTGGAATGCTAACGGCAAGCCATTTATATATACCATACACCATCGAGAAGTCCTCAGAGCTTCGAAACTTTAGCGCGTTTTCGTTATTAGTGGCCAGACGGCGGGACAAGCTCGCGTTGGGCGCGCTCTAAGATCGTCGCCTCCACGAAGCGCCACCTCCGCAGAGCGTGGTCTGTCCTGCGCGCGCTTATTGGACTCGTAAAAAAAAACAAAAGGATGATCAACAAGAAGGTAAGCAAGCTTGTTTTAAAATCCAACCAGTGCACATGTATGCAATATACATTAGGGTAATTCGCAGATGGAAGGATTATGACCAAACGTCTCAAGAGCGCAACCACAGTTCCAATACTCAGGTGGTCCAATCGCGGAAAACCAGTGCAGCGAGGCAGCAGTCTTGAGGATATCACTGTGACGTACTGAACCCTGGGACGTACGTGCCCGAATCCCATGGTCAATTAAAGGTTTACCTGCACCACTGTAGAAACCGTAGAGTGCAGCGTTTCGACGCTCAGCTTGCCGCATTCACCGTCACCAAAGGCGAGGGCACGCCGGCCGTGTGCCAGCAAAAGCAGTGTGCAGTCGCAGAAGCGGTTATCTACAGATTTTGTGAGCTCGTTTAGCCTCTCACAAGTACCACTACGAGAAATAGCATATAAGAAAATAAATACCTAACAGAAGATACGTACGAAACCACCGCGCAAACGAGAGCGATGCCTCGTTTACAGACGATGGGCCGAATTAAACATAAGCACAATGCCTACATACGACCCCCTATTTATGACACTTGACCAAAAAAAATGAGGCATTCAACTATTTAGTCAAATGTCTGACAAAATCATGAAGTAAATTTTCAGGCTTTGGCCTAAAATTATGGACCATCTCCCCGAAGAAAACCCTGATAAGATGCGAACCAGAAGCGTTGCGCATGGACTTGACCCGGTTGAAACCGTTCTTCCAGCACTCGCGTCGACGAAAAAGCGTCGACGCGGGTGCTGGAAGAACGGTTTGAAGCGAAACTCGGTGTAGCGTTTACTCGAGTAATCGTTTGTTTGAAACACAAGGGCACGGGAGGCGGATTGGGTTTCGCGTAAGTTTCATCGCAGATAAACGAGCCGGAAGAGTGTTTCCACTCGACGTGCGGCCGAGCATTGCGGCCGGTGGAGAGGGTGAAGCGAGAGAGAAGTGTGTTGCGAGCGGGTGGAAGAGCCAGCAGCTGCGGGCGCTGCGGCAGCCGTGCTGCGGGCCCGAAACAATGCTGCGGGTGAGGGAGAGAGTCACGTAAGCGCGCACCTGCAAGGGAAGCGTGACGTCAGCGCACAGTTGCGGCTTGACCTACTTGGCACCACTCCAACACCTTTGACAAAGGGAACACGTTGCGGCGCGTTCGTACGCACGTACGGCGTTACGCACGTGAGTCAAAGAGACGCTTCACACCTAATAAAAAATTACTATTCGGAAAAAATTTTAATCATGCTTTTGGTTATTTGTTCCTTCCTAACGCAGTCCCGTTGCAATACGGCGGACGTTAATACCTGTGTCAGTTGGTTTTCGGCTGCTCTTCGTTCGATTTCGCGATCTGTATTAGACCTTGGGTTTGGACCAGTCTCCACAACATCCACAATTAGAACTCTACTGTGAATGAATGGTGAACCTTAGCTCAGCGTCCTGAGCAACGCGGCTAGCGCGCAATGGGTCACTCCCACGTAGTTATGGGCAAGCCACGGCCGCTGAATGAAAAAAGAAGTAGCCGCGGGAAGGCCAGAGCCTAAAAACGTATTTTAGAACTAATGTTCGACGATTTGAAGTACGATGCACTCTACAATGAGAGAGTGAATAGCTATTCCATATTTATGTATGTTTAGAACAAATGTTCGACAATTTCGAGTACGGTGTACACCAGTGTGGTTGAGCTGTTCCGGTATATCGAAAAAGATCGCGAAATCGCGCGTTCAACGATTTCGAGTACTTTGTACTCGACTGTGTTTAGAAAAATGTTTAACGATTTTGAGTACTTGGTACTCAACTACGGGAGATCAGTCAGCTTTCCCTAAAGAAAATCAACCCAGATCTGTAGGAGAGCGTGGGAGGGGGGAGGGGGCAGGAAAAGTGGGTAACCAATTAGAGTACAAGGGTACACTCTACTGTGGGAGAGCTTAAAGCCATCCCGTGGGCGAAAATTGAGATTGAGGTATAACGGATAACCATCCATCTCTACATTGGCAAAGCGCATAGTTTAACATACATCAGTGAGCCCTAAAGAAAATGTACAAGGATGCGTATTTGCAAAAAAAAAAAACATTATTTATTTTAAGAAAACGCTTGTGGGACGAAAAGGTATATTTAATTCCTACTTGAGATTCTTCGAAGCAAGTATCTTCTAACTAAAAATTTAAAGTGCAGCCGCTTCCTTGTCGAGAAGGAGCCTATTCCACAGGGTACACGGAGTGATTTGCGGTTCGAGAAAGTGTCTCAGCGTGGCCTTCTCGATTGGCACCGGCAGCGCCCCGTTCGCGGAGCACGTGGTCCGAAGGAATCGCTCTAGGTAGGAAGAGTGAGAAAAGTAGAAGGTACATTTTACAACGGGAGACCAACGAACCTCACAAAAGTGGCCCGACCAGGACATGACTGCCGTCGTCTCGCACTTTTTTATAGCGAAGCATTTCTTAGCGAACTTTGGCGGCTTTGAACGTGCGTATCTATCTATCTATCTATCTATCTATCTACTATCTATCTATCATCTATCTATCTATCTATCTCTATCTATCTATCTATCTATCTATCTATCTATCTATCTATCTATCTATCTATCTATCTGTCATGGCCTCGGTGCTCTTGCTCCCCTTTCGTTAACTTCTATACAAAACTGGTACGACGAGACATTTCTGTATGACTATAAGACATTTCTGTATGACTGGTGGTAATATGAATATCATCGAGATTTACGTCATGTGCCGCATGACTTGCATGCCATGCTCATGGCATGCTGGCGGTCGTTTCGCTAGCTTGATACACAACATATTGGGTACTACGTAAGGTCACTGTATGACGAACATAAATAACAAACGGTAATATGAATATCATGACATGTCATGTGCAACATGACTTGTATGTCGTGATCATTGTGCTCTCACGACCAGCTCGCTGGCTTTATATGGTCCAAAATTGATATTGCTCAACTTGACTGCGTGACGAACATACACGACAGGTCCTAACATGCAAATAATGACATACATTGCATGTACAGCACGACTGTCTCCTTGCTGGCGGTTTCACTTTACATCGATTCCCGCAATGCCTGGGATCCGCCTGTTTTTATTTTCATATTAAGTATGTTCGTGTTACACATGTGTGACAATTGTTTCAGACATTAAGAACAGCTGATCCCGTGCGGTCATCGTTTGAACAAAACATAACTGCTGTACCAAAAACAAATACTCCAGAAATGGCGTCCAGATTTCAGTCGTTCGCACATCAAAGTCGGTACGCTTCTTTAAACCTGACGTCAAATATTCTCAGAAATGACTCACGTGTGGTATTCGGGAGACACCCCCTGTCAATGTAAACTTTAGATTAGATGTAAATATATCCCCCCCCGATCCCCCCACATGCCACTCCAACCTTCTTTACTGCAAGGTACCTTTGGGGCTTCCCACAGAAGGCAAGCGGGTTAGGGGGAGACAGAAGGTTAGGTGGGCAGATGAGATTAAGAAGTTTGCGGGTATAAATTGGCAGCAGCAAGCAGAGGACCGAGTTAACTGGCGAAACATGGGAGAGGCCTTTGTCCTGCAGTGGACGTAGTTAGGCTGATGATGATGATGATGACGATAATGATGATGATGATGACGATGGTTTGTTACGTTCAATGAAGCCATAGCGCTAATAATACAAGGACTACAGAACGTTTCAGCACACGTCCTGCGCTTTCTCTCCGGTCCCTGTCAAATCAGCGCTATGGCTTCATTGTTTACTGTCTCGATCCTCACGGGACGAAATTAAGTGACTGTGGCTAGTAACTGAGGTGAGCTCTGAACGCCTGATTTACACCGAAGCAATACATGCATCTCCTAAACCTTTGCGCCCACAACGTGATCTCTCATTGCCTCAAAGATCGGAGACACTGCAGGCTTTCTGCACGTCGACTGTTCTTGTTGTCTTCGGCGCATACCCACTGTGGGGTATTGTCCGAGAATTGAGTGCTTCAATAAAATATCGTGCAGTTTGAGAATAATGTAGATTATATAATAGAAAGATTACCGATGAGCTAGGAAATTGTGGTGCTGGTTTTTACACAGCCACCCCGGGATCGGCCCACCAAGGACCGAGAGATCACGTCGTGTGACGACGTCATCATTTACCCTGCAGAGCGACGTCGTGATGACGTCACAAAATTTGTCAGTCTGCGATGTCATAGCGATCTCATCACGCTATGATTTCTCGCATCGATCGGGTTGGTGCCGATTCCGCATGACGTCACGATTGACGAGACGTCTAAGGTTTTCGTTTTGAAGCTGGACGGCCATTTTTTTTTCTTGTTTACCTTAGTTATTTTCTTTGGCCGCGAGCGCGCTGACCGTTCTTTCCATTTTAGGCGTGAACAATTTACCGCTTGACCATAAATGAGGTCTTTTTTTTTCGGTTTTAGAAACTAACATACACAGAAGCAAGCAAACAAGCAAACAAACGATGAAGCACTGCCAAAAAATACACAAAAAAACAGCCTCCCCCCCTCCCCCGGATTTTCGTTCTGGAGGTCATAGTGGCCGTGATGCCCAGCTCCGGATAGCGCTGATGAGTTTTCCGGAAAAAGAACAGGGCCGCCAAATGAAGAATTCCGTCTCTCCCTCTTCGCCCGTCAGTTCGCCTCCTTGCGGAGACTCGTAAGGCACGAAGATCCGAATGGGAAGAAGAACAACAAGCGTGCCGTGCACGACGGTTGCAGCCCACACGCATGCTTTGATCCAGTCCTCCGGACATTCCTGGCCCTAATGAACTATCCTACTAGTTCCGGGCTACAACCCCGGCCACCTCCTCAAAAGACGCCGCTGCAACGTGCGCGGACGTGTGTTCGCGTCGACTTGCTCGATAATCAGCGGCGCACCCTGTTGGGAAACGAAAGAAGGAGAAAAGAAACGGTAATATGAATATCATGACCAGTCATGTGCAACATGACTTGTATGTCGTGATCATTGTGCTCTCACGACCAGCTCGCTGGCTTTATATGGTCCAAAATTGATATTGCTCAACTTGACTGCGTGACGAACATTACACGGACAGGTCCTAACATGCAAATAATGACATACATTGCATGTACAGCACGACTGTCTCCTTGCTGGCGGTTTCACTTTACATCGATTCCGCAATGCCTGGGATCCGCCTGTTTTTATTTCATATTAAGTATGTTCGTGTTACACATGTGTGACAATTGTTTCAGACATTAAGAACAGCTGATCCCGTGCGGTCATCGTTTGAACAAAACATAACTGCTGTCCCAAAAACAAATACTCCAGAAATGGCGTCCAGATTTCAGTCGTTCGCAACATCAAAGCTCGGTACGCTTCTTTAAACCTGACGTCAAATATTCTCAGAAATGACTCCCGTGTGGTATTCGGGAGGACACCCCCTGTAATGTAAACTTAGATTAGATGTAAATAGTATCCCCCCCCGATCCCCCCACATGCCACTCAACCTTTCTTTACTGCAAGGTACCTTTGGGCTTCCCACAGAAGGCAAGCGGGTTAGGGGAGACAGAAGGTTAGGTGGGCAGATGAGATTAAGAATGTTTGCGGGTATAAATTGGCAGCAGCAAGCCAGAGGACGGTTAACTGGCGACAACATGGGAGAGGCCTTTGTCCTGCAGTGGACGTAGTTAGGTGATGATGATGTGATGATGATAATGATGATGATGATGATGATGATGATGGTGGTGGTGGTGGTTGTTACGTCAATGAAGCCATAGCGCTAATAAGACAAGAACTACAGAAAGTTTCAGCACACGTCCTACGCTTTCTCTCGGTCCCTGTCAAATCAGCGCTCGGCTTCATTGTTGCTGTCTTGATCCTCACAGGACGAAAATTAAGTGACTGTGGCTAGTACTGAGGTGAGCTCTAAACGCCTGATTTACACCGAAGCAATACATGCATCTCCTAAACCTTTGTGCCCACAACGTGATCTCTCATTGCCTCAAAGATCGGAGACACTGCAGGCTTTCTGCACGTCGACTGTTCTTGTTGTCTTCGGCGCATACCAACTGTCGGGGGATTGTCCGAGAATCGAGTGGTTCAATAAAATATCGTGCAGTCTGAGAATAATGTAGATTATATAATAGAAAGATTACCGATGAGCTAGGAAATTGTGGTGCTGGTTTTTACACAGCCACCCCGGGATCGGCCCACCAAGGACCGAGAGATCACGTCGTGTGACGACGTCATCATTTACCCTGCAGAGCGACGTCGTGATGACGTCACAAAATTTGTCAGTCTGCGATGTCATAGCGATCTCATCACGCTATGATTTCTCGCATCGATCGGGTTGGTGCGATTCCGCATGACGTCACGATTGACGAGACGTCTAAGGTTTTCGTTTTGAAGCTGGTACGGCCATTTTTTTTTCTTGTTTACCTTAGTTATTTTCTTTGGCCGCGAGCGCGCTGACCGTTCTTTCCATTTTAGGCGTGACAATTACCGCTTGACCATCAATGAGGTCTTTTTTTTTCGGTTTTAGAAACTAACCTACACAGAAGCAAGCAAACAAGCAAACAAACGATGAAGCACTGCCAAAAATACACAAAAAAACAGCCTCCCCCCCTCCCCGGATTTTCGTTCTGGAGGTCATAGTGGCCGTGATGCCCAGCTCCGGATAGCGCTGATGAGTTTTCGGGAAAAGAACAGGGCCGCCAATGAAGAATTCCGTCTCTCCCTCTTCGCCCGTCAGTTCGCACTCCTTGCGGAGACTCGTAAGGCACGAAGATCCGAATGGGAAGAAGAACAACAAGCGTGCCGTGCACGACGGTTGCAGCCCACACGCATGCTTTGATCCAGTCCTCCGGACATTCCTGGCCCTAATGAACTATCCTACTAGTTCCGGGCTACAACCCCGGCCACCTCCTCAAAAGACGCCGCTGCAACGTGCGCGGACGTGTGTTCGCGTCGACTTGCTCGATAATCAGCGGCGCACCCTGTTGGGAAACGAAAGAAGGAGAAAAGAAAGGGAAAAGCGTAACATTGTTTTCGCTTTTAGACCCGAGAAGTGTGGGCGGCGTATACACAGCTACGCAAGCGCATCACAGCGGCTTAGTCACGGGTCAACGAAGAGAAAAATAATTGCACCTCGGCCGCAGCGATTGTTCTAGAAAGATGACGAAAGGCGGCCAGGACAGGGTCGGTCGTCTAACTATTGTGCTGTATAGTATTGCCAAGTCGAAAAAAATTCAATCTCGTAATAGGAGCCCTCAAAACCTGCCAAAAAACCGCTAAATTCAACATTCGTACACCGATACGTATACAGCCTATACACACCGGCACATTTTTTTTTTTGTGCCACGACAAATATCACTATGTTGTCGTGAACGCATCATTACTGTGATACACACAGCGGACGGGGCCTGCATGTCCAAAAAAAAAAACTGTGGGTTTAGAAAAAGTGGTTAACGATATAGAGCATTTGGTACACTACTATGGGAGAGCATATAGCCATACCGTGGGCCTATTGGAATAAATCACACAAAATTCCACTGTGTGTTTAGAAAAAGTTGTTAACGATTTAGAAAACTTGGTAGAGCATAAATCCGTCAAATGGGGATCACATTCGATGAGGCCGTGTCGACAAAAATTCTACTCTGGATTCTGGCACTGTCAGAGGAGGCTGTGTTTATAAAAAGTGGGTAACGATTTATACTACTAGGTACTCAAGTATCTGTGAGCATAAAACCATCCCATTAAAACAAACCGCCAGAAAAAAATGTTGAGTGTGTTTAGAAAAAGTGGCTAATGATTTTGAGTACTTGGTGTTTAGAAGAAGTTTATTTACACTATGTACAGAAAACAAAGGTATCGTAGCATTCCAGTAATAGGGCACATACACTTCGGCACATCTATGTACCATGACAACGATCACTACGTTGCGATGAAGATATCATTGCTCTAATAGACATGACACTGTTGGCATACATGTACACCAGAACTCAATGCGACATCATGATACAAGGGTATAACGATGCAATAGATGTAATATATAACAACTGGTTGCAAACGAAACCATGAATAACTACTCAACGGGTGGTGCTTACCACCACGTTGGTTGAAAAAATCATTTTTTCCCTTTCGTGTTTAACATTTACAAAAGGGCACAACCAATGCCGCAGAAACTCGTGCTCCCCGAGAAAGAAAAGCTCCTCAGGGAGGAACGCGAGGAGTCTCTCATTTCATTCGGCCCAGTATCGGCCACAAAGCACGCCGGCGGCAGTTCGCAGCCACGGCCTCGAATCGGTTTCGCCAAAGGCTGAACATCCCCGCAACTATTAAAAGAGCCGAGAAGCACTCGCGCGGGAATCGGCCGTCGGAGACGAATGTCCGCACACCTTGTCCCCGAAAATCAGTATGGACCGCACGCCAAAAAAGGCGGGAGACTACACATTCAATTGTCGCATGTCGATTGGTCTTGACCATGACGCAATTGGGGCAAATGGAAGTGCGAACCACCTGCCATCGCTGCAACCAATCTCGAGTGCGGAGCAAGCCCCAGCCGAGCCACCAGATAAAGTCCCGGAGATGTCCTGACAACACTGCTGCAGTTATTGGTTTTCAAGGGCGAACCGCCAGAAAAAGTCCCGGAGATGTCCTAGCAACACTGCTGTGGTTATTGGTTTCCAAGGGTGGATAGATTGACGATTCTGGGCCACTGAGGGCCGTAGCAGAGAGGCCATTGTGTCCACCACTTTAGATTCGGCCACCTCTATCTCTGGGCACGTAGCCTCCAACCGTCGGTGAAATGCCAGAAGGGCTCGATACAAAGATGGTATTTCAGTTGATTGGGGACCTTGGTTAATTTGGTTATCCGGCAGGAAGACACGCAGTGATGGCCCCCAGATGGAAGCGAGCCAGTGTCTGAGCGGGCGTGCCATCATTGCTTATTATTTGCGATAGATTGCGGAGGCATAATGTAGAAGTCGTGACAGAAACGTCGGGGAATACAAAAACTGCCTTGACATCATGGTTGAGCTCACGCCGTACGAGATAACAATTCTGTGCCACCAGACCGAAAAAAAATGAACTGATGCAGCTGTGCACTTTCCTGCAGACGTGGAGCGGCGGCTTAACAGAATGACAAAGGTACCAAAATTTTGCGAGATGCACCGTTTGGGATAAGTATTGGCATTCTAAGAGGGGGAATTCGAAGTGCCTGGCTTCTTTTACGTCACTTTGAAGAGTCCGACAACGGATGACCAGATTCTGTCCTGTACACCAAATGCAGTGAACGTAATGCCGAGTATTGCAATGTTAGGAGACCACTGTAAAGGCGACGTGATGCTGATACGACCGCTGGGGTTGCCAATAAAAAAATACTGGCTTTTAGAAAAGTTTAACCTCGTACCAGAGATAATGACGAAATCATGAAAGGTATCGCGAGCATGCTGCAGCGACTGTTCATTATGTACATATAGAGTAATGTCATCTGCATATGCAGTGACCTTTACTTGGGTGTTACCAGGTAAGGATAAGCCTCGAATCTGCGGGTGACGTTCAACGGCCCTTAAGAAGGGTTCTAATGCAAGGACGAATAGCACTGGGGAGAGGGGACACCCTTGATGGACCCCACGAGTGACTTTAAATGAGTGACTCACGCGGGAATCCATGTAAAGAGTACTTTGTGAATTAGTGTACATCGCGTGAATGAGGTCAATGAACTTATCCGGGAATCCGAATGCATGTAAACCATTTAGTAAGTAGACATGTTCTATCACATCAAAAGCTTTCTCCCAATGTAAGGAAACCGACAGTCTCTGCGCACATCAGCTAGTGGTGTACTGAATGATGTCACGCGTTAGCCACGTATGGGTGTGTATTTCTCGGCCCGGAACAGAACAGACCTGGCGGGGAGCGATTAACGTTGCAAGAAATGGACTGATTCGGCGCACTAAGATGTTGGCCAAGAACTTGTAATCTACATTAAGCAGGGTATTATAGGGCGAAAATCTTCTGGTCGCGCGAACATTGGGTCTTTCTTGGGAACTGGTGTTATACGGCCTCTGTGGAAAGAGGTTGGAAGGATAATACCTCGGAAACACTTGCGAATTACGCGTGACATAATTGGACCAATGATAGGCCAGAACTGTACATTAAACTCTGCAGGGAGGCCCTGGGGCCGAACCCTTTTTTATTGCGTCTAATGCGCCTTTTATTTCGTCATCGGGCGGCGGTGATAGCAGAACGTCATGTGACATGTTGAAATCATGTGGTAAGTCTTTTAGCAGTGGATGCGAACAAACGGATCCTGGGTAACTGACACTAGCAACAGATTGAGCCATTGGCTGAAAGTGTTGAGTGAATGCCTAAAAGTCGCGCGTACCCGCAGCAGCTGGCGCGCTAGAGTTTAGCGAGTGAGCAGGCGAGCCTGGTGGACGAAGCAGAGCTCTGCGTGCATACCTTAGCACCTCAGGGTGCGCACACGGTGCACGTCTACAGCGCCAAGCTGCAACCGAGAGTGAAGAAGCGCGCATAATACGTTGGTACCGTTCAACGAGCTCCTCTTGCCATGCCCGCATTACAGTGGAAGGACTGGGATCTCGATTGGCAATGCGTATCTTCTGGATTAACAATGACGCATCTTTCGACATACGGGTGCAAAGTCCCCTGCCAATCGCGCTGCAATAATGACACCACTGTTCTTTGAAGCGATCCCAATCAGCTATATCCGCCCCATTGAGCAATGCGCGTAACGCTCGGGACATTTTCCCCGTAGACTGAGAGTCCTGGAGGACGCGGCAATCGAGGCGCCATGTTCTGTGAATCCTTGGCATCCTCGCTGGCAGGCGGAGAGAGAGCATGACCGGGCGGCGGTCGCTATAATGTTCACTGGTGTCGTTGGCAATGACATTACCCCATGTCGTGAACGCAGGTAATGAGACCGCGCGATGCGTACACGAGTCAAGGTTCTCTTGCCGCGCTTGCGTGCCACCCCTGCTTCGCAGGCAACCACTCCGGGGTCTGCCTGTCGACGAGCCTTCTTCGCGGCACAAAGGACACACAATGTCTTGCAGATGTGCAGTGGGCACCTCGCTTATCAGCAGAATGACCAATGACAAGGCGTTTGCTTGCCGATACTGCATGAAAGTTATGATGGGAGTGTAGTGGGTATCTTGCACAGCTGCGCCTCTAGCGTACACACCAAGGGACGTGCACCGAGCCTAAGAAGCTTGCCGAGCAACCTCCCCCCACCCTAAAAAATAATCACAGCATATGTATGGAGTAAATGATGGTGAGTGAACGAAGCTCTAGGGGTTTATTGGTAAAACAATGAACTTTGCTCAGCACATCATAAAAGAGACTGTCCCTCCATCCATCCATCCATCCACCTATCATCCATCCGTCCGTCCGTCGTCCGTCCGTCGTCCTCCCTACCTACCTCCTCCCTCCCATCCCTCCGTCATCCGTCCGTCCGTCTGTCTGTTGTCTGTCTGTCTGTCTGTCTGTCTGTCTGTCTGTCTGTCTGTCTGTCTGTCTGTCTGTCTGTCTGTCTGTCTGTCCGTCTGTCAGTCCGTCTGTCTGTCTGTCTGTCTGTCTGTCTGTCTGTCTGTCTGTCTGTCTGTCCGTCCGTCCGTCGTCCGTCCGTCCGTCCGTCCGTCGGTCGGTCGGTCTGTCTGTCTGTCTGTCTGTCTGTCTGTCTGTCTGTCTGTCTGTCTGTCCGTCCGTCCGTCCATTCTGGCACTGTCAGTGGAGACTGTGTTTAGAAAAAGTGGAAAACGATTCAGACTACTAGGTACTCAAGTATCTGAGAGCATAAAGCTACCCCGTTAAAACAAACCGCCTCAAAAAAAAATGTTGAGTGTGTTTAGAAAAAGTGGCTGACGATATTGAGTAATTGGTGTTTCAAAAAAAGCTTATTTACGGTTTAAAGAAAGTTTATTTACACTCTGAACAGAAAACAAAGGTATTATAACATAGCAGTAATAGGGCACATACACTTCGGCACGTCGATGTACCACGATAACCATCACTGCGTTGCAATGAAGATATCATTGCTCTAATACACTATTAGTAATAGGGCACATACACTTCGGCACGTCGATGTACCACGATAACCATCACTGCGTTGCAATGAAGATATCGTTGCAATGAAGATATCATTGCTCTAATAGTGTATTAGAGCAATGATATCTTCATTGCAACGCAGTGATGGTTATCGTGGTACATCGACGTGCCGAAGTGTATGTGCCCTATTACTGCTATGTTATACTATTAGAGCAATGATATCTTCATTGCAACGCAGTGATGGTCTTTTGATGACATGATGGTCACGCAAAATAATGACTCCGACGCCAGCCGAACGCGGGCTGGCGTACGAAAAGAAACAATCCATGTTGAATGCGCGCTTGAAAGCGAGTACATCGGGAAGCTTAAAAAAATTGTTTCTTACACGAACAGCAAATCACAGTGCACTGAACGCGCGAGAGCCAATACCTCAGCCTGTTTTTAGGAGCGAAGCTCCTTAAGGCGTGGGCTGTGCGTCCCCTGTATGTAGCCACCTCTCGTTCAGTTCTAAGTATTACGCTGGCCACCGCCCGATCTAAAGGGTACAGCCATATCCATCCGTCCATCCATCCATCCATCCATCCATCCATCCATCCATCCATCCATCCATCCATCCGTCCGTCCATCCATCCATCCATCCATCCATCCGTCCGTCCGTCCGTCCGTCCGTCAGTCAGTCCGTCCGTCCGTCCGTCCGTCCGTCCATCCATCCGTCCGTCCGTCCATTCGTCCGTCCGTCCGCCCGTCCGTCCGTCCGCCCGTCCGCCCATCCATCCATCCGTCCATCCATCCGTCCATCCGTCCGTCCGTCCGTCCATCCGTGCATCCATCCATCCATCCGTCCGTCCGTCCGTCCATCCATCCATCCGTCCGTCCGTCCGTCCATCCATCCGTCCGTCCGTCCGTCCGTCCATCCGTCCGTCCGTCCGTCCGTCCGTCCGTCCATCCATCCATCCGTCCGTCCGTCCGTCCGTCCGTCCAAAAGATGCAAGATGTTATAAACTAGACGGCGGTACGTGTAGTTGATTATGAAAGATGCGAGGTGTTATAAAATAGGAATGATGCCACATATGGCGCGTGTCATCGTTCGATATAGTGCGGCGACGTACGCTAGGGGGAGCGTTGCAATAAAATCGAGTGGGCAAAATGTACGGAGGATTCATGGTTTACCAGGTTTACCTCCAGAGCTTCGCCCACTCATCATCATTCACTTCGTGGATATGGCGGCATTTTTGTGGATTGCGGAAACCCTGAACGTTAAAAGTAATAAATTTTAGAGTACGAGCCATGGTGAAAATTCAAGCATAAGATCACGCAAAGGCAGGGGTATCTTTAGCAGGCGCGTGAGCAGGTACCCCGCGAGCGGCTGAGTCATTTTTTACTGCCAGGCGATCCAACGGGGCTTCCGGTGGATCTACTGGGGCTTCCGGTACTGCTCAGGGCTTCCGGGACCGCGTCGAAGTACGCAGGGGACTTCTGTCTCTGGTGGGGGATTCTGAGTCACTAGTAGATATCCGGTGGCGTTTGGTGTCCGGGTTCTTGAACGAGGATGGTACAAAGCCGTCTACCCTGTCCTGGCTTATGTCACTGGGGCTAGTGTGTTCGTCAATTTGTAGGGGCGCCTCACTCGTGGTGCTGTTGGAGTCCTCGTAGATGCAGGCGTCATCGTCTTGGGATGTAGTCTGCTCGATGTCATCTGAACTTGTGGTCGACTAAGCAGCCATGCGAGGAGCGTCAGATGTGATATTTCCGAGACACCTTCCTCACGCGGTGCCCTGTCTGACGAGGCGTCGGCCTGCGGTTCTTCAGAAATGGCCACCGGACGCGGGGAACTCGAGTTTTCAGAACCTGGAAGAATTACCAGGTCCGGAATCGTTGGGGGACGCAGTGGAAGTCTGGTGCAGCGTCGCGATTGGCGAACCTTGGTCGTGGTCGGTCACCGCGGCATGCGTTGACGAACCATCACACCCGTTCTTAGACGGCGTTCGTGGCTGAAGTGGAGGGAAATCCTTGAATGCCGCCTCCAAGTATGACCGTGTCATCGCGCAAGCGACAGTGCCATGTGGGTCACCACAGCGGCGGCACGGCCGTGAACAGCCCCTCCAGGCATGGCCATAGACTCCACACTGACCACAAAAGCGAGCGGTGCAGTTCATACAAAAGTTACCACTGTCACCACATCAACGGTCCACCCGCTTTATTCCTTTATAGTCGCAAGTCACACGGTGGCCAGCGACATTGAGGTAGTTGGGTACAGGTGACGATGCCTTCATTTCCATGCGAAGGTATCACGTCCCAGTGGTCACGGTTGGGTACCACCCCATGAGTCCTCTGGTGATATGCAACACCACCCAATAGGGGGACAGTGCTTGTGCGAGGACTTCGGTGGGGACGCGGCACGGCAGGAACATGACAGTTACCAGGGTGACTTGGGGTCCTAGGAGTACGATGGCGACGCGCTCTCCTCGGATGGTGAGATGTGACGCGTCCGACGATTTGAGCCAGGGCGGCTTCGCTGTTCACGGTAACTTGGTAATTCCGGCCTCCGAAGTGCTGGGCACAGTATACTTCTTCGATTCCTACTATTGAAGACGTCGCGTCAACGACGTCTTCCGGACTTGCCCCTTCAGCGACGACGACATCGAAGGATAATGCCTTTTTGGGTGGCTGGCTTGCCATGATGGGCGCCCACCAGCCTAAGGACGCCCTTTAACGTGCTGCATAGCACGTCACCAAACTAATGGTGGGTTTAGAAAAAGTTGATAACGATGTGTCTAGAAAAAAGGGTTAGCAATTTAGAGTACTTAGTACTCTACTATGGGAGAGCATAAGCCGTCACACGGGCCTCACACTTGGTTCATAACAACGCGACCCAACCTAACCAACAGGTCTATGCTAACCAACAGGTCTATGGTCTAGAAGTCTAAACAACGCCGTGGAGTGAGCGCATGCCAGCGTACACTAATTCAAAGACTCTCCGTACTTGCGCTAGTTTACCTTCAGGTTTTACAAGCACAATATACACTTAGTGATGATACCTTTTGCAACGCAAAACCCTGCCCATGAAGTCCCTTTGGTGTTCTCAATATCCTTTAAGCTAACACCATCAAACGCGAGGTTAAGTATGAAAATAGAAAAAAAAATCAACCTCGAACAGAAGACCATTCGACATATACCAGCCCGGCATCGAACAAAGGGTAGCTGAAACGTGCGGTTACGGTACGGAGCGCTTGGGTGGTAATAGAGAGTTTTAGTACTGCGGAATGGTGCTACGTACGCATCACGCAAGTGCCTTGCGTTACGTGGCGTCGTTTGCCACTAATCGGCTTTTAGTACGCCGTAGTACCCGCGCACGTAACGAGCGCATGAAGCGTGTTGCGTCATCTGGTAGATCAAAATAGAAGCACGTGTTGTTGACAGCCAATGTGAGCCAATCCAAGTGTTATAGCCAGATTATGGCCATATTTTAAGCCACAGAGCCGGTCGGTGCTTGCCTAAGTTGCCTTCGATGCCGCCATTTTGCAAAACGAAGTCTCGCGCTGTCGCGAACTTGTTCGAGAGCGGCGCGATCAGCTCATACGTACGCACGCACGCATCTCATGCGTGCGTACGTAGCGGCTGCGTACGTAACGCGATACGTGCGCGCTGCGGTCTGCGCATGCGCACTATGCAGAACGTGGCGTCCTTACGTACGCAACGCCGCCACGTACGCAGCGTACGCAGTACTAAAGCTCTCTATTATTCAGTTTTTTTTTCTATAAATACACGAGAGGAAACTCTGGCACTAGCCTTAGGCTTGGGTGCTAGTGGAGCTTCAACGCACGGCGCTTCAGCGAGCTTGGGAATGATGGGTACTACATGGATTTGTATAACCGTACTTTCTACTCCGTTTGATTTCGCGTCGCCTGTAGTTGCTTCGTCACGAGACAAAAATCTGTCAAAGTTCACCAGTTACGCTTCACTAGCCTAATCTTTTGTTCTCACCAATTGCGGGTCAAGAAGTTTACAACGGTCCAATTTTTTTTTTCATTCGGATCAGAACCGAAAACATTGCTAAACTATGGACCATCTGCCCGAAGGGAACCCTGATGGGATGCGAACAGGGGCGGCGCCAGGATGTTTTTACTGGGGGGGCCACCACGAAAAGTGAGTTCCTCCGGGGGGGCAAGCTAGCTCTGCTCCTACTAGGTTTTCAATATATGCTTCCGGGCACTTGGGTTATAGGGGGGGCAGGCGAGAATTTTGGGGGGGCTCCAGCCCACCCTTGCCCCCCCCCCCCCCTGGCGCCGCCCCTGGATGCGAAGCAGCTGCAGTGCGCACGGCGTTAACCCCGTGGAAACGGGCGTCAACTCAGCCCCAGGGTTTCTAGACATAACATGTCGCGCCATCTTTCGGCGGTGGCCGGTCGCTCCACCGTAACTGAATGGGAAGCGCACGAAAAAAAAAATCATATCTCACGAACAAAACACACTATTGAAAACGACTCTCCGTTTATGATATTAGGGAACCACTGGAACATTTCATGCGTAATTTCAATAACTTGCCACTAAGTGCCTTCCTTCCCAGAGAATGTGAATATTTTTCCACACATCGATTGCAAAGCTTAGAAAGAGATTTCAAAAACGACTGCCGGTTTTACATTGGCCAATAAACGCTCTTTTTATTGATACACTACGTTATTGTGCAGCTAAAGCTATGTAGCTTCCTGAGTCGTGTTGTCGGCCTATACACCCTTTTCATAAACCTAAGGTTGGCTTTTCTGCAATGCACTAAGCATAACGGAGAAGCCAGCTAACAGCCAGTAGACAGCGTGTCCCGTTTTTCGCTTCCGCTCTGACTAGTGAGTAAAACGCATACATGTGCAACTAGGACCTCATTTGCACTTAAAGGACGACATGTGCAGCCTACAGTTGGACGAATATGCAGTGCAGGGAAGCGAGATTGCGGATTACGAAAGGGGCCTATTTGTTGTTTCCATGGCCCACATCTGAATCGGGGTGTTTAAGATCTGCTCACGGCTCTGAAAATCTTTTTTTTTTCAGTGCATGCAGTTTGTCTCGCGTTTACTCTCTCACGTATCACCCATATCCAAAATCACGAGGCATGAACAGCGGTTCATGCGCCAGATGGAGGACTCAGGATTGCTTCAGTGAAAATAGAATGGGTCGCGGGTAATATCAATCGGAAACAGCATGTCATGTAAGAATACCTTAAATCCGACGCTTTTCTTAATGAACTTCGGCAACTATGAGCGCCTACGACTTTGCAACTATGAGCGCCTACGACTATAGCCGCTTACGACTTTGCAGTCTCCGGATCATATCGTTCAAGAGGTTACTATTAAAATTGGTGCGGCATAGCATGACTGTATGCCGATCATAATAACAGGTCATATTAAAATCATGACTTTGCCTGTCATGAACTCCGCTGTTTTGTACACAATGGTCATGGTGCTCTAGCGGTCGTACCGTTTACTTGCAATATCCCAAAATTGGCACGGTGAGACATTTGTGCATGACCACCAACATGCATGTCAGGTATCATTGTGCAAATCGTGACGTGCACGTCCTGTACCCCCCCCACACACACACACATATATATATATATATATATATATATATATATATTATATATATATATATATATATATATATATATATATATATATATATATATATATATATATATATATATATATATATATATATATATATATATATATGTGTGGGACGTAAGAAGGCAGGGATGGTTAGGAGAAGTAGAGGAGGAAGAAGTGCACAGTAGAATAAACATGGGGTATGAGCCACGCCACGTCGCCCAGTCATCATAGCGTCACACAAGTCGACAGGATGGAGACCTGCATGCCCCTTCATCAGTCGCTCATCATGAACGCAGTTCCCCACAAGACACCCTGACCATAAATCATCTACCGATTCATCTTCAACGAGGACACAACGACCAGCACCATGACAGATTCATCGGCCGACCTTGACATCCCCAAGTACACCGGAGCAGCGGACGATGGACCCGTGCAGGACTGGTTCTACCTGTACGAGCTCCATGCTAACGCTGCATCATGGTCGGAACGGGAGATGATCACCAACTTTACCGACTACATCTCCGGTGAGGCTTTCAAATTCTACCTCACTCACATATTTCAAAATGACGAGTCATGGAAAAAGATTAAAGAAGAAATGACCATCCGATTTCAAGAATACAATGACGATTATGACGAAGACTCGCTTATAACCAACCATCCACATGCAATCGCACTCGGTTGTCAATTTCACAAGCAGTCTTCAAGCTCACGAATGCTCAGCATGAATCGACCACTGCCACAACAAAAAGTAGAACATGAGTACACTTACAAGCGACCAAGCGTATTTCGGGAAAACCACAGCCATCGCTCGGGCCTCCGTTTTACACGCAAGACGGCACTTCCAAAATCATCGCTTCAGCGTATGACACGAGACGTTGCCCAACCACGCCATGACGACTCGAAAAGGTGTTTTTCATCACAAGACTTTATTTCGATGGCTCAGCCAAGCTCTGGCCCTTCTGTGCAGATGCATGCACCAGTAGAGCATGCATCGTTTGTTGCACAGAAAGACAGCCATTCCCAACTGGAATTTGACCAAACCACGCCTGATGCGGCGTCGCCATTGAAAACAAAGCCATCTGAAAGCCCAAACACAGGAGGCTCGGAAGCGACTCCACAGGTTGCCAGGTGCCAGAAGACTACGTAATCAATGCTGCCGAAGGCGCCTCTGATGTTCCTCCAGTCAAACCTGTCTTACCAACTTCGCTGCCTGAAAAGCTTTGTAACAGCTGCCAACTGAACAATACGTCAAATCGCCAAGAAAAGCATTGTCTAATTGCAAAAAGGCTCCCACCTCATCAACACTTATCGCAACATCAGCAAGGTCAGAACAATGAAATCGCCCAGATTAAGCGTCTTGTTATTCGACACGGACAACTTGAGACGTCGGAAGAACACACATGGTGTCAAGAAAAACGTTTACAAACGACTCAACCGAAACGACAACATATTCAAGATGCCTCACTCGAGACAAAGAAAGCATCGAATCCCAGACGTTTTCCAAGGGACGTCGAGTAAGTTTTCTCAAGCTGAGATCAATACTCAGGCAACATGACATACGACGACAGAAAAGGCGCAAATCAACACCCTGTAGCCCGGAAAAACGCGGAAATCACCGGAACAACGTTGGTCAACAAACATGCAGACGGGTGGCCCTGCATGTGTACCAATCAAGGCAAAGAGCACGACGCCTACGCAAATCAAGCTGCTGGTGCTCCAAAGCCTTCACACTACGTTCATTCCTTGCCAGAGTACAAACAGTTCATCATCTGCAGTTTCTACGTTAAAGGTGTACTTGTGTTCTATAGTACGCAACAGTCAGCCTCGCCCACCAGAACTCTAGGACTAACCGACTGCTGCACTCTCCCGTGAAGCTAGTGTGTTTACGGAAACTTCCTGGGACATGGAACAATCTTCCCTTTTTTGACTGTGTTCACTTTTTAGTCCTGCATGTTCAGTTTGTAATTTCTGTTAGTCTGACGCAAC
Source organism: Rhipicephalus microplus (assembly GCF_013339725.1). Classification (NCBI taxonomy): domain Eukaryota; kingdom Metazoa; phylum Arthropoda; class Arachnida; order Ixodida; family Ixodidae; genus Rhipicephalus; species Rhipicephalus microplus. The sequence continues at coordinate 55,997,758 of NC_051168.1, forward strand.
TTCTTTCGGGGGGAGGGGGAATCCTGTGACGTAAGAAGGCAGGGATGGTTAGGAGAAGTAGAGGAGGAAGAAGTGCACAGTAGAATAAACATGGGGTATGAGCCACGCCACGTCGCCCAGTCATCATAGCGTCACATATATATATATATATATATATATATATATATATATATATATATATATATATATATATATCTATATATATATATATATATATATATATATATACAAGGAGCTGACAGCTAGGTGGTTTCGTTAACTTTTTCATACATGCGCGCATGTCTTCCCAGTGAGCCGCAACTGTGTGGTGACTGTCCCGGATGTCGTACAGTCTTCCCCCCCCCCCCCCTGTTCTTTTTTTTCTTCTTTAATTTTTAACGCACATTCTGTTTCTTCACTGACAAGGAGCCATTGCATATAATGAACATCGATGGCGGCGCCTCAATCACCGGCTTTTTCATTCCTCCCGACGCCACCAGCACGCACTCGAAGCGCTTAAGCCCTCCCCATTAACTTGTCCTGAACTTCAAAGAGGAACGAGCCGTCAGCGGACTACACGGAAAGGTGAAATACAAGAACGGCGGCGCACTGCTCACTTGGGGAACAGTGGGTGCGGGGGAGGTATTGTTGACAATGATGACATTGCTCATCTACCTCTGCCCTACTCTGATGAGATGCTGCCCCTTTCTAATTACGCCGTGTCGGTCTTGCTTCTTCTAGATTTTCTATATTTTATGTGATGTTTCTCCTCCCGTTTCGCTGTTCCTTCTTTTTTTCTCTCTCTCTTTTCTTTTTTTTACTTTTCTTTTGACCCCTTCCCTCCTGTCTCGACAGGCTATAAGAAGACACGGAACATGTGTAAATATTATTATGCCTTGAAAAAGACGGGGTTCCCGTCGAAACGTCGGCACAATAAACAGTTGTTATGTGAAAGCGCATCTACTTTCACACACACACACACCACACACCACACACACACACACACACACACCTATATAGATATATATATATATATATAATATATAATATATATATATATATATATATATATATATATATATATATATATATATATATATATATATATATACAAGGAGCTGACAGCTAGGTGGTTTCGTTAACTTTTTCATACATGCGCGCATGTCTTCCCAGTGAGCCGCAACTGTGTGGTGACTGTCCCGGATGTCGTACAGTCTTCCCCCCCCCCCCCTGTTCTTTTTTTTCTTCTTTAATTTTTAACGCACATTCTGTTTCTTCACTGACAAGGAGCCATTGCATATAATGAACATCGATGGCGGCGCCTCAATCACCGGCTTTTTCATTCCTCCCGACGCCACCAGCACGCACTCGAAGCGCTTAAGCCCTCCCCATTAACTTGTCCTGAACTTCAAAGAGGACGAGCCGTCAGCGGACTACACGGGAAGGTGAATACACGAACGGCGGCCGCACTGCTCACTTGGGGAACAGTGGGTGCGGGGGAGGTATTGTTGACCAATGAGACATTGCTCATCTACCTCTGCCCCTACTCTGATGAGCTGCTGCCCCTTTCTAATTACGCCGTGTCGGTCTTGATTCTTCCTAGACTTTTCTATATTTTATGTGATGTTTCTACTCCGTTTCGCTGTTCCTTCTTTTTTTCTCTCTCCTCTTTTCTTTTTTTTACTTTTCTTTTGACCCCTTCCCTCCTGTCTCGACAGGCTATAAGAAGACACGGAACATGTGTAATATTATTATGCCTGAAAAGACGGGGTTCCCGTCGAAACGTCGGCACAATAAACAGTTGTTATGTGAAAGCGCATCTACTTTCACACACACACACACACACACACACACCCACACACACACACACACCATATATATATACTACTTATATATATATATATATATATATACTATATACTATATATCTATATATATATATATATCTATATATATATATATCTATATAGTATATATATATATATCAGCCAAGTTTCATTTCACAAGTTTTTGTTATCGTTCCGAATCGGCGCAAACCGCGCCTGCAGGTTTCGAGAAGGTTTCCGGACTGTAGTAGATCATTTCGATAAGATCACGCCCACTGTGCGAACGGTACAGATTGTTCTGGAACCTACGCCACCGCCAGCGATAACGCTAGAACAATTCGACGGCAAGGGTATAAATGCCGACGCGCTTCGCCGCTTGTCAGTTGTTGATCGAAGGCCGACGCTGCGTTCGCCGCTAATCAGTCCGAGACTGCTATCTGTGCAAGACTGCTGCTGTAATTAGACTTTCCCTTTACCGGGCACAGGTTCGCCCAAATAAACAGTTAAATCCCAACACGAAGTTTTCTGTCCTTGGCCACGTCACGACCCCGTGACATCTGAGAAAACTTGTGTCAGTTGTCAGTTGTTGATCGAAGGCCGACGCTGCGATTCGCCGCTATCAGTTCGAGCTGCTATCTGTGCAAGACTGCTGCTGTAATTAGACTTTCCCTTTACCGGGCCCAGGTTCGCCCAAAATAAACAGTTAAATCCCAACACGAAGTTTTCTGTCCTTGGCCACGTCACGACCCTCGTGACATCTGAGAAAACTTGTGTCATGTGTCAGTTGTTGATCGAAGGCCGACGCTGCGTTCGCCGCTATCAGTCCGAGACTGCGATCTGTGCAATACTGCTGCTGTAAATTGACTTTCCCTTTACCAGGCACAGGTTTTCGCCAAATAAACAGTTAAATCCCAACAACGAAGTTTCTGTCTGTAATTAGACTTTCCCTTTACCAGGCACAGGTTCGCCCAAATAAACAGTTAAATCCCAACACGAAGTTTTCTGTCCTTGGCCACGTCACGACCCCGTGACATCTGAGAAAACTTGTGTCAGTTGTCAGTTGTTGATCGAAGGCCGACGCTGCGTTCGCCGCTATCAGTCCGAGACTGCTATCTGTGCAAGACTGCTGCTGTAATTAGACTTTCCCTTTACCAGGCACAGGTTCGCCCAAATAAACAGTTAAATCCCAACACGAAGTTTTCTGTCCTTGGCCACGTCACGACCCCGTGACATCTGAGAAAACTTGTGTCAGTTGTCAGTTGTTGATCGAAGGCCGACGCTGCGTTCGCCGCTATCAGTCCGAGACTGCTATCTGTGCAAGACTGCTGCTGTAATTAGACTTTCCCTTTACCGGGCACAGGTTCGCCCAAATAAACAGTTAAATCACAACACGAAGTTTTCTGTCCTTGGCCACGTCACGACCCCGTGACATCTGAGAAAACTTGTGTCAGTTGTTGATCGAAGGCCGACGCTGCGTTCGCCGCTATCAGTCCGAGACTGCTATCTGTGCAAGACTGCTGCTGTAATTAGACTTTCCCTTTACCGGGCACAGGTTCGCCCAAATAACGTTAAATCCCAACACGAGTTTTCTGTCCTTGGCCACGTCACGACCCCGTGACATCTGAGAAAACTTGTGTCAGTTGTCAGTTGTTGATCGAAGGCCGACGCTGCGTTCGCCGCTATCAGTCCGAGACTGCTATCTGTGCAAGACTGCTGCTGTATTAGACTTTCCCTTTACCGGGCACAGGTTCGCCCAATAAACAGTTAAATCCCAACACGAAGTTTTCTGTCCTTGGCCACGTCACGACCCCTGACATCTGGTGGAGGTGCTGCTTCGTTCATGTACCGGACGCCCCCGTCAAGCCGTGAACCCAGCCCCCTTCGCGGAGAAGACACCGACGCCAACCAAGAGCAGCGAACGAGCCGCCGACAGCAAGGTCTCCCACCGGAGTACGGCCTGCTACAAGACAAGGCGCGGAAGACCAAGACCATGACCTCGACTGCAGCGACAATGACAACCGGAGCGTCCCAGCCCGCGATCGTCATTCATCAACCCAGGGAACCACCAACGTTCCATGGCTCATCCTTTGAAGACCCGGAAACCTGGCTAGAAACATACGACCGTGTGGCCGCCCTCAACCACTGGGACAACGAAGAAAAGCTCCGTCGTGTGTACTTCTACCTGGAAGACACCGCAAGGACCTGGCTAGAGAATCGGGAGTCCACGCTCCGAACGTGGGATGTCTTCTGCGGCGCATTTCTTCAAACTGTTTGCAAGCATCGCTCGCAAGGAGAGGGCCGCTGCTCTACTCGAGACCCGGGTTCAGCTACCAAATGAAAAGGTTGGAATTTTCACAGAGGAGATGACCCGCCTATTCCGTCACGCTGACCCAGACATGCCTGAGGAAAAGAAAGTTCGTTTCCTCATGCGAGGGGTCAAACAGGAGCTCTTCGCGGGACTAATGAGAAATCCACCGAACACCGTCCAAGAATTTGTATCTGAGGCGACCACCATCGAAAAAACGCTGGACATGCGCACCAGACAGTATAATCGTCGCCTGACTCCAGAATGCGCTGCTGCTCAAGCCAGTGACTCCGACGACCTGCGTGAAACGATCCGAGCGATCGTGCGGGAAGAGCTGCGCAAACTGTTGCCTTCGGCGCAGCCTCAAGTGGATTCGATCGCCGACATTGTGCGAGAAGAAGTCCGGCAATCGCTTCGAATTCCCGAAACACCGCCGCCCGAGCCAGAAACTATGAGCTACGCCGCTGCAGTGCGCCACAACGCTCCTCCCCGTCCACGCCAAAACGCCGCCCCGTCACACTTCCGTCGCCAGACGCCACCGCCGCCACCACCCCAACCGACGTCCTACCGTTCCCCAGCTGGCCAGCGCAGTGCACCGAGGAAAACGGACGTTTGGCGTGCACCTGACAACCGCCCGCTCTGCTACACTGCGGCGAGGCCGGGCACACATACCGCCGTTGCCAGTACCGACAGATGGGACTGCGTGGCTTCACCGTCAATGCACCGCGTCCGCAGCCAGGAGATCGGCCACGTGACATCGCCGACTGCCTGGCAGGAACTCAATGGACACCACGAAGTCCTTCCCGTTCGCCGTCGCCCAGCCGCCGCATGTCACCGCACCCCCGGCAGTACTCTGGTCCAACGCCGGGCCGGTCTCCTAGCCCGTATCCGGGAAACTAAGGGCAGCAACCGATGGAGGTGCGGTTGCTGTGCGACGAACTACCGAAGATCCTCCGATGACGACGCCGACGCGACGGAGCTTTTTGAACACAACCACAACCAGGCAAAGCCCTGAAGGCAAAAGCTCACTTACCGAAGGTGGCCGGACGACGCAACATGGAAGCAGCGGAACAAGCCGACGCAGCCGTGACCCGACGCCACGCCCTAACTGTAATGCGAGACGGCGAACTAGCGCCCTCGACGTTCTTATCGACGGCCACAGTGTGACTGCTCTCGTCGATACTGGAGCCGACTATTCTGTCATCAGTGGGTCGTTCGCCGCGAAGTTAAAGAAAGTTAGGACAGCTTGGAAAGGCCCTGAAATCCGCACAGCCGGAGGTCATCTCGTAACGCCTGCAGGAATCTGCACAGCGAGAGTCACCATTAACGGCCGTATTTATCCTACAGACTTCGTAGTTCTACAGCGTTGCTCGAGAGATGTCATCCTTGGCATAGACTTCTTATGCCTCCATGGTGCTGTCATCAACCTAAAAACAAGGTCGATTACGTTATCCACAGAAGAAGCACTACCGCCGCGCACGCTGTCAGGACAACCATGCCTTGAATGTGCTGGAAGACAAGTCACCATTCCGCCTCGCTCAAGCGTCATTATTTCAGTCGGCGCTCCTAAATCACCTGACTTGGAAGGCGTCGTTGAAGGCAGTCAGCATCTGTTGGTCACCCGAAATATTTGCGTCGCAAGAGGAATTGCAGAGCTGCGGGGAGGCAAAGCAAGGGTTATGCTCACGAATTTCAGCAATGAGTACAAACATGTGAACAAAGGAACAACGGTCGCATACATCGACGAAATTGTCGAAGCCACCAGTGCTTTCGCCCTCGCCGATTCTGCGGAACCTGCTCAGAGGAACCAAGTCCCTCCCATAGCTTTCGACGTCAATCCCAGACTTCCGAACGATAAGCAAGAACAGCTCAAGGCCCTGCTCCTGCAATACGAAGATTGCTTTTCGTCGTCATCGAAAATTCGGCAGACCCCAATCACGAAACATCGAATCATAACCGAAGAAAATGCCAGACCACTCCGTCAGAGTCCGTACAGGGTTTCGACGCGAGAACGTGAGGCAATGAAGAGACAAGTTGATGAAATGCTGCGAGATGACATTATCCAGCCGTCCAAGAGTCCGTGGGCATCCCCCGTGGTGTTAGTGAAGAAAAAGGATGGGACCCTACGTTTCTGCGTCGATTATCGCCGCCTGAACAAAATCACAAGAAAGGACGTGTATTCTCTCCCACGAATAGACGACGCCCTTGATCGGCTCCATAACGCCAAGTACTTCTCGTCAATGGACCTCAAGACTGGCTATTGGCAAATCGAAGTCGACGAAAGAGACCGAGAGAAGACGGCGTTTATAACACCGGACGGCCTCTTCGAGTTTAAGGTGATGCCCTTCGGCCTTTGCTCAGCGCCTGCAACTTTTCAACGCGTTATGGATACAGTACTGGCAGGATTGAAGTGGCAGACTTGCCTTGTGTACTTGGACGACGTCGTCGTGTTTTCCTCGAGTCTCGACGAGCATCTTCGGCGCCTTGAAGCGGTACTTCAAGCCATCAAGACGTCCGGACTCACACTGAAGCCAGAAAAGTGCAGATTTGCGTATGAGGAGCTCTTGTTTCTGGGGCACGTTATCAGCAAGTCTGGAGTTCGTCCCGATCCACGGAAAACAGCCGCTATCGCCGACTTCCCGCCGCCCACTGACAAGAAAGCCGTGCGCCGATTTCTGGGCCTGTGTGCCTATTATAGGCGGTTCGTGAAAAACTTCGCCCGCATCGCCGATCCTCTCACTAACCTTACCAAGGCCGACGTGGAGTTTAAGTGGGAAACGCCGCAGGAACACGCTTTCCAGGAGCTTAAACATCGCCTCCAGACGCCTCCGTTACTTGCCCATTTCGACGAATTCGCCGAGACAGAAATACATACTGACGCAAGCAGCGTAGGTCTTGGCGCCGTTCTTGTGCAGAGGGCTGACGGACTTGAAAGGGTTATTAGTTACGCCAGCCGATCGCTATCCAAAGCAGAAGCAAATTATTCCACAACAGAAAAGGAGTGCCTCGCCATCATCTGGGCTACGTCGAAATTTCGCCCCTACCTCTACGGCAGGCCCTTTAAAGTTGTGAGCGACCACCACGCCTTGTGTTGGCTAGCCACCTTGAAGGACCCTTCAGGTCGCCTCGCACGATGGAGCCTGAGACTTCAAGAATATGACATTACTGTCATTTACAAGTCCGGCAAAAAAACACTCCGACGCCGACTGTCTCTCTCGTGCGCCTGTCGACCAACCGCTACCCGACGACCCGGATGACGACTACTTCTTGGGAACGATAACTACAGACGACTTCGCTGAACGACAGCGGGCCGACCCGGAACTTAAGGCCCTAATAGAATACCTCGAAGGCAGGACCGCCGAAGTCCCGAAGGTATTCAAGCGCGCACTTGCGTCGTTCTTTCTACGAAACGGTCTTCTACAAAAGAAAAACTTTTCACCGCTTCGAGCTAAATACCTCCTTGTGGTGCCTTCAGCTCTGCGACCAGAACTCCTGCAGGCCCTGCACGACGATCCGACGGCAGGGCACCTCGGTGTTTCCCGCACGCTCGCGAGGATACAAGAAAGGTACTACTGGCCACGTCTTACCACCGACGCCACTCGTTATGTGAGGACATGCCGGGACTGTCAGCGACGCAAGACACCGCCGACAAGGCCAGCGGGACGTCTGCAGCCAATTGATCCACCTTGCCGACCTTTCCAGCAGATCAGTATGGACCTACTGGGACCGTTCCCGACGTCGGCTTTCGGAAACAAGTGGATCGTGGTAGCTACCGACTACCTCACCCGCTACGCCGAGACAAAAGCCCTGCCAAAAGGCAGTGCATCCGAGGTAGCTAAGTTCTTCGTCGAAAATATCGTCCTACGTCACGGCGCCCCCGAGGTCCTTATCACCGACAGAGGAACGGCATTCACTGCCGACTTAACTCAAGCGATCTTGGCATACAGCCAAACAAACCACCGCCGGACGACAGCGTACCACCCACAGACCAACGGCCTCACCGAGCGGCTTAACAAGACGATCGCCGACATGCTGTCAATGTACGTCGATGTCGAACACAAGACGTGGGACGCCATTCTTCCGTATGTGACCTTCGCATACAACACAGCGATGCAGGAGACGACGCAGATATCTCCATACAAATTGGTCTACGGAAGGAGCCCGGCAACGACGCTCGATGCCATGTTACCCAACGTCACCGACGAAGAAAACCTCGATGTGAGCGAGTACCTTCAACGCGCCGAAGAAGCCCGACAACTTGCGCGTCTTCGTATCAAGAATCAACAGACGACCGACAGCCACCATTACAACCTTCGACGACGCTTCGTGGAATACCAGCCGGGTGAACGTGTTTGGGTGTGGACGCCGATACGCCGACGTGGACTAAGTGAAAAGCTTCTGCGACGGTACTTCGGACCGTACAAGGTGGTTCGACGTCTCGGCCCACTTGATTACGAGGTTGTCCCCGACGGCATCACGAACTCTCAACGACGCCGATCGCGACCTGAAGTCGTCCATGTCGCGCGCCTCAAGCCGTTTCATGCACGTTAACAAACTGAAACAGTGTTTTTTTTGTATTATTGTTGTATTGTAATTTATTCATTGTACTTTCTTGCATTATTATTGTACCTTCATCTTTAGTTAAAGCATCGGGACGATGCCTTTTTTCAGAGGGGAGCAATGCCACGTTCCATTTCACAAGTTTTTGTTATCGTTCCGAAACACCACACGATTCTCGGCGCAAACTGCGCCTGCAGGTTTCGAGAAGGTTCCGGACTGTAGTAGATCATTTCGATAAGATCACGCCCACTGTGCGAACGGTACAGATTGTTCTGGAACCTACGCCACAGCCAGCGATAACGCTAGAACATTCGACGGCAAGGGTATAAATGCCGACGCGCTTCGCCGCTTGTCAGTTGTTGATCGAAGGCCGACGCTGCGTTCGCCGCTATTACCCCCCCTCTGTGGGATAAACTTAAGGAAGAATGGAAGGCTCTGTTACAAAAAGAAGGCAAAGCTAGAAAAAGACGTCATACACAAAAGATGAAAGAACTTCTTCGCCGAATGCAGATCATCAAGGCAGCCGACACGTTGACCTCATGTACAACAGAGTACCTGACCTCGCTCGAGGAGCAATACAATCAACTCCTCAGAGATACCATGAGGCGACCTAAAAGTGAGCATGGACTGTTGGGCACGGCGACCGGAGTTGATGTGAGGGAAGTACGCGGAAATGGCTGTTTGCGGATTACAGAGGCAAAGCGCTTAGACGGTTCTGTAACCGACGACCCAGCAGAAATTGAGAACATCTTCAGAGAGTACTTCAGCATACAGTTCCAAGACACCGAACCAATAGACACCAATCGGGGACCCGACCATGTCAAAGAACTTTGCAAACATCTGCAGCGAATTAAGGAGGAGGAGGAGCCAGCAACCCTTAGCGCTGAAGTCTCCCCTGCAGAGCTTCGCGAAGCCATAAGAAGCATGACCCCCAATTATGCCCCAGGCGCTGATGGCCTGACTGCAGCCTTCTATGTGACTTTTCTCGAAGTTCTCGAAGAACCCTTGCTCGCGATGGTAAATGCGATCTTCAGGTCCTTTAAGAAACCCGATTCCTTCGGAGTGGGTAAAATTGTCCTACTACACAAAGAGGGTGCACAACCAAACGAGCCCACGGCGTGGCGTCCAATCACGCTTTTGAACACCGATTACAAGCTGGTAGCCACTATACTAAACAACAGGCTCAAGCTCCTGTTACCGGACATCATTAGCCCGTACCAAACGTGCGCGATTCCAGGAAGGTCGCTTTTTGCGAACCTCACAGTGATCCGTGACTCTTTCGAATACGCGACGACAAGAGGTTTCAATGGTGTTTTCATTTCCCTAGACCAAGCTAAAGCTTTTGACAGGGTACGACACCATTACCTCTTCGACGTGATGCAGGAGTTTGGCTTACCGGCAAGTTTTATAAAACTGGCAAAAACTTTGTACGAGGACCTAACCTGCACCATTCTGATAAACGGAGTCGCAACGCCGGCATTCAAGTATAGCAGAGGCATAAGGCAAGGATGCCCATTGGGCCCGACCTTTTTTGTCATGTCGTGCGAGCCGCTGATCACAAGTGTTATTGCGCATGAAGGCATTCGGGGCTTCCCACAGACGGGCCAGGAGCAGGTGAAAGTGCTGGCATACGCGGACGACATTTCCCTGTTTGTTCGGGATGAAAGCAGCCTCCAAGCCTTCAGTGCGACGTTCACAAGATACGCGCAGGCATCCGGAGGGGCGATAAATGCGGACAAGAGCAAGGCGATGCTATTTGGAACTTTCCCTAGAGAAGCTTTAGGAAACATCGAAGTGGTGTCCATCGTTAAAGTACTGGGAATCTACTTCTCCAGTGAAGGGGTGGCACCAGCCACGTGGCAGAGAGCCCTCGAGAGGGCAAAGCAGACAGCTGCCCGCATTCGCCTCCTAAACCTTACGTTACGCGAAAAAGCGCTGGCAGCAAGGACCACCGTTTGCGCGTTTGCGTTCTACGCCAGTAGGGTAGCGGTGATCCCTAGGAAAACCGCGAGCCAACAGAACGCCGTGATCACCGATTTGCTATGGGAAGGGAAACCAGCACCAGTCAAGCGACACCTCCTTCAACTACCCGAGGACAAAGGTGGCCTCGGTCTGCCACACGTGCAAATGACCAGCCAGATAGTGGCCCTCAAGATTACCCGCATGCTTTATTACGCAGCCAGTTACATTGGGAAGAATCTAATCAACTACTGGACAAGCACCATCACGCACTATCTGGAAAACCACAAACACACTGGCCCGCGCGCGGAAGCGCCCTCACACTTTTACAGGATTGTGGCAACTACGACAAAGATCATAGAAAAAGAAGCCCCGAACTGCGACATTGACAAGGACCCACCCGCCCGAATTGTCGAAGCGATAACAGAAAACCAGTTGTCCGAAGAAGAAAAGGAGCACATCAAAAGCTTAGGACTGTGCAAACAAAAAATCAATAAGTACCGACCGCGCGAAGTACATGACTTCGAGTGGAAGCGCAAGTGGCAAGTTTTGCCCACGAGACATCGCCTGCACCGTTTCGGCATCACGCCGAATAGCCAGTGTCCTAATTGCCGCGCTGAGGAAACGATCTCCCACGCGTTGTTAGAATGCGGGGCGGCCAAGTCGGTATGGCGCCTGGTTGCGAGGTGCTTCAGCATCCGCCCTCCCCCGGCCCTCGAAAGGAATAGGGGCTGCTTCGCAAGGCTGGTGATTGCCTTCACACTCTTTGTGATTTGGAAACGCCGGTGCCTTGCTGAGGTAAAGAACACCCCAGTGAGAGCGGCCTACCCAGCACTAGCCATGATCAGGCAGAAAATAGTGCAGTACTTGGCCAAGCAACTGGAAGCTGGCGGGGAGGACCAGTTCCTTCGCCGCTGGCACACAATGTTTTTTTTCGTCAGAGGTGCGAAACTCCGTACCCCCTTAATCCCCTACTAACCCCTTCTTCCAAAAACATTGTGTTACAAGTGTATAGCGCCAGTCGAAGCATTGTAAATATGCCTACCCATGTTCACGATCTGTTGTAAATATATGTATATGTGATTGTAAATATATATTTGTGGTTTTTTTACGAATGTATGCGTAGTTTAGCACAAACTTGTATGTATGTATGTGTACATGTATATGTATGTATGTGTATGTGTATGTATATGTGTGTCTATGTATGTGTATATATACATATATGTATAGATCTGTGTATGTGCCGCTAATTTCCTCTATGGATAATGGAGTTTGTATGCCCCATAGTGCACAAGAGGGGTGTCTAAACGAGCACTGTATGAATAAATGATGTAAAGAGTTTTTTTGAGTTTGAAGTTAATAAACTTCTCTTTGTATCAGTCCGAGACTGCTATCTGTGCAAGACTGCTGCTGTAATTAGACTTTCCCTTTACCGGGCACAGGTTCGCCCAAATAAACAGTTAAATCCCAACACGAAGTTTTCTGTCCTTGGCCACGTCACGACCCCGTGACAATATATATATATATATATATATATATATATATATTATATATATATATATATATATATATATATATATATATATATATATATATATATATATATATATATATGCCATGTGCATAATGCCTACGTGGCCGTTTGGCAAGCTTGACATGTTCCGAATTTGGAATTGGGCGACGTGACTGTATAACATCTATTACAGGCGTCAACATGACAATCCTGAAATCCATGTGTACAACATGATTTGCGTGCCCTGCTCATGGTACGCTCACGACCATGTCAATAGCTTGCACAACACGATTGATATTGCGTGATATCCGGAGAGACAAACTAAATAACATGTCTAGACATTTCAATTATTTATTTATTTATTCATTTATTTATTTATTTGTCTATTTATTTATTTATTTATTTATTTATTATTTATTTATTTATTTATTTATTTATTTATTTATTTATTTATTTATTTATTCATACTGTTAGCATACATGCCAAACCAGGAGTTGCTCATCTGGGCACACAACATTTCAAAAGTCAATGCAAAAGTGGAACATCTCACAATTTGACACACATTGTGACACGCATGTTATGTAAAACATGACACTCCTTTCACGCCGCCCCGCCGCGGTGGTCTAGTGGATGAGGTACTCGGCTGCTAGATATATGTGGATATATATATCTGCTAGATATGTGTACTCGGCTGCATTTTGATATATGTGGAGCTAGCGAAACGACCGCGAGCGCATCATGAAGGGCCCACAATACTCCGATGTAGCGCTGACACACGCGCACGCTGGGCACAGCGACGCTACGTTAGCAAAACACGAGCACTCTATAGTCTGACCATAGAGTGACATAGTAAACACGGTCTGACGCCACGCGCGACCAGGGCGACCAGCGTCCGTCGGCGCGGTCTGACGGCAACCGGCGTGGCCCGACGGCAACCGTCGCGAAATGTGACATGCAGCATTTCGTGCTGATGCGTTATCCAGACAACACTGCGCCTTCCTCTTTTCGTGACGGAGGGACGCTGGACGCACTGAAACGCGCATGCGTCAAAGCAACGCCGCGCGGCGCGCGCCTGCGAGTGTATGGCAGGACCGGTGCCTGGTGTGGCAACGCCGGCGTGACCCGACGAAATGAACGCCGGTGAGCACGCGCACCGCGTCACGTCGAAATGTACTGGCGCCTTGACTGTGGCATGTAGTCATGTTCTCACATGACACGCATCTTATGATTATCATGTTTGCACCACTCGCGTGCCTTCGTCATCCAGTGACGTCACGTAATACCAAATTTGGCATATGTGAAGCTAGCGAAACGGCCGTGAGCGCATCATGAGTGTGGCATGTAGTCATGTTCTTACATGACACGCATGTCGTGATTATCATATTTGTATGTGTCATTTACCTGTGTCGTCCGTTCGCGTCGCGTGATACCGAGTGTGGTACACGTGAAGCTATCAAAACGACCGCGAGCGCATCATGAGTGTATCATGTAGTCATGTTGTTTACATGACACGCATCTCATGTTTATCATGTTTATATGATACTGATCATACCTTCGTTAACCGTTCACGTCCTTAGATAACAAATTTGGTATAAGTGAAGCTAGCGAAAGGGCCACCAGCGCATTATCAGCGTAGCATGTGGTCATGTTGTTACATGACATGCATCTCATGATTATGGTGTTTGCACCAGTCACATGCCTTAGTCATCCATTCACGTACCGTAATACCACATTTAGTATATGTGGCGCTAGCGGAGGAACGCCCGCGAGTGCATCATGAGCTTGGCATGTAGTTGTGTTGTCACCTGACACGCATATCATAATTTTCATGTTAGGGTCTGTCGCTTGTATTCGCCATGCAATCATGTCATACCATACCAGTTTTGCCACATGCCATGTGAACAAAACCACCACAAGAGCTGCAGAACCATGGAATGTAAATCATGACATTAATGACATACATGTCATGATTTTCATGTTAAGACTAGTCAAATATGTTCTTCATACAGTCATGTTATGCCATACCAAGTTTGGTATCGATACCATTATCGAAACGGCCAGGAGAGGTAAAAGTAGTAGGCGGCTAGATAGATAGATAGATAGATAGATAGATAGATAGATAGATAGATAGATAGATAGATAGATAGATAGATAGATAGATAGATAGATAGATAGATAGATAGATAGATAGATAGATAGATAGATAGATAGATAGATAGATAGATAGACAGACAGGCAGACAGACAGACAGACAGACAGACAGACAGACAGACAGACAGACAGATAGATAGATAGATAGATAGATAGATAGATAGACAGACAGACAGACAGACAGACAGACAGACAGACAGACAGACAGACAGACAGACAGACAGATAGATAGATAGATAGATAGATAGATAGATAGATAGATAGATAGATAGATAGATAGATAGATAGATAGATAGATAGATAGATAGATAGATAGATAGATAGATAGATAGATAGATAGATAGATAGATACGCTCAAAGTCGCCGAAGTTCGCTAAGAAATGCTCCGCATTTAAACAAAAAAGCTCACCAAAGTGATGTGTTCACTGTGGACCATCACTGAAAGCGCGGCTTGTGCCACGTATTTTCACTAAAAACTTCGCGTCTCGCAAGAACGGTTTAACCGTTGCGGGAAACATGCGAAGCCGTCGTGTTTCTTTCCTGCCAACACTTCAACCATTGGACCGGCACACACGAACGAGGGAACGACAGCCGGAGCTGACAAACTGGCGGCAGACCTTCCCCGAGGCGGTTCTCCTGACATCTGCTTGGTGGCGTGACAGTCTACGAGCACGGCGGCGCTGATCCGCGCTGATCCGATTCCCTGGCCGCCAGTACTCATTTGCGACAAAGCGGGACAGAAGATTACAACGTGGAACGCGTTCGCAAACACCGTGCACGCCTCTCAAACTCCCAGAGGCCACACAAGGTTCAGTGGTGCACGCCTGCGTGCTTTTTACGCGCCCGCGATGGCGTCACAGATAACAGCCGTCTCGTAGTAACAAGGAGCTACTATACGATCCGAGCGTTATCTACAACGGCAGCACCTTGCTGCCGTTGTTGCGTTGTTCTCCAATAAATAACCTGCAGCCGCCAGCTGAGAGAAACAGAGAAAGAGGGTACGCATTGGGCACGAGAGTGAGCCGACCCTCGAACAGACGGGCGAGAGCAGACGACGCCGGCGCTCTCTTACACTGTATGGATGGATGAAGGAAGGAAAGGTGGTACTACTACATTGCGGACACACGGCTGCCGTCTTCCTGCTGCACTAGATGTCTTCGTGTTTCATCATTTAGATCTTTTTTTCTTTTCTTTTCTTAGATGCTCATTTATCGTGCGCGCGAGGCGACGGCGCGTCGTCCGTTGGCGCCAGCGAGCGACGACGCTCAGCCGTCCAGCCGGCGGCGTGAGGGAGGGGTCCGGCCCCTGCCTGCGTCGGTCAGTCTGACCCCCGCGGCGACCCCGTCCGACCCCGCTGGCCTGTCCGATGCCCCCTCTCTACTCTTGCGCCTTCCTTTCTCGAGCACCCTGAGAATCGTGCCTCCTCCGTAGTGACTACCACGTAAGAAGGAATGGCTGCGAAAGCCTCCTCTGCCGAAGGCCGCCAGACGCCGGCACCATCCGCGCTCCCGTGACGATGAGAAGTGTATCGCGTAAAGTATGCAGAATAAAAAAAAATGTTGGCGGAGGGGGGGGGGGGGGATAAGGGGAGCTACGCAAGCCCGAAGCAACTGCGGAGCTGGGTGGCCTTCTTTTATATCTCTCCAATTTTCTATTTCATTATTGATCTTTTATGTCTTGTCTTTATTTTTGCAGTATTCTTGTATCTCTTAACTTTCTCCTTCTTTCCTTGCTTTATTTCCCTCTCCCTCTCTATTTCTCGCTTTCTCTTTCTATTACTTCGACTTCATTGTGTTTCTCCTTTTCTTTGATTCTATGTCGTTCTTCCTATTTCTCTCTTTCTCTTTCCATGCCACACGTCTTCCTATTTTCGCTGCTCCTCAACTTGACCTACCGTCATACCTGCCCCTCTGCTCTACTATACTTTACTACACTATACTATACCAGGCTATGTTACATGGAACGAGAAGACCTACTGCGGCTGCGGAGCGCGGCCCGCCGCTACCTCAAGGAACGCTGCGCCTCCACAGCCTGCAGCCGCTGCGGCGACCCCGAAGACCTTCGAGCACTTCCTCTGTACCTGCCCTGCCTGGACACAGGAACGCTCTAGGTGACCACGGCCTACCGGAGACTTGGCCTTCCTGCCACTACCCTGGAGCAGCTGATATTCCCATTTCGTTCAGATGTATACCAGGGCTCTGGAGCCTGGCGGAGTTCCAGAACGATACGGGAATCGCGGTATACCGCTGAGAACGGGAACCTTGCCACCCCTATCTTTTCTGCCTGACTGCAGTTCGTGCTGAAGACGTCTGCACCACTGCTTACCTAACCTTTTTTTTTTTTCTCTTCTATCCACTTTTCTCCCATTACCCCTCCCCACAGGCGCTGCGCCATGATCCCTACCGGGCAGGAGAAATTAGGCGCCTTCTTCCTCTTCTAACCACAACTATCAGGCTATGCTACGCTCTGCTAGCGCGCCTGAGTGGCCAAGTGCTCTCCGCCACAGCGCGGGTTCGAATATCACAGCATCAAGAATCCTTTTCGCCCTTTCAGCCCTCTTTCCATCTTTCTCCCTCTCTTTCAGTGCTTGTTCCCTCGCCCATCAAAATTACCCAAATTATTCTGGGGTCGAAGAAGCGAACGAACATAGAAATAATGTTCAATACCTTTAAGAATTAAGGGAGCCTTGCTACTACACTTAACCGACCGAAACACACGCGCACTTTTGTAAATTGATGCGAGTTTACATACAAGAGTCTTTGAAACATTAACTTACGCCTGAAATATAGAAGTGGCAATAGTATTCATGGTGGCGCTTTACCAACAGCTTTTGTTTAAAGCTGATATGTAAATGCTACAAATGAAATATCGATGAGTACAAATATCCACATAAACACAGCCGCTCAATCTCCCGTGGCCGTGTCATAAATATTACGATGATGTCATTGAATTCATGACACTATCGTTTCAGCGACACTGCAGTTCTAGGTTTCAAGAACAAAAAAAAAACGCTTTCATTCGGGACAAAAATTAGTCCCCTCCCCCCGCCAGACGAAAACTGCTGGACTTTAAAAAAAAAGTTTATTCGTTGATTGATTCAGTCGGTAATCATTGCAGCGGTAATAGTCCCATGAAACCTTGGACTGCATACACGGGTGATTCGACGATAATTATCCCAAACGGTACTCCTCTTGATGCTAACATTTCGAACTTATTCGGTATTAGGAGCTTGTTCCTTTTACTGGGGGGGTTGTCTCTCGTCTTTGTGCCGCGGCGTCTATGCTAGTGCTCATTGCTCCCGCTAGAGGCACAGCTGTGCTCTTCGTTTCAAGAGCACTCACTAGATGGCACGCCGCCATATTCGTCACAGGATGAGACATGTGTTGGATGTGGCATAAATAAAGAAACAATCGATCACATAGTCATGGAATGCCAAAAGATTCAGCCGGATAGAAATGGGGGGAAGGTCACACTTCCTGAGGCGCTGGGCTTCGCGGTTGATGGAAGCATTAACTGGTCAGCAGTAGGTATTACTAAGCAGTGGCTGGAGTATTGGTGGAGGAAAAGCAGAGAAGTCGATAAAATAACATGCCAGCCAAGAGTAGCGGCTGGGCACAATTAATAAGACATCCGAGTTGAGGAACAAAATTTAAACTCGAACTATTAAGGTAGGCTAGATGGCGCATGCCGTCACCCCGATTCAAAGGGGAGGCCTTTAATCATCATCATCATCGACGCTCGTTCCACTCTCGGCGCGTGCTCTAGTTTGGTAGGAGACCGCTAGGTGGCCGCGCCTATATATATATATATATATATATATATATATATATATATATATATATATATATATATATATATATATATATATATATATATATATATATATATATATATATATATATATATATATATATATATATATATATATATATATATAGCGCTCGCTCTCGGCGCGCTTCCTTTCTCTTTCGTCGGACATCACACAGCGCGCGTCGATACCGCTACCCGCAATGAACACCGCAGAAGCCAAGGTGGCGGCGCGGAGGGCTCGCAATGCGGCTACAGCGTGGGTTCGCCATCAGGACCCTTCTCGAACTTTTCACTACATCCTTCAACACAAGATCCTCTGGTTTTGTGCTTTACGAACCACAAAGTCATTATACTGAAAGGAAAACGTTCCTCCGAGCTTATGTGATCCGTACATATATAAGCTCTTGAACAAAATGTATATACTGCATCAGTATGTAATTATATGTACATGGTAGATAAATGTGTAAATAATAAACATTGTATATTTAACGTGTATATACAATCACGACACAACAACTCTCGTGTCACGTCTTTATATGATGATGATTGAGCATATATGTACAGAGGATTCACGGTTTACTGGATTTAACCTCTTGAGCAAGCGCCTTCACCATCATTCACTTCGTAGATATACGCGAATTTTTTTTTATTAAGTCGAAAGCCTTTAATGTCTAATGCTCACGTCCGTCCGTCCGTGCCCTGGCACGGTGCCAGCTGGCGCGCCAACGAAACCCGGTAGCTTTGGACGCTGCAGCGCTTCGCTTTCGTAGCGTCGCTGCGGTCAGTGCCAAGGAGGATTAAAGAAGTGCTGGAGTGGAAGCGCCCGCAATGCCTTGCCAGCAGAAGTGAAGCCGCCTTTTGCCACTGCCAAGATGGCGGAAACATGCTCTTTTCTGATAGTGCCCACTTGAAGATCAAGTGATTTTGATATGTTATGTAAATTCTACGTTAGTTCTATATTAAAGGAAAGTTGTTCCCGACAAAACAACACACAGAAACCAGTAGGGGTGACTGAATCTTCAAAGAACTTTGCCTCCGATTAGAGGCACACTAAGTAAAAGTAGTAACTGTAAGACGCACTTGGAGCGCTATGTGACCCGACGATGTTCACACATTAAACTCGTTGGGCGTGCGAGGGAAACGCTTCGTTTTTAATCGCTGACCGATGATACTTTATCATGCCCCTAGTAAGATGGCCGCCACAGCCGCCATCTTGCCAGAGGAACGACTTCACTTCTGCGCAATCATTTCCACTCCAGCAACGTTTTGAATCCTCCTTGGTCAGTGCATGGAAGGTCATCATGGGCAATTTTGAAGTCGAGAACGCCGAATTCCCAAACTGCCTGACCGCGTAATGGTTCTTTCATAATAGCTGGGGTTTCACGTCCCAAAAAAAAACCACGATATTAATTATGAGAGACGCAGTGCAGGGGAGGGCACCGGAAATGTCGACCCTCTGGTGTTCTTTATCGTGCATTGACATCGCACAGAGCACGTGGCATTTCGCCTCTTCCGAAATGCGATCGCCACGGCCAGGAATGAACCCGCGACCTGTGGTTCGACAGCCGAGCACCGTACCACGTTACGTCTTGGGCTTTTCGTTGGGAGGCTGACAAACGCTGGTAAGAGAATGAAAAACGACAAGCCGATTCGGCCCGAAAACAGCGTTGCGGAAACGGCCGCTATAGCTGTAATTGAGCGGTTTCGTTAAGATGAGCCATTGCGCAATGAGGAAAAAAAAAAAGGAAAGTCAATAGATCAGCCTCTATAAAGGCAGCCTCGTTTCTACTATAGTGAACTAGAATGTGGTCATATTCTAGTTCACTACAGTTTCTACCGATTTTCTCGATAGCGTAATGGCTTCTGTTTTTTTTAACTTGCCCCTATAAAACGGAGGTGGAATCCTTCAGGAGCCCAATAAAAGTTTTTCATCCATCATCCATTTATCATAGGAAATGACGTAATTTTTATAGCCTGGAATACGCGTCGCCAGCTCCGAGAATGCCCACAAAGTGTCAGCCATCTCAGAGGACGTATCTATCATCAATGTTATAACGGCTATGGTCGGTTACATTATGAAAAGTTGCTGAGCAAAAAAGAAAAACAAGAAATAAACATGAGAAAGGGGAGTGAATGTTAGTATATAGGCACACGCTCAGAATGCAACACCACGATAATATAAGTCAATTTCAGATCACTGTGAAAATCTAATAAATATATTTGTTGCACTTGAAGCAAATACCTCGAGCTCCAATGGTGGCTCATAAC
Source organism: Rhipicephalus microplus (assembly GCF_013339725.1). NCBI lineage: Eukaryota > Metazoa > Arthropoda > Arachnida > Ixodida > Ixodidae > Rhipicephalus > Rhipicephalus microplus. The sequence continues at coordinate 56,018,129 of NC_051168.1, forward strand.
GATGTGTTCCGACTCCCTTCAGAAAATACGGCGTGCAAATCGGTATCAGTTTGCAAGTGCTCCGATTATGGTTCATATTCGGGTTTGGAGCTGTAATCGAAGCTTCTGCTGATATGATGTAAGGCCCATGGGACGGCTTTCAACTATCCCATAGTAGAGTACCGAGTACTCTAAATCGTCAACCACTTTTTCTAAACACATATCCATCGTCGTTTCTTTTAGCGGGACGGCTCAGTGCTACCCCATAGTTGAGTAAGAAGAACTCGAAATCGCTAAACATTTTTTTCCAAACACAGTTTTCCTACAAAACAACATAGCCACGTGACAGCTTTAAGCTCTCCCGCAGTAGACTAACTAGTACTCTAAATTGTTACCCACTTTTTCTAAACACATGATGTTGTGCAAGCGTTGGTTGCATCATGTGGCGTCTCTAAAGCGGTCACAACTTATTCCACACACACGACTGTGGCGTACGATTGTGTCTACCGTTCGTACAATTCAGATACGACTCATATTGGTGTCATCTATTGGTAGATTCGGAGCACTTCCGGTAACAGTTCCCTCTGCTCCATGCGGAGCAAGTCTATTCTATTGGCAGATTGAGGGCGCTCCCCGTATATTCCATTAGTAGATGTGTAGCAGCTCTGTCTTGAGAGCCACTCCACGGAGCAACTTTGTCTACTCCGCGAAGATCTGTGGATTCGACCGGAAGTCGAGGCAACCATTTCGGAGTGGGGGGTTACTCTTCTCACTTGCAACGACATTCTTCGTCACTACTGGAACGTCCGTCGCACTCAGAGCGCCTCACCGCCATCTTTCTCGCAAGTGGAGGCAGTAGCATTACGCTATAGCTATACAGTTGCGTGTCTCGTCGGAGGTGGTCGGTGGTGGTGAAAAACATTTCCCAATCTAGTATCACTTCATAAATATTACCCGCAGTGCCATGCAGACCGTTGCCCCGGGCTGTGGAAACTCGCCCACGACCTTCCATGTCTCGATCGAGTGTACTGCAAAACATCTTTCCTCCCTTACCCACTTTCCTTCACCCTTTACGTAACGAGGAGCTGTGGGATAATGCTCTCCGCAACGGACCTCCCGAGGTCTGATACACCGGGCCCGACTAGTCGCTGGAGTCGTCCTAGGGGACCCCGGACTATAGGGGTTCCTCCCATGCCCTCCTTCTCCATGCTTTTGTGAATAAAGACGTTTCTCTCTCTCTCTCCGGCGGTAATACATCAAGGAACGCAGGTGGACGGCCTCACTTTCAAAGCCACAAGCTCAAGTAAGGCGGAGGAGGGGGCCATTGCACTGGCAGTATCCCATCCAAACTCAAAACAAATAGTTACAGACTCTCGAAGAGCCTGCGAGAGCTATCTTGCAGGAGAAATCTCTCCATTGGCTAACAGACTTTTAAAATTCAGCATCAGGAACCGCGATCCTACCCCAAAACATCTTATATGGACTCCGGGACATCAGGGTCTACAGGGTAACGAGGCTACACATGCAGCGGCCCGCGTGCTTACTTCCCGGGAAACTCCCCGTTCCCCTGATATACCTGAACGTCCCACACCCTTAACACGGTTTCGAGAAATCAAAGAATACTACATTGAGCAACGCCGCTTGTATACCGCACCAGCGAAGGGACTCTCGAAAACGGAGGAGCGCATCCTGCGGCGCCTACAGACAAATACGCTGCTCTGTCCAGCCATACTAAAATATTACGACCCAAAAACAAGTGGGCAGTGGCAGTACTGTGGGGAAGTGGCCAACACTTACCATATGGTCTGGGCCTGCCAAATGAACCCAAAATTAACCCCCTTTCCCAACCCCACCAAAGAGGACTGGGAGACGACCCTACTCAATAGCTCCACACTAGAGGAACAGCGAACTCTATAGTGCAGCGGGCTCGGGTGGCGGCCTCGACTAATGACGTCCCGGACTAGGGATGTCAACCAGCCCGGTGGGGATAAGGGCTATCTGGCACAGCCAGCATCAATAAAGGTTTTTTCCTCCTTTCCTCCTCTCTCTCTCAAGCACCCCGTGCCTTGAAACGGTGCCAACTTGGGGCGCACCAACAAACGCTGGTCGCGTCAGTTGCGTGTCGCGTCGGAGGTGGTGGTAGTGAAAAACCTTGTTCGTCAGAAGGCCAAAAAGTAAAATAATATTTAAAAAATTAAAAAGCAGCGTTGTGGGCGGCCTTCGGGCTGCCGGTTGTGGCGTCCAGGCAGTGCCTAGTCGCGACGTCCTCCACCCAAGTCACCAGCCGAAGTTGCCGGTCCGGCCTGGTGCTGGACAAGCGTCTCGTCGGGGCTCACGCTTTGCTAACGTATAGCGTCGCTGTGTCCATCGCGCCTCTCAAGCAAGAAGCTCTCAAGCATACATCGCGTTCCATTCATACCCTGCCATTTGCTCCACAAGGAGCGCGTGTGTTCCATGGGTAGATTCCCTTCTGTCGCCCTCCGCCAGAGTGGAGTACTCCGGCGCAGAGTTGGTGGGTCACTCCACATCCGCCAATGGATGACGCCATATGTGTTTATTGAATATGCGCCTCCATGGAGCACTTGTGTATATTGGGAATGCACTCAAAACGAGAACAGTGGCTTTTGTAGATCCAATGCAGCACTGCATTCGACCTCTCCAAGATCTCTATTGGTCAACTCCAAGTGCAGTGCTACATTGGATCTACAAAGGCGACAGTCCGAGAGGTGTAAGCAGTATACATCGTTACTGATTCGACCAGACACGCGATGACAATACCGTCGTTCATATGTAGTAGGTTGCGTATAGTACTTTAAATCGATAACTAATTATTCTGAACACACAAGTGTAAGTTTTTGCAATGTGAATGTGTTTCTCAACACTGCATGGTTTGTCACGCATAATTTATACTCTTTACATAGTGTAAATATTTTTTTCTAAGCAGTACTTATTCGTTGCGCGTGTGGGTTCATTGCTGTCCTTGTTGTACAAACACTATGTCCAATTCGGTTATTACGTGCTACGTCGATACAAACTCTTTCTAAACACAGCGATTGTTTAGCATTGTCACCCGTGTCTTTCAAACATATCAAATGCCGAGAAATATTTATGCTGCTGACCAGGCACATGGCCTGCAATATTTTTCGGGGGGGGGGGGGGGGTACAATTTTTATTTCGGGACGGACACCCCCTTATAATGGCCATTTTTCGCTGTCTATACCATAGCGAAAAAATTTCGGTGGTTGGGGGTGGGGAACGCGCTCGGTGTGCCACCGCCTGGCTATATGCCCCTGTTGCTGACCCATCCAAGTGCTTTACAATCAGCAAAATCCCATGCACAAAACGCTGCCCGTGCACATTTAATTTCATTTGATGATAATGATGAGTTGACCTCAGATAGATGGAGGCTCACACGCAAAGCGGGATGGGCCAAGAAACGGTCGGCAGGATTTTTAAAGTAATGAAACTAAAGCTAATCTGAAAAATTTGTTTCATTTCATTTGTTGCCCGGCCAGTAGGTTCTTGGCTCTTTATCGAATGCAAAATATTTATAGCAAACTGCAGGCACTTTGAGCGCTTCTATCTATCTATCTATCTATCTATCTATCTATCTATCTATCTATCTATCTATCTATCTATCTATCTATCTATCTATCTATCTATCTATCTATCTATCTGTCTGTCTGTCTGTCTGTCTGTCTGTCTGTCTGTCTGTCTGTCTGTCTGTCTGTCTGTCTGTCTGTCTGTCTGTCTGTCTGTCTGTTTCTTTGTCTGTCTGTGGGAGGGTAAGAGGGTTTGATGAATACATCTGGCTGCCCTATTGAAAATCCTGGGTTGGTGGATGCTGGAATCGCTCGTGGATATGGTGGAAAGAATAGTGTATATGGTGGAAATATTAGTGGATAAGGTGGAAACTGTAGTGGGCATAATGGCTGATGGCGGCGAGAGTGGAAAAAAATGGTGGCAGATGGTGGTGGTGGCGAGCCAATGGTGGTGACGGTGGAAAATGCTGGCTTATGGTGGCGAGGCAAAACGTGTTTGGTGGAAGGCTTGGTGAGCAAGGTGGATGACGGTGGCATGATGGAAGCTTGGTGGATGACGGTGGCATGATGAAAAGCACATGACACTATACATGTGAAATCGCTTATTTGTGGTGTTTCATTCTTGAATGCGCAGAGATATATGTTTACAGTCAAAAGAAACCAACGCGGCTCATTATGATTTCTAGTACGTTTTTTTTTATTCCTGTGGTGTCAACAATGCTTCAATTTTTGTGGAGCATAGAATATGCGGCCGGGAATATGTTTACATTTCGCGCACGTACTTACATCAGTTTGACATCCGCGATGTGTTTCTTTGTTGTGATGTTTAGAAGACTAGAGTTGTCACTGTCAACATGACAATAAATGTTTTACATCGGCGATCAGTTGTCGACAAATAAATGGGCTCCAGTTCGCAATCGCCCCTTCAATGTTAGAGCAGAACACAGCGGTCACTTGATGTCGCCACGCTAGAAACGCAACTCTGGTAATTCTTGCACACTCTATTGTTTGAGCCGTACCTTTAAGTTAACAAAGTGCGTGCGAATATGCATACACTTTCACTTTCGACATGCGTCGAGATGAGCCCCAGCGAATTTGACTTTCACCCTTCTTTTCTACCACCATGATTTCAACCAAAGGTTAGTCATACCGACCGAGCCCGTACAAGTGTTATCGGCGCTTCTGGGTTTCAGAATACACGATTTTGACGAGTAAAAATGTCAATACAGCACAGCTGTGGCATCATTTAGCCTAAATGAAGCCTTTTTTTATTGTGCACAGTGTCCGCACAAGAAGCGACAAACATCGATGCGACGCGCTTGCAGCACTTCCACCGAATGTACGCCTCGCCTCACCGACATCCGCCGGTCGCACTCCCCGGCGCTTCACTGGCTCTTATGCGAGAACATAGACACGTCAATTCGTATGCTTACTGAACCAATATGATAGCTTAATGTTTCTGGCTCACTGCATTCGTTTTGGACAAGCCGTTATAACGGCTTGTCCAAAATACAGCTACATATATGAGCTACATATATGTAGGAACAGCTACATATATGTAGCTGTTCCTAACGACAGAGCAACAGCGGTGCGCTAGCACGACTGCGGTGTGCGTTGCGCGAAAAACATCAAAATCAATTGTGTGGGCTTATCTATCGAATGAGCATAGAAGCGTTATAAAGCCTGAACTGATATCGCCCTTTGAAAGGAGCGAGAAACGGATAATAAACTTGGCAGTAACCGCCGATAAACTCTACCTGCTTCTCAATCCACTGAGTTGTTTTTTTCCTTGCGGTTGTAAATTGTAACAAAAACATAGCGCTGTTACCATCCTCGAAGAGGCAATCGTTACAGGCAGCAGTTGTTTGTGTTTATCAATTGTGCAAATCTTAGTAGCAGGTGCAGATCCCGTCCCACCCAAGTAAACGACAAACAGAACTGAAGTTAAAGAGAGAGAGTAAAACTTTATTGAAGGGGAAAGGGAGAGGGGCGTTTTAGAGCCTTTATGGTTGGGGCCCTACGTCCAGGGCTCCACTGGCCTTAGCCGCCCGCCGGACTTGATCCAGTAGTGCGAGCTGCACTCCTGGGTCCGAGCTAGCGAGGTGTGCCTCCCACTGCTCCATACTAGGTGTTAAAGGTTCGCCGAGAAAATTGGTTATGTCACTTGGTTTACGATCGCACCCCCACGATATGTGGTAGAGAGTCGGTCTTCCGCCGCACCACGGACATACAGCCGGGTAAAGAGTTGGATGTATCGCGTGTAACTTCAGTAGGTGCGGAAATACATCCGTTTGAATTTTTCTAAGGTCAGTGGCCTCTTCCCCATTAAGGGATCTGTGAGGTGTTCCACATTTTTGACGCGTGAAGCGCTGGTGAGCTAGAATCTCCCTAGGTAAAATTGGCATGGTCAATGAAAGAGATGGATTCTCCGCTCGGTTACAAAACGCACGAGCTAGAGCGTCCGCCCTTTCATTGCCTTCGAGACCTGCGTGTCCCGGGCACCAGATCAAGCGATGGTGGTGAGTGAGTTTGGATCCTAGCAACCTCAGCCCCATTGCTGGAAGGCGGCCCCTTAAAAAGAGCCGGCAGGCTTCCTGGGAGTCGGATAAAATAACTGATGGCTCCCCTCTACGCTCCTGAAACCTTAAGGCTAAGGCTATGGCCATCGTCTCCGCCTTTGTAGCCGAGGTCGTGCGTACGGAGGCACTCGTTAGCAGCGTCATGTTGTTGTCGACAAAATCACGACTTTCACGCTGAGCGACGTACTGCGAGGGTAAACTGGCTTCGAAAGCAATTCGGCTCAGCTTCAAATGTCGCGTACGTCGATGCGGCCAGTTTCGATTGAAGTTAAAGAGTGAGTTTGTGGGTTGACTACTTCTTTAACACCCGTACCGCCATCTGTCGGCGTGGTGCAGTGGTTAGTGTCAATAAAGAAAGAAAAAGCGCAGTGGTTAGTGTTCTCAGCTCGAAATTCGGAGGTGCCAGGTTCGATTCCACGCTGGCGTGCATTTTTTTTTGCAGGTCCTTGCTACATTCTTTTCTTTACAATTATTTTTATTATTCCTTTAGCGGCAGCTCGTCACGGTGGTTCTGAGGCTGCTTCGCGCTCCAGCATTGCCGGCTGGAGCGCGCCCATCCACCATAGCCACCATACACCATGTGCCACCATATCCACCGCCATATTCCACCAAAATGGTGGATTGTGGAATCCACCATTCCTATAGTGGACGTTTTTTCAATAGGGTGGTCATGCCATGAAACGTGAAAATGCCGTCACGTGCATGGTCAAACATGCGTTTCCACCAGACATGAACTGCGTATGCCCGTACGGGCCGATGTATGCGGGTATGCACCACGTGCACTTGTGACTTATGCGAGTTGGTACATAACTGGATAGGCTTCAGTGCAATTTAGACGAAGATAAATGGAGACAGTCGTCTGTGTTCTATGTGTCCCCATTCGTCTTCGTCTAAATTGCGCTGAAGCCTGTCCAAATAATGTGCCACATGTTAGTGACAGTTTATGTCTGCCCGCGAGAACGGGGTGTACTGACAATGGTAATTTAAATGTTAGTTAAGAAAAACGGACATCAGCATGCGTTAAGACCACGAAGGCGAATACCAGGGTCCCAGCAGGAATTGAAACCAAGCGTTCTGCGTGATAAGCAAGTATTCCACCACAGAGCCACGCCAAGTCTCGGCACTGTTTTTCGCAGGTCACGGGATCGAATCCCAGCCGTATTTTAGATGGAGGCGAAAATGCTCCAAGCCCGTGTACTCAGATTTAGGTGCGCGCTAAGGAAGCCCAGGTGGTCGAAATGACATCGTGTTTTTGGGACGTTAGACACAAAAAGTTGTTATTATTAATATTATTATGACCGAAACTGATTTGGAAATAGACCCTATATATGCTGTGTGAAACGCCAATGCTGGCTGTCCAAGTTTTTAAGCATTACGTAGTGAACTCCTATGGCATAAGCGTCACGTCGAGTTAACTGTGAACGCTATTCTTAACCGCCGTCCACTGGAGTTTGGTCTTTACATATATCATTACCATTAGCCAGGGCTGCCATCCACGCTAGCACAAACACTACATATCAGCTCACCCGTTCTGGTGTTGGTAATACATATATTGCGGCTGGCATCGTTGCGCAATGTAAGCAACTCGCTTTATAAAACATACGACTGTTCAACATGTGAATGCGCGTATGTTTGTTCACACTGTGGGCATTTAGTATACCCATCCTCTTGATCTGTACATTATCACCATCAACACGTGTTGGTAGCCCCGCCACGGTGGTCTAGTGGCTAAGGTACTCGGCTGCTGACCCGCAGGTCGCGGGATCGAATCCCGGCTGTGGCGGCTGCATTTCCGATGGAGGAGGAAATGTTGTAGGCCCGTGTACTCAGATTTGGGTGCCCGTTAAAGAACCCCAGGTGGTCAAAATTTCCGGAGCCCTCCACTACGGCGTCTCTCATAATCATATGGTGGTTTTGGGACGTTAAACCCCAGAAATCAATCATCAAATCAACACGTGTTGGTCATGCATCCTCATCGTTGTCGCGTATGAGCATCATCATTCTTGGTTCATCATAGTTGTCGGCTGCCGGCTCCTCGGTCCTAATAAAGGTCATCCAAACCAAACTTCATACGTAGTGGGGGTTGCTCTTCGATGCCCCATCGTCATCTCGACCACCCCGCTTCACCACTTCATGCATGGTGCTCCTGAAGCTTCAAACCACGAGCAAAATTTTTCCTTCTCGCCAGCCAGCTGACCCGCACTGTCGGCGTATTATAGGCTACCTCACTGGCGATTACTGTCTACCTGACTCGAGGCTACGTCGCCACTCTCGGTGCTGCACCGTCAAATTTACCATCCTGACGGTCAGCGTTGGGTTCCCGTTTTAATCCGATCTCTGCAGTCCTCACGTCCCCAGAGCGCTTTATGACGACCCAACTGCTGGTAAGTTTGGTTACGACAAAACACATACGACCGCCTTCGAAGTCGGTCTTCTTAGCCTGGCATTACCACTAGTGTAGCCATATGCTGTCCGGAAATCGGAACACGTCTGGACGGCTTTTGCGCGACAAGGCGCCACCACACGTCTAGAAGAAAAAGCCAAAATAAACAACCGTGGCCGCTGTATTTTCTGGCTTGTCTCGTGTTGAAATCTGCAAAAAGTTAAACGTTACTTACATTGAGCTTCTGGAGAAGTGTCTGCTTGAGTACAGACGACCATTCCGGCGCGAGATTCGGTCTATGTGAGCGATTCGGTGAGTCGCCATCTTGTTTAGACAGCAAAGTAGTCTGCATCGTATTTGTCTACGATGCGGTCTTATCGGAGCTGTCTACTTAGCAGGCTACGTGAAAATTGGAGTGGGACTTAAGATGGTCGCTGTCCATTTAGCTGTCTATTTAGCCGTCTACGGTGAGTATTGGAACTCACCCATGGCGGGCCGCCAACTGCAACAGCCACACACGTGCGCGCATTAAGGCCAAACCTCATAAGCGCGAAAATGCACGCTACAGCGACAAGCGACGCGACGTAGATCGGCTTCGCGCGATCAGTCGCTAGCGCAGGCAAACTTCATTCACGTGACGGCGAGCGAATTCCACTGTTGCTGGCATGAGGCCGTCTACTCGCACCAAGACAACCGCGTAGCGAGCGGTTTCCAATTTAAAAATAAGATATATTGTTGTGTAATGAAACGGAAAGTGTTTAGTATTGCCTTGCAGCACTTTTTATATGCACATGCGTAATAAACATTGCGTTATTTCTCGTTGCGCATACGTGACTCGGGCAGGGTCACGTGCACATATGTAGTTCTTGTCTTTTCCGGTATTTTGTTATTGGCTGCTTGAGCCCAGCACTTCCGGGCGATGAGCGACGATTTCCAAATCTGGAGAACCGAGCGATCGCGCGAAAACGAGCACGCGACACGTCGCGCGAACGCCCTGTTTCGTCGCTCATAGCGTCGCTCGTCGCTGTCGCGTGCATTTTCGCGCTTATGAGGTTTGGCCCTTACTGCCCCCCCCCCCTTCCTTAAGGTCACGTAGTGTGTGCACAGCAAGCTCGAAGAGATTTCACGCGCACAATTGCCCGTGGTCTGTATACATAACATGCTACTCCTTACACGGAATATACGGCCGTATGCGAAAGCTTCACCTGACACAAACCATTTTAAACTCAGTACGCACTACGGAGAGGACATCGCTATCGCGTATATGGTATAGCTGAAGGTGTAGCTGAAGGGTCCCCCAAATATCTTTTTGTGAAGCCTCATAAAAGAAGACAAGTAATTTTTTATAACCGCAAATACGCGTCGATGCGTCAAGAATGCCCACACTGAGGTTTCGGCCATCTCAGTGACCAGACCTACACTTTGCAGCTATGTTATAACTGTTATGATTGGTTACATTATGAAAAGTTACGAAGGAAAAGAAAAACAAGAAATAAACAAGAGCAAGGGAATGAAGGATAATATATGAATACACGCTGAAAAATGCAACGCCGTGGTAATCAAAGTCAATTTAAGTAGAATAAGTATTATATGTTGAATTTTAAGTAAATACTTGGAGCTCCTATGGCAGCTTAGAACGATGTGTTGCGACTCTCTTAAAAAACAGCGCGTAATTTGATATTGGTTGACAATTATTCTCTCCGTCAGATGTCAGACCGCGTTTGTGCGTACTAGAGTACCAAGTAGTCTAATACAGTAACAAATTTCCGCATCTACGCAGGTAAAGAAACATTGGTAGAGACGCAGACATGAAACCACAAGTGACGTGAGAAAGAAGGTCATGTGACTTTCTCCGCGCTCTCTTTACTCCGCCGCTAATGGCGGCCGGAGCACCATTAACTGCTCTCGGCTGCCCTCGGCGCCGAAAAAAGACTACCTGAATGCCTGACCGCTAGCGCGCGTATCATTTTCATAGATTTTTACGATTTGTTTTTGCTTTATGCTGAAATTCTACTTAATGATTTTAAATGCATAACTTACTAACTTGGCTATCCCGCCACCCGGTTCATGGCAGGCCCCCCTTTGTGGGCGAGTGCCAGCAAAGCAAAAGGCTCATCATCATCATCAAGATGCTCCTCCTGCCCTGCCACGGGAAAGTGCTGTACATGGCCTCCGAGATGGCGAGCGCGCGGCGAGAGAAAGAGAGATGAAAACATACATTGTTGAAAAAAAAAGAGAGAGAGAGAAAGAGTCTGGGGGCCAAAGCATGACCCCGCTACATGGTCGGCGTCTTTAGTCCAGGATACCGCATGACGAGGCCCCGAATCGCGCCCGTCTCATCAAAGTCCGTTGAGACTCCAGCGAGGAGCAGATGAGGAGGGCAGTCTCCCATTCCTCTTGGTAAGAGGTAGAAGAAGGGAGCAGGTAGGAGTTTTTTTTTTTTTTTGTACATGCCCACACCATGTGGAAGATGTCACAGTTCTCCCCACAGTGTGGGCACCGCCCATCCGTCTTCGGGTGTCGCGCGTCCACCATCTCGGAGGCCATGCGCCGTAAGAATAGGCACCGTGCAATCCAAGACGGCTGCGGAAAGATGATCAACCCGCGAACTTGCATAGAAAAAGAGATAGGACGCGTGGACGTATGCACATTCCGTGCCGCTTTCACCGGACAAACTCTTGATCATCGAACAAATTTGTCTCGGACCAAAGCACCTTCCCAAACGATAGGTCCTCCTTGCTACCAAGCCTGCGCGCGGTGTGCGTAATTCGTAGCGCGCATGCGCGTGATGAACAGTTTTCGACATTCTTGGGGTCTACACGGCGCCCCAAGTGCGCATTATTCAACGGCTCTCGCTACCGGCATTTCGGGCCAGCGGTGATGAGCCGGACGTCGCCAGCTTGGCGCCCGCGCACGATACTCTTTTTCCAGGGTGGCCCGACCAGCCTGGCGAGGGTGAGGCAACTGCAACAACCGCGAGAGTGCAGCACGGTACGTACCGTACATTCTCGAGTAGGGGCCGCACTCACGAAAACGCCTCACCCAGAGCATTGTCAAAGGAACACAACGATGAAAAGAAAAATTAGTTTAGAGTAAAAAAAAAAGTTATACTTTTGAAACTCTGTGTTCTTAATTTCACCGGAATTGGCGTAATAATCAAGGTGAAAATTCATGCAAAAATGGCCCGAATCTACATGTTACACTGTAAATGTCGTCGAAAGGCGATAGTCTTGCGTCTGGAGAGAGTGAACAAAAACGTTTATTTCATGGTCTGCGCAAGAAAATCGGTGAATGGTATTCGGCAGGTGCTGCGTTAGAGTGCCTCGAGCGTGTGGCGGAGGCGAACGAGCGCATCTAGCCACGTTAGACACAAGTGCCACCTGGCAGTTATCTTCGAAAAGGAAGGCGTGCCGCCTGCGGAGAAAGATGCGCGCCAGACTCGGAGGTGATAAGGTGTAGAACGCAAACCGACGGGCAGGTGCCACCACGGTGACTTCGTAGCAAAGCGTTGGAAACATCTTTTTGAGCATCGCGTTGAACTGTCAGCGCAGCGCAATTAAACGCTACAGCTCTTAGAGTTACTTGTGTGTGCTTCTTCTACTATAAAGGCAGACTTACAAGACGTAGACTTGTTGTTATAGCGGCTCATATATGCGCAATATTTCCTTTTTAATTGAATATCGCACAGCTATGAACACTAAAGCTTGAGCAATATTGGTGGGCGCTGCGGCTGGGGTTGGCCGTTTGGTGCCGTTTGAGGTATCGTTAGGGCAGACAAACAGACAAATGTACAGCCAGCCAGCCAGCCAGCCAGCCAGCCAGCCAGACAGACAGACAGACAGACAGACGGACAGACGGACAGACGGACAGACAGACAGACAGACAGACGGACGGACGGACGGACGGACGGACGGACGGACAGACGGACGGACGGACGGACGGACGGACGGACGGACAGACAGACAGACAGACAGACAGACAGACGGACAGACGGACAGACGGACAGACGGACAGACGGACAGACAGACAGACGGACAGACGGACAGACAGACAGACAGACAGACAGACAGACAGACAGACAGACAGACAGACAGACAGACAGACAGACAGATCAAAATTTTTCCGTCGAAGGTCCCCAAGAAAGACTATCGTCTTTAATAACATACGTCGGTAAACTCGCCCATGAGACGACTGATTTGGACTAACGCAGACCCAGACTGATCCACGAGTCTGAGTGATTCCCGGAGAGTAACGTTTCGGTGAGTCAGTGCAGCTGAAGAAAATTTTCATGATGGGGAGTTTGAACTAGTCCATGCAGGAAAATGTTTTTAGCTTGAGTCCGAGCGAGTACAAAGCACAATATATATTTCTCGAGTGAATCTGGGTGAGTTCCTCTTTTTCCTTGCGTACATATGGCTCCTATCTACTCATATTCAGCAATTACTATCAGCCTTACCCGAATTCATGTTTACACTCACGTCTACTTACACGTATTCCAAAGCATTATCGTTCATACAAAATTTACATACTGGTTGATAAGAGGCGGGAAATACATGGTAGGGGGGGAGGGGTTGGTCCTTTGTTCTCAGCAACTCTACCAGGGAAGTACATGATAAATATATATCATGCTGTCATTTCTTTTTAGAAAAAAAAATGTTCTTACTCGTTTGCAGCCACTCATAAATGGTATCCCAAGGTAGAAAAAAAATATAATCCACGCATAGCGACGAAGTGGATACTGATCATGGAGCGAAGCTATAGATTCCAAGGTCCCTAATGTCTGCGTTCAAGTCGCCGACTAGTATAAATGACGGACAAATGGACGGACCAACGGACGGACAGAAGGACGTACGTACGGACGGAGGGACTTATTGATTGATTGATATGTGGGGTTTAACGTCCCAAAACCACCAAATGATTATGAGAGACGCCGTAGCGGGGGGCTCCGGAAATTTTGACCACCCGGGGTTCTTTAACGTGCACTTAAATCTGAGCACACGGGCCTACAACATTTTCCGCCTCCATCGGAAATGCAGCCGCCGCAGCCGGGATTCAATCCTGCGACCTGCGGGTCAGCAGCCGAGTACCTTAGCCACTAGACCACCGCGGTGGATTCGGACGGAGGGACTGTCTATTTTTAAACCACATGAGCGCTCTATAAAGACGGTTTTCACGCACGAACTTTTCGTGGCTGCAATTCGAGTGCGTACGGCGCCCGGACGGATTGACGCTAGATGGACATCTTCAGTTCTTGAGGAGCTTCAAAACCCGCTCCTCGGAAACTGCAGAGGAAGCGGCAGTAGCGCTAGCTATAACTAATTCGCAGTCAAATTTGATTTTCGGTGATTCAAAGACAGCCATCCGAAATCTGGCGAGGGGCAGAATATCGGCGACCGCCGCACGATTTCTGCATGGGGCCACGGGACGAGAAATTAGAGAAATAGAAATTGTCTGGGTACCAGCACACTCTGGCAACCTTGGGAACGAGGCGGCTCACATGAATGCTCGAGGTTTCGTCAGCCGGGTAGGTGAGCCGCCAGTTCCGGGGAGGTCCGCGAGAGATGGGCTGGTGTCCCTTCATGACATAACGAATCATTATAAACTAGAGCGGAGGTTTTATCCGCCCCCGCACAAGCGGTTGACTAAGGCGCAGGAATGCGTCTGGAGAAAAACTGCAGACGCGATCTTTTCCCAACCTTTACGTGTTGAACAAAATGTACCCGGAGGAGATTAAGCCGCAATGCAAACGGTGTCAGGCTGTGGCAACATATGATCACATACTTTGGGAAAGTAGCATAGTACCACCGCCTGTGGATATTATGCGCGATCCCTCTCTTGAGCACTGGGAGGCCGTGTTGACCAGCTCAGACCCAGTCGTCCAGTCGTCCAGCCAACTCCACGACCTGTGCGGTCGTGGAGTTGGCCACACAGGTCGCCGCCAACCTTGGGTTGATGGCCATCTAACACGGAATCATCCACAGTTCCTTTCTGACGAAATAAAGTTTTACCGTCCACCCATCGCTCCTGAACAGACACTGCGGCCATTACACGAGTGCATACGGTATACTACGGGAAAAAAAAAAACTGTAGCGAGAGGAGGCGCGGAAGAAGAGGAGTCAACCGCGTGATCCGCGAGTAGTAGTAGCTGCAGTGGCAGCGTCGGCGTCGTACGGGCGCATCCGCAGCGGAGGAGCGAAACTTTCGGCGGCACGCGAAGAAGCAGCGGCGGCGCCACGATGAATGAGCGCCGCCGCCGCACCCAGAGAGCCTCCGAGGGTGCGGCACGGAGCTTCCCTTTTCCTGGCGTGGGAGCGGGCCGCTTAATCCGTCGGGAGGTACGCCAGTGTTTGGAACGGCACTACGCGGATGTCAACATTGAAGTTACTCCATATGTTTGTTTAGATCAGGAGCGCACGCGTGCCCGGGGTTCACCACTAACAAAGGGCAAAAACCATCTCTATTAGCGGGCCAAAGTGCCGATAGTTGACTCCTGCAAGAGTTATAGTGAAGAAAGTAGAAGTTAGGAGGGGGGGGGGGGGGATAGTCATTTGTAGAAATATCAGCTGACGTTACCAATTGAGAAGCCCTTCACATATGTCATATATATGGGTCATTTCTGATGATAGATGCGAGCAACATATCTACACCAATCTAGATCTCCAAAATGACTCAGATCTGGACACCGACTCCGAGTTCAGTTGAGCGGTTATGTATCAATACATCGTGACCGCAGGTGGTGCCTTACGAAAAAAATAACAAACGCTTAAGACCAGTCATGCATGATTTGCTCATAAATGTGTTTATTATTTTTTTTTTTTTTTGAAAGAGAGACGGGCGAAGAGAGCCATGAACGGGACGCAGGTCGCTAGTGAAAACCATGCTGCGAACTAGGGCTGCACAATTTGCGTATTTTCTCCTTCTCATCTTCTCTTCCAAACACTTCAACACTACGATCACTAGCAGGTGCGAACACTGTAAATGAGGTGACTGATGCCCATACCACATAGTGTGGGCCTGCCAGAAAAAATGGCAGCATATCCACGGGGTGAATGATGGAGAGTGGGGCGAGGCATGCGTCCGTCCATTCGTTCTTGCTTCCGTCCGTCCATGCATCCGTCTGTGTGACCGTCCATGCGTCCATCCGCCCGGCCATGCGTGCGTCTGTTCGTGCGTCCGCACGTCCGTCCCTGCGTTCGTCCATGCATCCACCCCTGCGTCCGTCCATGCGTCATCCGTACGTCCGTTTATGCATCTTTCTGTGTGTTCGTTAGACCATCTAGTCAACACTCCAAGTACCACCATCTCGCGTCTTTTCATCATATATTCCGCATATAGAGGCACCGCCATCCAGCGGACACTCCAAGGACTGAACTAGAGGTGGCACACGCACACTTTCTCACGGCTCGCGCTTCGGGTCTACTTCCCACCTTTAACCTCCTCTAGTTCATGGTATATACTAGTTCACTGTATTCATGGCACTGTGGCCCAATGCTCGCTAAAAAGGAGGTTACGTCCAGCGAGTATAACGTAGCAACCCTTTCTTGTCAAATAGTGCTCACTGTACATGCCAATGGCTGCTAATGGGGAATGAGAGACCGGAGAATTCGGCTTTTAGTTAAAGCTCACACTGCGAATTTTTTATTGTTCAACAACGCACAGGAGAAATCTCCCACCGGCACCACCTTGCAGGTCAAAGCGTAAGGCATGTTACGTACTACTACGAGGGACGAACGGGTGCCACTTTAAGAAGCTTCGCCCCTAAAGGTGTTTATTGATTTAGAGCACAGGACCCGTCCTCTAACCAGGGGCGGGGCCCCCTACCGGGTTGAACGTAACTGGATGATGAGGGGTTGATGAGTGATATGTACTCTGGGACGCGGCACTTTCGGGTGCCAACTCCCCTTCTTTTCTAACAACAGTAGAGCGCTTGGTACTCTTCAATGGGAGAGCAGTCCCAGCAACGTCACTCTAGATGAGTGCATTATGGTCCAATCTAAGTATAAATAAGTGGGTAACGATTTCGAGCACTAGCTACTCTACTATGGGAGAGCAAATAGGGGGGGGGGGGGGGGGGGGGGGTATTAGAACAAGGGGGTAACGATTTCGAGTACAGGGTACTCTACTATGGGAGGGCACTGAGCCGTCCCGGCTTGGCAGACGAGTCGGGAATTGTGTTTAGAAAAAGTTTATTCTCTCCTGGGACGCAACAAAGCTAAGGGACAAGCGTCTGTATAACAGGCACAATAACAAACAAAAGACAAAGCACAACATACATTACACATTTAAACAAGTGTCCAAGTCCGTAGGATGTCCATCGTTCATAGTACTAATAACTATACATACACTACATAAATGCGCTAATCACAATATGGACAATGTACATGATGATATATGTGCAGAATTTACAAGACTTGGTGAAGATGTTAGAAAATATGTACAACAGATATCAATATTCATAAAAGTTACATAACTTACAGTGTTAGAATGAAGTGCATATATAGAAGAGCTCACACCAATATGGAACATACACAAACACATAAAATAGTAAACACATACTGATTACATGCACCAATCAGACATTAACAGGTGACCTGGCTATAGGAACCAGGCCAAGTGGAAGACTAATCGAACGCGTCTGTCAACTACGGACAGAAAGCGGCACGACCATTGTCGCAGAAATTCTTCCTCCCCAAGGAAGAACAATTCCTCCGACAGAAACGATAAGAGTTCACAGTAGAGGCGTTCCAGAATCGGAAAAAGAGCACGACGACGATGACCTGCCGCAACAGCTTCGCACCTATTACGCCATAAACAAAAGGCTCCTGCAGCTATTAGAAGGCGTGCAAAGCGACTACGCGAGCAGCGACCAGATGTTACAAAGCGATTAACACCTATATAGGCCATGAAAGCTAGCGTTAACTGACTTCCAAAACACCTTTGCGATGACACATTGCTTCAGCATATGCTGGTTAGACTCCTGTAACGGGCAGTTAGGACAAGTGGAAGATGGGACCATGCGCCACCTCTCCAATCTGTCCCGTGTTGGGAGTACTCCCCATCCAAGACGCCACATAAAGTCACGGAGGTGACCAGGCAAAAACGATGCCGTTATCGCGCTCCACGAGACATGTCTCGATCGTGCTAGACGGGCTGGAGGAACCAGAGGAAGCAGAAGAGCCGCCGTTGTATCTACGATGCGGCTTTCAAGAATGTCCACATCGGGACAAACCTGCTGCGCGTGTCGATAAAATGCTACTGCCGTTGAGTAAAATGCAGGCACGTTAAGTGTTTGCGGTGCAGAATTAAGACGTGCATCAGGTAGTAGATAGCGTAGTTTGGTGCCCAAGAAATAACAGGCAAGATCACGCGCGGGGCACTGATCACCATGCAACAACCGAAGTAAGAATCGTAGGGCAAGCAGCCGGCAGCGAACAGAGACGGATGGGAATGCGAATCCACCGCAGTTTCTCGGTTGCCCAAGAGCTGCTCGGCAAACCAGCTCTGTTCCACCCGACCAGAAAAAGGAGCCAATGAGGGATTGCAACGACCTGGTGGTTCGTAATGGGGGCTGTAAGACGTGAGATATGTACCATGCACGGCCGCAAAACACCGTCTGTGCTAAATACCTTCTTTCGAGCATCGGTAAATCATACTCTTGTGCTTCCCGGACGTGTCGTTTTACATCTTCAACTACTGAATTCCACAAGGAGCCTAATATGCCGTAGGAAGTATAATCAAGCCCCAGAATACGAATAGAGTCACTTTTCTGAAGACTGAAAAAGGAACTTAGACATGCGTCTGGGGAACCAATGAATAAATATCGACATTTGGAAAAATTTAAAGCGGCACCTGAAATCATGCCATACGTCGTAAAAAGTCGTAGGCTACGGGATAAACTGTCCTCATTCTTCAAATACAACGTGATGTCATCAGCAAATGCTGTCACTGTCACGGTACCACTACCTGGAAGAGGAAGGCCTCTAACGTAAGGGTCAGCGATTAGCGATTGAAGGAATGGTTCGAGGCTGAGTACAAAAAGTGCAGGGGATAAAGGACACCCCTGGCGAACACCACGGGTAACCGGAAATGGCGCACTCTCTAAACCATCAAGAAACAACGTGCTGCGTATATTTCGGTATGCGTTTCTGAGAAGCTCAACGAAGTTTTGTGAGAAGCCAAATGCTGCCATTACTCTAAATATAAAGCTATGTTCGAGGCGATCGAATGCCTTTTCTTGGTCAAGTGAAACCAAGAGTCCCTGAGCTGATCTTGTTAACGTGTACGCAACTATATCACGCGTAACAAAGGAAAGACTGTGGATTTCTCTTCCAGGAATAGAGCACGCCTGATGATGACCTATTAAGGAGGGCATCAAGCTTCTCAAACGCCGAGTTATAATTGCCGCGAAAGTTTTATAATCAACGTTGAGGAGCGTTATTGGTCGCCACTCCTCTGGGCGAACTGACGATGGGTCATGTTTAGGTATTAAAACAATTCGACCATCGCGAAAGCTATCAGGAAAATCAAAGTTCTCGAAACAGCGGCAAATAACAGAGGTGAAAAGAGCACCAATGTCGTCCCAAAACGTTAAATAAAACTCAACAGGCAACCCATCGGGCCCGGGGGCCGAGCCACGCTTCATGGAAGACAGTGCCTCTTTCACTTCGTCAGCTGACGGACTTGTGCACAGTTTTTCAGCGACTTCAGATGAAATTTGAGGTAGCCTACTTAACATTGTGGCTGTCTCGGTGGTACCGTGATGTGATGACATTGTCGTACGAGCCATGTTGGCAAAGTGAGCTAGGAAAATTGATTGATCACGTGTCGGCGGCAACGCAGTGTGTAAGAATCTGGCCGCCGGAGTTCCTACTCGACACGACGGGTTGAGAAGCGAGCTTTTCGCAAAGCGTAGAACCTCAGGGTGAGCACATGGATTACGTCTGCAACGCCAAGCAGCCGCCGTCAATGACGAAGCTGCAATGAGTCGTTGAAAACGACCCCTTAATTCTCGCTGCCATGCGCGCATCAAGGGAGTTAGTCGATCAACCCGAAGAGCAATACGCAGCTTTGTGGCAGTGTCCGCTAGTTCTTCGGACGTACGGCGTCTGAGGGCCCGCCCTGCTACTGAGCAGTGTAAACGCCACTGTGTCTTGAGCGCGTCCCACACCTCCGGACCGCATCCCAAGAGAGAGGCCCGCAAGCTTCTAGATAAACTGGAGCGTGTAGGCGCGTCGTGAAGAATGCGGATGTCAAGACGCCAAGGTTTCACTGATGATGAAAAGGGAAAGTGAGCCTTGAGCGTCACTGGTCGGTGGTCTGATATATAAACAGGCGATGATGGTAATGTTACTACATCAGAGTGCGATACGTAAGAAGCTAGCGCGCTCGGCACATAGAAACGATCCAAACGACTAGACGACGTGCTACGCCGCCAAGTCCAGGCATACTGTGGTCCATGCACTAGTCTGTACGTATCTATCAAAGAGAAATGTTGCACTAGGCGACGCAGCTCTCGCGCGTTCCAATCAGAGCGACCCCATCCTGGACCTTGCACGTCAGCTCGCGTGTCTAATACACAATTGAAGTCTCCAGTGAGTATAACATGACGACCGTCTAGAAAATACACGTCCAGGTCACGGAAAAAATCGTTAGACATCGCTGCTTGAGCTGGCCCATAAATACACAAAACACGCAGCTTGAAGGATGATAGGACGCAGTCAAAAGCCAATACCCGTCCGAACGCGTCATAGAAAACATGATGATTTCGCAGAAGAGCGCGGTTAAAAATAATAATTCCAACTCCAGAGAAGCGAGATGTCGCGAAGGAAAAATAACAGTCTAAATTAAATGCGCGTTTGAATGCACGAACGTGGCCAATGGTGAAAAAATTTGTTTCTTGTAAACACAGAATATCACAATGTTCTGCGCGGGCTATGCTGATAACCTCGGCTTGCTTTACTGGGTTACGGAACCCTTGAACATTTAAAGAAAGAATTTTCAGGGTGTCAGCCATATTGAAAAAAGATGTGTGACTGACCTGGTCGTGTTTTTCGATTCGGTATACCCCGGGGATTTGTCCGGGGGAACTGGAGTACGTACACTACACAGCACAATTCGACCCTCTAGAAGAGGGTCGAGGTTTCTTCGGTTGCTGGAATTCGGAGCGGCTGTCGTGGGTGCCGTCCGAGCTGGTGCCAGACTTGTGAGCACGCTTGACCTCTCGCGGGGCTTGCATTTCCACGTCACAACTGTCTGGGCTAGAAGGGAGTCCGGTGCTACTGCCGACTTCGAGGCTGAAGCTGCTGTCTGACGAATCAGATGGTGGTAGGGCTGCAGCGTTAACGTTGTCGCCGCCTCCAACGACCTTGATCACGGATTGCTTGTCGAGACGTGTCAGTAAAGAACTCCCATGGCATCTTGCTACTTGTTCAAGGGAGTCACGAGCCTGGCTTTCGGAATGATCCAAAGGGCTTTGCTCATTTGGTTTTAATTCTGTTCCAGGCGAGACACCAGCGCCCGCAGATCTCGCAACGTCAGCTTCTTCTGGGCACTCAGCTGCTAGGTTTAACGATGATTCCGGTGCCTCGGTGCCTACCAGCGCTTCTTTCTCGGCTTGCGCCGACGTCGAACATGGCACGACATGTTTGTCTGGGACAGACGCGAGGTCAATCGCGGTGGCTGTTTCTATTGCTGAGATTTGCAGACGTGGCGCGCTCGGGTTGGCCAAGCTGCACACTTCCTCATCTTTTAATGGAGCTCTCCTGTTTAGAAAGAGGAATAACGATTTAGAGTACTTAGTACTCTACTATGGGAGAGCATAAAGCCGTCCCAATGGCACTTACTCCTCCTCGGTGAAAGGAGTTGACGGCGAAATGATGCTAAGAGTACAAGATAGGCTGCTGCATAGTGAACTTTTGTGACCACGATTCGTGCGCGAAGGGCATGCCACGTTTACTGTAAAATGCTAAAATAGAAAATGAAACGAATGGGGTCGATTACCGGCTATGGATATTAGTATTTGAATCTACGCGTGCCTTTTATCTTAGCTCAGTCAAACTGACACAGTGAAGCACCACGTCGGTGTTTTGTGCACTACTATAGCGAACGCTCAAAATAGTAAAAGAGTATATATACCGCTGAAACAAAGAGTGCGAGCGGCGGCCAAAAAAATTGGCAGCATATCCACGGAGTGAATGATGGAGAGTGGGGCAAAGGATTCGTCCGTCCATTCGTTCTTGCTTCCGTCCGTCCATGCGTCCGTCTGTGTGAGCGTCCATGCGACTCCATCCGTCCGTCCGTGCGTCTGTTCGTGCGTCTGCCCCTGCGTCCGTTCATGCGTCCATCCATGCATCCGTCTGTGCGTCCGTTCGTCCATCTATTCAACACTCCAAGTACCACCATCTCGCATCTTTTCATCACATATTCCCTATATAGAAGCACCGCCATCCAGCGGATATTGCAAGGACTAAACGAGAGGAGGCACACGCACACTTTCTTACGGCTTGCGCTTCGTGTCTACTTCCCACCTTTAACCCCCTCGAGTTCATGGTATATACTAGTTCACTGTATTCATGGCACTGCGGCCCAACGCTCGCTGAACATTTCTAAAACCAAGGAGGTTACGCCCAGCGAGTATAACGTAGCAACCTTTTCCTGTCAGATATTGCTCAATGTACATGCCAATGGCTGCTAATGGGAAATGAGAGACAGGAGAATACGGCTTTTACTTTCTTACGGCTTGCGCTTCGTATCTACTTCCCACCTTTAACCACCTCGAGTTCATGGTATATACTAGTTCATTGTATTCTTGGCACTGCGGTTAAATGCTCGCTAAACCTTTCTAAAACTAAGGAGGTTACACACAGCGTGTGTAACGTAGCAACCCTTTCTTGTCCGATAGTGCTCATTGTACATGCCAATGGCTGCTAATGGGGATGGCAGCGTGCGCGTTAACTAAAAGCCGAATGCTCCTGTTTCTCATTCCCCATTAGCAGCCATTGGCATGCACATTGAGCACTATTTTTTTATTGTTCAACAACGCACAGAGGAAATCTCTCACCGACACCGCCTTGGAGGTGAAAATGTTATACTAGTTACACACTACAACGGCTACGAGGGACGAACGGGTGCCGCTATGAGGAGCTTCGCCCCTGAAAATTCCGCTCTCATCCCCCACCCGAACCCTATACAGGAAAAGACTGGCGGGGAGGCGGAGGGGGGGGGGGGGGGGCTCTGCTGAGTTGCTCAGAACTTCAGGCCGAAAAGGCCTTGGTCAAAAGGGCTGGGCTGGCTGCTTTGACCAATGCGGTTCCGGACTGGGGAATCCAACCAGTACGTAGGGCTCGAGTCGAAACCTATCTCGTTTAATGAACGTCTTTCACCACGTGCACTACCTCGCCGTGCCGCGCGTTAGGGAGCCCTGCTAACTGCGGTTGCACATTAACTGCGGTTGCACGTGTAGGACCGGAACACAAGAACACTCTTCCCCCAAGTGAAGCGATGCGCCCCCGAAAAAAAAAAAAAACGGGCTCCGCATTGGATGCAAAGATAATGAAGCAATGACGCTGTTCTCAGTTTCCGGAACGCACAAAAGGCGGGAATTAAAAAGACCTTCAAACGCAACATCGAGGAAACATATCCGTAACCCCACACATTTACAAATGGCGCGATAGGTCCAGCCGAGCCTATAAATGACTTAGAGGGCGCCACGCTGGGCATGTCACCTGCAAGGGCCTAGTGCGGCTTCGCCGTATAGCTGCTACTACTCAATGCTCTACGCGCAGCTTTGATGTCTAAAGGTGTACAATATACAGTACCTCTTATTTATGCAGCAGCGATCGCACGTTAAGACACCACAGCGCGGTAAAAGAAATGTACACCAGGGAAGAAATCTTGCATTCCAATTACTCCCCCGGAAAGCAGTGATCCGATGGAAGGCCGTGGGGCGGGGGAGAAAAATGCTGCCGTAACCCCCCCCCCCCTCGTGACTCAATTCAATTCAATTCAATTTATTTTCCAGTTTATACATGCTGGATGGTTGCGTTGGGTTAAAAGCTACATAAGCAGCTTGACGAGACCCAACGACCAGACTATACAGGGCAGTAACAACAAGCAGTCCGGTGCAGCGACGAGAAAACCAACAAGTAAAACAGAATACCATATCGTATGTACATATACAGCGATTTACATGGATTGCCATGTAAATGCTCCATGCCCCAGTCCAGTCTCGTTTACGTGAGCTTCCCTCAGCGCCGTGCAAATCGGCACACGGCCGCTCCCAACCGCGGGGACTGACGCCGTTCCCATCACCTTGCTCACCTCCGAGCGGCGGGCGGCCCGGCCGGCTGGCTATGCGGCCGTAGTGTGCGCACCGGCACACGGAACGGGGGGTACCACACCCTCGAACATCGAGCCAGCCACCGCATCAACGGTAGGGAAAGCGGATGAGGGATGAAAAACAAAACAAAAAAGAATAGTAATACCGAACAAGTGATGGCATCACACACAAAAAAACAACAACAAAGATGTGAAGTAGAGGCTGCGGTGGCATTATAACTATGCGCTTGCTCTCTCTTGAAGAGCGCCGGATCACCGCCGCTGATAATGCGACGGGATCGGCGCAGCACTGTTTGCAGCACGGAGCGGGCGAATATGCGCGCAGGCCCCTAATAGAGGTGCGCCACCAATCGGGCCGCAGGAGGAACACATCCCGGACGTAGTTCGCCGACGCGTCGGCGGCGGCGCCGCTGTGTCGGCGAGCGCGTCGCGCTATGCTTCTTCTTCATGTGCATTCATTTACTTCCCACTGTCTACGGCTGTTGTTCGCTCGAACATTCCGAGCGATTTTTCTCCCCGCCTGTCTTGAAGGCACGTACCTGCTCCTGCTCGCGCGATAATTTTGCTCGTGCCAGGTTGAACGAAACAAAGCGCGTTTGAGCTAGGCTAGGTTTGAGCAAGGAAAATTTAGGAAGTTAACCCCCTATTCTAGAACGCCCCTTCGCTCAACGCTCCACCTTCACATGAGAAAGCCGATGGGAGAGCCATCTTTAGGCAGGGCAAGTCACTGCATATCAGTGATGATTTGCTGCTATTCTTGAGTAGCGCAGCGTCATTTTCAGCCGAGCAGCAGCGCAGTGCTCAACTCTGTCAAGTGAAGGGTGAAAGTCGAGTAGATGAGCGTTTGTGAATACGGGGGTTAGAATCTTGCAATAAGGTACAGAGGATACTTTGTGGACTGTTACGTCCCAAAACCGCGATAGGGTCGCCGTATTGGATGGCTCCCGAAACTTTAACCACCTCTAACGTGCACTAACATCGCTTGGTACCCGGGCCTCTCGTCTCATCACCTCAACCGAAATGCGACCGTCACGTCCAACATCGAGGCAGCGACCGAACAGCCGTCGCCAGCCGAGCATGTTAACGTCCCAGTTAAGTTTGCAGCTAACTTCGAAGTCCGTAATGACTACAGCTTCACTGTGTAACAAAATGCGCTGTATACTGTGGTTTTTGTGTTTAAAAGGAATGTTCAACGATTTCGAGGTTTCGTACCCAATTACGGGAGAGCAGAGCAGTCCCTTAAATTTCGGAGCTTACATATTTAGAAAAAAGTATTTAAAGATTTCGAGAGAAAATTATTTTAATGGGTACTTCGTGCTCAATTATGGGATTTGAAGGGGAAGTACCATTGTACACGTAACGTATACATACACACACGAAACATCGACAGTAAGTAAAGACAGCGCTTACATCTTAAGTGATCACTAAAATCCAGTTTATATCTGTGCGTACAAACGTTACAAGGGTTTGGAAAAAGTGATTAACGATTTAGAGTACTGGGTACTCTACTATAAGAGAGCTGAAAGCCGTCCCTTGGAAGTGTGGCAGCTTGGGATAGTTGGTATGACATGTCGATAGTTATAGCGCGAGGACAGAACTACGACACCGAAACAAGAAGGACACGAAGTGTCCCTCGTCCTTCTGTTCTGGCGCTATAACTACTGTTCCTTGGGCCGCACAGCTATGGCCGCATCGACATAATCTACACCCGGGCCGAAATTTCGAGCAGTTTAGGACAATCGATTTAGAGTAGTACGCACTCCAAGGAGGTTACAACCTCCTTGACGAAACTCGACTATGGGAGACCATTAAGTTGTCTCAGTAGAATGTGTTCGGAAAAAGTTGTCAACGATTTAGAGTACCTGGTACACTACTATGGGAGAGCAAGATGCCGTCCCTTTCTGGAGAATAGGGGGGGGGGTAGAAAAAGTGGGTAACGATTTAGAGTACTTGGTACTCTACTATGGGAGAGCAAAATGCCGCCCCTGTCTAAAGAGTGGTTAGAAAAAGTTTATTCTCTCCTGGGACGCAACAAAGCTAAGGGACAAGCGTCTGTATAACAGGCACAATAACAAACAAAAGACAAAGCACAACATACATTACACATTTAAACAAGTGTCCAAGTCCGTAGGATGTCCATCGTTCATAGTACTAATAACTATACATACACTACATAAATGCACTAATCACAATATGGACAATGTACATGATGATATATGTGCAGAATTTACAAGACTTGGTGATGATGTTAGAAAATATGTACAACAGGTATCAATATTCATAAAAGTTACATAACTTACAGCGTTAGAATGAAGTGCATATATAGAAGAGCTCACACCAATATGGGACATACACAAACACATAGAATAGTAAACACATACTGATTACATGCACCAATCAGACATTAACAGGTGACCTGGCTATAGGAACCAGGCCAAGTGGAAGACTAATCGAACGCGTCTGTCAACTACGGACAGAAAGCGGCACGACCATTGTCGCAGAAATTCTTCCTCCCCAAGGAAGAACAATTCCTCCGACAGAAACGATAAAAGTTCACAGTAGAGACGTTCCAGAATCGGAAAAAGAGCACGACGACGATGACCTGCCGCAACAGCTTCGCACCTATTACGCCATAAACAAAAGGCTCCCGCAGCTATTAGAAGGCGTGCAAAGCGACTACGCGAGCAGCGACCAGATGTTACAAAGCGATTAACACCTAGGCCACGAAAACTAGCGTTAACTGACTTCCAAAACACCTTTGCGATGACACATTGCTTCAGCATATGCTGGTTAGACTCCTGTAACGGGCAGTTAGGACAAGTGGAAGATGGGACCATGCGCCACCTCTCCAATCTGTCCCGTGTTGGGAGTACTCCCCATCCAAGACGCCACATAAAGTCACGGAGGTGACCAGGCAAAAACGATGCCGTTATCGCGCTCCACGAGACATGTCTCGATCGTGCTAGACGGGCTGTAGGAACCAGAGGAAGCAGAAGAGCCGCCGTTGTATCTACGATGTGGCTTTCAAGAATGTCCACATCGGGACAAACCTGCTGCGCGTGTCGATAAAATGCTACTGCCGTTGAGTAAAATGCATATTTGCAGCTTAAGGCGCGAAAACGACACGGACGAAGAGAGACAGTACACACACACGGAGCGCCACTTCCAACAAAGATTTATTTCGAAAGAGCACAGAACATATATAGACACCGCGCGCGCCGTCACCGTGCCTTAATGCGCAGCCGCATTTAAGTAGCGTAACTCCTTTGGCGATAAAGAAATGGAGGCTACGCTGACGCACAGATCACCTAATTCGATTATTCTCTTGGCCTCAATGATTAGTCTTACTGATTTATCAGGGCTTCGGGCGACTACCGCGCAGGCGCTAAAGTTAGGAACGCAATGACAATCCCGGCAGTGAATTGCGAGGTGGCCCTCTCTGACAGCATAATAACAACGTCAGAAATGGCAGAGAGGGCCACCTCGCAATTCACTGCCGGGATTGTCATTGCGTTCCTAACTTTAGCGCCTGCGCGGTAGTCGCCCGAAGCCCTGATAAATCAGTAAGACTAATCATTGAGGCCAAGAGAATAATCGAATTAGGTGATCTGTGCGTCAGCGTAGCCTCCATTTCTTTATCGCCAAAGGAGTTACGCTACTTAAATGCGGCTGCGCATTAAGGCACGGTGACGGCGCGCGCGGTGTCTATATATGTTCTGTGCTCTTTCGAAATAAATCTTTGTTGGAAGTGGCGCTCCGTGTGTGTGTACTGTCTCTCTTCGTCCGTGTCGTTTTCGCGCCTTAAGCTGCAAATATGTTAAACCAACAAGCCCAGTCTGCTATTCTTACATAGTAAAATGCAGGCACGTTAAGTGTTTGCGGTGCAGAATTAAGCCGTGCATCAGGTAGTAAATAGCGTAGTTTGGTGCCCAAGAAATAACAGGCAAGATCACGCGCGGGGCACTGATCACCATGCAACAACCGAAGTAAGAATCGTAGGGCAAGCAGCCGGCAGCGAACAGAGACGGATGGGAATGCGAATCCACCGCAGTTTCTCGGTTGCCCAAGAGCTGCTCGGCAAACCAGCTCTGTTCCACCCGACCAGAAAAAGGAGCCAATGAGGGATTGCAACGACCTGGTGATTCGTAATGGGGGCTGTAAGACGTGAGATATGTACCATGCACGCCGCAAAACACCGTCTGTGCTAAATACCTTCTTTCGAGCATCGGTAGATCATACTCTTGTGCTTCCCGGACGTGTCGTTTTACATCTTCGACTACTGAATTCCACAAGGAGCCTGATATGCCGTAGGAAGTATAATCAAGCCCCAGAATACGAATAGAGTCACTTTTCTGAAGACCGAAAAAGGAACTTAGACATGCGTCTGGGGAACCAATGAATAAATATCGACATTTGGAAAAATTTAAAGTGGCACCTGAAATCATGCCATACGTCGTAAAAAGTCGTAGGCTACGGGATAAACTGTCCTCATTCTTCAAATACAACGTGATGGCATCAGCAAATGCTGTCACTGTCACGGTACCACTACCTGGAAGAGGAAGGCCTCTAACGTAAGGGTCAGCGATTAGCGATTGAAGGAATGGTTCGAGGCTGAGTACAAAAAGTGCAGGGGATAAAGGACACCCCTGGCGAACACCACGGGTAACCGGAAATGGCGCACTCTCTAAACCATCAAGAAACAACGTGCTGCGTATATTTCGGTATGCGTTTCTGAGAAGCTCAACGAAGTTTTGTGAGAAGCCAAATGCTGCCATTACGCTAAATATAAAGCTATGTTCGAGGCGATCGAATGCCTTTTCTTGGTCAAGTGAAACCAAGAGTCCCTGAGCTGATCTTGTTAACGTGTACGCAACTATATCGCGCGTAACAAAGGAGAGACTGTGGATTTCTCTTCCAGGAATAGAGCACGCCTGATGATGACCTATTAAGGAGGGCATCAAGCTTCTCAAACGCCGAGTGATAATTGCCGCGAAAGTTTTATAATCAACGTTGAGGAGCGTTATTGGTCGCCACTCCTCTGGGCCAACTGACGATGGGTCATGTTTAGGTATTAAAACAATTCGACCATCGCGAAAGCTATCAGGAAAATCAAAGTTCTCGAAACAGCGGCAAATAACAGAGGTGAAAAGAGCACCAATGTCGTCCCAAAACGTTAAATAAAACTCAACAGGCAACCCATCGGGCCCGGGGGCCGAGCCACGCTTCATGGAAGACAGTGCCTCTTTCACTTCGTCAGCTGACGGACTTGTGCACAGTTGTTCAGCGACTGCAGATGAAATTTGAGGTAGCCTACTTAACATTGTGGCTGTCTCGGTGGTACCGCGATGTGATGACATTGTCGTACGAGCCATGTTGGCAAAGTGAGCTAGGAAAATTGATTGATCACGTGTCGGCGGCAACGCAGTGTGTAAGAATCTGGCCGCCGTAGTTCCTAGTCGACTCGACGGGTTGAGAAGCGAGCTTTTCGCAAAGCGTAGAACCTCAGGGTGAGCGCATGGATTACGTCTGCAACGCCAAGCAGCCGCCGTCAATGACGAAGCTGCAATGAGTCGTTGAAAACGACCCCTTAACTCTCGCTGCCATGCGCGCATCAAGGGAGTTAGTCGATCAACCCGAAGAGCAATACGCAGCTTTGTGGCAGTGTCCGCTAGTTCTTCGGACGTACGGCGTCTGAGGGCCCGCCCTGCTACTGAGCAGTGTAAACGCCACTGTGTCTTGAGCGCGTCCCACACCTCCGGACCGCATCCCAAGAGAGAGGCCCGCAAGCTTCTAGATAAACTGGAGCGTGTAGGCGCGTCGTGCAGAATGCGGATGTCAAGACGCCAAGGTTTCACTGATGATGAAAAGGGAAAGTGAGCCTCGAGCGTCACTGGTCGGTGGTCTGATATATAAACAGGCGATGATGGTAACGTTACTACATCAGAGTGCGATACGTAAGAAGCTAGCGCGCTCGGCACATAGAAACGATCCAAACGACTAGACGACGTGCTATGCCGCCAAGTCCAGGCATACTGTGGTCCATGCACTAGTCTGTACGTATCTATCAAAGAGAAATGTTGCACTAGGCGACGCAGCTCTCGCGCGTTCCAATCAGAGCGACCCCATCCTGGGCCTTGCACGTCAGCTCGCGTGTCTAATACACAATTAAAGTCTCCAGTGAGTATAACATGACGACCGTCTAGAAAATACACGTCCAGGTCTCGGAAAAAATCGTTAGACATCACTGCTTGAGCTGGCCCATAAATACACAAAACACGCAGCTTGAAGGATGATAGGACGCAGTCAAAAGCCAATACCCGTCCGAACGCGTCATAGAAAACATGATGATTTCGCAGAAGAGCGCGGTTAAAAATAATAATTCCAACTCCAGAGAAGCGAGATGTCGCGAAGGAAAAATAACAGTCTAAATTAAATGCGCGTTTGAATGCACGAACGTGGTTAATGGTGAAAAAATTTGTTTCTTGTAAACACAGAATATCACAATGTTCTGCGCGGGCTATGCTGATAGCCTCGGCTTGCTTTACTGGGTTACGGAACCCTTGAACATTTAAAGAAAGAATTTTCAGGGTGTCAGCCATATTGAAAAAAGATGTGTGACTGACCTGGTCGTGTTTTTCGATTCGGTATACCCCGGGGATTTGTCCGGGGGAACTGGAGTACGTACACTACACAGCACAATTCGACCCTCTAGAAGAGGGTCGAGGTTTCTTCGGTTGCTGGAATTCGGAGCGGCTGTCGTGGGTGCCGTCCGAGCTGGTGCCAGACTTGTGAGCACGCTTGACTTCTCGCGGGGCTTGCATTTCCACGTCACAACTGTCTGGGCTAGAAGGGAGTCCGATGCTACTGTCGACTTCGAGGCTGAAGCTGCTGTCTGACGAATCAGATGGTGGTAGGGCTGCAGCGTTAACGTTGTCGCCGCCTCCAACGACCTTGATCACGGATTGCTTGTCGAGACGCGTCAGTAAAGAACTCCCATGGCATCTTGCTACTTGTTCAAGGGAGTCACGAGCCTGGCTTTCGGAATGATCCAAAGGGCTTTGCTCATTCGGTTTTAATTCTGTTCCAGGCGAGACACCAGCGCCCGTAGATCTCGCAACGTCAGCTTCTTCTGGGCACTCAGCTGCTAGGTTTAACGATGATTCCGGTGCCTCGGTGCCTACCAGCGCTTCTTTCTCGGCTTGCGCCGACGTCGAACATGGCACGACATGTTTGTCTGGGACAGACGCGAGGTCAATCGCGGTGGCTGTTTCTATTGCTGAGATTTGCAGACGTGGCGCGCTCGGGTTGGCCAAGCTGCACACTTCCTCATCTTTTAATGGAGCTCTCAGAATCGGATTCTGGCGTTCTTCTAATACAGCTTCGGGTTCTCGTTCATCTGTTGCCGTTGGTGACACGGACGGTAGGGCAGGAAAGGTCCCCGCAGTAGCATCAGAATATGAACGACGCACAGGGCAGACGGTGGTAGGGTGGTTATCTCCACAACGTCGGCAGGGGCGGTCGCAACCTTCGCTTTCGTGTCCATGCACACCACAGCGACCACAGAATGGTGCTGTGCACTGTGCTCGATAATGACCACTGGAGCCACACCGACGACAAACACGTTGCAGACCGCGGTAGTCGAAGGTGACTCGATGACCATGCAGAAACGCGAAGATAGTTGGGGACGCGATTTGTGGGACTCATTTCCATCCGGACATAGCGTGTGCCTGTGAGAACTCCGCGTCTTGCGCTCATGACGCCAGCGGTCACAGTCAATACCTTGCCGTATGGGGACAAAGCCTGGACGAGTACCTCGTTGGAGACGAAGGCTGGTAAAAACAGGCAGGCGACGTTAGTTACCTGCGGGCCGACGGGAACGACAGGGATACGCTCGCCACCGATGGTCAGGTAGCCAGCGTCGACGATGAGAGTCATGGAAGCCATGCTCTTGACAATTACTTGGAAGTTCATGCCTCCCATGTGCTGAACGCAGTGTACCTCTGAGAGGCCAACTATTGAGGCCGTCGCGTCGACGACGGTCTCCGGACTAGTCCCCGCAGGGACGGCAACGTCGAAGGCCTGCGCCTTCGAAGGCGTCCACGACGTCGATGGCGCCATGGCTAGATGAGGAGGACGTCCCTGACGTGGAACACGCAGGGACGCCCTGTCTAAAGAATGTATAGGAGAACTTAATTGCTATATTGTAGTTGCCTGTGGCAAATCGCTGCTGCATTTATGTCATCTTCAAAAGCCACCGTGCTCGTTCTAGGGCAATCCGCAGTTATGATCCAAGTTTTTTTACTAATTTTAAATTATTCTCTAACAACTAAAGCATTATTGTGGTGTCCTTATTGATTACGTGACACCCTTTAAGCTAAAAAAAATATAAATACCTTTTTCAAGCTGAGAGCGGTAGAAAGTCAAGCTATGTAGTTGTTGAGCGGTCGTCATAAAGGATGGCGGGTGCGCAAGGATGGATTGGATTGGATAGGATCAACTTTTATTTGGTCCTCCAAAACACAGATCACTGGGTTGCGGGTAGCTCCCACGTGGGGACTGAGATCGCAAGGATGGATCTAACGGAATATAACGGCACAACAAAATGGAATGCCGAAAATGAACTTAACAAGGCACGCGGTGGCGGGAAACAAGGAGCCGTGAGGGAGCATGCCAATAGTTTAGGCAAAAGTGAGTGTGCGCATCTTCCAGCGCACTGTAAAGCCTGCGGATGCGTGCCATTGTTTGAAAGGACGGTGAGTCTTGGTAGGAGCAAAAAAACAAACAGCTAGAGAGCTTTTGGAAGCCTATTACATCAAAAAGAAAGGGCCCGATTGTATCAGTGATACATCTATTGTGTTGTACGCAACATAAATGCATTTTTTTTTTTTGGATAACTTAGTGCCTTGTTCATGACGCTGTGCGATGTTTGTTGGTTGTGCAGGCATGCGCAGTTTTGTCTACTTTCCAGTGCGTTTCCTAGACGGTCACTAAACAGTTGGTAGTTGGCACTGCTCTGTCTTCTCTCCTGCTCTTCCTGTTTTATGCGCCTCAGTCTTCTGCACCAAAATGATCTAAGTTTCTTGGTAGCTTTAGATCATTTACATACAACTTAAGAACTAGTGGTGGTTTGTTTTTTTCACTCACTTCATATATTTCAAGGTAAAAAAAAGGTTAAATGCTTTTCTGGAGGTTAGAAAGGCAGAAGGATCGATCTACTCGGTAAGTATACTCAAGACGAAATATGGTGGGCGCGCAAAGAAGGACCGAACAGAAGAGCAAATGAGAGAAATTGCATGTGAGCGGCTCGCAGGCGCACACATGAGGGCTTTCCTGAGCAAATCAACTGAAGGCGGCGCACAGTTTCGTACAGTAGCGCGAAAGAAGTTAGACACAAAAACTCATCTGCGCATGGTAAGACGAGGCACTACAAAGGAGGATTTTTTTAATCCTCCTTGGACACTGCCATACTTTCTGCGCATGCGTTTTTTTTTTTTTTCACTATCTACCCCCTCTTTCTTGCCCCTACTTCCCCGCCCCCAGCGCTGGGTAGCGAACCAGATGCCAATATCTGGTTAACCTCCCGGCCTTTCCTTTCTCTCTCTCTCTCTCTTCTGTGCCAACTTTCGCACGCAAGATCGCTTCACCGCGGTACTGATTTACGATAGCGCAACAAACGCTCCTTCACGAGAATGCGCGGGGATTGAAGCTTTGGCCGCTTTGATGGGGAAACCATGTACATACACGTACGTACACTCGACCACTCAGTGTCAACGACGAATACGCTTTTAGTGAACGGCAAGTGAGCATTCGTTAACGTGATCATCGCTAATGTTACCATTTCTGCTGTAAAAATGCAAATAAGCGAAACAAAAACGCGACAAGCGAATGGAAAATTGTACAAGGGACTCGGCGAAAAAAAAAATGCCCACTCCACTTAGTATAAGCGGAACTGACACTCTGGCGTGACGGATCATTCCGTTGTATTGGATGTGTCTTGGAATGTGCGATGTTATGAATATATTATACCCCTCATCTGGCGCCAGCGCAACATATAGATCCAGGAGAACAGAGATTTGGGCAAATTCATCGGTGTTATCCTTGAAAACAGCGCAACAATCACGTCGTTCATCCTCACACACTCAACGAAATGATCGAGTAAAACGGCGGGCGTCTTTTTTGTACCCCAGTAATAATCGTCATCTTGCATTCCTTTCCTTGCATTATCGCCGCGCGCCCAGTATTTTCAGGCCACGAACGACATGCTCTTTATCAGCGTGACAACAGTAACCAGTGCCAAGAACGTACCCCCCCCCCCTTCCCCACTCACTCACTTGAAGGGGAAAGGCTGCGCCCGCCTATGGTCGTCCTCGCACGGTTTCAAAGATGCAACTGTGTAAAGTCTCCCTGTAGTTTGTAGTTAACAAACCGCATGGGAGCTGCAGAAGGCAAAACACGGAACAAGTTCTCACCTGCGGTTTATGGCGGACAGAAAAGTCCTGCCGAGGGCGCCGTGTTGCGCAAGGATGAATGCGTGTCCGTTTCATCGATTCGCGCTCACTGTTCGACGCCTCGCAAACTTTGCGGCTTCGTTTCTTTGGCACCGTCGCACTTCGTGAACGATTGTGAGGACCGGGCGTTCAGCCGAGCACCGACGCAACACGAACAAACCACATAACACCCATGAATGAACTGGCGAAACGGGCAAAACAGGCGCGCAAAAGTGATACGCGACTTCTGCTCGACCAGCTTCAGTGTCAAGGCGCTTTTTGGAGTGAAACCGAAACTGTATAAATCTAATATTCATGCTCGAGATCGCAGACCTTCGTTTAAAACGCACAAATAGGCCGTATAGCAACAGCACTGATTCATCAGAATAAAAATTGCTCTAGCTTTTTTTTTTCATTTTTCACAAGGTTTGATTTTAAAGGAAGCCTTATATAGCTAACAGCGACCGATGCAAAACTTTTCGACAGAAAACGCCCCCGACCGGTAGTCGAGGCTACCGACAACTTGCAAGTGGCCTAGAACTTTCTCGAAGTGAAGTAAAACAATAAACGCCACCGACCGGTAGTCGAGGCTACCGAGAACTCGCACGTGGCCTAGAACTTACAATAACTTCTCGAAGTCAATTAAGTAAAAACCACTTTCTCTTCTCTCGACAAATGACGCTTAGGTTAAAAAATCACTGTCACGGGCCAAGAATCAGCCATTGGCTGATTTGTGCATGGCGCGCTCGGTACTTACTCGGACCGCCGCGGGAGGCCGCTACTTTTCCACACGTGCTCGCGCGATTGCACTGAAAGGACACGCATTCGAAGAAAAAAATAAATAAAACGCACTCAAGCTCACGTACGAGGCGCTTGTGACGCATTTTCTTCTATTCGACGCAGAAGTTTGTGCTAGGGAGCAGAACTTGTGCATCCTAGTAAGCGTTCCGGAACAAACAAGAGAAAGAGACACTTAATCAGGACGGGCGTTTTAGATGCGGAAGCATCTTATACTCGCGCCTTGTAGTGCGCCGTCCGCGCCGTCCGCACCGCTTCTCGAACATTCGACAGCTGACGCGCGCGCATGCGCCGTCGCGTCGTCGCCCACCATCTGTGCCGCGCGCGCTTCTCCTTCGAGAACATTCGGCAGCTGACAGCGCATGCGCCGTCGCGCCGTCGCCATCTGTGCCGCGCGCGCGCTTCTCCTTCGAGAACATTCAACAGCTGACAGTGCATGCGCCGTCGCGCTGTATATATACTCAAGGTCGGCGCTCGCTCGCTCAGTTGCCGCTCGTCGGTTGGTTTGTACGGCGCGTCGACGTCCAAGTTCGCGGTGAAATGAATTCCAACGAATCCACAAACACAATGATCGACGTCCCTTCGACCAGCGCCGCCCTTTCGCATACGTGTGTACGTGTTCACTCATTTAACACCCCCTCCTACAACCACGTTAACCAATTTAGCCATCGACCCAAGTAAGTCGCAATTTAACACCCCATTTCACAACCACGTTAACCAATTAACGGGGTGTTAAAGTGCGACTTACCCAAGTAAGTCGCACTTTAACACCCCGTTAACCAATTATATGCTCCGCATCCTCCTCAGTGTTCCCCAAGGGAAGCTGCGGGCAATTTTTCTTCTGCCTTGCTTTCCCTCTCTGCTCTCAAATCTTTGTGACAGCTCGTACTATATATGTGCTGGATAGATTGTGAAAATTTTTGCGGCGGCGAATTCGTGAGGCAGTAAGCCCATTTAGTGAATCCATTTCATGGCTACTCGGAAGCGTATTGCAGGGCCCGCTTAAGTGCGGAGCAAACACTTTAAGGGGCCGCGATCTGTAATGTGCTGTATGCTCTAATATGATCCCACGTTCGCGCCAAGAATTCTTCTTCCTCTCTTCGAGTGCCTCGGCGAGAGAAAGAGTGAGAAGAAACTTTATTGAATCGTCCCTGCTGTGGTGAAAGGTGCCGGGGGAGGGGGGTGGGGGTGGAGACGGGCCCTTCTGTAACTCCCTTCCTAAGGCGGCACCTTCGGCCAGCCGGACAGCCCAGAGCACAGAACTGCCCAGAGCTGGTTTTCCGGGGAGGAGAGCGCACTCGCGCCTAAAAGGTCTTCTTCCCCTTGTTTTTTGAGCACGTAAACGATGATCGGTTATCAGCAAAAAAAAAATTATTAAAAAATCTAGTGCGCTCAACGTAACGCTGGCAGAACCACGGATAAAATAAGAAAAAGGAGGAATCAAACGCGATATAGAAAGAAAAATATAGAAATGTGAAGAAATAGTAAATAGAAATGAAGAAAAAGGCAAGGAAAGAGGAAAAAAACCAAAGAAACAAACAAGGCCGCCCAGCTCCACACTTTCGTCAGGCCACTATTTATAGTCCGAATCTGTCTTAACATTCCTTTTGCGTGATGTGATGTTAGTCGTGAAATATAGATGTGCAGAGGTGTATATGCCATGTTACTGGAATGGTATGAAGCCTTTGTGTTCTGTACATGCTGT
Source organism: Rhipicephalus microplus (assembly GCF_013339725.1). Classification (NCBI taxonomy): domain Eukaryota; kingdom Metazoa; phylum Arthropoda; class Arachnida; order Ixodida; family Ixodidae; genus Rhipicephalus; species Rhipicephalus microplus. Next base: position 56,054,938 of record NC_051168.1, read on the forward strand.
AAATAAATTTTTTTAAACAGCTTTTACAGTGTACATTACTGGCACTGTACATACACATGATCATCATTGTCCATCTTTCTGTGTGCACATAAGCTATGTAAGACATATAAAATTCTCTTAAACCAACTTCTAGCGGGACGGCTTAGTGCTCTCCCATAGTTGAGTACGAAGTACTCAAAATCGTTAACCACTTCTTCTAAACACGTATGCCGACCTCTAAATCGTTGAACATTTGTTCTACACACCTGCCGAGCTATCCATGCGGGACGGCTTTATGCTCTCTCATAGTAGAATACCCACTTGTGCATCCTAGTAAGCGTTCCGGAACAAACAAGAGAAAGAGACACTTAATCAGGACGGGCGTTTTAGATGCGGAAGCATCTTATACTCGCGCCTTGTAGTGCGCCGTCCGCGCCGTCCGCACCGCTTCTCGAACATTCGACAGCTGACGCGCGCGCATGCGCCGTCGCGTCGTCGCCCACCATCTGTGCCGCGCGCGCTTCTCCTTCGAGAACATTCGGCAGCTGACAGCGCATGCGCCGTCGCGCCGTCGCCATCTGTGCCGCGCGCGCGCTTCTCCTTCGAGAACATTCAACAGCTGACAGTGCATGCGCCGTCGCGCTGTATATATACTCAAGGTCGGCGCTCGCTCGCTCAGTTGCCGCTCGTCGGTTGGTTTGTACGGCGCGTCGACGTCCAAGTTCGCGGTGAAATGAATTCCAACGAATCCACAAACACAATGATCGACGTCCCTTCGACCAGCGCCGCCCTTTCGCATACGTGTGTACGTGTTCACTCATTTAACACCCCCTCCTACAACCACGTTAACCAATTTAGCCATCGACCCAAGTAAGTCGCAATTTAACACCCCATTTCACAACCACGTTAACCAATTTAACGGGGTGTTAAAGTGCGACTTACCCAAGTAAGTCGCACTTTAACACCCCGTTAACCAATTATATGCTCCGCATCCTCCTCAGTGTTCCCCCAAGGGAAGCTGCGGGCAATTTTTCTTCTGCCTTGCTTTCCCTCTCTGCTCTCAAATCTTTGTGACAGCTCGTACTATATATATGCTGGACAGATCGTGAAAATTTTTGCGGCGGCGAATTCGTGAGGTAGTGAGCCCACTCAGTGAATCCATTTCATGGCTTCTCGGAAACGTATTGCAGGGCCCGCTTAAGTGCGGAGCAAACACTTTAAAGGGCCATGGTCTGTAATGTGCTGTATGCTCTAATATGATCCCACGTTCGTGCCAAGAATTCTTCTTCCTCTCTTCGAGTGCCTCGGCGAGAGAAAGAGTGAGAAGAAACTTTATTGAATTGTCCCTGCTGTGGTGAAAAATGCCGGGGTGGGAGGGTGGGGGTGGAGACGGGCCTTTCTGTAACTCCCTTCCTAAGGTGGCGCCTTCGGCCAGCCGGACAGCCCAGAGCACAGAACTGCCTAGAGCTGGTCTTCCGGGGAGAAGAGCGCACTCGCGCCTAAAAGGTCTTCTTCCCCTTGTTTTTTGAGCACGTAAACGATGATCGGTTATCAGCAAAAAAAAAATTATTAAAAAATCTAGTGCGCTCAACGTAACGCTGGCAGAACCACGGATAAAATAAGAAAAGGGAGGAATCAAACGCGATATAGAAAGAAAAATATAAAAATTGAAGAAATAGAAAATCGAAATGAAGAAAAAGGCAAGGAAAGAGGAAAAAAACCAGAGAAACAAACAAGGCCGCCCAGCTCCACACATTCGTCAGGCCACTATTTATAGTCCCAATCTGTCTTAACATTCCTTTTGCGTGATGTGATGTTAGTCGTGAAATGGTCGGGTGGAACAGAGCTGGTTTGCCGAGCAGCTCTTGGGCAACCGAGAAACTGCGGTGGATTCGCATTCCCATCCGTCTCTGTTCGCTGCCGTCTGCTTGCCCTACGATTCTTACTTCGGTTGTTGCATGGTGATCAGTGCCCCGCGCGTGATCTTGCCTGTTATTTCTTGGGCACCAAACTACGCTATCTACTACCTGATGCACGGCTTAATTCTGCACCGCAAACACTTAACGTGCCTGCATTTTACTCAACGGCAGTAGCATTTTATCGACACGCGCAGCAGGTTTGTCCCGATGTGGACATTCTTGAAAGCCGCATCGTAGATACAACGGCGGCTCTTCTGCTTCCTCTGGTTCCTCCAGCCCGTCTAGCACGATCGAGACATGTCTCGTGGAGCGCGATAACAGCATCGTTTTTGCCTGGCCACCTCCGTGACTTTATGTGGCGTCTTGGATGGGGAGTACTCCCAACACGGGACAGATTGGAGAGGTGGCGCATGGTCCCATCTTCCACTTGTCCTAACTGCCCGTTACAGGAGTCTAACCAGCATATGCTGAAGCAATGTGTCATCGCAAAGGTGTTTTGGAAGTCAGTTAACGCTAGTTTTCGTGGCCTAGGTGTTAATCGCTTTGTAACATCTGGTCGCTGCTCGCGTAGTCGCTTTGCACGCCTTCTAATAGCTGCGGGAGCCTTTTGTTTATGGCGTAATAGGTGCGAAGCTGTTGCGGCAGGTCATCGTCGTCGTGCTCTTTTTCCGATTCTGGAACGCCTCTACTGTGAACTCTTATCGTTTCTGACGGATGAATTGTTCTTCCTTGGGGAGGAAGAATTTCTGCGACAATGGTCGTGCCGCTTTCTGTCCGTAGTTGACAGACGCGTTCGATTAGTCTTCCACTTGGCCTGGTTCCTATAGCCAGGTCACCTGTTAATGTCTGATTGGTGCATGTAATCAGTATGTGTTTACTATTTTATGTGTTTGTGTATGTCCCATATTGGTGTGAGCTCTTCTATATATGCACTTCATTCTAACGCTGTAAGTTATGTAACTTTTATGAATATTGATACCTGTTGTACATATTTTCTAACATCTTCACCAAGTCTTGTAAATTCTGCACATATATCATCATGTACATTGTCCATATTGTGATTAGTGCATTTATGTAGTGTATGTATAGTTATTAGTACTATGAACAATGGACATCCTACGGACTTGGACACTTGTGTAAATGTGTAATGTATGTTGTGCTTTGTCTTTTGTTTGTTATTGTGCCTGTTATACAGACGCTTGTCCCTTAGCTTTGTTGCGTCACAGGAGAGAATAAACTTTTTCTAAACACACAGTCGTGAAATATAGATGTGCCGAGGTGTATATGCCCTGTTACTGGAATGGTATGAAGCCTTTGATTGATTGATTTGTGGGGTTTAACGTCCCAAAACCACCATATGATTATGAGAGACGCCGTAGTGGAGGGCTCCGGAAATTTTGACCACCTGGGGTTCTTTAACGTGCACCCAAATCTGAGCACACGGGCCTCGACATTTCCGCCTCCATCGGAAATGCAGCCGCCGCAGCCGGGATTTGAACCCGCGACCTGCGGGTCAGCAGCCGAGTACCTTAGCCACTAGACCACCGCGGCGGGGCTGGTATGAAGCCTTTGTGTTCTGTACATGCTGTAAATAATTTTTTTCTAAACAGCTTTTACAGTGTACATTACTGGCACTGTACATACACATGATCATCATTGTCCATCTTTCTGTGTGCACATAAGCTATGTAAGACATATAAAATTCTCTTAAACCAACCTTTAGCGGGACGGCTTAGTGCTCTCACATACTTGAGTACGAAGTACTCAAAATCGTTAACCACTTTTTCTAAACATGCATGCCGAGCTCTAAATCGTTGAACATTTGTTCTACACACCTGCCGAGCTATCCATGCGGGACGGCTTTATGCTCTCTCATAGTAGAGTACCCACGTGCTCAAAATCGTTAACCACTCTTTCTAAACACATCATATATGCCCCTTCGGCGTCACGGGACGGCTTTCAACCCTCCCATAGTAGAGTACCGAGTGCTCTAAATCGTTACCCACTTTTTCTAAACACACATGCCGAGCTCTGAATTGTTGAACATTTGTTCTACACACCTGCCGAGTTATCCATACGGGACGGCTTTATGCTCTCCCATAGTAGAGTACCCATGTGCTCAAAATCGTTAACCACTCTTTCTAAACACATCATATGCCGCTTCGGCGTTACGGGACGGCTTTCAACCCTCCCATAGTAGAATACCAAGTACTCAAAATTGTTAACCACTTTTTCTAAACACACATGCCGAGCTCTAAATCGTTGAACATTTGTTCTACACACCTGCCGAGCTATCTATACGGGACGGCTTTACGCTCTCACATAGTAAAGTACCCACGTGCTCAAAATCGTTAACCACCCTTTCTAAACACATCATATGCCCCTTCGGCGTTACGCGACGGCTTGCAACCCTCCCATAGTAGAATACCGAGTACTCTAAATCGTTTACCACTGTTTCTAAACACACGTCACATGTTCGTCGTCTTCTCGCACACTCACTGACACGACTTCATGAAATGCAAGACCCATGAGGCTGCGTTTCGCTCTCCTATAATTGAGCACCAATTAAGTACTCTAAATCATTAACACCTTTTCCTAAATGCACACACCTCCCATAATAAAGTACCATGTATATCTAAATCGTTAACTTTTTTCGTACTCTGAATCGTCAAAAATTTTTTCTAAACACACAGGAAAAAAATTTTTGCTATATTAGTTCTGTAAAGTCTTTTTTGTGTTTAGAAAAAGTTTATTCTCTCATGGGACGCAACAAAGCTAAGGGACAAGCGTATGTATAACAGGCACAATAACAAACAAAAGACAAAGCACAACATACATTACACATTTAAACAAAAGTGTCCAAGTCCGTGGGATGTCCATAGTCCTAGTACTAATAACTATACATACCCTACATAAATGCACTAATCACAATATGGACAATGTACATGATGATATATGAGCAGAATTTACAAGACTTGGTGAAGATGTTAGAAAATATGTACAACAGGTATCAATATTCATAAATATTACATAACTTACAGCGTTAGAATGAAGTGCATATATAGAAGAGCTCACACCAATATGGGACATACACAAACACACAAAATAGTAAACACATACTGATTACATGCACCAATCAGACATTTAACAGGTGACCTGGCTATAGGAACCAGGCCAAGTGGAAGACTAATCGAACGCGTCTGTCAACTACGGAAAGAAAGCGGCACGACCATTGTCGCAGAAATACTTCCTTCCCAAGGAAGAACAATTCCTCCGACAGAAACGATAAGAGTTCACAGTAGAGGCGTTCCAGAATCGGAAAAAGAGCACGACGACGATGACCTGCCGCAACAGCTTCGCACCTATTACGCCATAAACAAAAGGCTCCCGCAGCTATTAGAAGGCGTGCAAAGCGACTACGCGAGCAGCGACCAGATGTTACAAAGCGATTAACACCTAGGCCACGAAAACTAGTGTTAACTGACTTCCAAAACACCTTTGCAATGACACATTGCTGCAGCATATGCTGGTTAGACTCCTGTAACGGGCAGTTAGGACAAGTGGAAGATGGGACCATGCCCCACCTCTCAAGTCTGTCCAGTGTTGGGAGTACTCTCCATCCAAGACGCCACATAAAGTCACGGAGGTGACCAGGCAAAAACGATGCCGCTATCGCGCTTTTTTTTACTATTGGGACGGCTTTCAGTTGTCCAAAGTGGAGTACCATGTACTATAAATCATTAAACACTTTCTAAGCGATCAGCCATCTTGATCTGGTTTCTGCGTTCATACGTGCTGACCTTTTCAATCAAAAAACAATTACGCATATTTTGGCGCAACATCAATACATGGTCATTAAGTAGTGCGTTCTTTATTTCTAAAATGCATGAACAGAATCATAAATAGCACACTGCTCAGTACAAGGCGCTGGCAATGCGATGCTACGACCGAAAAAAAAAATCAGGTGCTTAGGATGGATGGATAGATGGATGGATATGGCTGTGCCCTTTAGATCGGGCGGTGGCTAGCGCTACCAAGCCATAATACTAGGGTTCTTCGATGCGCGTGTACCCCTCCGCCGCCTTGAGGTGTGGTGACAACCGCGTCGTCTGCTACGGAGTCGGCCATTACGATGCCCTCTTCGCAAGCCGCCAATATCCACGATGGCCAGCCAACGAGTGTTGCGCGGCCGCATATACAGAGTTTGTTGTGTCAAAACGTGTGGTACTCAAACAACGTTAGAGAAATGCAAATTTTTCGTATCGGGAGTGTGAAAGTCTTTGATTTATAGTCCCTAGAGAGACATATTTATAGTCCCTAGACAGAAAGAGAGAAAGGCTTTATTCGCAGGATCCTGCGTGCAGGTAGTTTGCGGCCGCGCAGGGCTCGGACTATTCCTTCTAATAGTCCAATAGAGTCTTAAGAACACTGACCCTAGATCTCGAGGGTTACGTCTGGCCTAGCATCAGATACCTGGGTCTCTTCGGCCCGGTTTGACGCACCGTTGGTTCTCGTTCTCTTCTGCCTGACCAGCGCCTCCTCAAGCCGCTGGATCACTCATTTTTTTGGGGAATGGCAGTAGTCTTCACTTTTAAAGCAAGATTAGCAGCTGGTGCTGCTCGCAGCAGAAAAATACCGTTGACGCCAGCCGCGTTAACACATTCAATTAGCGTGTTTTTGTGCTAGTCGGTAACTTCTTATGAATGTGAACTTGTGATGTGATGTGTTAAAGATGTGAAACACGCGCGCCTATGTCGGGTAACCTTTCAATGTGTCTGTGTGTTGTGTACCTTTCGCAAAAATGTAAAAACAGTTTGCTGTTTGCCAGCTGGCTGAAAAAAAAACACGTGCTGTCATGAGAAAAGAGAAAAATCGCAGCATATTCATTGATTGATATGTGAGGTTTAACGTCCCAAAACCACCATATGATTATGAGAGACGCCGTAGTTGAGCGCTCCGGAAATTTCGACCACCTGGTGTTCTTTAACGGGCACCCAAATCTGAGCACACGGGCCTACAACATTTCCGCCTCCGTCGGAAATGCAGCCGCCGCAGCCGGGGTTTGAACCCGCGACCTGAGGGTCAGCAGCCGAGTACCTTAGCCACTAGACCAACAGCATATCCATGGAGTGACTGATGATGAATAGGGCGAAGCGTCCGTTCGGGCTTCCGTCCGTCCGTTTGTTCTTGCTTCCGTCCGTGCGTCAATCCGCGTGTCCTCACGTGCGTCCATCCGTCCAGCATATCCACGGAGCACAGAATAGCCCGGACGGATGGATGGACGAACGCATGGACGAACAGACGGACAGACGCACGGACTAACGCAGGGACAGGCGCTCGGATGGACGGTCAGACGGATGCATGGAAGGACGCACGGATGGACAGACGCACACAAGAACGCAGGGACGGATGGATGGTCGAACGTGCGGAGGAAGACATGGATGGACGCACGGACATGTGGACAAGCGAACGCAGGGATGCACTAATGGACGGACGCATGGACTGGCGGTTGGACGGACGGACCCACGAAATCATGGACGGGCTGGTGGACGCTTCTCCCCACTCCGTGGATATTCTGCGACACCGTTTTATTGACATGCAATGCGACGCTACTGGCTACTACGACTACGACGACACAGGACATACGACCCTAAATGAATAAAGGCTTTGCCCCTAAAAGAATTGTAGTTGAAGGCGCCGGTAGCAACAAGCGCACAACGTAGGCGCAGATCTTCGCGCAATTTGTGTTCAACAAGCGATTAAGAATAACGCATTTTGTGCTATCCAAAATGAACGAGGTAAATACGCATGTACACAGCATGCAGATGAACGTGTATTGCACCCGGTGCACTAGTGGTCGCAGTTAAGCCCGATCGGAATAAAATTTCTTTACAGTTATCGGCGCCCTTCTGCAGCTGGCGTAAGGGAGTCAATCACATCAGGCCTGACCATGATTGAAAGTGCTCGTTTGACAGCGCTTCAAGTTATAACTCTCGAAATGCTGAAATGGCATAACCAACGCTGCACGAACACGAATGGTCCGAGGGTTGCCACTTATAGCGCTCGATCACTACAAGCCACAATACTCGCTTTTTCGGATCCTTTGGGAATTCGAACATCCTGTAGCCATTTCGCGAGGGGTTTGTGCACTGTGGCACGCAACACCCGGACATTTCACCCAAGAAAACTCCGCGCACGTGTCTCACTCAACCACTCGCGACGAGACGGGGGGAGCCGAATGGCGGCCGCCGATCGGAAGGCGGCACTGACCTCCGTGCCTTCCTTCCTCCGTGCCTTCAACGATTGGCTCCACCCTCCAATGGGGCGTGCGCATCGAGGAACCCTACAGATGCTTCTTACGCTTCACTAAAACTACATGCGGGGCTGCCACCTACCAGCGACTTTGCGTTCTGGAAAAACATCGTTTTTTTCAAATAACTGCTAGATGGCGTCCATCTCAAGCAGCACCTACCGCGACCTGGGCTGTCAAGGCAGACCGCGACCTGGGCTGTCAAGGTGGATGGACGTGTTTTTTGAGCGCTCCGGATCGACTGCGCAGATAAGTGTTTTTGCATGTTTTGAGCTTGTCTTTAAAATTATAAGGCAGCGGTTGAAATCTTCGTAGCACTTATTTTATGGTACGGCTTTTTCGGGGGCCAGTCACCAGGTATTTATTAGTTAGTGTGGGTGTGTGTGTTTAAATTTTTTGTTGCTGTTTTTTTTTCTTTTGCCACCCCGTGGGGGAGGTGCGAGTACATTGAACACGCAAATTTTTGTAGTAGAGCTTAGACTTTCTTTTTTTTTTCTCGTAGTGCAGGGCTCGAGTTTAGTAATTATCGAGTATAGGGACAATTGGTGTCAGAAAAGCATGGTTAAAAAGACCGTAAAGTGTTCAGGATGTGGAGTGGGTTTGAAAGTGGACCCAAGCGTAGAAGCGGATGGAGAAGAGGCTGACGCGAAGTGTAGGCAATGTGAGGTCGAGGAAAAAATGGAGAAAATGATGGTTGCCCAGAGTGAACTGCTGATGAGAATCGCCGAGCTCGAGTCTGCGTTGGCGACAGAGCAAGAGAAAACGAGGGCAATGGGAGAAAGACTGAAGTCCGCCGAGGAAGCGCTAGCGAAGCTGAACAAAGAAGCGACCTACCGAGAGAACAGTAGGGAACCGGCAACCAGAACGGTGGAGAAGGAAAAGCAAGCAAGCTTGGAAAAACAGGTTTAGCCGGTTCAACTGTCGCAAGGCCCAGCTTCAGCGAGGTAGTGGTGGGGCAGGGAGGGAACAAAGCAGCCGGCGTCACAGGTGCAAGTAGCCCCCAGGTGCAGAACGCTCCACCGGAAAAGTCACAGCATGTGATAATCGCTGGAGACTCAAATTTAAATCGATGCACAGAAGCCATCAAAGAGAGGGTAAGAGGTGACAAGAGGGTTGCAGTAGGGGCGTTCCCAGGACGCAAGCTGGAAGCAGTCATGAAGCAAGCGAGCGCAAAGCTCAAAACGACAGCTGATAGACGAAACCTCGTGATAATTTCAGGTGGTTTAAACGATGTCCTAAATGAAGATGCAGCAGGACTAGCAGCCACACTGGCGAAAGGCGTCGATGACATGCGCGCCACTTCTCCTAAGGTGCAGGTAGTGATATGCACGATACCGGAGGTACCGGTGCGTGATAACAACCTGCAAAGAGCGGTGGTCAACGCAAACCAAGAGATATGGCGGATGAGTCGAGAGAAAGGCTTTGAGGTGGTGGAAATAAACAGAGAGGTGCATAGGTGGGGGGGTTTTCAACGAGACAGAATTCACTTCGATGGGCGGCTAGGTCATGAGGTGGGTTGGCGACTTGCAGGACGCGCAGTAGCTTTTTTGGGGGGCAAGCGAGCCCTTCGGGGTGCAGGATAGCTAGTAACGGGGAAAACAACCAGGGAGACTCTTCGACAGGTAGTATGGACAGATACGATTCCAAAGTGGCACCAATATCTAAGATAGGTAGAGTCCGGGGCATAAATAGACGTAGCCACGAGCGCCGAGCCAATTCAGACATAGGGTATATTAACATGCAGGGTGGTAGGAACAGACTGAAGTGGGAAGAGATAGAAGAACAGCTAAGGGAAGAGAGGCCGATGGTATACGGTTTTGTAGAAACACATCTCAGGGACATGGAACAACCTCCGAACAATCCGGACTACGCGTGGGAATATTGTAATAGAACAGAAGGCAGCAGAAAGGGAGGTGGTATTGGGGCATTCATTCATAAAAGTACAGACTGGCAAAGGGTCAAGCAGGAGTGCAAGGAACATTTATGGCTAAAAGGGAAAGTGGCAGGTCAAATGACACTCCTTGGTTTCGTGTACTTGTGGACGGGAGCAAAGGCCAGAGAGGAAAACCAGGCAATGGTAGAGTGTATATCAAAGGACATTCAGGAGTTAGGAAGAGAGTGCGAGATAATTATACTAGAAGACATGAATGCGCACATAGAAGATATAGATGGGTATACCGATCCGACAGACAAAATGATCATGGATATGTGTGAAAGGCTTAATTTGATCAATTGCAACAGTACCGAGAAGTGTGAAGGGCAAATAACATGGGAGGTAGGAAGACTTCAGTCGACGATAGATTATGCACTGATGTCACATAGGATGTATGATAAGCTCAGGGGAATGCACATAGATGAAGGTGGCTCCAGAAGTCTGGGTAGCGATCACAAACGTATCAAGCTAAGTTTTGGAAGAGCAGCGAAAGTGGGAAGGAGACAAGATGAGCAACTACAGGAAAATTTTTATCCAGAAAGGCAAATTGAAATAGCCACTAAACAAATCGAGAAAGTAATCACGGAGGATAATAAGACAGTGTGGACATACACGAATCTAATTAGACTCTTTGAGCTAGAGCTTGCTAAGACGCGTGGCAAGTCACCCCGGAAAAGAAGACACAAACCCAAAAGTTGGTGGGATGAGGAAGTTAAGAGAGCCATAGCAAAACGTCAGGAAGCCTCTAGGGAACACAGACATGCTAAGCAGCGGGGTGAACCGACAGATGATGTTGAAAGAAAATGGGCAACCTTTCTAAGCTGTAGAAGGGAGGCATCCCTTCTGATCAATGAAAAGATTAGAAGGAAGGGAGCTCAGTGGCTGGCAGAAGTACATAAAAAAGATAGAAAGGCAGCTGCGAAATTTTGGAACCATCTAAACTCCCTAAGAAATGAGACGAGCCTAGAGCAGAGTTTTATAACTACAGCCCAAGGTGCTAGGCTAGAAGTGGACGAAGCTATTGAATATATAAGAACAAGGGTGACAGAAAAATTTCAACAAAGAAGTACTTTATGCACCACAATAGACAAGGACGAATCAAGTGGTGCAATGGCTCCATTTTCACAACAAGAGTGGGAAAGGGCTGAGAAAAGGGTTCCTAGTAATACATCAACAGGCCCAGATGGCATTCCAATTAGGCTGATAAAGACATTAGGTCCGAAGTCTAAGCAGGCTTTGAGAGAGGCAGTGAGCACAATAATAATCGATGGTGAAGTTCCCGATGAATGGAAACTTAGCAGGATGAGCATGATCTATAAAGGAAAGGGAGACAAAGCTGACATAAACAACTACCGTCCTATAACAGTGACATCAGTGGTCTACAGGCTGGCGATGCAGATTATAAAGGAAAGACTGCAGGCGTGGATAGAGGATGAGGGGGTGCTGGGGGAACTGCAGAATGGGTTTCGGAAACACAGGAGGTTGGAAGACAATCTGTTCTCACTGACGCAGTGCATCGAAATAGCAGAAAAGGAACACAGGCCCCTGTGGCTAGCATTTTTGGATATCAAGGGAGCGTACGATAGCGTGGTTCAAGAGGAATTGTGGGGAATACTGTACACACTAGGCGTGGAACATGTAGTCACTAATCTTTTAAAGGGTATCTATAAAGGTAACAAGGTAGTTATAAAGTGGGAAAAAACAGGTATCCAAGCCTGCAGAGGTTAAAACGGGGGCTTAGGCAGGGGTGCCCCCTGTCACCCTTATTATTCATGATGTACCTACAAGGATTAGAGGCAAATTAGAGGGAAGTAGACTGGGCTTCAACCTCTCTTTAGTCAAACAAGGAAAACTTATTGATCAGGCACTACCAGCATTAATGTACGCAGATGATATAGTGCTAATGGCCAACAACAAGGAAGATTTGCAGAGATTGATGGAAATCTGCGGTAATGAGGGAGATAGGTTAGATTTTAGATTCAGTAAGGAAAAATCAGCAGTCATGATTTTCAATGACAACGAAAGTAGTGAGCTTAGAATACAGGAGGTCACGCTAGAGATAACAGATAAATACAAATATCTGGGCGTATGGATAAGCAATGGGACCAAGTATCTGAGGGAACACGAAATATACGTGACGACTAAAGGTAACAGGAATGCAGCAGTCATGAAAAATAGGGCACTGTGGAATTACAATAGGTATGATGTTGTGAGAGGAATATGGAAAGGGGTCATGGTTCCTGGGCTGACGTTCGGCAATGCGGTCTTGTGCATGAGATCAGAAGTTCAAGCAAGATTAGAAATTAAGCAACGTGGAATAGGTAGGCTTGCTTTAGGAGCTCACGGGAATACACCAAATCAGGGAGTACAAGGTGATATGGGATGGACATCATTTGAGGGCAGGGAAGCTAGCAGCAAGATAAAATTTGAGAAGCGATTGAGAGAAATGGGGGAAGAGCGTTGGGCTAGGAAGGTTTTCAGCTACTTGTACATGAAGAATGTAGATACAAAATGGAGGAAGCGAACCAGGAAGTTGACTGGTAAATACTTAGAAAACAGCAGGTGGCCAAACCAAAAAGAACTATCGGTTAAGAAGAAAGTGAAGGAAACGGAGACTGACATGTGGAGAATGGGCATGATTGAGAAGTCCGCACTAGAGATCTATCGAACTTTTAAGCAGGAAATTGCCAAGGAAAGGATCTATGATAATACTCAGAGTAGTTCTCTACTGTTTGAAGCCAGGACGGGAGTACTGCGAACCAAGACATATCGGGCCAAATACGAAGGGGTAGACACAGTATGCAGTGCGTGTGGAGAGGAAGAAGAAACTGCCGAACACTTGATAATGTTCTGTAAAGGGCTTCACCCTATAGTTCAGGATGATGGCGCAGAGTTTTTCAAAGCACTGGGATTTAGGGACAGCGAGGGCAAAATAGACTTTAAGCGGGTAGACTTAACTAGAAGGAGGTTATCTGATTGGTGGCTATAGTCAAGGCACGAGTGAAAATTAAATCCTTCACTGCGAAGTACGAATCCTCAACTTCATTATTTAAAGGAAAAAAAAAGATAAATGTAATGGTTAGTTCACTAAGTATTACGGCTAGGTGGCGTTAGCCGCCGCCCGATCTAAAGGGTACAGCCACATCCATCCATCCATCCACCTACTCGCCCACGGTAGGGTGGCTAGAATATGAGGTGTGAAAAGCGGCCGCAGAAACCGGTCCCCAAGGCGCGCCGATGCCGCTTGGGGCGCTGCACGCACCGGCGCGGGTAGCCTTTCGCAGGCGATGTACGAATGAGCGCGCGCTGCTCGCCGCAGCGCGCTGCTCGCCGCAGAAAAACGAAGCAGTTTTAGCTGCCTATAGGCAGCTAAAACTCATCTGAGTTAATGTATACATTAACTCAGATGAGTCACGCATTAAGAGCGCCAAAATTTACCTATACCGCTAAGCGTGTGACTTGAGAATTGTTCCCAGCAGCATAAATTTAGCAGACACTTTTTCACAAAAACACAACTTTATTTCCACGCATGCCATTCATGCACTGCCACTAGAGTACGCATGGCTTTACTCTCCGCCCTTTCTTTTCGTCTTCCTTTTGGTTCATCCCTTTCAAAAAAAAGTGGACACGAGTGAGGCAATAAAATCGCACCACACTTTTCGTCAAAAAAGCAGCATGCTTTGCGCAACCAATTTGTTGCGTCTCGCCTATCCCCTTCATCATCTCAACGGCCGATTTGGCATGAAGACGTGATGTGCTCAAGAAGCGAGTGATTTTGTTCTCAAGGGATAATATCAGGTTATAGAAGGAATTCGACGGATACAAAAGTCCTCCGAGATCCCACAGCTTGCTTGCCTGGGCTGGGAGATTTCCTGGCACATTTTCTTTAGAAGCAAGGCAGGCGTTCTTGCAATCATCACAATTACTACGAAGTACACGCTTTCTTGCGACATAACCTGCGACATAATACACAAGGCGGGCGTCACTTCGCTCAACAGTGTATGACGCATGATCTACAGACACTTCTAGCACGTCAGATGAAAGTCTTTCGTTGTCTTCGTTGTGATCTTCCACCTCGTGCAGCATTTCTTCCAGAGAGAGAAGAGATTCCACCACTCCGTCAGCTACATTGCCACCCTTCGGACTCTTTGCCAGGCTATAGAAGCTGAGGCATCTATAAATAAACAATGCATATTTTACTCACAACAGCAGTCAAACATAATCAGATGCGTAACAAGTTTATACGACATGCAACATAAGGCGTAAAATTTGATAATAAAATACCTCGTGATAACAACAAACTGTGCAGGGGTTGGGTGATCATTGCCACCACCTGCCTGCCGCACGATTCCGAAACAGCGCTCAAGGCAGTCTTGGCTTAGGCGAGCCGTCATGAGATACTTGAAATGTACTTCCTCACACAGGTACTCCAGGAGGTGCTTCGTACTTTTCAACGTCACACGCAAACCCACTGCGGTACTTTTGCTTAGAAAGCCAAGTCCTCTTGCGTGAGCTTCCCACAAATCGAGGAACTTTAGTGCCTGGTCAAGCACAGCTTCCTTTCGGCTGTGAAGCCTGAAATAATGTTTATGTATGAAGCGTAGAAACTTTGTCTGGACTAATTATCGACAGGGTAAATATTTCACTCTTACCGTAAAGCTTCTGCTGGAAACCTGGATGTCATCACCTCGATTAGTTCCGCCATGAGACCAATAACGAGTCTTGTTGGCTCAACATTTGTGTATTGCTCCTCGATCTGATCTTTGTAAAAATCTAAGCACCGAGTCACTTGGGCACTGAAAACATGAAATGTTAAGTCCACACGCATTTTCTCGAATCCATTTGGAAAGATATGTGATCGAGTCAGCTTTGGTGCCACTTTCAAGGTGATGGCACTGCTGTCAAGTTTCCACATGGTTGACACATGATCCCAGTGGGCCTGTAAAATTTCCACATTGCATCAGGAACTGTTAAGGATTCAAATTAGCATTGAGAAGTACGCATTATGCATAAAAATTCCACAGAAATATTAGAGCCAACTTGCCCTTCCGTTGTGGGTGTTGAAGCCCTGCTTCATCATTGTGTTTCTCACGCACTTCATGAGGTGAGGGAAGTCCGATATAAAGTACAAAAATCGGTGTTTGTTGCACGGATGAACAACTCTGCACTGAATGTCATTGAGGGTGGCGCGTATCCCCAGGATGTTCCACATAGATCTGTTCCAGGGCGCACCATCACAGCAAATGTAATCCACGTAGAGGCCGGCTTGCTCACACAAAATTGTAGCTTCTACCAAAAGTTTTGTCAACAGCCTGGCTTTTACGTTCCCGCTGGATGAAAACACACCTGAAGAGAAATAGAGCATTACAAAACGCTTCGGCATATGTGCCTTAACAGTGCAAAAAATATATTACCAATGATTTGTGTCCATTTCCCCACAAATGGTTGGAACATTATGACAAGCCCATGGTCAGCTTTGCGGTGTCTTTCATTGGCATCGGTAAACTTGCCGAGGTCGACAAAGCCTTCAATATTGCTGGACGACTGCAAGTCCAGATGAGCAGAGAGTTTCATTTCATCCACTACTATGCCCCCATGCCTCTCCATTTCATCCATGTCTTTAACTTTTTTCTTCAGACAGCTCAGGAGTTTGGTATTAAACCCATAAGCAGCAGCGAATCCCTGTAGATAAAAACATTAGGAACCATCTCTATACTGCACACCATATGCAATCACATACCTTGATGTATTTTTGAAGGCAAGCACGGCTTGGCAGGACAAGAATTCTGTGTGCTCTAAGATGCTCATACAGTCGTGCACTTTTCATTCTGAGGATGATGCACTCAAGGAGCCATTCTTTATTGTAGTTATATCCGCGCAAGGACCTTCGTTTGGCAGCGTCAAAACAAGCCTGCACCGCAGCCCGTTGCTTTTTTGGAAGAAGTTTCAGCTGAAATAATTAAGAAGCTATTAGTAATGAATCTATAACAACTTAATGGGACAGTGTACCTTTTCCTCTAACACAGATGCAATGATTTGTGAAGTCTTTTCTCGCATCTTCTTCAGGGCATCCTGCAAGGTAAGCAGCTTCATTTTCTTTTTCTTCAACGTACGAACAGCCCATTTCAGTCGTTGTGCAGCTGTTCTTGCAAGTGGCCGCTTAGTCTTTTTTTTTTTTAGACGGAGCAGACGAGCCTTCAGAAGGTTTCTGCATTTTCTGCAGGCAGTACAACGTCCAGATGAGCCATCTGTAAAGTGTACCATAATCGGTGGATAAGTCTAACCAAAGCAGGGACAGGTATCTACAGGCTCAAATAAAATATTTTAGGCAGGGTTTGCGCAACTGCGATATCTCATAATACCTTGTAGCGAAATCGATGAGGAACCATCGCAAGAAAGGGAGAAGACACGATTTTGAGATAGCTTCGCCTTGCTTTCCAAATTCAGTGGTTGGAACTCTTCCATTGTCCCAATTCCTACGCAGGGTGTCAATGTGTCTGCATACTTGAGAAGATCCTGTGCTTGGCTCACTGTCTGACAGCCACTTTTTTTGAATAGGAACCCGTTCAGAAAGATGCTGCACTGAGCAGCTGCTCCTTCCTCAGCTTCAAACAACACTATCTTGTTGTGAATAACAGGAGGTGTTAAATCTCTGTCCAATTTAGCGGTCTGGTAGCATAATGCATTCGTTTGCTCGAACTTCTGCATCGACCACAACTCGCTAGGACGGTGAAGCATAGCACTTAAGGAATGCAGCTGTTCGGTCAACATGACGTTCTGTTCTGAAACGATCACGTCATGGTCAATCGCTGAGCCTTCTTCGACATTGTCGTGGTTCACACTAATTCTTTTACTCGAAACAGCACTTTCAGCCACGCTTTTCCGTCTCTTTCTCTCCTTGGGCAGAGCTTTCGTCAAGTATTTAGGCAAATTAGGAAAAATCGTCGGCACGGCGTCATTTGTTAAGGTCGGCACAGCGCGCGGCATGTATACATCTTCACCATTAATCCTATGTTTGAACGTACGCACGACAAATCTGTGAAAAAGAAAAGAGAAAAGGACAGCCAATTGGTTATGTTGCAATGCAGCATGTGACACGTGGAACGCAAGTAAGCAAAATTGGTCTCTTGCTCGGGTGTGCGAACACCGTGCCTTCTATTTTTTGTACATACCTTGGGTCGAAGTGCTTCTCGCACACTGCGGAGTTCTCGTCAAGCTGTTTGTCCGCTCTTGGAATAGCACGAATCCATTTGTCGAACAGCACACTACACGTGGGAGCTCGGAAAAGGGAAACTTTCTCTCCTGAAGAATTATAATATCCAGTGTTGCAGCCAGGCACAAAGCACCAACGTTGCGTCTTCTTTTTTGTCGTTGACATCTTCGGACATTTCAGAGAGACTCAACGCAATCACCGATCGACGACATACTTGTAAGACAGTGCGACTGCTAACGAAAAAAATTATGGCGCGACTGAAGCAAACCCAGCGAAGTGCGCCGCTCACTACCCGCGCCGCTGCCATCAGCGCCCCTAGCGGCATCGGCGCGCCGAAGGACCCTCTCCGCCAAGCGAAAGGCGCCCCGCTCATCACACCTCCCCATTCTAGCCACCCTACCCACGGAGGAAGAAAAAGGTAAGGAGAGGCCCTGACGTCACTCGTTGTGGAGCCGCGATTACAGTGAACTACAGTACACTGTACAGTGAACTAAGTATTCTAGTTCACTGTAC
Organism: Rhipicephalus microplus; assembly: GCF_013339725.1. Classification (NCBI taxonomy): domain Eukaryota; kingdom Metazoa; phylum Arthropoda; class Arachnida; order Ixodida; family Ixodidae; genus Rhipicephalus; species Rhipicephalus microplus. The sequence continues at coordinate 56,072,805 of NC_051168.1, forward strand.
CGCGATGAAGCCGAAAGTCGGCCATATTGAGTAGGCAAATTCTCCTCTCTTGTTTACATATGAATGCGAAGCAGAAGGCGCGACTCCCTCTCCGGCTCGGAAAGCACGTGGGCTGCGCAGCGCGTGTGTCGTGACGATCCGAAACTAATAGAACTGGGCTCATCACTCAGAGCCAGCGGGACACCTTCAGCGAAATCGCTTCGTCCGAGTAATAACAAAGAGTAACAGCTCGCTGACAACGAAGCAACTACGAAAGAACGCGCGCTAGATGCACTGACCACGGCGAGTGCTTTCACGTCATTAATTCAGCAACTGTACAGACAACACGATCGGTCGTGCGCCTTCTACGATTGCATTCCGCCACGCGACTGACGCAGCGTCCTGCCAATGTGTCCGTGTTCCGCGTGAAACTCACCTGCGTCAGCATTCTGCGACCGTGGTGACTTTGAGCACGGTGCTAGTGACAGTTGAACGTGGTTGCTGTTACGTTGAGATTACATGCAATGCTGGTGGAGAGTGTACCAAGCGGAACAGAAAAGGTGTTTTAATACGCACATGCAAGTTGTTACTGTACACACACAACACGAAACTACGTATGAGCACATGGTCCTCACGGCGTCTTGCTGGGCTCAACAGCGTCGTCCGTTGTCACAAGCAGGAGCACTGCTCAACCGTCACTGACCTGCAAGGCGTTCGTCGTCATTCAGCTTCGTCATGGTGCCCAACGCCATTTCGCTGAACACTGCTTCATCCGCGTCATCCGCCGCACGACACATGGATATGCACTTGTTCTACGCACTGTTGAAACCCCGTGATGGACAAAGAGATTTGTAAACGTTGCTAAGAGTAATGTAACAGCCAGACGAACACCGCGTAACCAATAACGCGGCGCAGAGCACAGATATTGTCCGCCACGGCTCAGCACGAGACCTGGGGAGGCACACATTCCGCCGCCAGCCGCGGCCGCTCACTGCTAGACCAGCTTCACTGCGCAACACGTAACCATAACAACGCCGCTATTGTGCCTACTGAATATGGCCGCCATGATGCCATTTCCGCCACATTTTTTACGCCCTGTGCCGGCTGGGCATGCCCTCTCCTTACCTTTTTCCTTCCTCCGTGTACTCGCCGATTTTCTCGCACGAAACTTGCAGACTATCGTTTATCAACTACTTTGCCAGCGAAGCAGGCAGATGTGTTGCCAATTTTTTTATTCTCCAATAAACAGCATGCTACACAGTTGATATTAGGTGAACCTAGAATCTTGCTGTGCACTACATATATACTAATAACAATAATAATAATAATACCAACAATTTGAGAAGTCTCGCATGCCAAAATCACAACAAGATTTTGTGGCACACTGTAGTGAAGAATTTGGAAAATTTTATCCACTTGGGAGTTCTTTAACGTGCACAGACATTGCAGAGTAGACGCAAGCCAACTGGCGTTCCGTCACCATCAAAATGTGACCACGGCGGCAGAGGTCGAACCCACAGCTATGGGGTCAGCAGCCGAGCGCCATAACCACTGCACCACTGCAGTGGACGACATACAAGTTTAGAAATGAGATTCAGACACAAGGCAAAGCGTGTAAAGAGCTTTATTTGTCTCTAAAATATCATAAATAAATATAAATTAAATAAATACATCTCGATGGAATGTACCTCGTGCATAAAAGAAAAAAAGAGGAATGTGCGTGTCATCAAAGTCAATAAGTGCTGCCTTTAGAAACAAATATAAGCTTTCGTCACCCAGGGAGCTCGTACAAGATGAAGCCGTTACACAAACTACATTCCCCAACGAAAAACAGCACTGCACCAAGTGGCAAATAAAAAAAGGTTCAGAGTAGAACATCTTTGGCAGAGGCCACCAACGTTTCGTCAAAAACGGCCAGCCATACTATGCAATCGCAACGCCTACACAAGCGTATAACAGCTGCTGCAAGACAACTTTTGCATACGATTGAAAATCGATCCATAGCACGTCGCTCGTACGTAACAAAATATCCCTTATATATGGAATACGCTGTACAGTGTTAAGGGCCCTTCATTTTCGAGCTTTGAATTTTATCTAATAAGCGGGAAGTAAGATGAGCAAGCCTTATTATAATTGTAGAGGTGTTGACAAGCAATTTCACTATCCCGAAGGAAAGTCTTTTTTTCCGTTGGAACTGTGCAGCAAATTTTACCAAGGAATCAAAATTGGTGCTCCGACTGGGCATGACAAACCTCATCACCCTTAAGTGCGTGTTTATCGTGATGCTACAACTGTAGCAGGGATAAGAAATTTGACCTCCACAAGTAACCTCCTTCAAGGAAAACCTGTGTGCCAGTTAACTTTATCCCCCCAAAAAACCTCATTCAGAACACTTTGTGGGTATAATAAACAGTCACTCTTATGTGTACCTTAAGCGTGATGCCACTTAATAGCTCGTAGTAGAGGTAAGACATTTGACTTTACCGAACAATTTTAATCAGGAGAAATCTGAGCAGCAGAAGATTTCACAAAGGTAAATCGCATGCACCACTTATGCGTATCATGAACTTCATCACCCCTAAGTGTGCATTAAGCATGCTTTTAAGAGCCCTTTCCAAAGACGACACCAGTTATAGAGATCCAAACATGCAGATGTGTTACTGAACCATTTAAATGACTACAAATACGTATCGACTCTCAAATTCTTATCAAGCTGGTTGAGTGTGTGCATGCATAGATGAAAGATATTGGGTCTTGCCCAGAAATGAAGGACCCCATTTACACTTCTAAGTACCACTCAAGGTCGCACCATCAAACAGTACAAAATGAGAAAAATCCACAGGAGCAATTCACAGTTGCCACGAGAATGATATGTGTCACCCATTTCGAAAAGCGGCCATGATCTGGCGCTCATTGCAGCAACAGTAACAGACGAATCTACATAACGTAAAGTGATCACAGTATGGGGGAAAAAAAGCATTTTCATACAAGAAAATGTAACTTTGATCGCAGCCCGCAACATGTCTTTTACAATCGTAGCAATGAGAGTATTCTTGGAGACGCACTACAGGCATTTTCGACTGAAAAAAAAAAAAGCTCCAAGTGAGAATGCTGCATTGCATTGAGCCAAACTATAAATAATTACAGAAGCAGTTGATTACGCAGTGTTAAAACTTGGAAACACATTCTCGTTTATGGATTCAATTTGCTGCTGTTCAGTCAGACATAAATTTAGATATACACTAAATTGAATTCCTCCAAACAAGGTATGTTTCAAGCACAATTAAGGCATACTCTAAGAACATTTTAGGATACAACTTTTTATGCGTGTAAAAATTTGTTCTGTTTAACTTTCTTCCTTCAACAGGAATGTTGTTGGAAACAGGTCACACTAAAAGCAGTAAGCCGCATGGAGAATTTCTCCGACAAAAAGGCATGTCTTTGCAAACATATAAACTGTAACCACGCCCTTTAAAAACTATTCCCAAAGCATTATAACAGTGAACTGGTGAAATAGAAAGAAGAGAAAAATTCATTTTTTTGCCTACAAACTGCTGGAAAAGACATTGTACCGGTTTTTATTCCAACAAACTCAGGCCACGACAAGAAGACTGACAAGCCCTCGCCCAAGACAATAAAAGAAGAATTATGAAGCACCGCTGCTTCTTACTGGCTCTTGGTGCATTAGTTCAGATTAAATATCTTCACACTGACTTATTCGTAGTAAGCACAATTGCAGATGTGGGGCTGCAATGGATTAGGAAATCTATGCAATGGCTGATGAACAATGAATGTTTGCAGTGGCATTTCATACTGCTTGACACTCTTGCCTGGCTGGCAGTTCAATCAATACAAAGAGGCTACTGTTTTAGTGACAAGTGTTGATAAGAAAAACTAGCATTATTAACTGCACACATTCACACTATTTGCATCAGAACAGATGACAGTCAAAATGAAGTTCGTTTCAGACTCTCAACAGATGAAAATGCAGATAAGAAGTGCAGATCGTGGCGCAGTGTTTTTGAAGGAACAGGCGAATCGGTGCACGTCCCGGTGCTCGCAAAGCCGCGTGAAGTGAACGAATGACCCGCCTTTCAATCCTGCGCCAGCTTCGCTTCGAAAATTTAATGCAGTCGAACCTCGGTATAATGAATATGAAAAATGAATACTCATAATAAACAAGACCCTGAGACCCTCTTTTCATCACTTTTAGACACTCCGCATTGTAAAAACTCAGCTATAAATGACACAAAAGAAACGTCAGTTACAACACAAAGCTGGTGGCACTGTTTACCCAGTAAGCCATTTTGTTTCCACTACTTTGAAAGAATACATTTAATACCACACTTTTAACGAGACGAGACTTCGTGACACACTAAAGTACCAACACAGGAGCAGCTCTTATTCTTATTCTGGCAGCTAGATAAGCGAAAACGTATTATCCTAGCTTTCTTGCGGGAGATTATCGCTTTGTGCACCGTCTGCGGAGCTTCAGCTGCTGCTGATAATTCCACTGAACCCCATATAATGAGTATGACCAACAAATTCTTTAACAGAACAAACCAATTTTCGTTTCAAATGCACTTTGTTGCATCGAGGTGCATCATGATTGCAAATTTATGAAATATCAGACTTTTTTTTAGGCCCACAAGAGAGGGACGAAAATTTAACTATGATAAGGAAGCCTGTCATCACTCTTTTTCTCGAGCGTCATAGCATAGGCAGTTTGCAGCATGTAAATCTTGGCATGGATTTTGTATAAAACCGAGAAATGCATTTGGAGTATAATGTTCAAGATAGAAAATGCACATGTTATGGCGGACTGATGATTTCAGGACAATTATGCCCTTAACCTAAGGTGTCCAGTAAAAATTACAGTTAAGCAAATGAAAACATAATATATATATATTCTGTCACAATATACAGAATAATCAAGAGACACTCTTGCAGATAAAATGTTAGGAATTTATAACTAAAGATACCTCCAAATAATTTCTGGAGAGTAAGTCATATCTAACCTTGCAGAACAGCCAACAACATAATACAACAGTTAATGTGCAATAGCGTACTTTAAAAATATTTGTAGCCTCAAGGTTTTCTTGCATATTTGGTCATGAAAAGTTCTCAACGCACGACATCGCCTTCTCGAAATCACACGAATGCACTTCCGAAGTAAATCTGAATTTCCCATCAAAACCCTTCTGTATTCAGAGGAAAATGTCCGTACATAATCTGCAAGATGTTCTGTAAAAATCTTTACCTGCATTTTGTATAAACTGCATACTAGGTACTACTGTACGGAAAACTAACACATTTGGCAACATCCAGAAAATGCTGTCTATGCAGTTTAGGGTGTCCCCGTTGTTTGCCCTAATAAATCAATCTAGTAGTTTAGAATAAAGTTTACGTAATAACCTCACATCCACCTGAGGCAACTTTTTTTGATTGCCATAATAGAGTAGCTTGTGCGCGAAATTTCAGTTTTTTTTTTTTTTTTGTCTACACCCACCTTGCCAGCCGTGCACCACCACATCCAAGACATCCCCAAAAGTGCATCCTCAAAACACTCCCATTTTCAAAAGGATTTTTTCCGTATTCCATTCCTGCCATCTCTTGTTTCCAGTCATTAACAGCAATATTGCATCTGCTGTGACCAGCATTAACAAATGAATAAAGCTCGCAGAAGGAGATCCTTACACATTGCGGTCGCCCTGTCTATTGCACCAATACAGGTGCATCGCATAAGAACAAACCTAACTCTGAGAAAGGAACCCTTATGCGCTGCGGTCCCTTCATCTATTGCAACTATGTACGTGCACTTTGGTTAAACGCAAACAAGACATACGGGGACAGTACCTTCGCTCCGGCCACCACAGACAATGCATTCGAAAAACTGAGATTCGCGATATCATGCCACCTCGCAGAAGCTGGCCCACCGTACCTCCGTGAAAGTCACCAGAAGACGTACACTTTACACACAACAACGAACAACAACTGTGTGCACCCCCCTAACGGGATTAATCTCTCGTTAAATATAGTATGCCACACTATGTATATATGTATGTATACAGCATATATATATATAACTTTTACGCTCGCATTTGTTCCGCTGCGAGCTACGAAAATCAGATCTATTTCCGCAGATCCATTCGTTTCCTTTAAGGTGCTCCTGGCGAAGGGAAGCTCTGTCCCAGTTGTTGCATCCGCTTCGTCATTTTTGCTTTCTGTGCAAAGAGAGAAAGCAAAACGCAAGACAAAGGATCAGCTCACGAAGTGACATAATCAGATTGGATTCACTTCATTGCAGTCCTCTCGTTGCTTACCAAAGCTATGCAGGATTATTTCGTCATTACGGAAGTCAAATTTTTCAATCTTGCTCGAGTTTACACGTTAATTTGGAGCCGGTTTAAGACTAACCACGGGTTTCACTGTGAGTGCAAATGTTTCAGTGCAAACCATAGACACTACATATTTAGTGCTAGAGTTCCCTCTAGTGCACCTTTGGGAAGCTATGCCATGGTCCACCTGAATTCATCCGCTGCGAGTTGCGGCAGTGTAACTGCAACGAACTAACCAGCCTACTCCAAGATTTTTCTGTTACAGTGCGATTGAGATTGTCCAGCGAATGACTCACCAGGCCAGACGGTCTGCTGGTCCGGACCTTCACGACCTCGGACATGACACTAGATTTCTTGGCTTCCTGCAGGTCCTTGACCTTTCTCCTAGCTGCCTCAAGGCTAATGAGAATAGAAAACAAAAGGAAGAAAACAAACTATGAAAATCACAGGCAGCTGCATGCGAGACTACACACTGGTTACAGACATCTGTGTTCGAACAGAACAAAGGGCAACTGATTTAGAGCTTCTCTTTCTGGTGTACGGCCTTGTGAAACCAATAGGCAACGAAGTCAAGGGAAGTATAGGGGCATCATTTGTAGTTTTTTTTAACTTAGAGTAGCAATTACGCATTAAATGCAGAAAAATTAGTGAATGAAAAGATAACATTCCCCTGGTAGAAACGGCACCTTACAACAGTCAGAAATTTGTCTAATGCTCTACTGATTGAGCTACAGTGGAAGTCGTCCTCCCATTCCCTTTATTCGACTTTTTTTTTTTCTGTGCATGTATACCTAACAGTTACTTGACAATTCGCTTTTTTTTGTGCACTAATCTCTAAATTTATTATCATAATTAGTACATTACAATTGAAGACTACAAATTATACCCCCGTGATTGCCTTGTGTTCATTGCTGTTTTTATTAGGTTTCTGTGTGTTCATGTGCATTTTTTTTTTATGGTCTGCTCCAGTCTATGCACGATAATACTTTGCGCATTTCATCTCCATTAAGATGAGGCCAACCTGACTGTGCACTGTTGTGCTTGATGTTGAACGTTTGAGCTAAAACGTGACAGCGCATAAGCTATCCTGGTAGGTACAGTCAAAGCATAAAAACATTGACACAATGAAAGGTGGCAATTTCTCAGAAGTGGGCTATTCCCCAAGTACGAAATCAGACTCATTGGATGTCAGTTCGTCAGATCAGGATTTACTTACCGTGTTCAGACTCGGATGACAAAAGAGCGACATCTCAAAGCGTGCACGGCGAGACGGTGCGGATGGGTGCGGATGGATCGAAAGTGACTATTTCCCAGTTTTTAGTGTTAGACCAAGAACATTTTTCACTGGAAAAGTACTCAAGTGAGCTCATTTTTGCATGTTTTTGAGCTATGTTTAATACAACGTGCAATTTTCATTCAAAAAAATGTCGGTACAGGCATTTTTAGGACTTGATTTTATGTTAGTCACGAGTAAAGAGAGGGTATCTAGCAACAAAAATGATTTGTCACCTTACACTCAATCAGGAAAATTTGACTTTTTGTTAGGACAGAATCGTCTCAGCAATTCAGAAATTAATAATAGACATCTTTGGCTTGCATTAGGAGAAGAGTTCGCGACCCTTGGAGGGTTAGCGAACTATTTACTGACATCCCACAGCTTACTCGAGCTTTATCTTGCGTTGAACCTCTTTCTTCCAGATGTTCTTGAAGTCGTTGCAGAAAGGCACCCACGGAGTGAACAGCTCTTTTGGCCACTCGGACTCGTTCTTAGACTTGGGCTGCAGGAGGAAGTAGTCCTTTGTCTCCAGAAACCTGAGCATGGGAAGCAACGAAGAAAGAGCTCGAATGAAGGTCGGCAGTACAGGCCATCGAAACACACTAAGGCCAGAAAGTATCGGTACCGTATTTAAACAAGTGCGAGATGATGTTGGTCGGCCCGGCAAAACAAAGCATTTAAGATTAAAAATTATACACCGGAGTGAATACAAGATTACGTGCATCTAGGACAACTATCCACGGGAGAACTGAATCGAAAAAAAAAAAGATCAATGAAGAATACGAATGGGCTGGCGCGAATCCAGGTGGCGCTCTCAAATGTCAAAAATCTGCAATTACCATCAAAGCAAAAATTATACATTCACTGCATACTGCCAGTTGTGATGTATGGAGCTGAAACATAGATAATGACAACACTAGAACAAAAGCTGAGGACCACACAGCATGCAGTGGGACGTAGAATGATAGGGAATAACATTGAGAGTTTGGAGGACGGCAGAATGGGTAAGAGAACGGACAGGAGTGGCACATATCCTAAGCAGACATCAAGCAAAAAAAAAAGGACCTGGACTGGTGAAGTAATGTGTAGAACAGACAACCGATGAACAGAAAGAGCATCAGAGTGGTTACCAAACCAAGAGGTGGGAAACGCAATCGAGGAAGGCAGAGAGTTAGATGGAGTGACAAAGTTAGGAACTTTGGAGGGATGAAACGGAATAAGGCCGCACAGTATAAAGTAAACTGGGAATTGTCGGGAGAGGCATTCATGCTGCCGTGGACAGAGGCTAAGAATGATTATGAATGACGCTGACTTGAATGTTAGTTGACCCCACATCATGCATTACAAAACCAACAAGCGCACTTAATAACAAATTTTATTTGCGCAGTCGATGTACCGACTCTTCTTGACCTTCGACGCCCAGGCCCTGTGGACCTACAAGCGCCCTCCGAACCAATCGCCACCGAGCGGATGTTTGTCATTGGGAGTGCCGCTGCTGATCGAAACAGCAATTCTTCTACGAATGAATGATACTCCTACAAAAGCCACTCTTTTAATGGAAGAGTAGCCCTTGCTATCAGTAGTGTGTGACAGCTGATCAAGAATTTCCTCGTAAAAGTCAAAAACATTTTCAGAACTAGCTGCGGAATAACTATATGCGGAAGGTAGAGTAGGCAAGCGAATTCAATATTGTCACCATGCCAGAGCCTGCCTAATTATTCACTCGTCTCGCCGTGACTGGCGGTACTAAAGTTTTCGTTTCAACTGCAAGTCAAGCCCCAACTTCGGATTTCTTCAAACTCTGCTAAACAGGCAGGACCTACAATGGTGTAAAGCAAGCCCGCTCGCCGCAATGGCTATAGCTACTAGTGGCACTGACCGACGCTCCCACTTTTAAACACGCCTACATTTAAACACGCTCAGTTGGTAAGAGCATCGGACACGTTATTCGAAGGTCGCAGATTGAGCCTCTACCCCCGGCAAGTTCTCTTTCCGTTCACTTTTTTTCTCGTCTCATTTACAATTACACTCGAACCTCATTATAACAAAGTTCATCGTACACAACAGTATGTTACATCCAAAAACGTCTCATCAAAGTATGCTCCTAACACTGTAGCTATTGAAAGACTATTCGTTTAATTCGTTATTACTGACATTTGGTTATTCCAGGTTCGTTATATCGAGGTCAGAGTGTATTTGTCGCAACATCTCCTGAACTTTCTTTAGAATTACACTCAAACCGCGATATGACGAATCCGGATATAACGAAATATCGGCTATAACGAAGTAAATAAATTATTTTTGCAATTTACTGCTAAGAATAAACATTTATAACGAATTTTCGGATATAACGAACTTATTTTCATATAAGATGCAAGTTTGTTACAATGAGGTTCGAGTGTACTATCTGTTAGTCCTCATTAATACTGTGTCTAGCCATACTTGCAATGATACAGAGCCCACGATAAAGCCCAGCCAAGGCACTCGCACCCCGCTACGAGCTGCCACTCACTTGAGCCTAGTCTCCTCGAGATTCTCTTCCTGCTCCTTCTGCTCCTGGTGTGCCTTCTGCAGGAACGTAGTCATCTGCTCCCTGAACGGTTCTTGGTGCTCAATGTCGGAGTTCTCCAGCACCTTCTGGACCTTGGTCTCGCAACCTGAGCAGGAAAGCATTGCGGCGCTCCTAGGACACCTTCCAACTTGACAGCTCAAAATGTGTGCAGCCTGCCTTTAAAGGGACACTAGAAAGGAACAATGACTCGGTTTAGACTGACAAACCGCACTCTGGGAACTCTTAATGCCATGTGTTCCACTACCATAGGTTCATTATTACCGGAGAAAATCAAGGTTGAAGTTTCAATTATAAATTTCGTGTGGAAATTTCTTAGCGTGACGTCACAAATTTCAAAATGTATTTTTGGTATTTTCACGGCATTCGATTAAATTTTCTGAAACTGTACGCTAAGTCTATGGCGCCCACAGATGACAATGTACGTCATTTTTATCGATTCGAAGCCACGTAGAACCCAGAAGATGCCTTCAAGATTTTTTATGTCATGGTATTTGGTGCGCAAATCTCAAGGTGATGTCGACAACCACATTTTCTTTTCGCACGTTTTCTCGCTTATCAAGCATCGTGCCGCGATAAGAGTGGCTATTTCGGGATTGTGAAATTGTACTTTAATAACATGTGAAAAGTTATTTTTCTATTTAGTGTCCATTTAAGGGGCCCCGTGACACTTTTTAAGCATGGTCAGAAAACGGTGCCAATTGGCGGTCGAGGCTCCCAAGACCATGCGTGCCAAATATTGTAGTGCAGCACGCAGCCTGGAATTTCCAATAAATTCTCAGTCAGCTAAAAATGTCTCTCTCTTCTTCTCGACAACTGATGTTGCAGGCGTACCATGTGCCTGGCCTAGCATGAGCGGTTCTCTACAAGCTATTTAAAAAATAATAGCTAATAAAATAAGGGCGACATTCGAATTCAACCAACCAAAAGACCAAGCAGGATTTCGTACAGCTCACTCCACAATATACCATATTCATGCTATCAATCGGGTGATGAAGAAATGCGGGGCATTCGACCAACCCCTATACATAGCTTTCATAGATCACGAGAAGGCGTTTGACTCAGTGGAGACATCAGCAGTAATGCAGGCACCACAGAATCGAAAAACCCTACATAAACATACTTGAAAAAACCTACAGAGTATCCACAGCCACCATAGTTCTCCATGAAGAAATAGCCACCATAGTTCTCCATGGGTGCGGTGCAAAGAAGCTTTTAGCGAAACTCTGCATCACTGGGAAAAAGAAATTTCCGCAACATACAGAGACCATGTACACCTAATAGAAACGAGTTTTAAATGCGTGGACGAGAAAACTTACTCACTCTTTATCTGAGCGTCAAGCTTCTTGAGGTCTGCCCTGATGTCATCGAAGTTGACGAGTCCAGCACGCTCCATGTCAGTCGGCTCGGGTAAAGGAAATTTCGCCTTCTCCTGGGAAACGTCCTGTATCACACCAAGCAAGGCGTACAACGAAAAATGTTTTAGAATAATTTTCTTTTGAGAGACATTCTTATTTACAGCAGCCATCATTTAACTGTAGGACAGTAATTCAATCCGAACAAAACTATATGCACTTATAACTCGATATAACGAACCCGGATATAAACAAATATCGGTTATCACGAAGTAAATGAAAAATAGTCTTGTAATAAATAATGTTACGAATACACATTTATAACAAATTTTCGAACATAAACTTAATTTTATGTAGAATGCAACTGTGTGATAATAAGGTTTGAGTGTATGAACAAAAACCAAAAACAAGTCTGGTTGTTCTTTACTGTGACACTAGACTAGACATTAAGATTAAAGTCTGACAAACGTAAGCCTATGCCAGCAGAAACAAGGTAAAACCCCAGGTATGCGAGTAAAATTAAGTTTTTACTTAAGTAAACTCAAGTTCGAAAAAATGCCACGCCTGCGCGGAAGACTCAGCACAGTCACCGCAAAAGCTAGAAGAGCGGCCTTTCAGAGCCTTTTCAAAATACTCATTGGGTAACTACTGCAAGCACACTTGCTTGATACTCACAAGGGCATTAACAATAAACTTTTGGGTAGTAGGCCGGCATTCGCTATGCTATTTTCGTCATTCTTCTGAGAAGCGTGATATCCGCTAAACACTTGCAAAGAATTTCGTGCCAATTGTTCATGAAGTGGCTGACGACGACAAGGAATTACGGCTGAAGTGGCTATGCGCCACAGTTAATAGGAAAACAAGAACAAGCTTTTGTAATGGGTTGGAGCATTGGACGGCCCGCTCGTGACACTATTCGCATTGTGCGATGACTGGTTGTTCTTTCGCTGTGTTAAAACACTTTATAGGTCGTAATAACGTGATTGCTTTCCCAACATCAAGCCTGCCTAAGGAAAGTTTGCCAACAATTCATAAGCACCAGCGTAACTCAGCAGTAGAAAACTGGGATGGCACCCAGCAGACCCGCGTTTCGAGCCCCACTGTGTCTTTGGTGCTAGGAGCCCCACTGTGTCTTTGGTGCTAGGAGCCCCACTGTGTCTTTGGTGCTAGATGTTTTTTCCAATTTCGCGTGATGTGGGCATTGGTGGCGACAGTGGACAACTGCATGTGACCCAAGTCGTGATCTCATAACAGCTTTCGCTGTAAAAAAAAAATTTCGTACATTAAGTGCTTGAAGTACGCACTAGGGACGGGATACTGCTTGATCCCCCAATTTTTCGTTGTCACTATATCGTTCTAGAAAAATTCTCTGCTGGGTTTCATTAACGAAACCAACCTCCACTAGGTGAGCTGTAGTGTTTCAGTGCGAGGGGAAACCCCTTCACCCTAAGCTCCCTCGATTTGTATGCACGCTATGAGGATACGCACGAAGAACTATGCTAGAAAACATATTTCTTGAAAAGCGCATGTTTAAGCAAGTTTGCGTATATGTTCCAACCAACACCACAACAAACTGACAGTATTTAAGTACCCAACTACCGGCACAAACAAATGCCAGAGCATTAAAGAATGTACAGCTTAACTACAGTACATGACGAATGAGATCAGAGTGCATTGGGCACTGTACTTAACACTAACAGGATAGGACTTCGCTGGAAGTAGCTGCAAGAGCACAAGAGACAGTTATAAATTGTCAGCCGTGAATCCAAGCAGTTAAAATAATATTTCGCAAACGCTCACCTCCTGGAACTTGCTTATATAGACTCGGACAATGTAGTGAAGAAGAGTCAAAGAGTTGTCCTGCAAAACGGAAGACGGAAGCGACGTAAGTACAATGCATACGGAAGGAGTCTGCGAGCGCCAGTCGACCAACCTTGCTCTTGACGTCTTTTAACTTGGCCAAGATCTCGAGGCCAAAGCCATCAGCTTGTCCACGACTCCTATTCCCTGCGACCCAAACATAGTGCAGCCGTTACGCCATTCGCACATCATGCCGCGGCCAAGGAAGTTTGAAAAAGAATGCCGGAGCGCAAGGTATGTCGCGAGATTAAAGCTACACCTCTGCAATCTTACTCCAGGCACGGTACATCAGTGTACCAGAAAGGAAGGGCAGCTTCTTCCTCGCCTGCCGTGCGAGTACTTTTTAGAAATCTCAATATTATAAAATTTATTAGAAAGCGCATAACCAATACCTGTTCAGATGAATCGCTTTTATGGGGAACAGTGATCTGTTATTCTATACCTAGCCTAGCATTTACGTTCGCTGAACAAAATACCTTATTCTGTCATTAGTAATCACCTGAGAAGGCTGTTTTCGGGGTAAACTACCGAGAAATTCTGGCTACACATTTGCTGCTAAAGCGTAGCGAGAACTTCGACTCCCAATTTTTTTTTATTTTTCGAACTTTTATAGCTGTAACAAATAGTCCATTACAGTTCGAGGAGAGAGAGGAAAGGCACTTTATATTGAAGCTGACTACTAGTCTGCTGAATTACATGTTTTAAGACATTCAAACGGGCGAGTTTGTAGCGGTACGATTTTCGTTTAATCATTTTTGTGGATGCAGACCAGTGTCTTGGAATTACATGGGCAGAACTTTTAGCACCAGCATAAACTTCGGCATATCACGCAGAGAAACACATTCTGTATTTAAGTCAGACACCACTTGCTAAGTTAATTGCTGGACTAGCTGCTGACCAATCAAGACTTCACACTTCAGGCAGCTTTGGATATTTTGCACCTGGTTTATCCAAAACGACAGATTATTTTCACTTGACCATTGTTTTAGAGTTAGCACAAATAAGTTTAGCATCTTACCTCCATTCATGTAGTTGCCTAGAGCTAATATAAGCCCCAGGATTGTGCGCACTTCCTTGCTGTGCAGTAATGCCTGTGGCAGAGACATGAAGATCAGTAGCGGAAGCATCAAGTCAGCATACTGCCCACACAAAACAATACACAAGCAATACTGAAACTACTTCTATGCGCCCTTGATTTCCCCCGTGTTTCAAGCACATTTTGTGAAAGTACGATTTAGTACAAACCCCAAAACACAAATGTTGCAACATGGGTGGTGGTAGAATTTTGTGTTGGCGGTTGCAAGCCCGTCTTGCACTGATGTGGGGTAAGGAAAACAGCACTGGAATGGCTTGAGGGGGCAGGGGAACAAGTGCCCGTTTTGCCTCTCGCACCAAGCCAATGGCTCATTCTAGTTCTGAAGCTTAATGACTTGCATTATTTTAAAAATGTACCAAAGGCCTTTTCAAGATGAACTTGTGGCACCGATTGAAGTTCCCGTGGTAGGGATGAAACGTAATAGAAAAAACATTTTCAGACTGAACGAAACTGTGTTCAAGTGCCCTGTTTCTGTACATATGCTTTGAAAGATCTGGGGTAGTAGCAGACAATCTAGTCGACATCACAAGAAAACAGATGCTTAGCAATTCAAGGTTAGCAAACTTAGCAGGTAACTAACAGTCTACCACAGCAACTAAATTGATGCCAAGATGAAGGCAGAGCAGTGAAGGATGGCAGAGAATGAAGGCAAGGCAAAGCAATGAAATCGGGAAATTTTCAGGTACGTGACAACATTACAAATCAGCCGGATCAAAACAAGGGTAATTGAAGATTATAGTGAAAGGCCTTATTAAACAAGCAGTCAACTTGAGTTATGCCTACTAAAAAAATCACATTGTGCACAGCAAATTATTGTGATTCATACAGGCACATGAGGCCCCGAGCCATGATTCTAAATAAATTCTCAAAACTTTACACAAGGAATTCTTGTTGAAATGAGGCATTTTATTCTATCAGTCCAGAGTAGTATTATCTGACAACTAATTAAATGTAACTACCAGCTAGCTTGAAGGAAACCGCCAGGCTTCCAATAAAGTTTATTCACTCATTCGTTATACCCCCGTGCGTTACTACATAAATGATAGTTGGCAGTTAGCGCTTGTCATTGTCAATCTCTTCTCTGCATAAGATCTTTAACAATCACTAAGCATCAGCACCAAACAGCGGCATTGCCCCATGCCCCTCACCTCACATGTCATCTTGAGGTTGTTCAGTTTGTTCTCGACAATGCAGATGGACTCTGTGTAGGTCGACTGGAACATGATGCATCCGACACGATCGGCGTACTCCGGAATGCGAGACAGGTCCAACAGAAAACGCTCCGGCTTGTCCAATGGAACGTCGGGCTTCAGGGCTAGGTGGTCCTGGATCAGCTTCAGCTCTTCGTTCGTCGGCCGCTGCATGGCAGGAATGACAGATGATCGCGAGGGTCTGCCAGTGGACATCTACACAGACTAGGGCAAAAGG